>CM057348.1:118430701-119655076 GCA_030015575.1 Agapanthus africanus
GTTACTAGGCACACTAACGAGGCTCTACAAGGCATCGACCATGCCAAAATTAAATTTTTATGTGCCGAATAACACTAAGCAAGATCGTTAACTAGAGTTTAGGCGAATCTATAAGAAAGTAAACATCTTTACTCTAAAGGGAATTCGAAATACAACCTTTGTAGATCGGTCCTTCGCTTCTAAAGCTCCTTGATGAAGTCCCTTCGCTGCGATCAAGGTTCTCCCGGGCTCTTGCATGGCTTCACGACGCGTGGGATGCGACTTTGCTTGAAGTCTCCAAGGCCGAAGATGATCTACGTCGAGGGAATTCCGACTCAAGCTCTTATTTCACTAATTTGAGAATTAGTGAAGGAAACACCCTATACAAGAGTGCTAGTCTTGATGAGGATGGAGAAATAGGAAGTGGGTTCTCTTTAGAATTTTGTTTCTCACACTCTTTCTCACTTTGGATCAAACCCTAGTTTTCTTTCTCCTTTTCACAATGAAGAAGATGAACAAAAAAAAGAAGAAAGGATAATGATCAAGTAAGTTTTCTAACCATGGTGAGAGAGTATCATATACTAACCCTTGTAGAGACTTTACCATAGCTAAGTGTAAATGGTTAGGTTAAACAAAGATCTAAGGTAAAACAAAACAAGTGGACTTTTTCAAAGCAACCACAAGCTTCTACAAGCTTCATGCTCATGAAAGAAATTCCACTAATTTGTAATTACCTTAAATAAATGTAAACCACCATTTAAAAATAGAATGGTGTGAGTCTTGTACACCCATGTTTAGTGTATCATCAACCATGATACAAAACAAAACACTTTTAATATATATATCATATATATATATATTCAAGTGTGCAAGTGTGAGAAAAACCCTAAAGTGAATAAGTGTTAGCAAATGTAAATTAGTATATCTAATATACAATTATACACTTAATTATTAAATCAACACTTGACTTAATAATCCGGTCATATCTCATATTACCGGCTAACATCCATCGTATCGACTTATCGAATCAACACTTGATTCGATAACTCGGTCATATCATATATGACCGACCGATACATAAAGTCGCGAGAACAGAATACGGTATCACATACACGCATTTATTCTCGGTCTCGCACATATCACATATGCGCTCCTATTTCGTTTCGCCTGAGCCAGTAAAACCTCTGTGTAGGACTCTAAAGACTCGTCAATACTCCGGCAGTAGGTGATGATCACATCACGCACCCACAAGCCGTCAGCTGTACTAGCTGGACGTAACGGCTACCCGGGTATTGAGCTATCAGAAGATCAGCAAGCAAGCCCGCTCCAACTCCTGTGAAAGCCTGCCGGCAACACTTCCCGTACAGTCCGGTCTCCTCGTCTGATATGTCGCATATCAAGTCTAGGGGTGGTAAACGTCAGACCCCAATAACCGATAAGTCATGCCGATTTGAGGCTCATAACGGGTCGAGAAACTACTGGTAACACTTACCAGTAAATCTCTAATCAGCCCTGGCCAGGGACTTCCCTGTTACGGCCAATCGAGCACAGCGCAACATCAACCCCCAATACCGGGAGAGACGAAACCCCTCCTATCGCTCATTGCCTCTATGTGACTCGGGACTGTACCCAAAAACCACCGTTTTGCACGCCCTCATGGACGTGGTAAGGTGGAAATCAAAGCACAGTGGGAATCACACAAGACTCTATGACGATCTCAGGTCTACAGACTAACCTGCACAAGTGTCACCAGAGAACTGCCATCTGACGTAATGTATAATACCATCTGGGAGTTCTCGGCGAGTCCGTCCAGTGTACCCAGTCTCCACTGAGCACCCGTATACCATCTCTGATGTCAAACACCAATGGATATGGGATCATCCATCGCCCATCTCATGGGTCGAGAAGCGTATACGCTAGTCTACACTGGTATATCGATGCCCCATCTCGATACACCCACGACTAGGGACCTTGAAGGATGTACTTATGGACTACCATGTCCCCACTAGTATGATCCGCATCATAGTCCAGGTAGTCAAGTACACATCCTAAGGGCTTTACCAACATGTAACTATAAGACAGTATAAAGAGACAAGTATACATGTTAAAGTAAAGAGCAACCAGATAGCATACTATCATATCGAGCAAGAAAGTCCTCTCTATATATTCCAAGAATCCAATATAATATACATCATCTGTACAATACTGGCCTCTAGGGCATACATACAACTAATAATGCCCCCCACCGTTGCGCTCACGTGAGTGCGGCGGTGGCAACATCTGATCCATTGGATCGATTCAGGAGTTGAAGAGGCGCTTGAGCGCTTATAAATAGGACCCTTGGTCCTCAGCAGATGATTATCATCTTCAAGAATTTTATTTTCTTCAGAGCTTTGCTCTCATTTTCAAGAACTTCATAGCCTTGCTCTCATTTCCAGAGTTAGAACTTTAGAAAAATTTTAGGTAAAAATTAATTTAAATTAAATTAATCTTAATTAATAGAGCCTTGCTCTTATAGATCTTTTGATCTAAAGAAATCCCCTTTGGGGTTTCACAAATAGAGCTTTGCTCTTAAGAATTTATTTCAGGGTTTCTTAACCCATGAACAGAGCTTTGCTCTCTGACAGAATATAGATCTTTTGATCTTCTGATGATGAACTCTTAAGAGTTCTTCATGGATCTTTAAGATCCCAAACATTAATTTTTAGAAATTAATTTTTCCTTTGATGGATTTTTCCATCATTATTACAGAGCTAGGCTCTTTTAAGGAATTTTATTCCCTTGTGACCAGAGTTTGACAGGTGTCACTCTGTGACAGAGCTTTGCTCTGAAAAGGGAGATTTTCTCTTTGTCTCAAGGAATTTCTCATTTAATGAGAATATTCTTTTGAGGATCTCCTCATTAATTGACAGTCCCATCCAATGATGAGACTGACTTATTAACTAATGCATTATCATCTGGATTTTGTGGGTCCCCCTTTGGTCCCTTTTCCACTGCATTGCAGTGTGGTATAAATTTTAAAGTACCAATCGTGGGAATTTTTAAAATTAACTTATGATGCTGATAACTGAATTTCGCTTTTTCTTGCAGGCACCATGTCTGCTGATCTTTCGTTCCCATTTTTCCGCTCAGAAGGAGGATTTCCTGAGGCGCCAGTGGACCGGGAGGTTCTTACTCTCATTAAGGATCACGACCCGGAGTATAAGAACCTTCATCTGTGGGGCAGATGGTACAGTGAAATCATTAAGGGTCGCCGAAGCTTTTCTTGTGCGACGCCGTCAGAGCCGATCTCATTGATCCCATATGTGGATGCACCCCCGGTGAACTATGCCGTGGAGGTTGTAAATTGGAACTCGGAGGATCTTCTCCAGCCTTTGATTGCTGCCATCCCTGTGCAGCCGCCTGCAGCCGTGGACATTTTGGGGCGGCATATATGCCCGGGTGAGGCCCGCCCTTGGGGACAACCTTATAACCTCGGATTGACCCCTCGACAATCGGCTGGGTATTTGCAGTGGGCTAGGTATATCTTGTCAGCGAAGAAGATGCATTTGATGAAGATTGGTCTGTACCCTGCAGTCTACGCCTCATTGTTCGAGTACCCTGCTCCTCCGACGTAGTGGGTTAAGGCATTCATGGAACAATGGAACATCCCCACCCATACCTTTCTTCTGACGGACAGGGAAGTCTCCATCCCCCTGGAGGAATTTGCTGAGATTTCGGGTTTGCCGGTGAGGGGGGAGCATTATGAAGAGTTACTTCCTCCTGACGAATACGTCTTCGCCACCAAGCCGCTGGTAATGGGCCTAACGCCGGAGAATGCTATTCAGCACCAGTTTCCGAGTCTGGTGAAGGTGATGAATATGTATGAAAGTCTCTATTTGGAATCGGGAGGCCGGGGAGTCAGTTTCGCAGATTTCATCGCTCGCTTTCTTCGACCGGAGATTCTATCACAGCGAAGCGAAAAGTTCGCCAAGCTCGACGACCCCTTCGGCTTTGGCTTAGATCGTCGACCAGTATTGGAGGATGACCAAAATGGTTTTTACCTTCCTGACACTGCAATCATGCCCTTATCGGAAATCGCCGCCCCGGGCATTGACGAGGAGACCTTCTTTCTCGGATTTCTGGGATTATGGATGTGTTGGTTCGCGCTCCCCATGCATCCGCGCTACATGAGGCCGTCCGTCTTTTATCCAGCGCATCGGATGGTGGCTGGCATACAATTGTCGATCGGAATCGCCGGGCTGGCTCACCTGTATCATGGACTCAGCGTGGCGGCGGACGCAAATGAACCTGGGGTGCAACCTGCCAATTTCCCGATGCACTACTTCACTTCGTGGATGGAAGTGCATGTGCTCGGGGTATTTGGCATTCATAAGAGCCCCTCATTTTACGAGAAGTGCAGACTCCCAAGAGTTATACGGCTTATTGGCGCCTTTATTGTGAATCCGTCTCCTTGGGAGGCTAGGGGGTTGCTTCTTCGTCCGCGCATTATCGGAGCGGGTATTTCTTTCCAGGACAAGGTCATGACCATCGGCCCAGAGACCTCCAAGACGGTGTTAGCGCTGCGTGATAGTTTTAAAGACGGGGCCTCCGTATTGAACGCCCGGGAGATTCTTCACTTATACTCCATCCGACCGGGCTTCCTGGTGTTCAGGCAGAATGACTTGGCGCTCTTTATGAAGTACAATCCCCATCGCTTCTCCCAGCAGTTAAGTTATAACCAAGGGGTCCCACTGGAGGCGTTTTTGGAAGAGCCTGCGGCCACCAGGGAGGGGATACGGAATGCATTACATCACTTCATGCGGCTGAACACGGGCTCCCATTTCTTTATCAGCGAGCCGAGCTGCATTCTACGGGCCCTCAACGTGTACATGGCTTGATACGCGCACGCGATGGGTGCCGTCATCCGGGAAGAGAAGTGGTTGTTGGTTGACCGTAAGGGTGTGCCCCCTGGCAGCGACCGCAAAGCTCCCCTGAGGCCAAGGATCCCTGTCGTTCCTCCGCTGAGAGATGCTGGAGCTGAGCCACCGCGCGTGCTGTGCCCTCCGCGCGGATTGCCTCGTGATACCGTGGACGTGCCCCCAGCGCCCCGTGTTCCGGTGGAGACGGTGAATGTGGTTTCGCCGGAGTCCGGCGTGGGCTCGGACATCGGGACCCGCCGTCCTAAGGTGCCTGCGAAGCGTAAGCTGATTTTGGCGGCGACCGAGGTCCGCGCGCAGAAGAGGAAGAAGAAGTCCGTTCTTTCTCTTGATGCCGTGCTCGGCTTAGAGCCTCAGGCCCCTCTTACCGAAGGCCTAAGTGAGTACGGAAGCAACGAGGGTTTCTTCGTAGCGCCAGAAGACACCGATCTGACGCCCGCCATCGCAGCTTCTGAGCGATCGGCAAGGCTCGAAGCGTGCTTGGCTAAACTCAAGCAATCAGGTAATCACTAGTTGCATTCTTCGTCATTTCATCGTACTTTTATCATTGTCTTTGACTAACGCTTTTCCTTTTTAAACAGGCATTTCTACCGAAGAAGCCATCGCTGCTTCCCTCAAAACCTTCGAGGAGGAGGAAAGGAAACGCGCTCTATCGGGCGTTGGTACGTCTCGGCTCATTGAGTCTTTATTGTCACGCCCCGCTTCCCAAAGTACGCTAAAGTGGGCACGTGACATAGCCAACCATGCTACCTGTGGGTAGGAAGTATCCATCCACAGTCACATTACGGCTGTAGAGATATCAAGAACAAAATAAAACTATCTAAAATATGTCCACAATCCAAGATAACATGAGTCAAGAATAATAAAATGCGGAAGCGAAAGATCCAATACAAGATAACTGGAATGTACGTCCCATAATGCGGGCTCACATCAGGAATAAAACGCAGGAAAGAAAAACTAACTACTGTTGACACTCACAGCTCAGCCTGTTGGCCGAAGTACTCCTGCTCGGACTGCAACAGTGGTACAGAATCTGGGCCATGCAAAACCCAGACGTCAGCGCGTCATGTCATCAAGTAATAAAATATAAACATGGTAACAGGCGATGCAATATAAACATGGAAAAAGCAAGGGTAACATTAATATAAATCAGGGCAGTGCAGGGTAGCGTGCAGTGGGTAACTAAACTGTTCTATCAGGTTTTCTATTCTAAAGTCTTTGAAATCAAATTGATGAATCATCGATGTAACTCAATAGTATCCCGTGCATACCCGGGACCACGGTCCAGATTCTCGGGCTGAAACCGAGACATGCCGCTAGGCACTAAACAGGAATGGATACAGATGAATGATGTCAGCAGCATCATTCCAAGGCTGGCCTAGCCTCTAAAACTGATCAGAACAAGTAGCGAACTGTTGAGTTACAAGTCAGGTTTCACCTTTGATTTCCCCATACCCCCCAAGTTATATGTGTATGTCAAGTCAGGTATTCAGTAATCAAGAACTAATGCCAATACAGGATCAGGTAAACAGGTTTGTCTGGATAGACAACAGGAACGGTCCATGAGGACTACATATCAGATTTGTTGGCATTAGGCATAAGATCAGGTAACGGGTCAGGTCATGGTACATCAGGTCAGGTCAAGCAGTATATGGTACTATGTCGAGTCAATCAATATGTATGTAGCAAGTCAGGTCAAGATGTAAACAATATCATGGATGTGCTCATACTCAGTTACATAATCAAGCATGGTTATCAACAACATAAATTTAAGCAACGAATTAAACAATAAAGAAGCTTCAATTAATTAGCAGCACAGTTATCAGTTGTGTTTCAGAGGTGTTTTCAACATTATAAGAATACAATATGACAGTTAGGGCCGTTAAATCATGTTAAAAAGTTTAAGAATTTTATGGATGCAATGATATATATATATATATATATATATATATATATAGGTTCAATGGATGAAATCACAGTTAATACAGGTTAAATGTACACGAGTGTCCGAATGAAGTAAAACTATAGAGAAAGTGCCATAGGCTACGTCATTAGTGAAAGTGTGATTAAAACACGTAAATGTGGTTATTAGGTTCAATACAGTAATTGCAAACGGTAGGTTCCAAGCTTGGGAGAATAAAATGATATAACACGACATTGAACATGAAAATGGGAAATTATAGTACTAAAGTTAAATTTCAGGTTTAGGGTGTTATCACTGTATATGTAAATATTATTTAGCATGTAGCAAGGGGTACTTGTCTCGACGGGTCGCGAATCGGGAAAACGGAACGTTAAACGTCGGCGGGGAAAATCTCGCGACGGGCGCACGGTTCACGGAATAAGTCCGAACGACAAACAGTGGAACCACACGGCTCAGAGTTCCTCGCTGGATCGTCGGGAAAGCGTCATCGGCACGATGGAATTCCGGCAACAAAAGAACAGTTAAAAAAATGGGAAGCAAGACATAAAGCAAGAAGAGAAAAAATGGAGAAAAGGAATGAAGGAAGAGAAGTATGAGAGAGGGCTTACCGTAGAGGTTTCCTGTGGTTGCGGAAGGGTGATGTGAAGGGGTCAACGTCGGCGAACGGAGCTCCAGCGATGGGATCTTGCTGTTAGGTTCGGTTGAGTTATACTAGGGTTTTCAGGTATAGGGGTGCAGGGTTCACGTAAAGGGGAGAAGAACATATGAGAGAGAGGGGAGAAAGGAGAGACGATGATGGCGAGGGTGGTCGGCGGCGATGGGATGAGGCGATGCGAGTAGGTTTCCTTGGGTGCAGGTGAAGGTGCGGTTGGCTCGGGTGATGGAGAAATAGAAGAAGAAGAGGTGACGCTGAGGAGGAGGTAACAATGGAGATGATGGTTGAGGCGAGGTCGGGAAGAAGGAGGCAAAGGAGGCGGCTAGGGTTAGGGTGGAGTTGTGGCCATGGGTTCACACGGCTTGGGGTTTTAAAGAGAGGAGGAAAGAAAAGAGTAAGAGGAAGGTGACGAGAGCGCGAGGCGGTGACGAGAATCGAGATACGCACAGTACTCACGAGAGCTGAGAGAGAGGGTGCGAGAGGAGAGAGAAAGAAGAGGGAGAGAGGGAGAGAGCTGCGCTCTGGGGAGAGAGAAAGAAGAAAGAAAAGATTTTTGGGGGATGAAAGGAGACGCGGGGCCCAGTAATCCAAAGGGATTCCTCGTATTGGCTGAAGGAAATTTGGAGTTGGTTTTGGGAAAAGATATAGAAGAGATATAAAGGAGCGATGGGGCCCGGTGAAAGAAAATGAAGACTTCAGATAAGTTGATGAGAAAAATGAAGGGAGAAAGAATATCTTGTGCAGTTAAAGAAAAATCGTAAAGATTTAAAATTTTGTTTTAGGAAATCTTTGGAATGGGAAAAATATTTAAAAGTTAAATTTTAAAATCCAGATAATTGAATTTTTAGCAGAATGTAAAATAATTCAGAAAAGCGCCCGGGTCGGGTCCAAAGATTTGAATTTGAAACACGAAATTTTATTGGCTGGTTCCAAAGATTAAAATGAAGGATTTTTCTAAATAAAAAGCATATCCCAAAGAACGGACGCACACACGTGCGCGTAGACGTCCAAACACGTCCGTTCGCTGAACGGGACGGAAACACGATGCAAGGACGCTACAACAGGGTTAGGGGTGTCAAGCATGCCATGACAAAAAAATTTAATTTTATTTTAGATGCCTTAAATTGTTATATGCAGAAATGAATTGTCGGGTAAAATTTATAACTAACAACAGTCAAGTAGGATCAATAAAATAAAATACCATACACCATTCATACGGTAACAGAAACTAGTAGCATTGGGCTCGGTTGTTACATTATACCCAACTACAAAAAGAATTTCGTCCTCGAAATTCCAAGAATACAAAGATAGACGACAAAAACTACAAGAAAAGATGAGAAAACTTCTGCCGGATTTCATCTTCTCGTTCCCAAGTGGACTCTCCATGCGAGCGATTACCCCAAGAAACAAGTACAAGAGGGATAATCTTATTCTTAAGAACATTTTCCCTTCGATCCACAATTTCAACCGGTCGCTCCTCAAAAGTCAAGTCTTCTCGTACCGTCAGCTCCGAATGATCCAATACATGCGTTTCATCACGAACATACTTACGGAGTTGAGATACATGGAACACATCGTGCACATTCGCCAAGGATTGCGGTAACGTCAGACGATACGCTACCTCGCCAACACGCTCCAAGATCTCAAAGGGTCCAACGAATCGAGGACTGAGCTTTCCTCGACTTCCAAAACGAATCACCCCTCTAGTCGGTGATATCTTCATGAATACCAAATCGCCCACGGCGAACTCTAGAGGTCTTCTCGACGTATCTGCCCAACTCTTCTGTCGGTCTTGAGCTGCTTTCATATGATTCCTGATAGTGTTAACTTTCTCTACTGTCTGCACAACCAAATCTGGTCCCAACAATCTTCGTTCACCGACATCGTCCCAACAAACAGGTGAACGGTATTTAAGACCATACAAAGCTTCAAATGGAGCCATTTGGATAGTTGCCTGAAAACTGTTGTTGTAAGAAAACTCTACCAAATGTAGATGATCCTCCCAAGAACCCTTGAAGTCCAATATGCATGCCCTCAACATATCTTCAAGAGTTTGGATCGTTCTCTCCGACTGACCATCAGTTTGAGGATGATACGCTGTGCTAAACTTCAATCGAGTCCCCAAACTTTCTTGTAAACTCCTCCAGAAGAGTGATAAAAACCGATTGTCACGATCAGACACGATGCTTACCGGTACTCCATGCAATCTTACAATCTCCTGCATGTACCGCTCCGCCAAAGTTTCTGTTGATTGACCAACCCTAAAAGGGATAAAATGGGCTGCCCTGGTCAAACGATCAACAATCACCCACACTGCATTGTTGCCTTTTGGACTCCACGGTAGAGCTGTCACGAAATCCATGGTTATATGTTCCCACTTCCACTGAGGAATCGGAAGTGGTTGCAATAAACCAACAACCCTTTGATGTTCAGTCTTAACTTGCTGACACACCAAGCACTTTGCCACAAAGCGAGCAATCTCCCGTTTCATGCCTTCCCACCAGAAATGCTGTCGAATATCTCGGTACATCTTTGTGCCTCCTGGATGTACAGAATAAGCTGAACTGTGTGCCTCCTTCATAAGGTCTTCACGAGTATCTCCCTTTGGTACACACAAACGGCTACCATACCTCAACGAACCATCTTCGTGGATCAATAAATCTGTTCGTAGTCCAGCTTCAACCTGTTCTCGAAACTTTTGCAATCTAGGATCCTGCGATTGTGCTGCTTTAATATTCTCGATCAACGATGAATGTACTTGCAGCTGCATCAACCGTCCCGAAGAATGCGGTAGCACAACCTCCAAGTTAAATCTTCGAAAATCTTCAACGAGCTCCTTCTGCGTAGTCAACACCTGAATTGCTGGTAACCGACTAAGCGCATCCGGCACGACATTAACCTTCCCTGGATGGTACTTAAGATCAAGATCGTAGTCAGCCATCAGCTCCAACCATCTACGTTGCCTCATATTAAGCTCCTTCTGCGGGAACACATACTTCAAGCTCTTATGATCCGTGAAAACTTCGACCCTTTCGCCTAAAAGGTAGTGTCTCCAAATCTTCAAAGCGAAAATCACAGCCGCAAGCTCCAAGTCATGAGTTGGGTAATTCTTCTCATGGGTCTTCAACTGTCTCGATGCGTACGCTACAACCTTCCCATGCTGCATCAAAACACATCCCAATCCTTTCCCAGATGTGTCGCTGTGAATCACCAATCCTCCGGAATTGTCTGGCACGGTCAGAATAGGAGCGGTTATCAATTTCTGCTTCAACGTCTCAAAAGCTAACGCACATTTATCCGTCCATACAAAAGGTACCTCCTTGCGCGTAAGCTTGGTCAACGGCTCCGCCGGACGAGCAAAGTTCTCCACAAATCTCCTGTAATATCCGGCGAGTCCAAGAAAGCTTCTTATCTTCGCAACATTCTTTGGAATTGGCCAATCAAGAACTGCTGCAATCTTTTCGGGATCGATGGCGATTCCATCGCCAGACACAACATGCCCTAAAAACATTACTTCCTCCAGCCAAAACTCGCACTTACTCATCTCTGCATATAATTTCTCCTGTCTCAACGTCTGCAGTGCGATCTTCAAATGTTCTGCATGCTCTTCAAAACTCTTCGAGTAAACCAGAATATCGTCAATGAATACCACAATAAACTGGTCCAAGAATGGTGAAAAGATTCGGTTCATCAAGTCCATGAATATTGCCGGTGCATTCGTTACTCCGAAGGGCATCACTAAGTACTCGTAATGTCCATACCGAGTTCGGAACGCCGTCTTGTAAATATCTTCTGCTTTCACTCGGACCTGATGATATCCGGATCGCAAATCCAGTTTCGAGAATACCCTCGCGCCACTAAGCTGCTCAAAAAGTTCTCCAATGCGAGGGATCGGGTACTTGTTCTTAACAGTTACCCGGTTTAATTCTCGATAGTCGATGCACATCCTTCTCGTGCCATCTTTCTTCTTTACTAGAAGAACTGGAGCTCCCCAAGACGAGTTACTACTTCGAATCCAACGCTTCTTAAGCAGTTCAGCAACCTGTTTCTTGACTTCTTCCAACTCCACTGGTGCCATTGGATAATACGCTTTGGATACAGGCGCTGCACCAGGAATAAGATCAATTGCGAACTCCACGTCTCGCTTCGGCGGTAATCCCGATATATCTTCAAACACGTCCATAAAATCGCGAACAACAGCTGGCTCTTCATCTTTATCAACTTCCATTGATGCAAGAACACTATTTGTCGGCCTAGCCCTAAACTCGACTGGCCCGACAGAACTGCTTCCTCCAGTGAAGCTAAACTTGGGATGTCCGGGAATCTGGAAAATTACTTTCCTTGCCCTACAATCAATGTGAGCGTGGAAAATGCCAAGAAAATCCATTCCCAAGACGACTTCGTAGCTGCCCATATCAATCACCAAGAAATCTGCAAAAAGCTCCCGTCCGCAAACAACAACTGTACAATCTGTACACTCCCTACTAGCTGTGATTTTCCTATTCCCAGTGTGTATGTCCCGGAAACTAGATAGGGTCGTGCAGGTAATCGAGTGTGTAGCTATAAACTTGGACGACATAAAACAATGGGATGCACCAGAATCAAATAACGCTAATGCGGGAAAACCATGAATGAGTAGAGTACCTGAAACAACCTCTCCTGACGCCTTAGCTTCTTCAGCTGTCAAGGTAAAAGCTCGAGCCTGGTTAGGTCCTTGAGTTAGCTGTTTCTGTCCCTGGAACGGTCTCTGCGGAGGCTTCTGAATATCATCCCTCGTACGAAGCTCCGACGGACAAGCGCTGACAGCGTGATCTGCCGCTCCACAAACTAAACAGAGTCCTAGCCTCCTTCGACAATCCTTTTGCACGTGGCCAGGTAAATTGCAGTAGTTACAAGTCATGCTCTTTCTTCGATCGATGACAACAGGCTTCTTCATGGGTGCTACGCCTCGACGGTCCACTGGAATACCTCTGCGACCATGAGCTCTGTTTGGTACAAATGCTGGCTTCCTTACCGCAACTGCTGTCTGCTGCAAACTCTCTTTCATCTCAGATAGACTCTGCTGCTCTCGGGCTGCCGCAAGTACTTGTAAGAAAGTGGTCAAACCCAGGGAGACAATCTGCTTCTGGATGTCCACATCCAAGCTGCGCATGAACCTCCGTGCCCTGTCTGCATCGTTGGCAACTAAAGGTCCAGCGAATCTGCTGAGTCTTGTCCATTCTGCTGCATGCACATCCACGGTTGCTCCATTCTGCCTTAGCCCAATGAACTTCTCTTCCATTTCCTCCCGTGCAGTCCGAGGGAAGAACTTCTCTAGGAAACTCTTCGAAAAATCCGCCCACTCGATCGGCTTGGGCAAGCGGGTCTCCTCCACAAGCCACCATTCTCGGGCGTAGTCCACTAACTGAATGCGTACCACATCAACTCTTTTCTCATCTGGAATCTGTGCCGCAATAAGCAAGTTCTCTGTGTCAACTAGCCACTGCTCCGCTGGCAACGGCTCCTCTAAACCAGTAAATGCAGACGGACCCAAACGCCTGAAATCTACTACGGTCCCTACTCGGTCAACTGGTTTAGCTCCAACATTGTTCACAGACTGCTGAACGATCTGCAAATCTTCCTGAAACGATTCCGCTTGCTGCTGGATCAGCTCGGTCTGTCTCTTTTGATTCTCTAGCATTCCCCTTATCACTCCAAGCATGGCGGCTTCGTCCACACGCCTTTGGTACGTCTTCAAATTCTTGCCTGCCATACTCCTGAAATCAAAACACCCAAGATTAGCATGATAACAAATTTACAATATGGATCAAGGCTAGAACTCCAAGTTACTTAAATAGAGTGCCGCATTGTAACTATGCCGCGGTATCATAGCCACAATTACATAACTCTACCCAAGTCGCCTAAGTCCTAGAGATAATAAGGAATCAGGTTTCGAGTCGATATGCAAAGGAAGTTTGCACATCGTAAAAGATATAACCAAGAAGAACTTGATTCAAGAACGGTAAACAGCAAGGTGGCAGGACATGTTTCCTAAACACGGTATTCTGATTCGTGTATTGGGTACAATACCCAACTACAAAAGAATCAGCCGACTAACCTATGGCTCTGATACCAAAAGAACCATGTCACGCCCCGCTTCCCAGAGTACGCTAAAGTGGGCACGTGACATAGCCAACCATGCTACCTGTGGGTAGGAAGTATCCATCCACAGTAACATTACGGCTGTAGAGATATCAAGAACAAAATAAAACTATCTAAAACATGTCCATAATCCAAGATAACATGAGTCAAGAATAATAAAATGCGGAAGCGAAAGATCCAATACAAGATAACTGGAATGTACGTCCCATAATGCGGGCTCACATCAGGAATAAAATGCAGGAAAGAAAAACTAACTACTGTTGACACTCACAGCTCAGCCTGTTGGCTGAAGTACTCCTGCTCGGACTGCAACAGCGGTACAGAATCTGGGCCATGCAAAACCCAGACGTCAGCGCGTCATGTCATCAAGTAATAAAATATAAATAGGGTAACAGGCAATGCAATATAAACATGGAAAAAGCAAGGGTAACATTAATATAAATCAGGGCAGTGCAGGGTAGCGTGCAGTGGGTAACTAAACTGTTCTATCAGGTTTTCTATTCTAAAGTCTTTAAAATCAAATTGATGAATCATCGATGTAACTCAATAGTATCCCGTGCATACCCGGGACCACGGTCCAGATTCTCGGGCTGAAACCGAGACATGCCGCTAGGCACTAAATAGGAATGGGTACAGATGAATGATGTCAGCAGCATCATTCCAAGGGTGGCCTAGCCTCTAAAACTGATCAGAACAAGTAGCGAACTGTTGAGTTACAAGTCAGGTTTCACCTTTGATTCCCCCATACCCCCCGAGTTATATGTGTATGTCAAGTCAGGTATTCAGTAATCAAGAACTAATGCCAACACAGGATCAGGTAAACAAGTTTGTCTGGATAGACAACAGGAACGGTCCATGAGGACTACATGTCAGATTTGTTGGCATTAGGCACAGGATCAGGTAACGGGTCAGGTCATGGTACATCAGGATAAGTCAAGCAGTATATGGTACCATGTCGAGTCAATCAATATGTATGTAGCAAGTCAGGTCAAGATGTAAACGATATCATGGGTGTGCTCATACTCAGTTACATAATCAAGCATGGTTATCAACAACATAAATTTAAGCAACGAATTAAACAATAAAGAAGCTTCAATTAATTAGCAGCACAGTTATCAGTTGTGTTTCAGAGGTGTTTTCAACATTATAAGAATACAATATGACAGTTAGGGCCGTTAAATCATGTTAACAAGTTTAAGAATTTTATAGATGCAATGATATATATATATATATATATATATATATATATATATATATATAGGTTCAATGGATGAAATCACAGTTAATACAGGTTAAATGTACACGAGTGTCCGAATGAAGTAAAACTATAGAGAAAGTGCCATAGGCTACGTCATTAGTGAAAGTGTGATTAAAACACGTAAATGTGGTTATTAGGTTCAATATAGTAATTGCAAACGGTAGGTTCCAAGCTTGGGAGAATAAAATGATATAACACGACATTGAACATGAAAATGGAAAATTATAGTACTAAAGTTAAATTGCAGGTTTATGGTGTTATCACTGTATATGTAAATATTATTTAGCATGTAGCAAGGGGTACTTGCCTCGATGGGTCGCGAATCGGAAAACGGAACGTTAAACGTCGGCGGGGAAAATCTTGCGACGGGCGCACGGTTCACGGAATAAGTCCGAACGATAAACAGTGGAACCACACGGCTCAGAGTTCCTCGCTGGATCGTCGGGAAAGCGTCATCGGCACGACGGAATTCCGTCAACAAAAGAACAATTAAAAAAAATGGGAAGCAAGACATAAAGCAAGAAGAGAAAGAATAGAGAAAAGGAATGAAGGAAGAGAAGTATGAGAGAGGGCTTACCGTAGAGGTTTCCTGTGGTTGCAGAAGGGTGATGTGAAGGGGTCAACGTCGGCGAACGGAGCTTCGGCGATGGGATCTTGCTGTTAGGGTTCGGTTGAGTTATACTAGGGTTTTCAGGTATAGGGGTGCAGGGTTCACGTAAAGGGGAGAAGAACATATGAGAGAGAGGGGAGAAAGGAGAGACGGCGATGGCGAGGGTGGTCGGCGGCGATGGGATGAGGCGATGCGAGTAGGTTTCCTTGGGTGCAGGTGAAGGTGCGATTGGCTCGGGTGATGGAGAAATAGAAGAAAAAGATGGTGACGCTGAGGAGGAGGTAATAATGGAGATGATGGTTGAGGCGAAGTCGGGAAGAAGGAGGCAGAGGAGGCGGCTAGGGTTAGGGTGGAGTTGTGGCCATGGGTTCACACGGCTCGGGGTTTTAAAGAGAGGAGGAAAGAAAAGAGTAAGAGGAAGGTGACGAGAGTGCGAGGCGGTGACGAGAATCGAGATACGCACAGTACTCGTGAAAGCTGAGAGAGAGGGTGCGAGAGGAGAGAGAGGGTGCGAGAGAGAGAGAGCTGCGCTCTTGGGAGAGAGAAAGAAGAAAGAAAAGATTTTTGGGGGATGAAAGGAGACGTGGGGCCCAGTAATCCAAAGGGATTCCTCGTATTGGCTGAAGGAAATTTGGAGTTGGTTTTGGGAAAAGATATAGAAGAGATATAAAGGAGCGATGGGGCCCGGTGAAAGAAAATGAAGACTTCAGATAAATTGATGAGAAAAATGAAGGGAGAGAGAATATCTTGTGCAGTTAAAGAAAAATCGTAAAGATTTAAAATTTTGTTTTAGGAAATCTTTGGACTGGGAAAAATATTTAAAAGTTAAATTTTAAAATCCAGATAATTGAATTTTTAGCAGAATGTAAAATAATTCAGAAAAGTGTCCGAGTCGGGTCCAAAGATTTGAATTTGAAACACGAAATTTTATTGGCCGGTTCCAAAGATTAAAATTAAGGATTTTTCTAAATAAAAAGCATACCCCAAAGAACGGACGCACTCACGTGCGCGTAGACGTCCAAACACGTCCGTTCGCTGAACGGGACGGAAACACGATGCAAGGACGCTACAACAGGGTTAGGGGTGTCAAGCATGCCATGACAAAAAAATTTAATTTTATTTTAGATACCTTAAATTGTTATATGCAGAAATGAATTGTAAGCATACCCCAAAGAACGGACGCACTCACGTGCGCGTAGACGTCCAAACACGTCCGTTCGCTGAACGGTACGGAAACACGATGCAAGGACGCTACAACAGGGTTAGGGGTGTCAAGCATGCCATGACAAAAAATTTTAATTTTATTTTAGATGCCTTAAATTGTTATATGCAGAAATGGATTGTCGGGTAAAATTTATAACTAACAACAGTCAAGTAGGATCAATGAAATAAAATACCATACACCATTCATACGGTAACAGAAACTAGTATCATTGGGCTCGGTTGTTACATTTATTCTCCTTTCTTATGGCCAATCTAACCTTTTCTTTGTCTTATTGCAGGGACCACAAGACCTGCCTCGCAAGCCGACGCAGGAATTATCCCCGGGCCAGCTGTTAATGTTCCGGCCTCTTCGGAATTGCCGCAAGAGACCCAACTCAAAAAGCCGATGATGGATGCCTTGAAGGCTCTGGAGGCAACTCTGAACGCGGACGACGACGCCTTGCTGAAGGAGGCTTCCAAGAGGTCCGTCGTGATGGCCCGGGAGGAGAGGAAGCGCTTAAGGCGCGCAGCGAAGGAGCGTAGCGCTGCTTTGGCCGTGGGAGCGGGCCCAAGCACCGTTACTCCCACTGCTACTCCTTCCGAGGAGCCCCCGGTCACCTTGTCTACTGCTCATAGACGGGCGGTGCGTGCAGCTCGGGAGGCCAACGATCAATCCACCTCAGGTAATGTGTTTTTCGAGACTTTGTTGCAAGAGTTGTAAAACTATCGGTTCTTATGCATCTTGTCCAGCAGGGCCGAGTCCAACTGAAAGAGCGGCGGAAACTGTCGAGCCTGAGGGGACGGTGGAGAAAGTGGCAGCTGATCCCGAGGCAACGGTAGGCGGTGCAGCCGTAGTCGCCGGGCCTGAGCTAGTGGCTGACGAGACAGTCACAACCGCTATGCCCGAGAAGGTTGCCGATGCCGAGCCCGAGGGGGCGGCTGGTGAGATGGCTGTTACTACTGAGCCTGAGGCTGCAGCGGATGAGATGGCTGTTACGAACGAACCTATGGCAGCGGTGGACGAGACGGCCGCGACCGCTAAGCCCGAGGTGGTAGCGGGTGAGACGGCTGCTATGGTCGCTGAGCAAGAGATGGCCGCTCTTTCTCAAGAGTCGGGCAACGCTCCAATCATCGCTCTCCCTGCTTACGGTTCCTTGTCGTCTCCTGGCGCCGCAAGCGTGACGATGGCTACTGTGGAGTCGGGCGATGAGGCAACGGGAGGTGAGATCGTCCCAATGGAGGAGGAAGAAGCCACCGTTACATCAAGTAACGCCCTCGTTAGGGCCCTGGCCAGCGACTTTTCTGGTAAATCTTGGGTTACCGCCCTTCTTTTATTCTGCAATCCTTCCTGACAAGGCTTATCTCGTTTCTAACGCAGGTGCGGCTAGTGCTGATGCCACTTTACCCGAGGGAGCGCCGTCAGTTACCTCCCTGACGGTGGCCACCTCTCTACCCTCCTTCGTACCGCCGCAGATGCTGGAAGGTATGGATTTGTGACTTATCAGTTTCATCTTTAGGCTGAATAATTTATGTACTGACGTTGTACTATTGCGTCCTTGCAGGAGTGCTTTTTGATCACCTGTACCAGGTACTGCACCCATACTTCTCCTTCCCGTCGGAGCTTGCTTCCTCCAGTGGCGCTGGTGAGTATAGTTTTCAATTAAAGCTCTTTCTTTTTCCAATAATAAACTTGTTTCTGATTCTTCTTTGCCCTGATAGCAGTGCTATAGATCGAAGGATGAGATGAGAGATCAGTTGCGCCACCGGTCCTCTCGGCTTTGCCACCTGCTGCAGCCGGTATAGTAGACTCTATTGTTCATGAGTCTCTTGTATTTTTAGGTCTGTCATCTGATTGTGATTCGTTTTGCTGCTATCGCTCCGGTTCTGGTTCCTTTCGAGTCCCGCATCATGATGCCGGCAGGCCCGTTCTCTAGGCGTCCATCCTCAAAGGGTGCTATGATGAGTTTGAGCATGCTGAGCGGATGCGTCGAGGAGCTTGACACAGAAGCTCCTGTATCTGCCGCAGATTTCGCTGCTGAGGTTAATCCGATGCTGGCGACGCTTGTAAATTTTCATAATGAAGGCGTCGTCGAGTCTTGGGTTAATCATTGCAGGGAGATCGAGGCCTGCCTGCATGAGCTCGAGGTTGGACGTCCTGCTCCAGAGGTCTTGGCTATGAACGCTCAGCGGGCTCCGTGGGTTGAGCAGAGCATTCCCTACTTCCGTCATCTTGAACAAGAGGCGGATTTAAAACGTAAGGAGTGCGGAGAGACTTCGAGCAAATCTGCCCGATTGCATGCTCAGGTTGATGCAAATGCTGCACGGTTGAAGTTTATCTTTGAAGGCCTTATGCGATGCATCTCTGACGGGTTAACACTGAGGCAGCAGCTTGACGTTGTCGAGCGGGATGCACAGAATTGCGGGGCAGCTCAGCAGGCAGTCGAGGAGCAACTTTCATCTTATTTGCAGCAACGAGATCAGGTTGAAGCAGAGTTGGCTGCGGCAGCTGGCCATGACGAGAGGTTGAGGGGAGTGCGTGAGCAATTGATTGGCCTACTTAAGACGCTTCCCTCCCAATAGTTGCTTTTGCGTCATTTATACACTTGTAATCTTTGAATAATATGTATCCATTCTTTATTCTTTTATACGATTCGCCTTGTACTTAATTGAATTCATGAATAAAGATACACATTTTTTTGGCAATGTCTTGTGTCATCTCTCTGCTTTCTTCTCTTTTATTTTCTGCTTTGTTATTGGCATATTCCTTAAGTAAGCATAGCCTGTAGGTGATATAGCACATTCTGTCTTGAATACTTTGGGGAGTAGTGATGGCTTAGAAAGCAGGTTCAGATCTGCTACCTAAGGCTTTTCAACTTTATGAGCCGTGAGGGTCTCATAAAGACTTTTCTCCTTACGAGTCGAGAGGATCTCGTAGGTGTATTTTCTCTTTAGGGGTCGTGAGGACTCCTAAGTGTGTTTTCTCTTGAGAGTCGTAAGGATCTCACTAGAGAATTTTCCCTCTTACAAGTCGAGAGGACTCGTGGTGATTGTTTCCCTCCTTGTCGAGATTCGACGTTGGAGAGTGTGGTCCGTGAATAGTATGCAAGAGTCCGTTTCGGACCGACTTGTAGGGCCCCAGTGCTTAGGAAACAGGTTTTTTAATCCCCGCTGCCTAAGGCTTTTCCTCACGAGTCGAGACGAATCGAGCATTTCTCGCAAGAATATCCTAACGTCACAGTTAACCTCTGCTCTTTACGACAGAGGTCCGTTAGGGTCTGTGGTACTAGGGTTTTGTCCATCGTACCGTCGCGTCAGCTGATGTATTTCTCGATAGGCAACCTTGCTGTTCGAGTAGACTTGCGACTGTCGTGTCTCTGATCCCTTCGGGGGCTGGACAAGACGTTTTCGAGCAATCCTCCTAGGCAGTTTGACCGTCGGAAGAGCAAGCGTTGAGAATTTTGCCATGCCGCTTTTTACTCGAAGTTAGGCTCATTTTGGAGAGCCCCGATGAGTCATAACCACTCCGCATTGGTGTGGGATGATCCCCGATAGTCTTTCAGGTTTTATATGAGTTGCCGTCAAGACCCTGAAGCTAGGAATTTGGCATTTGCTTCGTTTGTTGGTATTGCGTCTGCTGTATCGAGACGAATGTCGCGGTGGAGCTGGGATTTTGTCGTGGCTCCGTTGTTTGATTGTCGTGTCTGAATCCTGCTGGAGAAAGAACGCTGGGGTGACATCTCGTTTGCTGTATCGAGACGAACATCGAGGAGGTGACCACTCCATGTGGGATGATCTTCAGTAGTCTTTCAGGTTTTATATGAGTTACCGTCAAGACCCCGAAGCTAGGAATTTGGCCTTTGCTTCATTTGCTTTGGCGTATCCGAATCCTGTTTGAGGAAGGACGCTGGGGTGACATCGCGTCTACTGTATCGAGACGAACGTCGAGGTGGTTCCTAGGTTGCTTGTGAACCGTTAGGACCTGGAACTAAGGACTTTGCCGTGGCTCCGTTGTTTTAACCTTAGGTTGTTGATGTTGTATCTGCATCCTGCTGGACTGCGAAGGAACGCCATTGTTGATATTGCGTCTGCTGTAACGAGACGAACGCTGAGGTGGAGCTAGGATTTTACCGTCACTCTGCTTTGTTTCGACCGTGAGGTCTTTTGTCGGTGTTGTATCCGTATCCTGCTGGACTGCGAAGGAACGCCGTTGTTGACATCTCTTCTGCTGTATCGAGATGAATGCCGAAGTGGTCTCTAAGTTGTCAGTGAACCGTCAAGACTTGGCTCTCTTTCAGATGGAGCATGGTGGGAAGGTATGGCTCCCTTTATTTTGTGTCCCTGGATTGTATACAGGGATCGATGCGATCTTACCTGTAGGGCGAAAGTTTCATTCTTTCATAAGTTTGTTTGTTTTTATTTCTTCCTGCGATGCTCTATCATTTCAGCTTTTATATCGCGAAAGTTGCGATTGCACAATCATTTCGGCTATTTTTCGCGGTGCCAATCATTTCGGCTATTTATTTTATTTTGACTCGTTGCTTTTTATTGCGAGTTGCCCAATCATTTCGGCTATTTTGCATGCATACATTTTTACTTGTTGATTTTGTTGCAAGTCGCCCCATCATTTCGGCTATTTCGTATGCATGTGTGGCTTGCTAGCTTTTTGCCGCAAGCTTGGGATTAGACACCGATTTCGGCATCAGCACCGCTACGACTGGGATATTGCCAGGAGCGAATCATCATTTGCCTCTGTCGATATCAAACAAAGGTGGCTTAGCAAACAGGGTTAGGGTCCTGTCGACTAAGGCTTTTGACTTCATGAGCCGTAAGGGTCTCACAAAGGTATTTCTCCCTACAAGTCGTGAGGATCTCGTAGGTGTGTTTTCTCCTTAGGAATCATGAGGATTCCTAAGTGCATGTTCCCTGTAAGTCGTAAGGATCTTACAAAAGGGTTTTCTCCTTATAAGTCGAGAGGACTTACAAGGGTTGTTCACCATGTGGACATATCCCTAGTCACGGGTGGGACTTGGTTAGGGAAATGTTTATTCGCACCCGTGGATTGTATACAAGGGTCAGTATTGAGCCACTTGTAGGGCAATATCGAAGATTGCGGGGGTTGCTTAAGAACAGGTTCAGGTCTCTGTAACTTAAGACTTTCAAATCTTATGAGCCGTGAGGGTCCCATAAGAGAGTTCTCCTTACGAGTCGTGAGGATCCCGCAAGTGTAATTTCTCCTTAGGAATTGTGAGGATCCCTAAGTGTATTGTTCCCTTGTGAGTCGTAAGGATCTCACGCGGATGGTTTCTCCTTACAAGGTCGAAGGGACCCTGCAAGTGTCTTTTAACGAGGTTGCGCCCTTTCGGGTTTTCACAAACACTCGCCAGCAGCCCTGCTGTTTTTACTCACGGAACCCTTTCGGGTTTTCATCCGTGCCCATTTTGCTTATGGACATACCGTTTTTTTTTCTCTTTTTTTAATTCTTTTTATATAACGAGATCGCGCCCTTTCGCGTTTTCACAAGCACTCGCCGGTAGCCCTGCTGTTTTTACTCACGGAGCCCTTTCGGGTTTTCATCCGTGCCCTTTTTGCTTATGGGCATACCGTTTTTATTTTTTTTATTTTATTTTTTTTATATCGGCTCTGGGATGTTGCAATCCACCGTAGTTTATCGACATCTCGGTCAACAGCTAGTTTTAGGACGTAGTGGTCTATTATTAGTTTAAGGACGTTTCGGTCCGCTGTTAGTTTAAGGACGTTTCGGTCCGTCGTTGCCGTATTTGAGGCGGATTTTTAGTTTACGGACTTTTCGGTCCATGAGGCCTTCCCTATGAATGAGCATGATGCCTCCGGCATATCCATCTTTCTCGGAGCGTGTGGTTGTGGCGGGCTCACCTTCCAGTTTTCGGACAGCGCGAACTTGCCTTGTTGGTGATGGTCTTCAACCCAGTTTTTAAAGATGTAGCAGTTTTCGATCGGATGGCCCAATACTTGGTGGTAAGGGCAGTAATTAGAATTGTTGACATCGCCTGGCTGCAACGGACGTTTTGGACTCGGCAGATTGATGAGTCTGTTGCGCACTGCTAGCTCGAACAGTCTCCTCGTTTTATCCTGAGAAAACGAGTACGGACGTCCCAGTCTCTTCTCGAGGGATGGACGTGAACGCACGTTGTTTTGACGAACAACTGGCTTTGAGTTGCTCGGCTGTTGTTGAGTATTGGCGACGAAAGTTGCTTTTACCTTCCCCTTTTCATTTCGGGAGTCTGGCTTTGGAGGAGACGGTCTGTGACCCATTTGGTCCATTTGGGCCAGTTTGTCGATCAAGGCCTGGAAAGTAGTTAGCTTGAAGAACATCATGAACTGGGAGATGGCCGCTTGAGGGTCAAGAGTGCCCACGAACATGCCCACCGCCGGCGCTTCTTCGATCCACTATTCGCATTTTGACCACAGATTCCGCCATCGGATAGCGTACTGGACCCACGTCTCGCCTGGCTTCACCCTGGCATTGATCAGTGCCGTTATCGGGGTGCGTTCACTAGCGCTCGTGAATCTTTGTGTAAACAGTAGCTTCATCTCCGCAAATGTTTTGATAGAGTCGTTAGGTAGCTCCGAATACCATTCAAAGGCCGTTTCTGCTAAGCTGCCGACAAATTGGCGAAGCAACAGTTTGTCGTCGCCTCCAGTGTTGCCGCATAAGGCCCTGAATTGAGCGACATGCTGATGTGGATTCCCTGTCCCTTTGTACACATGGAATTTAGGGATCGTATATCCCGGCGGGTAACTGATTTGGTCATACCAGCCCGGATAGGGTCGTCCGGTTCTAACAATTTGCCCAGCCGCTTCATTCGCCTGATGAACACATATCTGCTGAGCTATATAGTCATCGAGCGCAGCTTTTGAGATGGTCTCCTCTTTGGCTGCTGAAAGAGCCGGAGGTGGATTCGACGTTTCCCCTCTGTCGTCTTCAAGGGTAATCGGAGGATCTTCGGCTGGGGGATCCGGCTGGATCATCATGCCCACCATATCTTGGAATAGAAGGGCCATTTGTTTTATATTGGATGCTTGTTCCGCAGCGCCTTTATCCTTCTTCTCAAGCATTCTCCGAAGGTATTCAGCATCAGTTTCCTGCTCACCGCGCCGCTCCGTGGATATTTCCGGGCTTTTTTTTGGTCCGGTGAGTGCTGCCATCGCAGTCATCATCTCTTGAAGCTTCTGCTGCTGCTCCTAGGCCTTTGTTACGGACCGGGTGAGTGGTCGGTGACCCGTCGAAGCGCGGCTATCCTCTTTCCCGGATGCCATGTAGACAGTGTGCACCACCATGCCCCCAGACTTGGGGCGTTTAGATTCAGTGCCTTTGCGATTTGCCAAAGGCACAGGGATCTTCTCCGACCTCCTTCTTTTGTGGGCAGTCGAAGTTGAGGGGCCGTTGTAGTGGGCACCCAAGTAGTTGTTGCTTTTTCTGGCTTGACAGAGGAGTCCTTCTCCTGCCGAACCTTCATCTTTTTCTGTCGGCGGAGATAGTCTTGATCCATTACGGAGTCTTGGGCTTTACGCCAGACCTTGTAAATTTTAGATGACAGCCGTTGAGGCGACTGGTCTGGTTTGGCTTTCACAACATTCTCCACCGAATGAGGAGATCTTTTCAGTACGACAGTGGGAGAATTCCTGCGCACCTTATTTAGCAGCTCAAAGCTATTCCCGGTCGGAACAGCAGCATTGATTTCCATCATCGGAGCTGGTGGAGTTAGCCCAGAAGGGGAGTTGCCCCCAGCCTTCCTTACCCGGTGCCAGTGATGACAGCGAGCATGTCGTGCGATTGGAGTTGGTTTAGCCATAGTGGTGACTTCCTCATGCCCCCTGTGTTGGTCATAATTCGCTGGTATCAGCCTTTTAAAAACCGACGTCCGTTGAATGGGGACGGCCAACCTATCATAAGCAGACTTCCGAGTGGGGGAAGCAACCCTGGTGATTTCGCCTGGAACGGGAGCAGAAATAGTCAGTCTTGTGAAGACCGACCCTTCGGCAGGAGAAGCCGCCTTGAAGATTTTGGGAGCAGGGATGGCTATCCGCTTCGGGATAACGCCTTCTGGTATTGCAGGCTTCTTCATGGGCCCGTTGGAGCTCTGGCCTAGTCTGTTAAAAACCGAGGCAGTGGAGTTGGGCGACCCGTTGAGAGGGGCCGCAATAGTAGCAAGTCGATCGAATACTGACTTCTTTAGAGCTTCTTGCGACAACAATGGGGCATTGAAGCTCATCGGTGGGAGCATAGTCCCGAAGAATAGTCCAGTGGTGGCTTGAGTTACCTGCTCCACTGGCATCTTGAAAAGGGAGGCCGCTTGGGGCCCGTAAGTCACTCCTCCAGCAAGGACGGAGTGAGAGTTGCAGTTGCAGGTAGTGCAGATTGAATCCATCGATCTTCTGTTCTCTGCACGGAGCAAGACACCAAATCTAAGTACCTCGAATCCACAGGCAACCACAGCAAACCGCGATTCGTTCGCGAACACGACACACGAAGCGTGGAGTGGAAAGAGGAAGAGGTCCCACCGGGCGTGCCAGAATCTGTTTACCGCCGAATCACGGAGACGCGACCGCGTAGGTTCGTCTCGCCTGAGATTCGGGGCAGATGCTATTTGGTACTATCCGTCCACCACTCCGAAGATGCCAAGTTGATTTATGGCACCATGTATCAGAGGTTTAGATGGATGCGTCCGATGTAGCAGACTTCGTCTGATTCCCCCTCGTTCGAGGGGTTTTTGATTGTGGGGACGCTCTTCCCTGCAGGCGCAAGCCCCTGCAGTTAATTACGCTACCGCATCGCGGTAACAACTTTCTCCTTCTCCAGATGGTTACTTCGTGTCGTGGGTGTTTGTTTTGTTTGTGGTTGAAAGGTTCCTAGGCACTCTAGTAAGGTCTCACAAGGCATCGGACATGCCATTTTAAGATTTTTGGTGCCGAGAAACCCTAGACTACGGATCGTTGCTAGAATATTAGGCGAAAAGTAAACTAGTTAACACTTAACTACTTGGATATGGAAATAACAACCTTTGTAGATCCGGATATCCACCTCCACGGCTTCGCAACGAAGTCTCCTCGCTGTCCATGTTGAACCCCGGGCTCAAGCGTCGGCTTCGTCGAAGAAACGGGTGAGCTAGGTCGCCGGCTACGTGTCAAAGACGATCTACGTCGAGGCATCGCAAGTTCAAGCTCCGACTTCACAAACTTGTGAAACTTGTGAAGTAAACACCCAAAACAACTTGGCAAGAGGTAGAGGGTGAAGAAATAGGAGGTGGGTTCTCTTTAGATTTGGATTTCTCTCACTAAAACTCAAGTTGCCATTGGAGTAGCAAGCTTGAAGAAGAAGAAGAAGATGAAGAAGATGATCTAGTATTATGATAAGTATTTTTAAAATAAAAAGAAAAAGCAATACTTATCATAATTCTTACTAGGGTTAAGTGTAGAGAATATACCATGGTTAATGGATGGGTTAGGGTTAAGCATGATGATAAGAAAGGATAAGAAGTCAAAGCTTCATGAAGCTTCAACTAAAAGACAAAGAAAGCCACCATCCTTTTTAAATCATTTCCAAATAAATAAATGAAAAATAAATAAATAAATAAATATGCAAAACCCTAATTATCATAATAACCATGGTTTAATTCTATTCACTTAACCATATGATCAAGTATCATCAAACATGATACAAAAAGTGCACAAAAGTATATCACATATACAATGTGCAATCCAAGTGAGAAAAATCCGTTTAAAGTGAACCAATACTAGTTAATGCAAAGTAATATATCAAATATATAATTATACATTAAATCATTAAATCAACATTTGATTCAATGATCCGGTCATGTCGCACATAACCGACTAGTATGCAATGTATCGATTTATCGAATCAATGATTCGATAACTAGGTCATATCGAATATAACCAATCGAAACATTTATCGCGAGAATGAAATGCGGTATCACATACACGCATTATTCTCGGTCCTGCACATATCTCATATGCGCTCCTATTTCGTTTCGCTTGAACCAGGAAACCTCTGTGTAGGACTCTAAAGACTCGTCAATACGCCGGTAGCAGATGATGATCACATCAAGCATCCACAAGCCGCAAGCGGTCTGCTAAACGTAACGGCCACCCGGGTATTGAGCGATCAGAAGATCGACGAGCTAGCCCGCTCACACTCCTGCGAATCCGACCAGTAACACTTACCGTACAGTCCGGTCTCTTCGTTTGATATGTCGCATATCAAGTCTAGGGGTGGTAAACGTCAGACCCCAATAACCCGATAAGTCGTGCCGATGTGAGGCTCATAACGGGTCGAGAAACTACTGGTAACACTTACCAGCAAATCTCTGATCAGCCATGGCCAGGGACTTCCCTGTTACGGCCAATCGAGCACAGCGCAACATCAACTCCCAATACCGGGAGAGACGAAACCCCTCCTATCGCTCATTGCCTCCATATGACTCGGGACTGTACCCAAAGACCACCGTTTTGCACGCCCTCATGGACGTGGTAAGGTGGAGATCAAAGCACAGTGGGAATCACACAAGACTCTATGACGATCTCGGGTCTACAGACTAACCTGTACAAGTGTCACCTGAGAACTGCCATCTGACGTGAGGTATAATACCATCTGGGAGTTCTCGGCGAGTCCGTCCAGTGTACCCAGTCTCCACTGAGCACCCGTATACCATCTCTGATGTCAAACACCAATGGATATGGGATCATCCATCGCCCATCACATGGGTCGAGAAGCGTATACGCTAGTCTACTCTGGTATATCGATGCCCCGTCTCGATACACCCACGACTAGGGACCTTGAAGGATGTACTTATGGACTACCATGTCCCCACTAGTATGATCTGCATCATAGTCCAGGTAGTCAAGTACACATCCTAAGGGCTTTACCAACATGTAACTACAAGACAATATAAAGAGACTAGTGTACATGTTAAGATAAAGAGTAACCAGATAGCATACTATCATATCGAGCAAGAAAGTCATCTCTATATATGTCCAAGCATCCAATATAATATACAACATCTGTACAATACTGGCCTCTAGGGCATACATACAACTAACAGTGGTTGCCCGTGGATTGTATACGAAGACTAATTTATGTTGTCGCCCGTAGGACGTGGATTAGTCCAAATCCGTATTTTCTTAGATTTGGGTTTGGGGTTTTGGTTTAAGGATACGTTAGCCATATTTGAGGCTAAGATCAACTTAAACGTTTGTTAATGACACGTTAGTCTAATTTGAGACTAAGATCGACTTAACGGGATCGTTTAGATCCAACAAGAGAGCATTTGGGGCTCTATTGTTTAGTTTAGAGACATTTCGGTCGATCTCCAGTTTAGGGACATGGTGATCCGACATTCCCATTTTGAGGACGAATATTAGTTTAAGGACATTTCGGTCCAACATTCCCATTTTGGGGACGAATATTAGTGTAAGGACATTTCGGTCCATGAGTTTAAGGACCCCACAGTCCGTAGCAATGTGTGGTTGTCGGGACCCGTCACCTCTCTGACGACGTTGAGGGATTACAACGACGGATGCCAGAGGAGTAAAGAGATGTACCCTCGAACCGGGTGTAAATTGATTGGAAGAGCAGTTGTGCTCAGTTCGATTTATACTGAGGACTTATGGCCAGAATTGGGCTAAGTCCATTTGAAAATGTGTAACATTTTATTTATATTTGGTCTGTTAGGCCTTTGCTTGGGCTCTGCCCTTTTAAACAATGCATAGCATTGGGCTTTTTAATTAAATGCACAGCATTTAGATTAGGCCTGTTAGGCCTTTTAATTGGGCTCTGCCCTTTTTTAAATAATGCACATCATTTAATGGTCTGACAATGTGCCACGTGGCCTGTCAGGCGCTTTGCGCCAATTAAAGAGCGCAGGGCGCCAGTGCACGTGGAGGTGACACGTGTCACGCTCTGCTGAGCGCAAGTCTGTTAGCGCAGTGCGCTGCGCCAGTGCGCTGCTGATACGTGGCGCGCTCTGGTGCAGTGCGCCAATTCAAGAGCGCAGCACTCTGTTTTTAGGAGCGCAAGGCGCAGATTGACACGTGGTGCTCTCTGATGACTTGCGCCAGTCCAAGGAGCGCAACAGCGCAAATTAAGAGTGCAGGGCACTGTCCAATAGCGCAGAGCGCATCTTGATCAAATTTAGATCAAAGAAAAGAATCTTTCTCGCTCTAAAGAGGTTCTACCTCAGGATTCAAGAACCAATGGTTCATCAAAAAGCTTTGCCTTTATATAGATCAAAAGATCTAATAATGAAGTAAATTACTTCTTTTATTTTTTTGTGATTGGATCATTTTTGATTTTTTTTTATTGAAGATCTTGTTCTTAGATCTTTGATCTTTTTAGAAGAAATTCTTCTTTTTGTGAGGTGTTTTCATCTCTGTTCTTCCAAGAATTTAATTCTTTACCTTGAAGAAGATGATATTCTTTCTTCAAAGGCTTGCCTTTCAAATTTTTTCAGAGTTCTCCTTTTTTTCTATCTTTGTATCTTTTAGACTTGAAGTCTAGGGGCCTTTATATAGGGCCAATTGGTTTGTTGAGTTAGTTACAAAGATCTTTCTCTGATTGATCTGGGGATATTTCCCCACCGTTGGATCTTTGATCCTAAGGCCTCTGTTTTACAGAAGATAATCTTCTTATTTTAATAAGATTGGAAAGATCTTTCTAGAATTTTTAATTCTGATTAATTAAACACTTTATTATTTAAATTTTAGTGCTGACGCAATTGGTGCAAGCGCACCTGCGCTTGACACGTGTCGCGCAGCGCAACTGTGCTAGCGCATCTGCGCTGACACGTGTCGCGCAGCGCAACTGCGCTGACACGTGTCGCGCAGCGCAGAGCGCAAGTTATCTGAAGCGTTGCTTCCTTTATTTTTAAAATTTAAATTTTAAAACAGAGCCTTGCTCTGATTGGGGTGCGCTGCCTTGGGCGCAGCGCCCCTTGCGCTGGCGTGTCTGCTTTTGACACGTGGCGCTCTGCGCGCAGCGCAAGGAATCTGAAGCGTTGCTTTACCTTTTGAATTTGAAATTCAAACAGAGTTTTGCTCTGATTGGGGGAAACATGTCCCAAGAGCTAAATAGGGCCATATGTGGGATGGAGTGTTTATTAATAAACTTGGATGACATAAAGTAATGGGATGCACCAGAATCGAATGGTGCCAATGCGTGAAAATTATAAACAAGTAGGATACCTGAAACGACATCGTCAGATGCTTTGGCCTCGTCGGCCGTCAAGGTGAAGGCCCGTGCCTGATTAGGCCTCTGAGTAATATGCTTCTGCGGTGGTTTTTGAACACCGTCTCTCAATCATAATTTCGAAGGGCATGTACTAACGGTATGGTCAGCTGATCCACAAACTAAACAAAGTCCGAGCCTCCTTCGACACTCTTTCTGTGTGTGACCGGGCAGACGGCAGAAGTCACAAATTACATCCTTTTTCTGATCAGATACAAAAGGCTTCTTCATAGGTATTGTTCCTCGTTTTTTTACTGGAATGCCTCTACTTACAGGAGCTCTGGTTGGTGAAAACGCGGTCATCCGCACTGCAACCTCTTGCTGTTGATTTCCCTTTACTTTTACCGATAAACTCTGCTGTTCCCTAGCTGCCACGCCCCTCTTACTAATAGACGGAAACGACGACATGGCGAAGCTCGCGACGTATTTATTTCGAGAATGTCGTTTTCCGGAATAAATACGCTAAGCGTAAAAGAAGCAATATAAAAATAACAAGAAAATTAACATGAGATTTATAATTCAACAACTTTGTTTACATTCAACTTGATTCATTTACAATACATAATATCAATTGAAAGAAAATACAAGAATGGAAATGGCTAAACAGGCGGCAGACATAAACTAAGAAAAAGATAAATAATTTAGACCTGGGTCGCTATCTGTTCGTGCTCTTCCTCGGTAGTGTTTACCTCCTCAATCTCCATAATATCCGACGAACATTCCAAGAAAAACAAAGAAGGGTGGAATGCCCGTCAGCGAACTTTCGCTCGGTAAGTTCCCAAGATATGAAGTGAAATATAAAGTGTAATGATAAAGGAAAATGTATATCATGAACAATTGATTATGAAGTATGGTGTGTCAACATGTCATTTAATATAAACATGGCAAGTTTATTTAGCATGCAGTTCTATATATCATGGTGACTAACATGAGCAGAGTATAACATGACCGTGTAGTGTAGGTATAGTGAACATGAAGTGAAATGAATTAACAGGTTTCTACTTGGGTATACTAATTTAACGTAAGTTCAAGGGTGAATGCCAACCAATCTTAAGAGTGTTCTCGAACCCAACATGCTGTAATCCAGGGGTAAGGAACCACGGGTCCGAATCAAGTGTTGGTAACGGGACTTCAACCTAATGTTGAAGTATTCCAAACTCAACAGGCTGTAATCCAGGAGTAATGAAACACGGGCCCTCATGATAGCTTACTTGTATTAGTAGAAATGGATTCATGATTTAGGGGGTCTCCTGAGATTCCTTTGGATTCACACAAGAACTACCCCAACACCCCGTGTATTCTACGTTATAGTTAAAATTACCGATCTTGCTCGAATCCATTAATACATCAAGTTGCAAGATTGAGTTCATGTCAATATCATGTATTCGTGGCAAATATTCTTGTATTCATGTCAAGTTGTATTCATGGTTCGAGTCAAGTTAGTTTAAATAGCAACCATTGTGTTCCGGTATTCATGTTAGGTTCATGTCAATTTATAACCAGGGTTTGGTCAAGTCAATATACATGTTTGAGCTTGATGGTTTGAATTCGAGTGTTCATGTTTGATTTTAGATTCAGGTTTGAATTGGATTCAGGTTTAAATTAGGTTTAGACTGAGTCAGACACTTGTAAACTAATTTGGATCTTGAATTAGGTTCGGGAGTCATCGATAACCGCTGCACATTGACGGCAGGATTTGTGTCTTTTTCCGAAACAACTACCAATGATAACTCCGTTAAGTAATCTACCTTAAATCGGCAAGCACTCACATTCTCCGGCTCTCTGGGACTCAAGAGAATTGATCCCGCTTAAATCTATATTTACTAAAGTCCTTAAATATTATTTTATATAACTCGAGGGGGTTTTATGAAAAATATTTTTAATAAAATTTTAAAATAAACCTCGAGTATTTATTTATATTATTTAGGATTTTCATGGATATGAATTTTAAGGATTTGAGGTATTTTAGTGATAATTGCTTAGATTGGAAAGTTCATGGTATTTTATTATAAACTTGACTTTTGTTGGTATCTTGATGGTATTTTAGTGAAACTTGTAATTCTTTCATTTAAAAAAATGTAAGTTTATTATATTTTGAAAATATATGGATTTTGTAATTTTATATAATTATTAAAAAGTTAATTTTATTTAATTAGAAACATTTGTTTTTCTTAAAAAAACCGTATTTAAAACCTTTTGAGACCGAATGCTCCGTGAGGAGGTTTGTATCTCGCTCTACTAGCCCAAGGATGTGCGATAATCCGCGCCATCCAATAGCGGGTCCCCTAAAGAGAGTTGTAGAGATATATCCGCAAAGGAATTTAAAATACTGTTTTAAAAGAAAACCGTTTTTAAAGTGAGTGGTATTTTAATATAATGTTTTCTTCGTAATCAAAATTCACACAAAGGTATCATGCTATGGAACAAGAGTGTATGTGAGGAGTAGGTCGTTACTCCGTGAAGTTTTCTAAAGTATATTTAAGCGATACCAATAGAGGTAATATTTAAAGTTCATGGTATTTTAATGAAAAACTTAAGTTGAAGTTATTTTGTATGGAATTCTAGGTTAAAATTTATTCTAAACATTTATAATTAAGATCACAAGTATTGTGTAGAATTTGGATGACCAATATGTAAGAAAAAATAGATTTTGTAGGGTTTAGAAACAGATATCGATATTAACTCCGCTTACCGATATTCGTTTTAAAATGAAGTTTTAAAGAAGAGAAATGAAGATTGGAAGAGACTTATTATTTGATTATGCTAAGAAGAGAGGGAGGAAGAGTAGGAAAGCTTTGGGGTGTCGCGGGAGCGCCGGAATTAGTTTCGATCGTTGCCGGAAGTTGCTTTCTTGCTAACTCCACTTTACTCCACTTGCACCTATGAACTTTTTGAGAGTTTTGGCTAGAAATTTTCAGAATGGTGAAAGGTTAGGGCATGGGATAGTATTTATAGTGGGGAATTAGGGTTTTGGAATTAAAAATGTGAATTAAAAAATATTAAAATGTGGTTTAATTGTGAAATGAAGGATCTCTATTTGATTGCAGAGAAATCAAACAGTGCAGGAGAGTTAGGGGTAGCTGAAGGGGTGTGTGTGCAAAGCCCGGCGTTTCCCCCAATCAGAGCAAAGCTCTGTTTGAATTTCAAAATTCAAAAGGTGAAGCAACGCTTCAGATCCCTTGCGCTGCGCGCAGAGCGCCACGTGTCAAAAGCAGACACGCCAGCGCAAGGGACGTTGCGCCCAAGGCAGCGCACCCCAATGAGAGCAAGGCTCTGTTTTAAAATTCAAATTTTAAATAAAGGAAGTAACGCTTCAGATAACTTGCGCTCTGCGCTGCGCGCCACGTGTCAAACAGTGGTGCGCTAGCGCAGATGCGCTGCGCGTCACGTGTCAAACAGTGGTGCGCTAGCGCAGTTGCGCCGCGCTCTGCGCTGCGCGACACGTGTCAAGCGCAGGTGCGCTGCGCTGCGCGACACGTGTCAAGCGCAGGTGCGCTTGCGCCAACTGCGCCAGCACTAAAAGCTAAATAATAAATTATTTAATTAATTAGAATTAAAATTCTAGAAAGATCTTTCCAATTTTATTAAAATAAGAAGATTATCTTCTGTAAAACAGAGGCCTTAGGATCAAAAATCCAACGGTGGGGAAATATCCCCAGATCAATCAGAGAAAGATCTCTGTAACTAACCCAACAAACCAATTGGCCCTATATAAAGGCCCCTAGACTCCAAGTCACACATATACAGAGATAGAGAAAAGGGAGAACTCTAAAAAATTTGAAAGGCAGGCCTTTGAAGAAAGAAGACCATCTTCTTCAAGGTAAAGAATTTGATTCTTGAAGAACATAGATGAAAACACCTCACAAAAAGAAGAATTTCTTCTAAAAAGATCAAAGATCTAAGAACAAGATCAAGATCTTCAATATAAAAAAAGAAAAAGATCATGAAGATCCAATCATAAAAGATTTAAGAAGTAATTTACTTCATTTCTAGATATTTTGATCTATATAAAAGCACAACCTTTTGATGAACCATTGGTTCTTGAATCTTGAGGTAGAACCTCTTTAGAACAAGAAAAACTTGTTTCTTTGATCTGAATTGGATCAAGATGCGCTCTGCGCTATTGGACAGTGCCTTGCACTCTTGATTTGCGCTTTTGCGCTCCTTGGATTGGCGCAAGTCACCAGAGCGCGCCACGTGTCAATCACAGACGCAATCTGCGCCTTGCGCTCCTAAATACAGCGCACTGCGCTCTTGGACTGGCGCAACTCACCAGAGCGCGCCACGTGTCAGCAGCGAACTGGCGCAGCGCACTGCGCTTACAGACTTGCGCTTAGCAGAGTGCGCTACGTGTCACCTCCACATGCGCTAGCCTTGTGCTCTTTGATTGGCGCAAAGCGCCTGACAAGCCACGCGGCGCACCGTCAGACCACTAAAATGCTGTGCATTATTTAAAAGGGCAGAGCCCAAGTAAAAGTCTAACAGACCAAAAATAAATGCTATGCATTTAATTACAGAAGCCCAATGCTATACATTGTTTAAAAGGGCAGAGCCCAAGCAAGGCCTAATAGGCAGAACATGAATAAAATGTTGAACATTTTTCAACTGGATTTAGCCCAATTCTGGCCATAAGTCCTCAATATAAATTGAACTGAGCACAACTGCTTTCCCAATCAATTTACACCCGGTTCGAGGGTACATTTCTTTACTCCTCTGGCATCCGTCGTTGTAATCCCTCAACGTCGTCAGAGAGGTGAGGGGTCCCGACAACCATACACTGCTACGGACTGTGGGGTCCTTAAACTTATGGACTATGATGTTCTTAACCTTGACCGTGATGTCTTAAAACTAATACCGGACTATGATGTCCTTAACCTTGATCGTGATGTCTTAAAACTAACACTGGACCGTGAGGTCCTTAAACTCACGGACTATGATGTCCTTAACCTTGACCGCGACGTCTTAAAACTAACATTGGACCGCAATGTTCTTAAACTACTTATCGACCGCAACGTCACTAAACTAAATAATAGAGCCCCCAATTGCTCTCTTGTCGGATCTAAACGATCCCGTTAAGTCGATCTCAGTCTAAAATTAGACTAACGTGTCCTTAACGAACGTTTAAGTTGATCTTAGCCTCAAATAAGGCTAACGTATCCTTAAACACCCCCCAACCCAAATCTAAGAAAGATACGGATTTGGACTAATCCACGTCCTACGGGGGACGGCATAACTTAGTCTCCGTATGCAATCCACGGGCAACCGAACACAAAACAAACACACACGACACGAAGTGGCCATCTGGAGAAGGAGAAAGTTGTTACCGTGATGCGGCAGCATAATTAACTGCAGGGGCTTGCGCCTGCAGGGAAGAGCGTCCCCACAATCAAAAACCCCTCAAACGAGGGGGAATCTGACGAAGTCTGCTACATCGGACGCATCCGTTTAAACCTTCGATACATGGTGCTATAAATCAACTTGGTATGTTCGGAGAGGTTGACGGATAGCACCAATTAGCATCTGCCCCGAATTTCAGGCAAGACGTCTGTCTTGCGCGTCTTTCGGAGGGGAACACCCGGGGACAATTGGGCCCATCCAAGCCGTCGGTGCCAGCCAAAACGCAAGATCCATCGGTCAATTTGAGGAGTTGGGTGTTAAGATTTTTGCCACGTGTTTTTGTCTGTGTTTAAACCCTTTTACACATGTTTGATTTTTCTGACTTTTCATTTTTATGTGTATTACACGTGCAAACTTTTGGGCTTCCAAAAAGTCAAAAGAAAAAATTAGAAAAAATATAATGTGTCTGATGGGGTTCGAACACAGGGGCTACGTCACAGCAGTGCAGGGCTTTACCAGTGAGCTACAAGTTGTTTCTTGCTGTTATTTAACAAAAGTAAGTTATAACTCCAACTCAGGCTGTGAAACTCTATTCTGTATATTAACGGAAGAATTTCCGCATTAAGATTTCAGAGTCGTTACACTAGCCGCCTTGAGAACTTGGGAGAAGATGGTCAATCCCAACAATATGATGTGTCTCTGAATCTCCACATCCAAACTACGTATAAACTGCCTTACCCTATCTTCCTCATTGGCAAATAAGGGCCCCGCATATCGGCTGAGTCGGGTCCACTCAGCTGCATGTGTATCAACTGATCCACCATTTTGCCTTAAGCTAATGAACCTCTCTTCCATTTCCTCCCTTGCAGATTGCGGAAAGAACTTCTCCAAGAAACTTCACGAAAAAGTCGTCCAGCTGATCGACTTGGTCTTCTCGACAAGCCACCACCCGTGAGCGTAATCTACCAGTTAGATGCGTACTATATCCACTCTTTTCTTATCTGGAATCTACACGGCTACAAGCAGGTTCTCTGTATCAACTAGCCACTGCTCCGCTGGCAATGGCTCCTCTAATCCTGTAAATGTGGACGAACCGAGCTTCCTGAAGTCCGCCACGGTGCCCTCACGCTGTGTTGGTCTGGGAGTTGTTGCCCTCTCAGCTGCGTGACAACAGTCTGTTGGACCGTCCTCATATCCTCTTGGAAAGTCTCGGTCTGCTGCTGATTCGGCTCAGTTTGACGCTTCTGGTTTTCCAACATACCACGTACGACCCCAAGTAATGTGGCGGCGTCAACACGTCTCTGGTATGCCCGCAAATCTCTATCTGCCATGATTCTGAAGCCAAGATCACTGAAAAAGATTAGCAACGGAAACATAATTCAATAAACAAGAAGTTGATAAACTATAGATTCAAGACTGGTAAGGTAGCAGTGTGGCGGGACTTGTTCCTAATTCCGGGTTTCCTGATCAGTGTATTGGGTCCAATACCCAACTACAAAAGAACTACTCTCGACCAATCCTAAAACCTATGGTTCTGATACCAACAAAACCTTGTCACACCCCGCTTCCCAAAATACGTAAATACGGTACGTGACAAAGCCAACTATGCTACCTATAGCGAGAAAAGATTCTTCCATGGTCACATTACGGCTGTCAGTCAGACATCAAGAACAGTAAATAAAAGTCTAACTAACACATGTCCAACTGCCACAATAAAATAATAATGAGAAAATAGCGGAAAACGGATAAGCATCCAACAAAATAATATCCTAATTACGTTCCTTATGGGATTGCAACGTTAAACCATAGCTAGAAAATAAAATAATTAAACATCTCCAAACTATTCGGCAAAGCTCCTCACTACTCAGCCTGCTTACTAAAATACTCTTGATCTTCCTGCGACAAGGTCAAAGGAACCAAGCCATGCAAAATCGAGATGTTAGTGTGTCATAAATATCAATAATAATAGTAATGACCAAAACAGGACGTTATAAAGAAGACATGAGTATAAATAATAATCACAGGCGTTGTAACAACGAGCTATAGGTATGTCACGAATATCCTAAAATCTGTGTTTCTAGATTATCTGTCCTAACGGTATTTGAAATCAATTAATGGAACCATTGATATTTCTAGGTTATCAATCCTAACGGTATTTGAAATCAATTAATGGAATCGTCAATGTAACTCAGCAGTATCCCGTGCGTGCCCGGAACCACGGTCAAGACTCTCGGGGCTGAATCCGAGACGTGCCGCTAGGCTGTAAAAAAACAATATCATGTACAAACAAATGATGTTAGCATCATCATTCCGGGGCCTAAAGCCCGTATCGACTGTTTAGTCTCTGGAAGTAGTAAACCGTTGAGCTTTTTTTATTATTGATTTCCCCTTTTCCCCCAGGTTATATGTTCAAGTTAGATATTAATGACATCTACCCAATGCCAACACAGAAACATGCATGTACATGTCTTATCTATTTAGTCAACAAGTCACGTCCATCAGGACAACAAGTCAGGATTGTCGGCATTGGTAAATTATCCAAGTAACAATCAGGATAACGTGTCGTGAACACGTCAAGCGGTGTGTATTAAACATGATAAATGCTTGATGGAAAACAGTAATCAGTTTACTGTAGAAATAACTAATGTATATTATTTATTTTGTAAGGTATAATTAATTTATTCATATATATATATATATATACACACACACACACACACACATAATAACGTTTTATGTTTGCTACTAGATATACTGTAATCTAGGTAAAAGATAATGAAATTGCAGTGAAAATATATTGAAATTATAATGAACCAGCATGCAACAAGATAAACTTGTTGTTGATACGAAAATACAGATTAATGCTATAAAATTTGTATATTGATAATAACTTACTAAATATTAAAATACGTATATTAATAAATAACTATATATATATATATATATATATATATGTTGGAATATACAATGTAGTATGTCGCAAGTTTAGAAACTTGCCTTAATAGATAAACCCATGACGAAATACGGATATCCGCACGACGGCGACGTTCGAAAACACGACGTATTCACGATCTTGACTAAAAGCGACTAAATACCGTTTTAGGATGCTCGCTGGTGTTTTGTGGAATGCTTTAGTCCTGATGTCTGAGTCGAAGGTGACGGCGACGAGCAGGAGTTAGACGGCGACGAGACAAAGTCGGGGCAAAAACTTGTGAAGAAGAAGAAGAGAGGGGAGGGGATGATGGGGTATGTTTTTTGAGGAGGTGGTGACTGGGGATGGTCTGGGTTGTACTTGTCGGCGAGGGGAAGTGGGTGGTGGCGGTGAACAGTTCCGGCGAAGACAAGAAAAGCAAAGAGAAGAAGAAGAAGGAGGAGGAGAAAGAGAAAGAGATGATGGTGATGGGTTGCTCTGGGTTTAGCGAAGACGAGGAGGTTGGGTCGGCGGCGGGAAGAAGGAGAGGCGAAGTCGACGATGAGGTTGATGTGGGTGCGGTGAGGCTCTCGGTGGGTTGAAAGAAAAGGAGAAGAAAGAAGAAGTAGATGCCGACGTTGGTGTTCTGTGGTGCCGGCGACGACAAGAGAGGAGAGTTGATGAGGATAATGGTGGCGGTAGTCAGGTTCAGGCGAGGTCGACGAGGAAGAGGAGGTGGGTTCTCAGTTGTGGAGTCAGGGCTCGGGTGAGGTTTCGGGGTTGAGAGAGGAGGTTGGCGACGAGGGCGGTGAGGTTGAAGAGGTGAGGGGGTGATGATGACGAGAAAAGAGGAGGACGGCGATGAGGACTCGAAGGCAAGGGTTAGGACTTGAGGACAAGGCGAGGGAGTTGGGGAGAGATACGAGAGGAGAGAGAGACAGAGACGGGAAGATGGGGAGAGTTATATTGTATATATAAACTGTTTAAATATTATATATATATATATATATATATATATATATATATATATATATATATATATATTGGTTTTAGGGTTTTACAGATAATATCAAATTACACCAAAGTTTACCAGAATCTCATCAGAATATATTTTTAGAGAATAACACATATAAGTATAGATTTATGTCATAATGCGATAATATAACATGAAGTACACATACCCCCTAAAAGATTTAAATAAATATATTTAAGATTTAATCAATATTTGGTTATCTGATGTTTGGGGTTTGAATATAATGGATAAAAGCGAAATAAGATATGTGGTGTAAGCCATGCAAAGTCAGTTAGAAAAAATATAATCTATTCATAACTTATGGCTATAGATAGATATATTAAGATATAAATATATATAATGTATATATTATACTAGATTCACGTAGATATACTTTACTAGTAAATATCATACATACTCTAGCACCATATTGGATTCTAAATATGCGTGTCGGGTCGGATAACCACCACCACTATTCGAATCATTCACAACCTAAATAAATAAAATAAAAGAATTACAAAGCAAAATTTAAAATACCAAGATATACTGTATAAACGTACTATGGTGTTATATAAACATTTTATGAGAAAAATATAAAAATTGTATAGAATTTGATTTTGCAACCAAACATTTTTGCTAAACTCCTATCACCTCTCTCTCTCTGCTTGCTAAATAATTAGCCTCACAATTATCCTTCTTCAAAGATGCAAGGAAATTGAAAATTAACAAGGGTGGTTTTTTCTTACTACTCATTCTTCAGGGTGATTTTTCACTAATAGAAAAAATAATAGGTGGTTTCTCGTAAGAGGCGCAAAGCATATGATTGTTTTTATAAACACTCAAAAAAAGAAAAAGAAAAAAGAAAATGAAAGTTCACTCAAAAAATAAAAAAGAAAAGAAAGAAAAAAAAGAAAATGAAAGTTCACTGGACTCTTATACCCTTTAAAAGACTTCCGTGGGACTCCAAAACCCTAGCCCCCCCTCTCTCTCTCTGCTTCGAGAAAAATCAAAAACCCTCTTTTTATTCCTCTCCTTCTCACAGTCCTCTCCTTTAATGGCGAAATCGCATCTATGGATCTCTCACGTCGAGGCCTTCGTCGACATCTCTCGCCCAAATAACGAGCAGGTCAACTTCTCTTTCCCTCTCCTAAACTCCTATCACCTCAATCGAAGTAGAAATCTTCAATCCGGGGTTTGATTATTGTTTTGATTTATCAAGTTCACTAAATTAGGGTTTCGGTTCAGCTTGGTATATTGCTTTATTATTATGAAACCACACCTAAATCTTGTAATGTTTGTCCATCAGAATACAAGCGTCGATGCAATTGCAGGAATGGTGAAGAACGATCTCTTAACTCTCGAGGAATTGGTGAGTCTGTAGCTTACAATGTGCTTTGTCTCTTGGGCTGGACTAATTATTTGCTATTTTTTAAATTTAAATTCTAGGTAAGAGAAATGGAGTTTTACTTGACAACCACAGACCATGTAATTCGTGCAAGAGGTAATCTCGTGAACAATAAACATTTTCTTTTCACTTTTGCAACTGTTGATAAATGAATCATGCATGATGGTGTTCTGATATTTTGATCCCTTCGAGGATTCCTGTGACAAAAAAAGATGGAATAAGCCAGAGCTTGTGAGAATCTCTTAGAGATGTTCTCTAGGGGATATAATTAATACTGAATTGTTGGCTTCAGTTACTATGGTTTGATCCGATCTTTTTGTAAAACAAAAATGCTATCTTCTCATTGCAAGAGATGTGCATGTCCTTTCTTGTCTTCCCTTGATTCATACGTGTTTTCTTACACGGATCATGACAACTTGCAGATGTCCGTATTTTTCTCCCTTTTATTAGAGTTGTTACAAAAATATACTCTTGGTCAATGTACTGCAGTTTCCATATTTCTTGTATCATACATTTGCATAAACTACATGCTCCTATTTTTCACCCTTTACAATCTCTTTTCCCACCTAATATCATTTCACTTCCCTATTCCCATATCCCTTTAGTTTATTTATACCATACTCTCTCACTTTCTCTTCTCCCTTGCTAATTAGTAGGGAGCCCGGCTCCCCAGTGTGAACGTTCTCACCCCTAAGAGCCATGTATTTGTTGTATTATAACTCTTGGTCAATATCAGGTTGGCCATTTAACCCGTCATGCTGGAATATTGTATTATTAGTACCGGCGCAGGAACACGTGAAGTATATAAGATATAGTAATTATGTAATTATGAAATTTTTACACTGTAAAAGTAACTAGTTTGAAGGGGAATACACATCATATAACATATTTTAATATTTCAATGTCAGCAACATGATATTTATTCATGTTGTAAAGAATAATTAGTTCTTTGAAGGGAGACACATGCAATGTATAGCATATAATAATTTTTAAATATACAATTTTGTAATACTGTAAGAGCAACTAGTTCATTGAAAGCCCATGCATTTTATTGCACGAAATTATCTCATTATCTTTAAATTTTGGTTAATTAAATTTTTTCGGTCAAACACGGTATAGTCCTTTTTGTTGAACAAAGACTACCCAGATTAAAATATCGTAACTCTGTATCTTTTGGACCTAAAGTGTTCACCACCATCTCTTAACTTGTGGTTATTTATAGAGCATAACTGGATATAGAATGTTCAATGGTATTATAGGTCATAATTTTTACTTGTTTTTGTTGATACGTTCTTAACCCTTTGAGATGGTGCCACAATCCTAGCTATATAATCACTATAAAATAGTGCATACCTGTCACGCCCCACCCCCAATACAGAAAGTATTGTCCGTTCTGGCCGAAACCGCACGCTTTTGTCCTTCGGAGCTAACCGGATCCGACCAGGGGCCACTTCCCAGGAGGTCACCCATCCCAGAACTTCCCTGGCTCGAGCACGCTTAACTATGGAGTTCTCAAGCTCCTGTAGTGCCGGTCACTTAAAAGGCGTCTCTATATTGAAGAGTGGTATCATTCCATTTATAGTACAGATCTGCCTCCTTTCGGAATGTATTCTGAAGAGTCCCCATTGTTCTACAGTGGGTCCCACGGACTCAAGAGGTGGCCCCCACAGATTCAAGAGGTGGCCCCCGCTCACTTAACATGACACTTGGCGTGGCACTTTGTTCCGTGTGGCACTTTGCTCCCTGAGCAAGAACTGGGTCCTGACATTCTCCCCACCTTTGAACAATGGTTCGTCCTCGAACCACAGACCTACTATTGAGGGACCAGCTCTGATACCATTCTGTCACGCCCCACCCCTAATACAGAGAGTATTGTCCGCTCTGGCCGAAACCGCACGGTTTTGTCCTTCGGAGCGAACCGGACCCGACCAGGGGCCACTTCCCAGGAGGTCACCCATCCCAGAACTTCCCTGGCTCGAGCACGCTTAACTACGGAGTTCTCAAGCTCCTGTAGTGTCGGTTCACTTAAAAGGCGTCTCTATATTGAAGAGTGGTATCATTCCATTTATAGTACACATCTGCCCCCTTTCGGAATGTATTCTGAAGAGTCCCCATTGTTCTACAGTGGGTCCCACGGACTCAAGAGGTGGCCCTCACAGATTCAAGAGGTGGCCCCCGCTCACTTAACACGACACTTGGCGTGGCACTTTGTTCCGTGTGGCACTTTGCTCCGTGAGCAAGAACCGGGTCCCGACAATACCTTCTCTTATAACCTATAACGAGTTGTTTAATCGGAATTTTTATTGTATTATCTTTATTTCCCTTACAATACAAGTTGTCAGGGATACTTTCTTCGGAAGAAGGGCAAAAATAAATTGTTGAAACTAAAAGATATAAGCTTTTAAGAAAAAGAGAACTTATTAATCGAATACAATTAAGCAAATTTATGAAATAAATTAACGCCTAGCAAATATGTAGGAATTGGCGTGGTCCCTACGTAGAATCATTAAAAGATGAAGTTAGAGGTGAGTGCTGCAAATAGAATAATAGTGGGATGGTTAAAGTGGGGCAATGCTTATGTTGTAGTAATATGTGACCGCAGGTTATCCACAAAGTTGAGAGAAATATTCCAAAGTATACTATACAACCAACCATGCTTTATAGGCCAAAATGTTATTGGGCAATCAAGAAGTGACATTTGCAAACAATTAAAAGTGAAATAGGAATATCCACTATTGACATAATGAGTGACAATATCATAAATGAAAAGTTATGGAATAAAATCATCTTGAAGATGGTAGTTGCATCTTCAATTTGGGAAAAGAAATTAGTTTGAACTTTGAAGTGTTTTGACATGTGTAACGGAGCTAGATGAGTGTTTCGATAAGAGGAGATATAGTTGGTAGTTGATTAGATATCAAGGACCGAGGGTAATTACGAAGATGGATTGATGCAGCTGAAAAGTATGTGGTAGTTGTTAATTTACCAGGGTCATCTGAACCGAACGGATAAAAAGAATCTATGTAGCTAATTTCAGTTTTTTTAAATAAAGGCTTAATTGTTGCTGTCGATGAAATATAAAGATGAAGCAATTGTCTTACGCCTGTGATTACCCGAGTGAACCAACTTGATAAACTACAACAGATGCGGAAAACAATCAAATGTCAGATGACATATAATAATAAAATAAGCTCTCTTTATTCCAAACAGTTTTCCTCAAAATATGGGATTTTGAAATGAACAACCGTAGTTAGAAAAAAAGATAATAGGCCAAGGGGTACTGAACATTTTAGTCAATGTAATTTGCACTCATGTATGTGTGACTCCACAAACACATTCACATAGGTATGCCGTAATGCTTGTGAATGTGAATTGAAGCATTGATGATCATTAATACCCCTTCAAATATTACATATATTTCAAGCATTTAAGCACACAACTGCTTCATTATATAAGACATTTACATACATTTGTCAAATATGTTTTTATCGATAATCGTTATAACTTTATAACGATTTATGTATATAATTGCCTATTTCTGTATTTTTAGGTACTCTTCTTTTGGGAGAAATCCTTAGTCATCTCACATCAAAGCCATTAGGTAGTGCCACTGTAAGCAGTTTGGTAGGGTTCTTCACATCAAGATTGGTGAGTTTGATTGTTAAATTCCATACAATTTAGAAGTTTAGAATGTCTTACTTTTTGCTTGTTTTCGGATGTAAATAGAATTCCAACCTTGTAGTTTCTTGTTTGTAAGCTTACATCTTGAAATTTATGTTTGTATGTGTCTGTTGGTCCTGGGTTTTCCCCCCATGTTTCCATTCGTCGTATAATACATATGGGGCATCAACAGAAACGACTGAAGACAATGTCTCAACAAAACAAATAAAACCCCAAAAGAAATTAGGTTTTGCCTTCTAGGTTTTGCCCTTACAATTAACAAAAATTACCAACCTACGTATACATCAAAGGAAATTGTGAGAATGCGTTCTGTTTTGCTCTTTGCCTTTTCATTTCCTTTTGAGTTTAAGTGTTGAACCAATTCTCTATAGTAAAGCTTTAATTCTTCCTGTTCTAGATTTTGGAAGATGCCATCTGTATCATCTAGCATTATGGCAATCCCCTCTTTTAGTGTATAGTTCCATGATAATTACTGGTGGGTTGACGTCAGGTCAATGGCTGGTTGTAATTTTTTGTGAAAATTCCATAGCCGACCCCATTTCAATGGGAAAAGTCATGGACGGCGACGATGATGAAATACAGTATTATGAACAAAGAGACTTCCTCCAAAATATATATTGGCAAAAGATTAATAGATGAATGGGCATGAGCATAGGCACAGACTTCATGCAGACCAGCAAGCATCAAAGGTTCATAACTTGTGCCATCAATTGTCATGCACAAACTTAGGTTCCTCTACACTTTTCTCTTTTTATAATCCAGATATAGCACTTAATGCACTCTTTTCATCAAAATCCCATAATTGGCAATTGACATCTCAGGGGTGCGACTGCGACAATATAATTTTTTAGACTACCATATAAAAGGTAATGTATGTTATTTTCAGTTAACACCTCTTCACCAGTTGTTGAACCATGGCAAATTGTACGGAGTGATCGACATCCTTACCACAAACTATAATGGTCACATTGAGATTCGGTTGAGATGTCTGTCATTTGCGTTAAATTCTTGTTTATCATCCTTTCATAGGTGTCGATAGCTTTTTGGTTCTTAACTGATGAGCCTATGACCAATCTTTAATTCATGGTAACATAATTCCAATATCATAAGCTATTGCCTACTCATGTTCACATCAGGATCAAATCACTTTTACCCATTTTTTGGCTAAATACCCTCCCGCACTTAGAAAAGAGGGATAAACCTTGGAGTTGTACAGATTTGATGGAGATTCCCCTACGTGATCCTGCTTTGCTTTCTTTACTATGTCTGCACCTAACGTTTTCCTGATGGGCCTGACAATTCAAACAAATTTGTATAAGCATTCACTTAGTTTTGATCCTAACTAGTTCTTAACAAGGGTAATCTTAGCTGATGATGCATGAACCACAATGTGGATGCACGTGTCTACAATTTTCCAATTTCTGTTTCTTTTGGTAAGCATTGAGCAGTTCAAACTAATGCATTTTGGAAGTGTATAGATTTAGCAGAGAGAAATGTGTATTTGGGTTGTTGTGATTTTTATATTTGACTAGAAAGGTGCCATTGTGGAACTAGACTGTTGACCATCAAGATTCAGTATTATTGTTAATTTTAGCTGCAAATATCTCTTTTATTAGTTCTTCTGTGTTGTATTGAGGGGTTAGATGTAGAGGACGGTGTTACCAATCTGTGGTCAGAAGATACTACCTCGCATTATCATCTTTGGCAATTATCAATATAGTAGGATCGGAAACATATAACAATACTTTTAATATTCATGGTAGCACTTGCATATGTATCTTTAGCTCATTACTTAAAATTCTTTTAGATGATTGCCTATTCTCTTAAAGCTGTCCCTCCTCAGGATTGCATATGCAGGCCTCACCTTCCTAATCAGGGAATTAATATTCATTCTTGTTGAGATGTGTGGATTAAAATAGTCCCACATTGGAAAAACTATGAGAGATACATGAGTATAAGCTATGGGAGGTACATGAGTATAAGATATAAGATGAGCGAAACCTCAATAAGGCTTTAGTCTTATTGATGGAACCCACTTATATCAAAAGCCCATGTACACTCATAGATAAAATATATAGTCCTCCCCTCGTTCTTATATATATATATATACACACACACACATATATATCAGAGCCAATGGCGCGATCTAAAACCTTGACAATACCTCTGAGCAGGCTGCAAGCATAAAAAAAGTGCCTCTGAGAGCTAGCTCTACACGTGTTGTGCAATACACGTGACGACCACACAAAAAAACTTAGAGAGACCTAGCTCTACACGTGTTGTGCAATACACGTGACGACCATACAAAAAAACTTAGAGAGACCTAGCTCTACACGTGTTGTGCAATACACGTGACCACCACAAAAAAAAAGTGATGGTTGCACGTGAGGGGAGTGTTGAGATGTGGATTAAAATAGTCTCACATTGGAAAAACTATGAGAGGTACATGGGTATAAGATATAAGATGAGCCAAAGCTCAACAAGACTTAAGTCTTATTGATGAAACCCACTTATATCAAAAGCCCGTATACACTCATACATAAAATATATAATTCTACCATCGTTCTTGAATATATATATATATATATATATATATATAGGGCGGGTTCGCGTTTTTAAAAACCCGAATCTGATTAAGGGCCGTTGGATCTTATGTTTACTTTCAATGGTTAAGATTAATATAGCTTAATAAATATTTTCTTAATGGAACAAATATTAAATTCCATGATTTTAGGGATCCATTTTTTCCCCTGCTTCCTATTTCTCGCTCTCCTCATATTCTTCCACGTTTTTTCCCCGCTCCTATTTCTCGCTCTCCTCGTCTTCTTCCTCGCGGCCGCAGGCGATCCTTTTTTTTTCGGTCGTTTCAATTGAAGGCACCCTTCTCGTTTTTTCCCTCGCTCCTATTTCTCGTTCTCCTCATCTTCCTCCTCGCAGCCGCAGCACCCAATTCGATTTCAAGCTCGAAGGAAAGCCCATGAATCGGGTATTTATTTTCTTTCTAATCGCTTTTTTGAAATTTTTTTGTGTTCAGGCTTTTTTCTCTTTCTAAAATCTGATTTGTTCAAAAAGGAGTTTCTTTTTTTCCCCAATTGAGATCTGAAAATTGATTTCTGATTTGTTCAAAAAGGAGTTTCTTATTATTTCCCCAATTGAGATCTGAAAACTGAAACTGATTTTTTCAAAAAGAAGTTTCTTATTTTTTTCCATTATCTCCCTTAATTTCTTACACGCCGCCTTCATTACACTAACAATTATGATATTCTTAATGGACATGGCTGCCTCCTCATTGATGTTATTTTAGGCCCATCTCTGTTCCTCATTAATTATCAACATGATTCTATTGTTCTATCTAAACTGATGCACTTATGGTTTTCATTGCTCATGAAATTGCATTTAGTTAGTTCGCAAAGATATTTTGAACTTGCATCATTTTGATAAGGTTCTTCCTGAACTTAAATAGAAAATATTTCGCTCAAATGGGGGTTTCTTGCAAATTGCAATTTAGCTCATTAACACATTTGACTTCACATTTTGATATCTGTTTCTCTTATAACTAAGTTTACGTATTAACTAACTATATGTTTAACAAAAAATCATACTTGTTTGTCATAATTTAATCTGAACTGTAACTAATCAACCAGCTCATACCAAACAATCCAGTAGAATAACATGAGATCTGAAAACTATCAATCGGCTTTATATAGTTTACTCCGATAATAAAAATCAACATTCCTTGTCTAAATTCATCTATTTTCAGGTGATTGCACCAATATTTTCCCTCTTTGTTCCGAAATACCATTTTAACACCGCACATAAGGGCCCCCCTGTCCCGTGATACTGAAGCACTGAAAGCCAAATACTCTGATCCCTTGGTATTCACCGGTGCAATCAGAGCTAGGACCGGTTACAAAATTCTCCACATTTCCTATTATTTACAATAGAACCTTCATAGAATTACAACACCATTTCTGGTTCTTCATGGCACGTCTGATACAGTCACCTATCCTATGGGCTCACAAAAACTTTATGAAGAAGCTTCATCCACAGGCAAATCAATCAAGCTCTATGATTGCTTCTTGCATAATTTATTGTTCGAGCCTGAACATGATGATATAGCGGAAGATATTGTCGAGTGGTTGATTCATAGACTTGATGCTGAAAAAAGAGCGTAAACATAACATTTGATTAATGTGAGATTCAAAGAGTTTGAATGAATCATAACTTATGCATGATTTTGCAAGACTTTCTTGCCTTTGTCAAGAACAACCTTTATACAACTTTATGTAAATTGATGCAATTAATTGCTAATGTTGCAAATATAAATTTGTGATTCAATCAAGAATTGTTTTATGTGGAGCTCTTTTTTTGGGTTGATTTTTGTGCTAACTACAGGTTCAACTAGCATGCTTCATAAACCATACTGGTAATTAATTAACTAACGTTTCTACTTTATGTCAATTTCTTGTATTTTTTTAGTGCCTAATTCAGAATCTGCTACAACCTTTGCATAAAGGTGGGAGAAAATTCCTGAAGAAATTTAATTTGGCTACTTTGATTGATATATAATGATGGCATGATCTCTTTCTATAGTAATTCCGTTTGATGGTGTGTATCCTTGTATATAAATGCAGAAGAAATCATATTTCATGTGGTCCACATAAGTGAACAATTAAGTTTCTTCCTGAACTAAAAAAAATCCACCCAAAAATTTCTCAACTGCAACAAAACATTTTAAAAGAAAAGGTAAATTTGTTAAATGAAATTGAAGTAGCTGTACAAAGTACCAATATAAAATTTAGGTTCACGACAATTCACACTCAATTGAAGGTACACTTGTTAATCCTAAAAAAAAGAAAAGATTGCTAATGTAAAAATTCTGCAATTTGGCTCATCACAAATTGAGTTTTATTGTCTTCAACGATGGTACTGACTTATTTGTTCACCATGTAGCAGCATTACCAACCCCTGCAATATATCAGAAAAATTATCGTTAATATTACATCTCAAAAGCAAATATTGAATATTAAAATGAGGAGGATAGAAATAGGAGAAGACTATAAAGGATATACAACAAACTAAAAGCTTTTACTACTGTAATCCTATGACAATTGCACAACTTGTTTTCAGCTGAGGCATGCCGCAAAAAATGTACAACACATTTATCATGAGAGAACAAAAGAACATCTGGAAAAAGTTTTGAGCATAAGTTAGTTTTTATCTTCTGATGATTGGTCCTCATCTTCATCGTCAAAGTCCTCTGTAGAGCTTGTAGCCAACAAATCACAATTTTGTTGTCTGGAGTAGTTTTCAATAGAAAATAGTACATAAATCAGTATTGTATGGATCTCATTAATACCGAAATGCCCGGATTAATTTATAAAAAATATAACCAATCAAAATCATTACCTTGATTTTTTCTTAGGACAACTTCGAGCATCATGCTCGACTCCTTTCTTGCCACAAGACTTACATCTTCTTCCTTTTTTCCGGTTCTCTCTTCCAGACTTCATTCGCTTCCCTTTGCGTCGTCCCTTCGTTATGGCTTGATTAGGCTCATGCAAATCGATTTCTAAAGTAGATTTTCTTTTTCCTTTTCTTTCTCTTCTTTTTGTCTCTTGTTCTTTTTCATTCATGTCCTTATTCTCCAAGCTAGGCATTTTCTTCAGTCCTTCTTGCAACCATGATAATGCAAAATCAAGTGCACCATCAAAAGATAACCTCTTATCTATAAATGTGTTGGCCAAACGAGTTAATTCGTTGAATTTTCCTGAATATTCTCTTTGATTGCCATCACCAACGACACATCCATCTTCCCACACCAGAATTCCTCTCTTCAAATCTTTAGTCCATCTTTTGAAAATATCATTATTTGGACATTTTACATGGTTACTGTACTTTAGATATGCCAAAATATGACGACATGGAATACCTTTAAATTCGAGCATCAAACAATTACATGAGCACAACTGTGTAGATTTAAAGTATGACAACAATTTGTTCTTCTTTTCATCTCCAACTAAGCTTATTTTATAAAGGATTGTTGTCATATCTTCTGAAATATGAGTAATATTATAAAGCATACTAGCACATACCTCATCTTGAAATATATAAAAGATAGATCCGGTATAAATTTGTGACATATGCTCCACACCCCAACCAATTTTCAGCTTCGGATTTTTCTCCAAACTATTATGATCCTCCGACAATTCGTTTTCTCTTTGTCTCGCCAATATCCGATCAAATACAATAATAAAGCGAAATAAGGTTTGATTGCTTGATATGTTCCTTTTTAGCAATGCATTCATGCTCTCACTCCTTTGGCTAGCTAATACCCCTGCTCAAAAATCCTTCATATGATAAGCAGGTATCCACATTTGTTGCATATCCCATATAATGTTCAACCAATCAATGCTATGTAACCCGTTCTCCAACATTAATCCATTTTCTTTCATAAGATGCAACCACGAATTTTCAAATTCAACTATATTTTCAGATCTCCAAATGATATTCTCCCGAGATGTCGTAAAATCAACATTAGAGCCCCAAAAACCTAATTTATCCTTTACTTTATCTAGTATATGCCAAATACATAATCGATGACGAGTATTTGGAAACACTAGCGATAGAGTTTTAGCAATACCCAAATCTTTATCGGTAATCACTGCAGCTGGAGGATGGCCCATTGCTTCCACAAATTTCTCAAACAACCATGAGAAAGAATCTGCCGATTCATTAGGTATGAAACCAACCCCCATAAATATACTTTGATTATGATGATTTATACCAATGAATGGAGCGAAAATCAGACCATACATGTTTGTTTGATGGGTCGTATCAAAAATCACAACATCACTAAAATATCGATAATTTACCCGTGCAGTAGGATCGGCCCAGAAAACATGTGTTAACTTCTTCTCCTCATCTGATTTCATATCATAAAAGAAATATGAAATTTTTTCTTTACCAAGATCAAATCTATCTTTAAGCATTTGTGCATCATAACCCTTCGCTTCCTCTCGGATATCTCTTTCATGGTTTTAAGATCTCTCGCCGTGCATCCCATTCTATTGAATCCACCACTCTCATTCTCGATCAAGGCAATGCTCCGATCTTGTTCAATATTCACATTCCAAAACCCAAATAATAAATGTTTCTGTGCATTAGAGACTGTGCGATTTTCCCTTAACAAGTGTCTTCTTCTAGGGGTGATGAATTCATGATTATGCTCTTTTACAAATTTCCTAACTTACCGTACATTATTTGTTTTGTTTAAGTGTATTGCCATCATTGCTTTGCAATTAGTTATGCTTGATCCAGTTTTTCTTCGCCCTTCAGATTTGCTTTTAAATTCTTCTTCCTTTGCACATGTATATGTTTTATCAATTAATTTTTTTCGCTTTTTGGAGCATTTGAGTATTTGGTAGAACCACTCAGTGTGTCAAACCCTCCAGATCTACCGTATTTCTCATAAAATGATTGAGCGTCTTCTAATGAATTAAAAACCATGCCAATATATGGTGTGATTTTATTATCAACCTCCGGTACCTGAATTGCTCCTCGGTGTTCTCCCAATCGTTGGGATGATGGTCCCTCAGATCCTTCCACTGCTTGTTGTGATGAAACAGCACGAGCTTCATTCCCCAAAATCGTCATTAAAATCATCCATGTCAAATAATTAAATCTCTTTCAGTCATTACTTAGATAATAGTATAGAAAAAAAATTAGAATAATAACAATGGGTGCGGCGGTTTCAGAAGATCTCAGAACGACGACAAAGAATTTCAGAACAACAAAAGATTCAGAACTGGGTGCTGCGGAGGAATTCATATTATACATGTTAACAATTAAAACACGAGGACTCGTAAGAGGAATTCATAATTTATCACATTATCATATATTTTTAACAGAATTGGGAAACAGAACAAAGTCGCAAAAGTGCATCATCACAAATTAATTAATAATATCTTATTAAAAGAAGCACAAGTGAAGGAAGGACAAAAAGACATCATAAGATCGACAATACATAACATAGAAATTCAATTAAATTTAATTTCTAATAGGCACATTCAAACTTCTAAACATATTTTATTGGCAAAGAACTTAATTCATTTTATAAATGCAAAAGGAAAAGAAAAAACAACCCAAAAGACTAAAGAAGGCATTCTTATGCAATATAACATTTAATTTTTCAATATAACATTATATCGATAGTTTTCAGTTTTCAATATATATATATATATATATATATATATATATTAAATGTCTTGCTGTTCTATGAAAAAATCGAAATAATTGATCGTGCTCTAAGTATTGTACACTAATTCGTTGTCGTTAAATATTGTTTCTCTATTCCCACGATTATTATTTAAATAGTATGTATGTTTATGAACCAATAGTTGCAGTTAATTATTTTTAACTAGTAGCACAAAGTTGAAATTGAAAAATCAACATGAAGCATTTCTTGAAAGAAAAGCAGTAAGAAATCCATTTATTTGGAATAAGCGGGAAAAACTAGTTCTTTCTTTTCTTTGGAAGGGAAAAAAGACTTGTTGAAATTATAGACCGTCGTTTTATATAGCTTTTTGAACGGGGGAAAACCCCCTCATATCCTTAATGAACAAATCAGTTTTCAGATCTCAATTGGGGAAAAAAAAGAAACTCCTTTTTAAACAAATCAGAAATCAATTTTCAGATCTCAATTGGGAAAAAAAAGAAACTCCTTTTTGAACAACTCAGTTTTTAGAAAGAGAATAAAGCCTGAACACAAAAAAAAATTCAAAAAAGCGATCAGAAAGAGAATAAATACCTAATTGATGGGCTTTCCTTCGAGCTTAAAATCGAATTGGGTGTTGCGGCTGCGAGGGAGAAGACGAGGAGAGCGAGAAATAGGAGCGAGGGAAAAATGTGGAAGAATATGAGGAGAGCGAGAAATACGAAGCAGGGAAAAAAAGTGGATCCCTAAAATCATGGAATTTAATATTTGTTCTATTAAGAAAATATTTATTAAGCTATATTAATCTTAACCATTGAAAGTAAACATAAGATCCAACGGTCCTCATTCAGGTTCGCGCTTTTAAAAACGCGAACCCGCCCTATAGGATCCGTTCTCTCTCTCTCTCTCTCTCTATATATATATATATATATATAATATCTAATAATTCTATTTGTGATGCGATCTTCGCTCACAATCAGGCAGATTGGCAAGCTTTGCATGGGGCACTCGTTGGTTGCTTGGCTCTTTTGAGGAGGAAGAGCAATGCTGGTATGGTCATAGGCAGCGAGGTGAAGATGCTCGCAAATGCTTACTTAGTTGATGTTCGAGCTCAGTCACTAGCAGTGCATGATCGTATGGTGAGATATATCAAATGATATACTGGTTCATAACACATGCAAAACTTTCTTTCATGAATTTCGATTTTAGTTCATTTTTTGCATATGTTATGGCTTGCAGTTATGCTTTGAAGTTCTTCAATGCTTATTGGATGTTTACCCTGAGGCTGTGATGTCATTGGTATAGTTTTGACTTCTGCTTTAATTTCAGCTGTGGTTAAAATTTTTGTTATATTTGCCTTTGCTCTTATGCAACTTTTGCTCCACAGTTCATTCTGTCCTAGTATATAAATTTCTCGACCTTGATTGTTTATGGATAACTTTAACTTGCCTTGTGGCCAGACACCTGCCTGACCCTGGAAACGAGATGTTACTTTGTGTTAGTAATTTATAGTATGGATTTCATTTGGATATACATACTGAACACAATACGAGTCGATTCTCGGATTCAGAATTTTATGAAACTCTTGGATACAATTTGTTGGGATACACTAACTTTTTGTTGGTTATATAGACACACCGAGGTACACATCCATACATGATACAAAATATTAGCATTTAGCAAATATGAACTAAATTCTTGTTTGTGTTGACATTGAAATATGTTTGAACTTGAAACATTTAGAATACAATATAACTTCTAGGATGCAAAGAAAAAAAAGGAGTTCCATAAGTATTCATCACGAATACGAAAGAATCCAATATGCATATACGTATACTTTTCTCTACGACATATCTGTGCAACAAAGGGTAGTAGTGTAGATCCCTTTACAAGGTTATTATTGAGGATCTGGAGAACACAACCACAGAGCATCCGGACTCGAAATATAAGGGTATCTTTGATGAAATATAAAGTAATCCTTGACAACAGTCATTTAACATTGTTCATGAACAGTTAAATGTAAATTGATCAACAGTCTATGTTGCATCAAGATATCGACTTATATGATAATATACATCCTACCATTTTTATCATTGAGGTACCTGGATAACTTGCACCTACAGGAATCTAACTAGCGCATGCATGCTCATGCACATGTACCGATACACATGCTATTCACATTTCATGGCATCTAGATGTGTGTGATATACAGTGCATTATGGATATCCATCTCTTATGTCTCCCAGATTAATCTTGCTCCATCAATCATTACCCATGCTAATTATTTTTGCGTTTTTCTATAATTTAACTTGCTGCATTCTTCTTGGAAGGCGGAATTCCTAATGCTTTGCATTCTAACTCTGAAGCACATAATTTTATGCTTGATACCCCCCCCCCCCCCCCGCCCCAAAGTAGCATGTTTAAGTTCCTAGCCAAAAAATCTTGTGGAAAACTCCCCATCTCAAAAAAAGAAAACATGTTCAAGTCCCTTTATTTACGTAAACCACTTTATATTTTGCAAATTCCCATACTACCCCCCGCTAAAAAGATACTCTACATATACCCTATAAGTACTACATATATCCTATAAGTACTACATATATCTATATCTGAATAAGTTATATATACCCTGGAAGTACTACACATATCTGAATAAGTACTACATATAATTATATAATTACCGCATTTAAAATTGTTATGAGTTATATTAGGAAAAATACTAACACTCCGAAATATTTTCTGTATTATAATAGTTCTTCTCTCTAGTTATTTTGGAGTGTTAGTTTTTTCTCAAAATTAGTTATGTCAATCGCAAGTATTTTAAAATGGAGCAGTTATTCAGTTACATGTAACTTACTAGTTATATATAGTACTTACCAAGTATATGTAGAAACTTTCACTTCTCTTAATATAATAGTTTAGAAGGGTATAGAGATATTGGAAAATATAAATACATGAGGGACTTAGACATGTTTTTTTTTTTTTTTTTGGATATTGAGTTTTTCACAAGTTTTTTTTTGGGTAGGGACTTAACCATGTTGCTTTTTGAGCCTAGAGAGCTACATCCATTTTCCCCAAAATTTTATTGTAAAATAATGTAGAATCTGTATCAGGATAGGCACTTGACATAAGCAGATAACAAGTTTAATATTTTGCTACTGTGAGATATTAACTTATCTCAGGAAACAGTTTTATCCAATTGTATTTTACAGTAATTTAATGATATTATTTCAAATTGACAGTGAAATGCTTTATTTTAAGTTGTATTTGTACATTATAACACAACATAGTGGTTACATGAGAATATGTGCCCAAATAGGCCCTTCTGTCATCATGCATGTGTATTCACTGAATAATCTCTATACAGGATCATGATCTCATTAATGGAATTTTGTATGCAATTGATGAAGAAAAGGATCCCCGGTGCTTGATGCTAACATTTCGTCTAGCAGAAACTCTCATGCTAACATATCCAGATCAATCTAGCTTAGAAGAAAGCTTTGTTGAGGAGAGTTTTGAGATTTTAAGCTGCTACTTTCCTATATATTTCACACATGTAAGTCTAGAAATGATTACCTTGATATTCTATTATAAACAGTTAACGTGTTGCTTCTGAAATACACTATCTGCAACTAATCTACAATTGCTCATGGAATAATTTTGGAGTTGATTCAAAGATTTTAAAAACATCTTGGGGTATTTAAATAGTTAGATATAAATGCTCTTTTGGTTGCCTCCCCACAGTATCATATATGTGAATGTCATTAATATATAGCCATTGTCAGTTTGGGTAGCGGTTGCAGATATTAATCAATATTCATTGATTTGATCAGGTATCCCCCCCCAAGGGTCTACGGATATATTCTTCTCTTGTTTATTGTAGATGCTAACAATATGATTGCTATATATTTTAAATCTAGTTATTATAATGTTGCCTTACCTCTATTCCTTCTTACTGAGTTCTCATAGCAAGGGAGCTTTTTTAATTCTTATTGTGGGCTTCATTGACAAGTCCATGCTTGAGCTAATTGTTGTCGAGTGAGAGATTGAGCCCGGTTCGCATGAAAGAAACAACTGCATATCCCCCTCCCCCCTTCTCTCTTTATACACACACATACATATGTGTGTGTATAGCAGCATGGTAGGGAATTTCCTTCATGACGGCTCTAAAAGCCAACCATCCTTATATTCGATGATTGACACCGGCCATCATGATCATATGTCCTTAAATACGTGTCAATTTTCTTGTGATTGGTACCGTTCTCCCTTGCATCGGGCACATGCAAAATCAAAGTTTTTTTCTACTATCGAACATTTTAGATGCTAAATGAATGGGCAAAGAGTATCCAAACGACATAAAAATTGGTATACCCACAGTTTAGGTCATGAAGATTAATGTGGCCGGTGCCGATTGTCCAAAAAATCTACGGGCGACCTTTGAAGGTGCCAATGTAGGAAATTTTCTAACGTGCCAGTCACTTTATACTCCGCATCCCCTACACACACATGTGCGCGCATGAGAGAGAGAGAGAGAGAGGATGCATACACACATACATAAAGTATATTTAAGCTGACTACTTAGGTTGCAAACCGAAGTGGTCAACCTAAATTATCCTGATCGTCAATCCAAATGGACGATCCCAAACGTATAATTATATAAAATATTGGCTACAGACTACGTAATACAGATCTTAACAAATCCAATATAAGTGTTGCATATTAATGGAAATCAATTTGATTTTCCCATGTACAATGCAGGGCTTTAAGTAACATATGTAGAACTAAAAGCTAAACAAGTAAAAATAAGGCTTAATTCCAAACAAATACCAAACTCTTTACCCCACTTACGAGAAACTACCAAATTCTCAAAAAATTACGAGAAACTACCATGCTTTGAAAGTTGTGGCAGTTTCTTGTAATTATTGCTGACATGACACCTTATTTATGGTAGTTTTTCATAGTTTTTGAAAGTTTTGTGGTAGTTTCTTGTGTATTTAACAAGAATTTGGTAATTTCTCGTAATTAGGCCAAAGTTTTTTTTTTAGTTTTTTGGAATTAAGCCTAAAAATAAATCTAGTTGGTTTACCGTACGAGCAATCCGCATAGTAGATGATATTTGAAATTATCTTGCAATTAGCCTGTATTGGCCCAAGGGAAGGAAAATCAGCCTTGCGATTAGAATGCAAAGTTGGGCCGTGCTTGGAAATTATAGCGTCAAAAACATTTGAGTACTGCAATCCCTTGCCCATAAAGAGCTCGGCCGGGGCATCCATTTTTGAAATATGGACATAAGGGATTTGCTGATCTTCATACATGGGTAAATTTGGAATAGAAATGCATATAGAAAGAGTCCTCTATTATTTTGTGTGAGGATTAAACTGGTGTAGATATTAACATTTCAGGGAGGAGGGCTGATAAAAATAAGCATATCAGTAAGTTTTAGAAGTTTTGAGTGGCTGAGGCACTCTCACTGGTTATATTATTCCTTTTTTTTCTCATGTTATTGCGGGCAGGTAAAAGAATGAAGTTAAAAGCGAGGTCCGTTAGAATATGTTAAATGTAATAAGAGAGTTGTAAATATGTAAAGTGGTCTTATCTATATAAAGGGGATTAGAAAGAGATCTCTAATCATCCAAAATCATTTCCCCCTAATATTTCTCCTCTTCTAAAACCCGAATATACTCTAATAAGGTCAAATAGCGGTCTTCCATCAAACAATAGCTATCCTAGACATTATGCACTCGTTATTTATGTTTCTATGAATTAATCCATTTGTTTCCTATTTATAGCTGCCAGCTCTGGCTGCCTACATGCAAGTAGATTTTCCTTTCATGTGCTAGTTGGCACTGGATTGATGCACGAAATTAAGTTTCTAATTGTGACGGGAGACATCTATTTTTTCTCTCTATTTGTTGGCTGCTTGTGCTTGCCAATTTTACTATTGCACTCTACAGGTCTACTCTTTATCATGTTGCTTACCTAACAATTTTTTTAACGCATGCAGCAAAAAAATAGTGATTTTGATATAAACAGAGATGATCTTTCAACGGCACTAATGGTATGTATCTCATCTCTAATGTTACATTTGAAGCTTTGCGATTTCTGGACATTCATAATCCCAAACATATGTTAGCAATATTTAAAGTCTTGGTATTGGTACCTATATTGGACAGTGATTTCTGAGATCTGAATGGGCTATCTAGGCTGAATCAGCAGTCTCGGATTGGAATATTGGATTTCCTATATGGGACCAAATGGATTTCTTAAAATTGATAAAATTTTTAAATAAATCGAAAAACAATAATAAACAACGTGGCATACTTTTTAGTAATAAATGATGTATAGACTATAGAGTAATCTTTTAAATATGTTGTAAAGATAACTATAAACCTTTTGACTATTTTTTTTGGTAATTAATGATGTCAAATAAACCGGTACGAAGGTTTAATATCTTGGTATCGGAACTTGGACAGTCATTCCTGGGATTCAAATCAACGATCGCGAAATGGGTTCTGATGAGATTTGTAAATTATAACCATGTATGATGGCCAGCCATATAATTAGTTCTTCAAAAATAATATGAAAAGCTGTTGCTGTACAGATGCAGTTGTGGCACTATCACTTGGGTATCAATCACATACTTCAGACCATGCTTTGCATATGTGAAACAAACTAGTTTTGGTGTATTGTGCTTATCTTGCAACATGTGACAGATCTCCTTGTTTCATTTAATTTAGTGACAAAAGCTGTTTGCTTCAACTTTGTGCATGGTCCTATCTTCCCTCGTTGAATATGTAGGGAAAAACTTACCTTTGGCTTTATACATTCCTCTCATGATCTTTTGTTTTTTGTTGCAGAATGCATTCTGCTCAACGCCATATTTTGAGCCATTTGTCATCCCACTACTGCTTGATAAACTTTCCTCTTCTCTTCCTTTAGCAAAGGTTTGTGGTGATATCTACACTGCATTTATCACCAGTACAACTATTGCTAGATTTATACAAGTTTTAATTTCGCCAGATATATACAAGTTTAAATGTGATCTTGGTAAGTCTCAGAGGTTAATTAGTTGATGTCCTTGCAGCTTGATTCTTTGAAGTATCTTAGCAATTGCATATTAAAATATGGAGCTCATAGAGTGTTGAAGCATGCTAAAGCTATATGGTCTGCTTTGAAAGATGTTATCTTTGATCTTTCAACCCAAGGAACTACATTGACATCAACTTCAGAATCAGCTGGGAATATGGAATCACATGAAAATCAAATTGCGAAAGAGGCTCGCACATGCTTGCATACGGCCATTTCACACTTAAATTGGCCTGAAAGTGAGCCATTTATAAGTTTGATTCTTGATGATCACGATATTGAGAGAAACTTCGAAGCTATCTGCTTTGTAAGAAGTTATTCAGGCATCTCCAAAGAAACCCAGTGTCAGTTTAGTTTTCTTGGAAGCTTCTTATCTATTGCCTCAAAGGTTTCTGCTGATTGCTGCAGTAGAGTGTTTCAAAAATATTTCCCACGCTTGATGAACCTGTTAGGAGTGTCTATGAGCAATTCATCTAATGGTTACATTACAGACTGCAAAACGTTTTCTAATGTTCTAAATCTTGGAGCTCTTTACTTGTGCGTGGAACTCCTTGCTTCAAGTAGAGATTTAACTATGGAATCCCACGACATCTCTCCACAAACTCAAGACATCTGGTGGTATCTGTTGAAAGATTTCTCTGGGCCATTAACTTTTTCTTTACGATCAGCTTTGGCTAATCCTGGTACTGCTGAAAATGCTGAACCAAAACATGTGGCCTGTCTAGGTATTTCTTTTGCCCTCTTCTTTCTTTCCCTTTCATGTATGCTTCTGACATATAGTTCAGTCTTGTGTGTGTGTGTGTGTGTGTGTTTGATGTTTGGTTCGCATGCCTTGTCTGTGGTTTCCTTTGACGGCAACATTTCTTTTGCATTAGGCACAGCTTGCCAACCAGTCACTACCCCACCATTGGTGCATCTTGTTTATTGCTGATATCCCCATGCATTACGTTGAAAGTAGGCTATGAGATTCAGATGTGCTATAAGGCTCTACTTTATTAGAGCTCGAGTGATTTTGCCTTGTTGCTTATTTAGTAAAATCAAATAACAAGCAAGGGAAATATTTTACATAGTGAAATAATCTTTTTACTGATTCTCGTACCAAATATGATGTGAAATATAATTATGTGAAGGACCCAAGACATCTGGAAGTCATTTATCATATTTATATAAAGCGATCGTGTAGGCAGCTGCATAAGCGTATACTGAGTGCGAAGGCTTCTTCTTCTGGACCTTCTTAAGGGGCCTGTTTTTCCTCCCTTATATTTGTTTAGTTCCAGCACATTTATTTCCCTTTTTATCCACACTTCCATTTGTTTGTGATATTAGCAACCTTTATGTTCTGTTGATGTAGTGCTACATACAGAATATATGGAAACATTTGTTACTAGCCCTTTACAGTATTACCAACTTCAATAAAGCTTCTGGTTCTGTTTTATCAATTCCTTTGTTTCTCTTTCTATTTAATTATCCTCCAGTTTTAAGAGAGCTTGAGCATATTCTTTGCAGTTCAATGGACTACTGAGCTTCTTTTCCCGGCTTTGTAAAACATTATAGTTTATAAATAGATATTAGTAAGATTGAGAAAACACCCAGTTTTACAATCAGTATGAGTATCTCGAATACTACAGAAATCTCTAGCTAGTTTTGGTGCTAAGCTACAGAATTTTGTCACAATGGCTGATTAAATAAATTTTTTTTACGTTTATGGCTTTGAAGAAGCTCAATTAATCACATTAGGCAGTACATTACACTTAACTTCTGTGTTACCTTGTTTTCCTGTAAGTTATTTCTTTCAAGTTGTTATTATCATTATTATTCAGATCACACCGTGTATTTAGTATGACTTTATTCATATATATTTGTAATTTTTTTTGGATACTTACGATAGTGAAAAATTATTGCAGTAAAGGGCTTGCAGTTACTTGCAACATTCCCAGGACATCTCTCACTTGTGTCGGGGGAAGTATATCAGGATATTTTAGTAGCCCTTATGTCAGTTATCACTGTGAGGTCTGATGCGACATTCTTAAGGAGATCAGCATTGGAGGCATTGCTTCAGATAGGTTTACATATAGAAAATTTTCATGATTCTGAGAAGGAAATTATCTACAGTAAATTCGTAGTTGAAAGAATTGTTTCTTTGCTTTCACTTGAAGTTGATACTCCTTCGCTTGCATTTAAACTGGAAGCACTTTTAGAAATAGGTATGACTGGTCCAAACTTCATGTCAACAGTAATCCGAGGTCTTGAAGAAGCCATATTCATCAATTTCAGGAAGGCATGTGTATGATTTTGATGCAGTTGCTTCACTTCATTTTCTGAAATGATGCAAATAAATTCCCCCCCACACAGAACTCTCACCTATATTTCTTGTCCAGGTCAATGGAAATCCAGGGTTATCTGAGATATTAGTTCCTGTACTTAAGTGCTACTCCATTCAGGTGCTTCCTTGGTATGTAATAAAACCACCCATTTTGTCGTTTGTTATCATCATCCGACAGCTTCCAATATGGTTTTACTTATCACGTGTAAACTTAATTGCATATATAAACTTAAGGAGTTATGCAGTCCTCTCTTTCAACTGCCCTAGCTGTTTAGAAATCTATGACGACTGTCCCGATAATAAGTTCATGCCGCTTATGATGATTGTTACTCTAAATGTTACAGATGATATTAATGCAATTTGACATATAAGCTCACAAAGAGAGTAGTTAGAAATACCTTGTCTTATTAGTTGACAAAGTCTATATGTTTGTGACCAGGTGTCACAAGTTTGGTAAGGCTGACCAAGCTGCAATGCAATTTGCTACGAATATTTGGATTTTGAAGGAAAAGAGCTGCGATCTCAGTGTGGACCTTCAGAGGCAGGTAATCATGGCGACCATTGCATACTAAACTTCCATGTGTACAACCTAGTTTTATTTCAAATCTATATATTACTGGTCGGCATATATTTATATACTTTGTACCTTCTTATTTTGTTCCAACCACAACTTTCTCATGCAGCAACATGAAAACCACTTCATTATATTTTGGAGGCACTGATATAGTGTTTTAATATTAGGGTCTTCTTGATACAACTATGATGGCAATGAAGCTTGCTGTTGGATATTGTACAGAAGAAAATCAGGGTGCACTTGTACAAAATGCTTATAATGTTCTTTCATCAACAACCTTTCCTTTGAATTCTTTTCTCTTACCCAGGTCTAACTTAGAAGCCTTGCAGTCTGCTCCTGATATGTCTGCTTTATCCTGTAAAGATGAATGGCTGATATCTCTTTTTGCATCAATAGTAATAGCGCTTCGTCCCCATGCACCTCTACCAGATGTTGGATCACTAATTAGGTTGTTAACAGTATTCCTACTTAAAGGGCATCTTCCGGCAACCCAAGCCTTGGCCTCCATGATTAACAAATGGCCAGTAGATACTAGCAGAACCAAACTTTCAAGTGATTACAAATTGGAAGAAGCAATTGATGTAGTTCTTGAGAGCTTACTGGATGCACTTCCTTCTAGTCCTTTGAAGGAATGTACAGCTGTCAGAAGCACAAATGACAGATTTAGTTTGCCAAGCACCAGTTATTTTCAAATTCATGCTGTTGTTGGCTTATCATGGATCGGAAAAAGTTTGCTTCTGCGTGGACATGAAAGGGTGAAAGAAATAGTAATGCATCTAATGAAGTGTTTACTTTTCAATCAGAACATGATCCTAGATGAATCCGAAGGTGGCAATGGTCAAGACAGTAATCCTCTTGTGACTAGAGCTGCAGCCGATGCATTCCATATCCTTTTATGTGATTCAGAAGTTTGCTTGAATAAAAGGTTTCATGCAACAATAAAGCCACTTTATAAACAACGATTCTTTTCAAGTATGGTGCCTGTATTGCTCTCTTCCATCAAAGAACATACTTCATCAAGTACAAGGTATTAGGTGTTTCTTTCATTCTTTTGTATTAGCATTTTAGCAAAGGATTAGATGATGGCTGTTGTCCGGAAGTCAATCAACAAGCTGTATAAGATTTGGTGTCATAAATTTTACTTTGTTCTCTTGATAGAACAATTAGTGGCATTTAAGTTGGATTCTTGTATGCTATATTATTCCCACTACTTCATAAGGGGAAAAAAGATAAATATTAAACGAAATGCAGGAAACCTCCCTAACTTTTCTCGAAAAGCATGAAACCTGCTTTAACTTCAAAAACTTGCACTTTGCTCCTATAATCCCCAACACCACCAGTAGTTTTCCATCCATGAAACCTTTCCATACCAAAAATACCCCTCTATCAATTCTCATTGACCAACCCTAATTACTTTCTTTTATTCTTTTATTTATTTTTTCCAAAATCTATTTTCTTTTGAATCCATGCTCGCCATTGGACGAAAGAAGAGTAGGTAGCATGTAGTATCTAATTGGAGATTTGGGAAAAAATAATAGGAAAGGAATTTTGGTGGGAAAATTTTATGAGAGAAAAGGGAAAGAAATTTGGAGTAGACAGGATGGAAGGGTATTTTGGAAAGAATACACCGAAAAAACAACAGTGTTAAATTTATGGGCTAAAGTCCATGATTTTCCAAGTCAAGGGGGGTTCCTGCTCTTCGGGCAAAAGTTGGGGGGAGGGGAGTTGGGGTTCCTGCATTTCAGCCAAAATACTATCTACGTAGTTGCACTACAGTAATGTTATATAAACCTTTTGGTATTTTGCATCCCTTGAATATGTGCATCTATGGAGGTTGCCTAGTGTCCCTTCTTAAAAGTTGCAGTCGGTTTAGGTTCAAGCGAGTGTCTTAAATATAAGACTTTTTCATGCACATTCCTTTCTGCCTTTCCCATGATTGCTGAGTGGGCAATTCAGACTCTTGGAGTCATCCACACGAGAATGGTGATTTTTATCTTTAATCTTTGGCTGGAGGGGTGGGTCTTTTTTTTGGGGGTGGGGGTGGGTCGGTTCACGATAGGAGCGATTGTTTGATTCCAACTTGGCATCTGCTATATCGATGTATTGTTTCTGTACAATCAACTAATCAAATATTTAGTTTTTGGTAAAGTTATACACACTTTACTCAAAACAAGTGGCATGGAAACACGGCCATTGTTGCCTGATACAAGGAAGATAATGATATTTATTATTATTATTTTTTTCCCATTTAGAATTCTCATCTAAAACTTTTTGGTACAGTTATGTGTTCTTGATATTCACTTGTTTACTCTCAATGTCCCATATAAATAAACTCTAATATCTGGGACTCTTGTTTCTTATCATTGTTTGTTAAGCTATTCAACGCTTCAGCAATTAAGGCGGCTTTGTTTGGCTCGGCTCACTTCTGTAGGTTCTATTCATGTTCAGTTTTTTTATCGTGATTATGGGAGTAGGAACATAATTGCATTGTGTTTGAGTGGTGGTGTTGGTTAGTTGGTAGTTACTGCAAATTTGCAACTAATCCAGTCAGCATTAGGCAAGGCAGATATCCACTTTGAGCCGCGTACCAGTTTCTACCTAGTGGCTGTAATCCCATGCATTTAATGATTGAAATTTTATAGCTTCAGGCGAAAATTTGTGTCGATGGCACAGAATGAGCCTATGTCATTTCTTGTTCTCAACTCCGTATTCCCTTGCTCCATCCTGTGGTCTGAAAGGTGCAATGCTGATAGGGATCTGGGAGATCCTCTTCTTTAACCAGCAGTAGTGGAAAAAACTGCTGGTTCCTCATCTAACCCCCATGTTAAGTTCTCTTAATTTTCTTGGCAACATTTATAAGTGAAACTTATACTCATTGTTGCAACTTACATCTGTTGATATTTGAGCTTCTGTCCTATCCTGTTCTCATCCTCTTGGTCTGTTGCTCTGATTCATAGTTGCAAATTTGAGATATATGATGCTAGATCCTCTCCTTAAATTACTTTGCAGTGGCAATAGTAATCTCGTGTCCGATTCTCATACGCACATGCAAAACTAATTTCAATTTTCTTTATGCTATTTTAATCAAATCTTAATGGCAACTTGCAACAAAAACAATGAAATAATGGCTTTATCCCAAACCTGCAACTTGCAACTTGCAACAAAAACAATGAAATAATGGCTTTATCCCAAACCTGCTTCAATATCCTCCATCATACTCATTATTACTACTACTCGCAGTTGCACAACATTAACGATGCTAACAACAAGAAAATTTTATTCCAAAAGTTTTTTCTAATCCTAGTTGCTCCCACAATATGGCCTTATCGCTCCCAGGTGACACCGTTGTTGGTCTCCATTGCATACATCTAAACTATCTGTTTCCCTATCCCTGATCTTATCTGAGCTACATATAACATTATTTTTAATTTTCAAGTTCACTCATTTTCTTATCCGATAGTTTGTCATGTTTATCATTCATTAATTTGACATCTTTAAATTCTCATTCTGGCTACATTTATTCTTGAAAATGTTGTTTCTTAATTGCCCACATTCGCCCTAAAGCATTGTTGGTCAATAGCCATCTTACGATAAATTTCCTTCATCTAGAGGGTGTTCATTGCCAGGTAGTCACATCAAATCTATGTCAGCTATGCATAAGTCTTTAATGCATATTATTCATTTCAATTTGGACTTTCCATTTCCTCATCTTTTCGCTTTGCTTTTTGGTTTTGCTCTTTCTCGGCGTGTGGGTTTGAATCATATCTGACCTTTAACAATGTTCATCCTTGGATATTCTGCATGATCTTTTATTATATTTCCATAATAAACTGTTTATCGAGATACTATCACAGTCAGGTGGAACTTGCTAATTTAAACATTTTAATGGCTTGAGTCCCATTATCAATTTCTATAGGTGCATCATGATACCTGACCCATGTATTGGTCCATGTATTGATCTTTCCTGACTTCCATCTCTAATTATATTTTTTGATAGATAATTCTTTAACATTTAGGGTAGATTGCGTTTGGTCTATGATTTTTGGGCATGTCATGGATGTTGTATACTGACACATTGCTTGTGTTGATTGACTTGGAAGCCCGTAAATGCAACTTTTCGGAACGTTTTCCTCCTGATAAATTCTTATTTTCTGATAGAAATTACAAAAGTGTTTGGCACTCATCAAATAGGTAAATCAAAGTTGGTTCTGGTCTTGCTGAGATATCAGTATAATACTAACACTGTTCCCCATGTAGATTGCTGTCAGTTCTCTATCCCAATGGCATGCTAAGTATTCTGTATCTATCCAAGACCTTAAACAAATAGTCTTCACTAGTTCGCAATGGCTATCCAGTTTCAAGAGTCAACTGACTTCCAATGCAACACGTCGCTGGAATGCGTCAGTGGTGATTAGTGAGACAATACGGGCATGTTAAAAGGGGCGACTTTTAGTAGTTAGAGGTGCTTGTATTTGCACTGGAACGATTGGAAAGAACGGAATGGTGCAAATGAAGAGATCATTTGGTAAAGCATTGTGACTTCTAATCAGATTTATAGGCGAATGTGGTGCAGAAGGCTGGGTTTGTATAGGTTGGATGAGTGTCGGCGGTTCATGGTTATGTTATTGTCTTTAACTGTCATTGACTTTTTTATGGAGTTGATAGTTTGCCACTCATTCCAGAGAGTAAATTTGAAACCAAACTTCCTTCATCCCTTGTTTGAGTAAGACCATAAATTTTGTAGCCTGATAAAATATGCTCCCTGGAAGTGGAAATGTTTCTTTAGATGTTTTGTAATTTATTATGAAATAGTATGCTTACTCTATAAAGCACGGAAACGGGTACGAGTATCCGATACGATACGTATACGCAGAAACACAATTTTCCAAAAACTTAGAATATGAATACGTTTTTATATTGAAGTTTTCTAATTAAATGTATATGTTTATTTTTAATATATACATAGATATATAAATAAATAGAAGGGTAAGATTACATCACATATATTCCATTAACACTTTAGCATGCTATTCTAAAAAAACAATTGTAGCATTCTCATTTATATGTTCTATATCAAAAAGCTTTGATTTTAAATACCATCTCGATCCCATCATATACTAGTTCTCTCAAATAGTATTCAATTACTTTCAATTGAACAATTGAAAATAGAGCATCATAACATTAAATCGTAAATCTAGCCATATACCATAGAGCTGATTTGAACCGATGGTCTCAAGCCGTGCGCGATTTCCGGCGGGGGCTTGGATCCAAGAGGGGCACATGACCAGTCCTAAAGTTTGGCGATGTTTAAAAAACCCTAGAGGTATCGAAGTTAAAGGTAAAAGTAATTTGGGTCAAATATCAGCCTCGAATTGAAAAATTAACCATCATGGATCAGGTGAGGTATTCGATTCGCAAATCGAGAAATATCCCAAAGTTTCTGAATAAAAAATAGGGGATTCACGTTTCCGAGCGTATCGGTATCCGATACGCATTTGTGGACGATACATGAGACTGATTGGAGTATCCGTGCTTCATAGTGCTTACTTGCTTGTTACTATCATCTTAATCACCGTGATCTAAGTTTCATGTTTGAAATTTTCAGAGCTGGACTATATCGAGCTCTTGGACATATTTTTTCTGACACTCCATTAACTGTTCTTATTACTGAAGCGAAAAAGGTTTTTTCTTTTCCCATTTGTGAATAGTATTACTTCTGTTCTAGTTAGCTTTCCGCTTTGCAATTTACGGCCTGACTTTATTTCCTTCTGTAGGTAGTACCTCCATTACTGGAGAGCTTATCTATTGTGAGTCTGGATGTACTGAGTAAAGAAATGACATATAGCCTCCTGTTAGTCTTATCTGGGGTCATAATGGATAGGGATGGTAAGGTTTATTCTTGCATATGATCTTCTTGAAGTATTGCTGGCTGGTTGATATCTCAACTCTCAATAATTTGGATAATATTTAAATATACTAACAACAGTTGTTATTTGACATATATACAGCGCACATCAAAACTATTTTTTCCTACTTTAAATAGTGGTGGGCACTTGTGTTATTGGAATCTCTATATCTGTATTTATGTTGCATTGTGAATAATAGTTCATGATATTTAATTACGGGTTATTGCAGCATTCATGCGGGTGATGATTTTATGTCAAAATTGTCAATCTGCTAGTACCTGCATGTTCTCTAATCTCTTGTAAAACTCACTCCAGAACCTAAGACAGGCTTGACGTGATTTATAGGTTGAATTTTCTGCGATGGGAAACATGTTAGGATCAAAGTTACCGGTGATATTAACCATCCTGTATTGCTATCATCGCCATTGTCGTCATCATCATCATTCAAGTTTTAGCTCTTCTAGCAAATGGCCTTTCCATAAGGATTATTGTAACCCCTATAATCATATCAAACCTCTAAATAAGTTTGATGAGATGCAAATCAATGCTTACTACTGACCAAATTACCCTTGGAGATTACTGGTCTTTATAATCCGCCTATGTGTGATTAGGAGAGGTATAACCCTGCAGCTATTACAGTTATGTTGATTATAGAGTGGAAAACTAAGCAGGTTCTCAAGAACGATCTTGAGATGATGAATGCTAATTTTAATTGCATTATATATGTTAAATTATTTTTATTTGTATGTGAATGCAGGAAAGGAGGCCATCATAGAGAATGCTCATATTATTATATGTCACCTTCTTAAGTTGGTTTCCTATCCACATATGATGGTAAGTGACTTCTCTGAATTCTCATATTTGTTTTTCTTGCGATTTTTGTTCATATATCCTAAGCTTGTTTACTGTATGCCAATGTGAGAAATATAGGTATAAATGCATGCATATGAGGAACATGTGGAGGCCAACTGCCTGCATAAAAATATCGTTTGTTAAAATATCTTAGCTTGTACTTGTAAGGCCCTGGCTTAACTCCTTTGCAGCTCTATTATTATTCAGGGATCGCATTCGACTTGTGGAATGTGTTCTTTTCTCTCTCTAATGGCTATATATGTCCCTTATAATTGACATAACTTCCTTTAGCAAAGCAATCATCTTTTAACTTTCGCAGTCTAGGAAGATAGAACGCCAAATGGTTATTTAGGACTATGGCAACCGGCAACCCCATATTGCTTGCTGATGCCGACAGCGATGATGTTACTGACCTTTAATTGATTTGTTATCATGCTAACTTCGCTTACTTTCAAGAACTCAGATGATGGGCCCTCTTTTGGTTACTTTTATTTGGGAACTTTTTAGCTCCAATCTCCTTAAAATAAACTTTATACCACTACTTCTACATGAAAGTTTCAGCATAATCAATATCAATAATTCCAATCTCCTTTTGGGACCATTGGCCCATTTAACTAAACATCTTAAAGTAATTGCCTGTACATCACAACTTTTAATGGATCCAAACTCTTACAGAAGAAGCTTAATGGTGGTATATTTGTTACTACATCAAACACACTATTCAAAGAGTTACTACTTATTAGGAAGAACTAATTTGTGAGATTAGAATTCCAACCCTAAATCTTGAACTGTTTTTTCATGTGAAATTTTAATAAATCATATTTATATTTAATTTACATCTAGTTTTTTTTAAAATCTAACTTAGAGAATTCTAAAGCCTTGAGATTCCCACATTTCATCATTGGATTTTTTTAAATTGCAACTTTCATAAGACAACAATCTTCATGCGAAATCCTAATAGAGTTATTTTAATGTTTATATGCATTTTCTTATAATTTTTATTTTATGGAATTTACAGAATATTTTAGCCTTGAGATGGAAAGTAGGGCCATCAGCCTATAACGGCCAGGCACACTAAAACTCTTGCAAAGAAACTGAAAAGTGAAATAGGGAACCAGTTTTCAGACTTTAAATATACCCAAAACGATGGACTTCTATTTCTCCTCATATAATTCATATATTTCAAGATAATCTATATTTGTGTTTCTTAGCTTCTGAAATATTAGTTTTTTCTCATAACCAATTCAAATATTTAGAATGATATTATATTTGCAACAATTTTTTTCACCATGATCATCGATACAAGCCTATAATTATTGAAACCTTTTCCTTGGCATGTCTTAGCTTGTGCGGGAAACAGCAATTCAATGCCTGACGGCAATGTCAGCACTTCCTCACACAAGGATTTATCCCATGAGACCACAGGTGGGATTTGTTATTGCAGCGAAATTATTAATCCCCCCTCCTTTTTATTCATAATTTACAGATTTTCTGCTTGTGATTGCTTGGGTTATTCAGATAAAGTTATTAACCGCATTATTTATTTTAGGTACTAAAAGCACTATCAGTATCTCTTGATGATCGTAAAAGGGTTGTTCGCCAAGAGGCTGTTAGATGTCGTCATGCGTGGTTCGGAAAATCACCTTTATGTTTCTCAAATGCATATTAACAGAAAATTTTACTTTTGCATCAATTCCTACTAGATTCAAACTTTTGACTGTCATCATATGTACTGATCGATACAGGACATAATTGTATAAAGAAGTTTCATTTTTGAGGAAAGCCGGAATCTTGACATTGGTAATCGTAGGCAGATTTGATGTTGCGAGCCTCATCATCCTGGTATTCTCTTAACAGCTTTTGTAATGCACACCTTTTTATTGAACCTTTGCATTTAATAGCCTGCAATTTCTCTGTGATATCTGTATCGACCCATATATCCTGTCTTTAAGAAGCCAGGAGTTGAAAAAAAGAACTGCTATATATATGATATGTGCAATGTTTAAAATCTTGTTTGACTTTTGTAGGAATGCTTTTCCTTCTGTGATAACAGTAGGGACTGCTACGTGTTTCTCTACTTTCTTCCAAATTATTGTTCTAATTATTATGTATTTCTTTTTTGTTTGTAACCGTTAGAGTTTAGAGTATTTAAAGTCGAGGGAGTGATAGGCTTTTTAATAGGTACACATGGGCCTTGGATATAAGTGGGTTCCAACAATAAGACTCAAGTCTTGTTGGGGTTTGACCCATCTTATATCTAATACCCATGTGTTTTTTTTGTTGTTTCCAATGTGAGACTATCTTTAAAGTCCCATCATTTGGTTTTTACTTTCAACAGTAACGACCATCCATCAAACTATTACCCCCAATCAAGGGAATTTCATCACAGGCGAGAATTTGGACGTAATTCTATATTCATTTTTTACTATAAATAAATATAATCATATACAAGTATAGGTTGCAATTTTGTATGATTAGCTATCTTAGTATACACATTTTCCGAACTGTACCTTGTGATTATTTTATTTTGAGGTGGAAACACATCATACTTTCTTTATCGTATTCAGATTGTTCTTGATGTATACCGAGATTGAAATTGAGAAATCATTGACTGTCTGACGTGTCATCAACAGGAGGAATCTAAGCACAATGCCTACCCTGCTCTTTTTCTGATATTAACTCAGGCGGTTGTTATGTAAATTCAAACCTTTCATATGTGACTGACATCATTACTTGCATAACCTTCACATGGTCTACAAGTCTGCCTGAGGAGAGCATCGCCTAGCGCTTTTTAAAACCTTGGAATAGGGGCTGTAAGTGCCAGATATTTCAGAGCCTCCATGTAATCCGTATTTATATTGCATAACCTATTGGCACTGATATTTTTCTTTCCTTTTGTTTGCTGTGTGGCAATATATTACTTAGAAATTTACATGGACAGAGTCTTTGATGATCATCTATACTATTATGATTCAAAAAATTGTCACGAGGGTTTTACATTTTACTTTTAAACCTTGACTCGTGTCCATTTTCTTGGGCAGTGGACATTTTCATTGGTTTAATTTCTCACTTCAGTCCAAAAACAGCAAGTTTACCTTTAAAAAGACTTTTTTACAATATTATGGTTTATATTTGCCTATTCAAAGTTGATACCAATTTTTATTGCAGGTCCATAGCATGTGCCTAATAAAATTCACACTTTTTGCCATGGATGTTTCTAATGCAGATCATTGACAAAGCAGGTAACGATCTGGGTGTGGGGAGGCAAATCTCAATCGGTAAATATCTCAGTAGCCGCTGTGGAAGGGCAGAGTTCAGGCCATACAGCTGCTTTAATTCGCACTCTCACTATCATGATTTGAAGAGTTCGATTTTGTATATGGAGATTAAGGCGATTTATTTGGGCCTAAGGTGTGCAATTCTATCGAGAAACAGTATGTTGAGCACTTTCAAAGATTGAATTGATAGGTAGAGCTTGTATTGCAACTAAAAAAACTTTGGCAGTGTATTATAGTGTAGCTCCGTTTATTCTGAATCAATCTAAAGATTAGATATTCTTTCAAAATGCTATGAGCCAACGATTTTGCTGGTAGTTAATATGGTAATCTGCTTTATTTGAGTTAAAGCTGCAGCAATTTACCTAGATTGTCTTAAAAATTATAGAGGTTGATACTGCAGGCAGGAACAGTAATCATGATGCTGGAATCATGCTGCGGGCATGGATTGTAAATTACTTTTGGTTTACACCATTTACCAATTTACATCTTCACGGCTGGATGAAGATTTGAGGTTTTACATGGTGAGTATAATCATGTTTATGTGGGAGGGGTAAAAACATCTCTTGCTTTGGGACGGTTTAAATAAAGGGTTTAAAGTTAGTTTGAGGTTACTAAGAGCCTGTTACAGGAGAATTTCTATAAAAAATAATAATTAATGGATGGACATGTACAATAATGAGAAACAGTTATCAAACCCGTGCTCATCTCAAAAGCAGAAACAGAAATTCATGTCAGACGAATAGTTTAGTGCTTAATTATGATAAACGGCATCACAAGATTCGCAAACAATACTTGCAAACCATAGGCTCAGGTTCTTCATTCATATGATTTACCCTCATATATTTAAGATATGATCATTCGATGCTTACCGAGGGATCATTTGCTAATCTACTGCGATGAACTTTGAAGATTTAAAGGAACAAGAAAAGCCTCAAGCTCCATCGATCTTTTCCATTAAAGTTCGGTTCTCTCTCAAAGGTTAAATCCGTTACAAGTAGCTCTTACGGAAATCTGTAAATTGTAATACTCAAGCAGGGCTCAAATATAAACACCATGATCATAAAACTACGTCATAATCAAAATTGCCCTTTTGACTAGATATTATCAAAAATTACATGCATATACAAGAATCTACCATTATAAATATTTCAATACGTGCTTATTTTTTTCCAATGAATTGTGTCTAATGGATCAGTAGCTTTTCTAAACATTATTGAGAACGGTTGTTTCTGCACCATTGCGCTGTGCTATCTCCTCAAGAAGCCCATTGCTTGGTAAACATTATTGAGAGTAACATCTGCAATCTCAGCAGCTTTTGTAGCTCCATCGGACAAAACCTTGTCCAAATAAGCTGGATCAGACATGATCTCTTCATAGCGAGTCTGAAATTTGAAATAGAACAAATATAAGATCAAATTCTCATTTAAGGAACAGCACAGGGAGAAGAATGGGTAATGAAATGATGGAAATGTGTTGATGAGAGGAAACTTTTGCGGCCAAGTTTGAGTTCAGGTGTGTATTTTTCAGTCCCATTCAACTGTTGTTTTGAAGGGGAAAAAAAGGTTGTATGATAAATGAAGATGGAGTTGATTTTGATAAGTGTAGTTATCCCCAGTCCAGACAAGGAATTATTATTTTGTGATTTTTTGTAAGATAATTCCACACAACTCATCCTAACTTGACTGAATATCCAAACATTGCCTAACTTGACTCAATATCCAAACATTTGCCTAAAAGTTATTCTTGATAGAAAGGAATACATGTATAATTGCAATCGACTAAAAACCTGTATTGGGTGGAGATGATTGATCAAAGCATCTGTAAGGTTTGTTTTGAATGACCCCCAGTTCATGTCTCGGCATTCTAGTTCAACTTCCTGTATCAAAAGAAATGTTTTTAGAGTTTTTTTTTTGGGTGATAAGATGATTACATAGCATCAACCATAGGCCTAAGCCAAAAGGATCTTTTGCCTTTTCATCATGTCCTCTCTATCGATTCCCACTATTGACATTATTATTTTTTATTTTAATTAAATTGAGCATAAATCTAATACTTTTGGTGCACAAAAAAAGTTGTCTCAATTAGAAATCAACAGATAATTATCTAAAATAAAATCTTGTGTCATAGATCATCACTACTATTAGAACTAAAGTCCAATGAATTGTGTTCTCATTTTCTTCATAAAAAATAATGAAAAATGAATAATTATTTACAGCATCAGGTGCTTCACATCAATATGTATACAAGCGCACCACATGGTAATTAAAATTAGCTTGTCTTAGTTTCACCAAAAGCGTGCTTTGTATGTCAAAGATATAAAGGCTTGCAAACTTATTGTTATTGTAACCATGGTTTGAAATCTCAGCCGATCCCGATCCAAGATGACTAATTGCGATCCAAAAAATGGCAGTCCGAGTTGATACCGTCCGATACCGAGTTATAATAGGTTTACCTTTTGATTAGTATGATTCTAGTATTAAGTTTATTCTTAGGTTATTGGTTATGATTTATTTGATATCATAAATTACTAAAGAAAGTTGAAATGGAGAAGGGCTTAAGGAGTGCTATGTGATTTTATGGTATCTTCGAAATCGAAAGGAAAATTTTATAAGACGGTGTGATAGGAGCCGAACTTCTTTATGAATAAGAATGTTGGGCAATTAAAAAACATGTCTAAAAATGAGTGTGGCTGAAAGGAAGATGCCAGATTAGATGTGTGGTAATACACTAAAAGATAGGATAAGAACTGAATGTATTCGTACCAAGAAAAAGGTAGCTCTTATAGAGCATAAGATACGAAAGAACTGATTGAGATGGTTCAAACATGTGCAATAGAGATCAATCAATGCCTCAATTAGAAAAAAATGACAAAAATATAGTTCATGGCGCAATAGTAGTAAGGGGAGACCTAAACGAACATGAAGAGTCAATTAAGAACGATATGCTACTTGTTAATTTAACGGAGACGGTCCTTAATAAAGAAGAATGGAAGAGAAGAATTCATATAGCCGACTCAAAAAATTTGGGAAGAAGGCTTGTTGTTGTTGTAAATTACTGAAGTAAAAAAATATTATACTTAACCTTAGCAAGTATTAAAACATCTATTTTAAACATTATTAATTGCTAAATAATTTGCCAAATTGATATTTACTTTTATTATTTATTTAAAGAATTTCATAGTTTAATTTTTTCGGTCAAATGATATAAACTGATAGTCCGATCCGAGATGGCGCATACAACTAAGATGGCCGATTCCAATACCAAAAGTGACCCGATATGGATAACGATGCCAAGAGTTTAAAACTTGATTGTAACCAATATTTATGATTTCATCTATTTAAATTTTATATTGTATATTTTTCAAATAAATTTACTTTAATATTTTGTGTACTTGGAAGTTTCAACGGAATCTTGCTATATGTTGTGCCTCCCTGACTTCCTAGGTCCGCCGCTGCATATTAAAGTTGTGGCTTTTACTATATTCATATTGTTGACATAAAAACATTGAAAATCGAGTGTAGCTAAAGCTTGATTTGGGCACATACAAATCACCACCACTCTCCTGGTAAGTTTAAGGATATGCAAGAAAAGGGGAAATTTCCATAAGTAGGTTAAACCATACAGAAAAGGTAAAGGCAGCGTAACATATAGATTCTATGTGAAACTGATTTCCGTGCACTATGATTACCTCCTTAGTTCTTCCAGTAACAAGTTGGTATACTGTAAGAAGGTTGTTGCATTCAGGCCTTTCAGGATTGTCAAATTCCAAGCTGTAGGTCAAAAAAGAAGGATAAGAGTAGAGGTTTTAGATCTCAAAACAATAAAATTGAAATCAAACATAGTCGGTAATAAAAAAAATTTGTAATATACACAAAAGCATCACTTATTAGATACAGATCCCAGTGACTGTAAAGTAAGGCATAGTGACTATAAAGTAGGGCAAATAATGAAAATTAGCTAAGCCAGTAAGCTCTGAGCAGGGCAGTGAATTTTGATAAATCAAAAGCAGCTTAGTGCAGTTTATGTCACCATAAGAGGAAATTCTCCTCTTATGTTGGCAAAATTCAACATTCCACATTTTTTGGAATGGCCAACGCCTTCGTTGATCTCCATTGCCTAAGACATTTATAAACCAAAAATCAAAGGCATGTGATTTTCATATTTTTACGCATACAGATCAAGGATTGTAATTGTTCTATTATTGAAAACGGTTACTGAATGCAGGAGCAAAAAGTATGAAACTCACATGATTTTTTTTTTCTATCAATGTTTTTAAACATAAATATAAAAAATGGAGGGCTGAACATCTCCAAAAAAAGCGTGGATGCAACTTTTGACCGCTATATAAGGAAATTGTCTACCCATGAGATTTGACACCCATTATACTCCACATACAAGTGCATGCACGCACTGGTAAGTTACCCATAAACAAAACTCTAATATAGCATATGGTGAAAAACAATATAGACATGTAATAACAGATAAAACACACATGCATGCATGCACACGCACACACATTATTTCCCTCAAGTGTGATGTCAACCCGAGGATTCAGGCCGGTTGGTTGAAATGGAGACGTGTAACGGAGATTTTGTGTGATCGTAACCTTTTGTTAAGGTTGAAGGAGAAGTTTTATCGAAGCACTATCAGACTTGTCTTATTATATTGTACGGAATGTTGAGCTCCTAAAAATATCATGCACAGAAGATGAATATAGCGGAGATGCACGTGCTTCATTGGATGTATGGTAACACTAGAAAATATAAGATGCGAAATAAGGATATTCATGCAAAGGTTGGTATAGCACATGTGGAGGAGAAAATCGCGTAGATGGTTTGATCATATACGACGCAGACCTACGAAAGCACCGGTTCGACGAGTGGATATTCTCAATTTAGGCCAAGTCAAAAAGGCGAAAGGGAGACCAAAAAAACATGGATGGAGGCGATACGAAAAGATATGGATGCCAAAGGCCTTAATGAAAGTATATTGTTCGATAGGAGTGAGTGGAGACGGATGATCTATGTGCTCGATCAGGCGTGATTCTCATGCTGGTTCATGTAGCCTACCCCATATGCTTCGGATAAAGGCTCAGCTGCTGCTGCGGTTTTTGCATGTGAGATTTGTTGAAGGACGTGGAGGTTAAAGATCTGGCGTGGAGCTAGGGTTTTTATGATGGAAAAGGCGCAGGAAGATATAACAAAAAATGTTGGCTAGAGTAGGATACTTTTGTCTCACGCCTAACTGTCTCCATGATGTGTTCCAATAAGACACTAAGAAACATCAAGCCAGACTACAACAGTACGCAATTAACTCTCGTTCAGCATCCTCAAATCCATAACAAGTGCAACAGGGCGATCTCCTTGAGAGAAGAAGAGCACAAGTTTGCAACTAATTCAAGGAACTTCATAGCCAATGGTCCCCACGGTACTCAGGAAATTGAGTCATAGGAAGCAAATGAAATGCGCAATGAACAATAAAGGAATATGATACAATGAAGAACAAGGAGCTGAATGCCGGTCCATTATACAAACCCAGGAAATGAATCTGTTTTGCAGCACTTGATCTTGTTTACGATTACCTGAAAAAGCAATAAGTTCAATTGGATGAAATTGTAGGATGAGAGCAGAATGAAGAAGATAACAAATTATGTAAAGTGTGAGATGATCCAGATGAGGAAAGGAAATATGGCCAATCGCTGGATCTGATTTCTAATTAATTTACTCCTATATTTAAAAAAATATATCATAATTCGCTATTGATGACTATTTGCTTAATCAATTCCCGATCATCTCATATATGCAGGCATTTTGGTCTTTAGAAGAACGTTCTTCTTGCATTGCATGCAATTCAGTATTTAGGAGTGAATCCAATAATAGGATAGGATAATAGCCGGAGCAACCAAGACCAGGGATAGACCACTGCTAACCTAATTCCCTATGACCCCCAACTACCCCAGGGCGGAATCATGATCCGCTTCGCACACCTCAAAAGAGGCGAGTTCACAATCTGGATCCCCTAGATATGTAAAGAACAACAAAGGAATATGATACAATGAAGAAGGAGCTGAATGCCTGTCCATTATACAAACCCAGGAAATGAATCTGTTTTGCAGCGCTTGATCTTGTTTACGATTACCTGAAAAAACAATAAGTTCAATTGGATGAGATTGTAGGATGAGTGCAGAATGAAGAAGATAAGAAGATAACAAATTATGTAAAGTGTGAGATGATCCAGATGAGGAAAGGAAATATGGCCAATCGCTGGATCTGATTTCTAATTAATTTACTCCTATATTTAAAAATATATATCATAATTCGCTATTGATGAGTATTTGCTTAATCAATTCCTGATCATCTCATATATGCAGGTCTTTAGAAGAACGTTCTTCTTGCATTGCATGCAATTCAGTATTTAGGAGTGAATCGAATAATAGGATAGGATAATAGCCAGAGCAACCAAGACCAGGGATAGACCACTGCCAACCTAATTCCCTATGACCCCCAACTACCCCAGAGCGGAATTATGATCTGCTTCGCACACCTCAAAAGTGGCGAGTTCACAATCTGGATCCTCTAGATATGTAAGCCAGGTAACACAAATGAGTAAAAACGATAAATGATATCAGTGAAAAAAGATGCTGTTGCCTATTAAAATTTCCATGTCACTGCTCTAATGTGCATAATTTCCTTTATCCTTATTTTAGAAGAAACAAACCTTCGTGCACTGTTATAGTATTGGAACCATATTCTCCTCAACAGTCATCTAGTTATTTTTTCCCTTCTCTTGTCATATCACGACCTTCTTTCCGAATCATTTGCTGTTATCCAACAATCATTCAGGGCAAAGCTCATCATGCCAAATACGATGTGAAACATATAATGATGAGCCCTACGTCCATATTTGGACTTTGAATGTCACATAATAGGGTGGAAAAAGAGTTGGGTCACTTTTAGTTCTCAAATAAGACCTGTCTTGGGTAAAAAAATTGACCTATAAATCCTGGTTCTGAAACAGGCTGCTCAGGTAATGAAGTAACCATATTTTTATTTACTTTCCTCTATGTAATAGCCTGCCTTTTAATTGTAACACATACGTCTTAAAAATATGGAGACCAACATGAACAAAGCAGATGCTCTAAATCTTGTTTTGATCAAAAGTTTCATTTTTTTCCTTTTAATTTTGCGAAATGGTTTGCGAATTTCCCATTTTATATGTTGATTGTAGGTCTTACATGAATGATGTGGAAAGGACATCTAAGAAAAGGCTGAATAATCAATTTGACACAGAAAGCAGTATGCATGGTCCAATGAAACTAAGGAATCAAAACTTTAAAGTCCTAGAAATAACGAGTTCATAAGAAAAATCCACTCAAAAACAGCAGAAACCTTCAGCATGCAAATCTTAACTTTTGTCATATCCTTCTTTGATATAATAATAACATAGCTCTTTTTTCTTATTTGTGTCTTATGACTCGTATCTGTCATCTCTTTATTAAAAAATGTAGATTTCATTGTCCTATTCAAACGATTTATTCCCCAACAAGAAGTTTCAACCACTGTTGCTTTATAATATATGAAAGCATAACCTTGAAGAATGGAAGCAGGATCTCAAAAGTACATATTTTGAAAATGATGGAAGTTGAAAGCAAAGAGATATGACTACTACTCACATCTTTCGGGTCAAGGAGATTGATACGAGATTGATCTGAAGGAGAGGATTTGGACATCTACAAGAATTACAGATGAAATGTCAGTAGCAGCAAGGGATAGTAAATAGCATTCCGTATTCAATGCAATCACATTATAAATGTAAAAGGGTGGAATATCTGCAGATTAATGCCAATATCATTTGACAACGATAGAAGTAGCTGAATATAGTCATAAGATGAGATATATCAGCATGTTGGAATCATGATTACATGATGGCAAAGGAAATAGTAATGAACGTTTCTCTATTTTTTTGCTTTCAGTAAAGGGATGGCAACTCCTAATACCTTTGAAAGACCATCCGTAAGAGACATCACGCGTGCTCCTGTAGGTGGAATAAGGGCTTCAGGAACCTGCATGGCAAGATTGATGCTAATGAAATTAAAGAAAATTCGACTCAAAGCTTGAAAGTTTATCCAACTTCGGGGGGGGGGGGGGGGATTCCACCTTAAAAAGTGTTCCACCTCTCCTGAAAACAGAATAATGCTATTAGAATCATGATAAACGAAGAAACAAATTAATTGTTGAAATATCAGATTTTCTTTTAAATCTAACAGGAAAAACATCTGACCCTCCCATTTTCTTCCACTTCCGTCCACCAAATAAATAATTTACTCGCTCGGCCAGTTCACGAGTCAGTTCCAGGTGTTGCTTCTGATCTTCACCTACCGGTACCATATCAGACTGCATAAGTGTACAACAGATGAATGAGACTGATGATTACTGTTGATTTTTAGTGAGAAATAAAACATAATATAACATCTGCACAATCATGACTAGGAACTTGAAAGGACTACCAATCACCTTTAGTTTTAAATTATATTTGAGTAGGGAGTTCAAGTCAGCATGAACAAAGAAGCTCAATTACCTGATATAAAAGAATATCAGAAGCCATTAGAACAGGATAAGTCAGAAGTGCAACTCCAACATTTTCGTCACCCTAAAACAAAGTCAAACATAAAAACAATATTAAACTCCTTATATGTGTCAGTGCATTCACCAGATTCAATAAGGTTTCTCATCACCCTATAGAACGCAAATTGATTTAAACTATTTTAATATGGAGTTAATGTATTCTTGACGAATCCAGTAGGGTGCCTAAATTATGAAGATCAGGAGATGTGAAGTGCCTTATATTTGTCCTCCACCAAGTGCCTTAATGCACATTTTGTAAAAAAATGCTAGGTAGTGTTGGGCGGTTGGGGTACCAACGCCTAAGTGCCTAGGCGTTGACTAGGCAGTTTTCCCTTTTTAAAGTAAATATATCCATAAATTCAAAAAATAGCAGGGAAAGGCATGAGTAATTTACTAATAAATATAAGAAAATATTATTAAAAGTATAGTGAATATACATGTAACAATGCAAGAAACGATTTAATATATATATATATATATATATATATATATATATATATATATAGCATTACTTGGATAATGATTAAAAACCATCAAACTGATGAAAACCAACCTATAAAATGTCTAAAACCCGCTAACTCCCGCCTAACGACCCGGTAAGCTTAAAATTTTGGCTAGTGGCTTCAACCACTTATTTCCACCGCCTAGCCCCAAAGCGCAGTGGTGTAAGGCTGCCTTCTATGTAGCACGGGATTGGATACGGATACGGGATATGATACGATACGGAATCGCTGATTCAAATTTCCCAAAAACCATGATACGGAATACATTTTTATATTGATTTTTAATTAAATAAATTTAAATTTATATTAAGATATACATATAAATATATAATAATATAAATAAATAATGACATTATGTAAGATTTTTAATGCACTTTCAAATTTTTGAGAGCCTTAATTTTCGAGAGAAAGATGAGAGGTGTTGATTCAAGAGAGTTTGGTGAGACATTTGTAAGTTTGAGTAAATCCGAAAGAACCCGAGAGTTTCCGAGAGTTTTGGACTCCGATACGCAATCGGGGACGATTCGTGAGGCATTTACAATTATCCTTGCTTCATAGGCTGCCTTCGCCTAGGTGGAGAACAAGATCCTAGCAGAAAATAATTCGAGCAGCATGTCTTCCCTATTGTGCTTCAACGGAAAAACTATAATCATTCAATGATCACTATTCATACTGAGATACCTGAGAGTCTGAGACTTCATTTCTGATGAGTTAGAAAAACCAGACAAAAGATAAAATCAAAAGTAGCATTGGCTAAGTACCAAAAACCAGAATAATAAGGGACAGAGAGACCAAAACAAAGGGGCTTTGTTGGTCAGAAGGGATGTAAAAGGAAGAGATGGATGCTGCAAAGTGCAATGGATTGACTCAAGCTGAATCATCGGTGAGAATTTCCAACTGAAGAATACCTATTCAGCTTAAGGTCATCAATGAAACACAGTTCCACAATGCATTAAAGTCAGGTGCTTCACAACCATATTCCTGCTGTTGGACCAAATAAATATTATGAAGGGTCGCATTTGAACCCATACTAATGTACTCGCCATCTATCACCAAGTCATGCATGTTTTGTAAAAGTACCACCTGTGTAGTAAGGGGTTTAAGCCACAAAGCCCACCATAAGTTTGATGATCACAAATATACATGTGTTCTTCAGTATAGCAACCTCCCCACTACCTATGCAAGCTCCCACACATTTTATATATGTTTTTGGATGAACAACTACCTTACAACATGATGATTCTAAGTAGCCTATTGCAGGACCTGATACACACCTCAAAACTATGTTGCTCAAGTAGGAGGAAAATCTGCATCGAAATAGTGTCTGATACTTGGATACGTAAGGATACTTTAGAACACTCTTTTTGACACATTGTAAAATGTATACTATTTGTACACATATAAATCAACAGTTCATAATTTTAATTGAATTCATTGATGTGTTTATGCTACTTTCCATTTTCCTATTAGAGAATATAATTTACAATGGTTGTTTAAGTAACTATTCTTTGCATAAATAAATTGACCGGCTAGCGGCTAGCACCTGTCAAATTCTTCTAAATAAAGGAGAGTAGAAGGGAAAGAATCTAGGATTTTTATTCTTAGTGTAATGATTTATTTCTGTACTTAGTGCAGATTTGCTAAATATATAAATTTGGTTAAAGTGGGTACATATTTAAACAGAAATAAAATAATGTATTCCAAATGAAGCGCATCCTATACTAATGTGAAATTATGAATTGGGAATTTTCATCATATCATATCCGATATCTTGCTACGTAGACCTCAATGTTAACATTGAGCATTTGGATCCAAAAGTATACGCAATTGAATAAAGAACTTAGAACGTATAATAGCAAAGATGAGAATTAGAATGGAAAATAAATAAATACAAACATCAATGATGATGATATTGTCATACACAAGATCATACCGTCTTCCGTGATTTTTCCTTAAACTGGATCATTTTGTTCAGCCAACCAAGAGGTGTGACAGAACTAAGAAGCCACATCAACTCAACATGGGCATGAACATGAGATTGTACAAATACAGAAGCCTGCAGAAGACGATATAATACCGTCACACCTAATAACTCTCAGAAATATGGCATTCACAGTTCAGAAAGGCAGAGTACAGCAGGGAAAGGGAATCTGCAGGCATATATACCTTGGATGTATCTATACCACATGCCAGATAAATAGCTGCAGTACTCCTTGTTGCTTTAGACAGCTCCATGGCATCATATGGCAGAGTGATCTATATAAGAGAAAATCAACAACCAGAGTGTCATTGATGAAATTAAATAACGGGCAGCAAGCAATGCTAGCACTAACAATTATTTACTAAATCATCAGGGGGGGAAAATTTAGAGGCTGAAAGGTACTTGCCGCATGTAAGTCTACAATAAAGAAGAGCGTTTCATAAGTATCCTGCAAGGAAATAATAATATCAAGGCCATCAAGTCAGAATGTCAAGATCTGAATAGAATGAATTAAAATAACCAAAAATAGTTTTCACCTTACCCTAGAAATGTATTTAACAATAATAAAGTTCTCTTCATAGGATAAACACCTCAAGAAGACAGGTGTTTGAATAGAAATGAAGGGTACAAAGGTAATACCTATCATAAAACTAATCTTAAACATTATAATTGAGGTTTATTTGTATAATTTGTTTCTTGATCAAGGGGAAATCAGTCTTTTATCCATGGTTTAATCATATAAAAGCTTGAGGGTTGTAATTTAAGCGATTATTGTTCCTACGCATATTTAATTGTACCGATTGACTATTACATCATAAAAAAATAACATACAGGAAACAACATATCGTAATTGGAACTCTCTGTCATGTGTGTTTATAAGATAAACAGTGGAAGTAACATATCAAGAATGAGAAAAAACACTCTCGTTTTCAAACCTCAATATTAAATGAATGAAAGAAACACCAACACAATTAATTTAAGCACGGCATAACATAGGAACAAATCTCTTTCATATATTTATGGTTCGTTTGAAGTCTAGTGTATCATAAGAGATAGTTGTTAGTAAAGGTTGAGTCCCTGACAATTTGGAACTTCTAAGATGTAATTTGTTGCCTGCTGTCCGTAATAGATATCTATCATTTTGGCAGAAAGAATAAATTTCCAGTAACGCCAGTAAGAACTTTACAAGAATTTGACTAAAAATATTTGAACTTATAAAAGATATCTAAACAGAATACATAATTATCCTCTCTGTCATCTGTATTGTAATATGATGGCCACCAAGTTATCTTCAATTTTTTTTTAACAATGTAGTGCGGCCTATAAATCATTCACAAAGGTTCTGAGTCATACAGATATATTTATGGATGGCCTGTAAGGTAAATGAGCTTGTGAAGTCTGCATTGATAATGTATACAAGGCTCTCACCTTCCCTCCCTCCCTTGCTCAACAAATTTATAACAGACTTATCCAAATAAAAGTGAAGTTATTTATAAATCCATGGCGGACTGCGCTTCAGCATTCTAAGTGGTGGGACTTTCCAAGAACCGAGAAGCCAGTTGATGTCAGTAATACATTACTAGCCAGGCATTTTAAGCTTTTGACACCAAACAGTAACATATCTAAAGTATAGAGGACATGCCCCATTGCCTTCCACTGACGGTGCAAGCGACGAAAAGTTTATATATAGACCTCCCATCAAAGATGTAAACTTAAGTGAAGTAAAGTTACTAGATAAAAGGCTTTATGATCTGAGGCGTAAGCCTACCACATATGCAATAAACAAAGAAAGCAAAACTAGAAATGAGCAGAAGAATAGGTATAGAGGTAGGAACCTGGAAATTTTTTAAGTTATATATATATGTGCATTGTACATTGGTACCAACAATAGTCAATAACCAACGACGGATTTTTCCAGTAAAATAAAACCAATTTTGAAATCCAAATTCCAACTCATGAATACTCCAGCGTGTACTGATTAATTTTATATGTCAAGTTATCAACCAAGCAAAAGTTCATGCTTTGAGCCATCGGAAAAAAATTAAATAATATGAAAACAATAGAATCATTTAAAACATCCCCAAGATTAGAATTTCTTAGGATTGTTGGTGTGTTGCAGAAGAAAAATCATGTGCAGATAAAGAATTCAGTAAACTGTGATATAAGTTAAAACAAAATGTAAAGAAAAAAGCGCCGTTACTTTTTAGGAGTTCAGTTCCTATTTCCTAATCCCGAGCCTTTACTTTCTAAGAAGAAGAATTGCAGCAACAGAGGAAAAGGTTTGAATTTCTCATATATATATTCCTTTTCTATTAATCATCAGCTGAATATAATGGAAAAGCAAAGGACACCAACTAACCTGAAGGGAAATCCAATTCTTGATGGCGCCAAGATAATTTCCAAGGTGCACAGATCCAGTTGGTTGAACCCCAGAAACAACTCTAGTCCTGTAAATGAAATTTTGGTGAGAAGTTATCCCACAGCAGAGTTAAGCATGATCGATATAAAAGAATATAAAGATGAGAACAGTTGTGTCCCAAATTATATTCCTGAACTTAAAAAATAATCAAGGAAATATTGATAGTGTTCTAATCATTTCATGACAAGTATAGTCTGTGATTTAAAATGCTGAACTGAACATGAAAAGAGTGTGTATAAGTTATGAGCTGATGGGTGTTAGTTTCCACAAAATGCACACAGAGCACGACGACATAGAAAGGGCGTATCAACATATCAGATGGTGTCATTGGAGAAATTTTCATCTGACGACATTCCAGCTCAATGGATAGAACCCATACTTCATGTTAATATTTGTACTTCATGTCGATATTTATTGTGGGGAAAAAATTAAATGGATAACAAATACGATTTCAATATTCTTTCTTTCCATTGATCTAGAGTTTTATCGTTCAATTACTAAAAATCACTTATTTCGCAGATACCCGATGCATGGACTACAAGAGCTAAGACGACATGACTCAGGGTTAGATCCACATAGAAAGCTGAGGGTGGTACGTGCACTAAGATTTTGCAGGAAAAGTCTATAACTATTAATGCACTAACATACTCTAAGTATTCCATTTATTGTGTTCATATACAAACCAAAAGATACAATTGCTCAATTGTTACTGTGGCAAGTTTTCCAACAAAAGGTGGAGGGGTCAATTCTCACCACTTACAAAAGTATTAAATTGGGCATGAAGTATATTGTCTAATTTCTGAAAATAAATAGGTTTTGGTCTCAATTGGAAATGAGATCATTTCATAGATCATCACTGTAATTCTAACCAAAACTCAATGTGGTTGATGAGTTTTGACTCCTCTTTCAATAAAAAGAAATGAGAAAAATTCTATAATCTCAAGTGGTCCACCTCTACGACGTCGGTACTCTCTCTCTCTCTCTCTCTCTCACACACACACACACACACACACATCTAAATTTGCACTTTTCAATTATTCATCAAGCACAATCCTTAATATACACACGCATGCCCTGCACATGCAAAAAAAACTAGTTTGTTTCAACTTCACCAAAACCGTAGATTGGTATGAAACCGTCCAAGATATAAAGCCATGAAAATGGTATTATAAACAATATTATTTATTTATTTATGATATCAATTTAAAATTTTGTTTACGTTTTTAATACACACATATGCATCGCGCATGCAAAAAATTAGTCTATCTTAGCTTCACCGAATGCATAGATTAGTATAAAATAGTCCAAGATCTATAGCCTTCAAAAATGGTATTGTATAATTTTTATTTAAGAAGAATCAATTTAAAATTATATTATATAAATTTTTTATACACAAACATATGCATAGCAATAAATCTAGTTTGACTTAGCTTCACCAAGAGCATAGATTATTATGAAAGTCTAGGATAAAATATTACTATTTTTTTTATGATAAGTCAATTTAAAATTTTATACTGTTATATAAATAGTAGTAGTTACACTGCTACATACAATTATATACTACTATATAAGTGCCAATGGATATGGTAGTGTTCATGGAGGTCATGGATATGGACCAAGGAGCGATACACGGGATATGATATTGGATTTTGTTGTATCATAGGGTCTTATAATAGCTATTACATTTTTTAAAAGAGAGATCAGCTTTTGATATCTTTTAAAAGTGGATAAACAATAGCTAGATAAAATTTTCCTTATTAGAGATTAAATTAACATGCAAAGATTGTAGTCATTCCAGATGAGAGTTTGACAACACAACATAGGTTGATGGTATTAGATATTTCCATCAACAACCGAAAAGAAAGACTACAATAGATAAGAGATGTAAAACTAAATGGTGGAATTTAAATAATGAGAATTTGATTTTATTTAGGCATAGAATGGTAAAAGAAGGAAGTTGGAATGTTGAAGATGAAACCAATATAATTTTAATGCATGAAGATGAACTAATATCATATGGAAAAACCAGTTGCATTAAAAAGTGGCTAAAGAAATACTTGGTGAATCTAATGGTAATAGAGTTTTTAATATATAAAGTTGGTGGTGTAATGAAAAGATTCAAAAGGTAATTAAAGCGAAAAAAGAATACTATAAGAATTGGCAAAAAATTAAAAATGAGGACAACTTCAAAAAAATATAATTAGCAAAAAAGAAGAAGCTAAAAAGACGGTTAGTGAAGCTAAATCTAAACCTTATGATAATTTATGCAGAAAGTTAGAAACAAAAAAGGATGAAAAAAAATATAGACTTTCTAAGATAAGCAAAAAGAAGAGTAGAGACCTAAACAATCTTAAATACACTAAGAGTGAAGATGATGGAATGTTAATTGTTGAGATGTATGGATTAAAATAGTCTCATATTGGAAAAACTATGAGATGCATATGGATATAAAATATAAGTTGGGATAAACCTCCATAAGATTTGAGTCTTATTGATGAAACTCACTTATATCAAAAAGCCATATACACTCATATAAATAAAACATATAACTGTCCCCTCGTTCGTGTATAATTAAATTTAATATTAATCAAGGTCAATAAAATTAAAAAAAGGTGGAGGGGTTAGTTTCATAAATTGTTTAATGAGAATCATAATGTTCAACTTAAGGTAGAAACAAACAATTTAAGTACTAATAGTAACATTACGTTGTCATAAGATTAGGCTTAATGCGATAAAAAATGCTTTAAGAAAGGTGAAAATGGGAAAGTAGAACGGCCTGATGATATTCTTATCGTAGTCGGAAAGTGTTTAGGAGATACTTGATTAGTATGGATAATTAAGTTATTTAATATAATTATACATACGAAGAAAATGTCTAGTGAGTAGAAGATAAGAACCTTGATACCGATCTATAAGAATAACAGAGATATTCAAAATTGTTCAAACTATTATGGAATTAAGCTGATAGCCATACACTGAAACTATGGGAGATAGTAATTAAACATAGATTAAGGAAATAAATGTCTATATCTGAAAATTAATTTGGTTTTATATCAGCTAGGTCTAACAAGAAAGTGATTTATTTATTAAGCCGGTTATTGGAGAAATGTGGAGAAGAGAGATTTACAAATGGTTTTAGCTCCAGAAAAGGCTTATGATAGGGTCCCTAGGAAGATAATGTTGTGGGATTTAGATAAGTAACTAGTGTCCCATAGGTATATTGATATGATTAAAGCTATATATAATGGAGCAAGTACTCGAGTGAGGACGATTTGAAGAGAGTCTAAGTCATTTCCTATCATTATAGGCTTACACCAAGTATTGACATTAAGTCGTTATCTCTTTCCGTTGGTTATGGATGAACTTGCTAAATATATTCAGGATAACATCCCATAGTGTATGTTATTTACTGATGATATTGTTTTAATAGATGAATCCAACAAAGAATAATCTCTAAAGTAAAAATGGCAAGATGCTTTAGAATTTAAAGGATTTAGAATTAGCGGAACACACACTTACTGTATTTTCAGCAAAATAATGTAAAGAGATGGACGTACGATGCAAATTGATGGCCAAGAAAAATATCTTGAAATAACAATTTCTGTAACTTAGGATCTATAATTAATCATGACTAGCATTTTACACGTGCGATGTACGCGTGTAAATTTTGAACATACATATTGAAGGTGTGTTTAAATTTTTATCATGGACATTACATGAAAATTTCTAAAAATATCTATAGTTTTTCTAAATTTAAATTAAATATGCGGTGTTAGAATTGAGAAATTTATGAGTTATACAAAATAACAAAGATGTAAGGCTTATGTATAAATTTGTAAGACATTTATTTTTAAGCTTTTGAGCATGAGAGAGAATGTGTAATGAATGTGTGTGTGAGAGAGAGGTTGCTTACTTTTTATATTCTTATTTTGTCTTTTGTGGTGGATATGGCGGATGAGATGGACGTCTCCGATTCTCAACTATGGCCATAGGAATTTTATCATTTTTTTCTATTTTGTTGATTAATGACACATCTAAGAACTAGTTATAATAGTAAAGATGAGGAGATGGAGAAAGATATGGTTCATAAAATCAAAACGGGGTGACTAATGTGAAGAAGTGCTTCAAAAATGCCGTGGTTGTAGGATACTTTTGAAGTTGAAAGGAAAATTCTATAGGACGGTTATAAGACCGGCTTTTCTTAATAGATCAAAATGTTAGGCAATTCAGAAAACATGTCCAAAAGATGAGTATGGCAGAAATGAGAATGTAAAGGTGGATGTGTGACACTTAAGGATAGGATAAAGCGGGAGTATAATTGAAACAAGTTGAAGATTGCTCCCACAGAAGTCACGATGAAAGAGAACCGATTGAAATACCATGGACATATGCAACGGAGACCAACAAAAACCCCAATCAGAAAAAGTGACAAATTTATAGTTAATGATACAACTAGAGACAGGGGCAGACCTAGACGAACATGGATAGAGGCAATTAAAAAATATATATTAATTGTTAATATACCCAAAAAGATGACCCTTAATAGACAACAGGGAAGAAACATATACATATAGTCGACCCTAAAATTTCGGAGGAAAGGCTTGTAAATTTTTTTTGAAATCAACCCCATTCAAAGATCGAACTTGCGACCTCTCACATTGAAGATGAAATTGGTGCCAACTCAGCTAAGCCCAGTTGGTAATTGTTGTTGTAGTAGCAGTAGGTCATGAAATGGGAAATAGTTGCAGTCTTACACTGTTACACATAATTTGATTTTTGTGCTTAAATTAAGCTTTATGACACTATAGCTGATTTGGAAAAAATTATTCTGCATTGTTATACTTATATTTAACCTTTTTATCGATATATGATAATATATATAGAAAATACATATAAGAATAATTTATCAAGTAAAATTTAATATTTTATTATAACTACAAGCATGTATATAGTAGCATATGTATTGTGAAATTTAACTATGTTATAAGTTAATTTTAAAATTATGTTTATATTTATTTTCACTTTATAAGTATTGGATGTTAATAATATCTTAAATCACATAATAATATAGTGTATTTGCTGCAGGTTATAGCCTTGATGAGTTCAATAATTATTATAGCTGAATATTATCAATATAAAATTTGTATTTGTAAAAATATAATGTTGTTTATATTTGAATAAATTAAATTTATGCCGGTCCCAATTTAGAGGCTGCAAATGACTAATGCTAGTAAACTTTATGAATCTAGCACGTATAGAATACAAAAAATCAAAGCCACTCTCAAGAATTCCAAACTTCAAAATACTTACAACCACCCCCACCCCCACTCACCCCCACCCCCCAAAAAATAAAACTCTCACCGCCACTATTCTTCTCTAGTTTAATATGAAGAGATAATCACATCTAACATTGACACAAAAGGTAGAAAAGTTTCAACTAAATAATTTCAGAATTTGAGGATTCTCTTTACATTTCGAAGGTTCCAACAATAATAAACACTTTTCCAAGAGACCACTGGTTGTTGAATTTTTTCCCTAGTCAAAACCGATCCCCGCCCCCCAACCCAAAAAAAAGGCTAACAACAAAAAAAGATTCTGGCACATCCAAATGCATCCTAAGTTTATTATAGCATTCTGTCAATAATGTTGGTTCAACAAGTAACAACCCAAAGAAGCTTTGTTCTGTAATCTACACTTTTACACCATGATCTAAAAATCGGACAACCAAACAAAAAAAAATTCACATAATATATGGAATTTGCATGACAAGCTCTTAACATCATTTTTTTCTTTTGGCAATGGTCCATAAGCCCTAACCTAAGCACACACCCCACACAACACACCCACGCACACCACACACAAGCACCCAGGGAACCATGAATTTGCCATGTAAGCGTTAATTTGTGCCACTTCCCATCTTTGGGTTCCAGGGTTCAAACCCCGCACTCTCTCCAAGAGAGGAATTTACCTGACAAGCTCTTACCAGCATTAGAAATTGAATCTTTCCTACAAATCCTGCTAGGACACAGAGATAATCCGAAGTATAACGCGAGGAAAAAGGAAAAGGAAAAAAAAAAAAGAATCTTGGTCGGCATTTTGAATATTTCCACTTTCATCAATCCCAGAAACCCTAAAAGGCTAAAACAACCACAACCATTCTAAAAATTAACAAACTCATCAAGTCAAAACTCACTTTCTAGGGCTTGCCATGCTCTGCGATGGCGCCTCTGTTGGAGACGGCGCAACGTTACAATGGCAGCAGAACCCGCCGGCGTCTCCGATTCTTCTGAATCGCCTCTCTTGGCTCCGACCTCGGCCACTGCCATTAACAACAACAACAACAACAACAAAGAGAGATCGTAAGCTACAACGAAGGCAATACAAAGATAAATAGAGAGAGATAGAGTTAGAATCGGACATTAATGGCGCCAAGAAGCGAGAGGGGCGATTGCAGAGAGGGAGAGCGAAGTGAGAGAGAAGGGCTCGCCCCATTATTGGTTGCAGCTGCAGCAGCAGCAGCAGCAGCGGATGAGATTTTGGGGGCGTTGCTGAGCTGAGTGTTTTATATTCCACAGGCGGTTAAATTGACCCGAAACCCGATAGGCATTGGGCTTTAGTTACATTAAAATCCCTCAAACTTTTACCAAACTATGCACTTTTATGCCTTCTGAGCTAAGTTTATTTACTGTTTTATATTCCACAGGCGGTTAAATTGACCCAAACTTTTAACAAAGGGGTCACTCGTTCAATTAGGTTGTTCCACCTACAACAAATCTATGTTTGATAGTGAGTAGCTGTGACTAAACCAACCAAGTAATTTTCTGAAACATTAAGATTGAACTCGAACAAAAGAAGTGTAGGTTTAATTGCACTAGTTGAATCTCGATGTAGCTGGAAATGCATTGAATCTCCAACTCATGCAGCCATACAAAGCTAAAGGAGTCAATTGTATAAGAAGTCTGTGTATTATCGTCACGAACAATTAATAAAACTGTTTCAGATGTTTAATTCAACAGCTGCAATGAAGAAAGCAAGGCCAAAACTGTGTGGGAAAACCTTTGTTGCTTATCTGAACATATCTTTTCCGATGAGAGATCCCGCCTCTAACCGTATTAAGAAAAGATGATTAAAATCACATGATTGCGGCTCGCTGAATGAAAATGACATATGTTGCCGGGAAAACAAGCTATCAGGAATTTAGAAGCAAAAGAAGACGAGAGTTCTTTACCTATAGATCTCGACATGGCTAAAAGCACCCAATACTCGAGGCCCCTGCCAGTTTATGACCCTTCCACCATCTTTTTCGATTCACCAAAGCTCATCCTCTCTGTCGGGATATAATAAGCATTTTAAGGAGGAAAAGAAGAATAGCATGTCCATGTATCAATTGTCAATTGTTTATTCATGTAATAAAGTTCACAAATATGAAGTCAACTTCAAAGAATCGTATATTACATAAACTGCTCCAAGACTACTCAGCAATCAAACTTAGGATTCCAGAATCGCAAGGAACGGGAGAGTAGTTAGGGACCTATGTTGCACAGATGCATCTCGATGTATCCTCTGATTTATACCCTTCTTAAGGATTTCTCAAGGATGCTTGTGAACCTTCGTTGCCATATGGTAAAAATATCTTGGATGTTTGAAATGTATTAATAGCTAAGACGCCGCAAAGATGTGAATCAGTAAATCCGACTCATATCATGTATCATATCTGTAGGTCAGGACATGAAAAATGAGACAAGAAGATCAAAATTTAAGGCATGCAAACAGCAGAAGGGAATCTACGACCAACATAAACAAGGAGTGGTTGTGTGACTTGTGTCACATTGGAGGTCTGTATTATACAGTTTATTTGATCACCGTTTAAAAACATGGCTATTATAAGAGACCCTCGTTTAACTAATGAGACCTGAAGAAACAGAAGGCTGATTAAACAGCATGACACATATAGAAATTGTCCAATCTTGCTTCATTTAACTGAAATTTTATTTCTCAAACTTATCAAAGATATAACCAAAGTGGAAGATTGAAATAGTAGAACCTTGTGATCAATAGTTAACTGGATAGTCTGATTTCGCCGACAGAGAATTGCCCTAGAGTCACCACAATTAGAGGCAATAGTCTGACAACCTGACACAACAACTACCACGGCCGTAGATCCGATTATATCTGGGGCTACGGACCGGCTTATGACCCATCACAAAATGCCACCTCCCATCTCCTCTGCCACTACCTCATGAATCCATTCGGAACAGAATCTAGCCACCTGAATACCCAAAAAAAAGGAGCAGGCAACTAGCATTAGTCATTAGAAATTGCATGCAAGTTTGTACCGTCGACTGGGGTTAGAATTCCGAACCTATTGAAACTTACACCTCCAGTATTGTGTCATATAACACCAAACCAGAAGTCGAGCTTGTAGTACATGGATTTGTTTATCAAGCCATCTAACATGCAGATCCGTAGAATATCAGATGTAGTAGTGTGTCGAAGCTTAGCTTACTCATTTAACGGTCTTTATTTGGGCTTATATTCCATACAGCCAAGCCTCAAGTTGAGATATAAGACTGAAATATAAATTTAAAAGTAATTTGATCCAAGCATCCAAGTATTGAAGTAATGTAAAATCCAAGCATTCTTGGCTCTAACTTATGTCAAATCTTCCGAGGTCCTCTTCTAACCCGGATATCTAGAACTAAAAGTCTATATTGAGTGGTTACACTCTCACTTGTCACTACTTTACAATTGGTGCAACAACCTCTATCTACCCTTCTAATCAGAAAAAAAATTGATGACTTGCACTCGATTCATTTCTAAAGGTGATCAAGTCAGACTCTCTTTTCCCAAGATCAAGTCTTATAGACAAGGCAAAATCTAAAATAGAAATAAAACTCGACACGCCGCCCCTTCCGTATTTGTACGATATTCAACAACCAAACTAGAATAAACCTTTCCATCAATTAAACAAAACTTATAGGAGTTCGTCATCTTTAACATACACTCAAGATTTTGCAAAACTTAATAGAGAAAATGATAGAAGACATAGATACTACTTGAGATAAAATTTACGAGTTTTGTATTGCTAGGAGAAGGTTGGTTGCGGATGATAACGATAAAAGAGAGGTGAGGTGGGGTGGGGTGGGATGACGGTTGGGTGTTAAAATAAAAGTATCTCACAAACTGGTCTATACAAGGAAAATATTATTTAACGGTCAATCGTGTCCAAGAGACTAGAGTGTTAGATGCACACATTTGCATTCATCCTAGTTTTTCTATGTTTTGTTAGTTGGTTTATTGACATTTATTTCTAAATTGTAATACGGTGTGCATGAAGAAAAATTATCAGTTGTGCCCGTCACAATAATTTTACACCAATTAATCTTTCATTTTTTACATCACTTAAAGCTATCCACTATGCACGATCATAAATTCCAAAGAAATGGCTTTAGCTCCGTAACATGTATGCAAATTGTATGGTGGAAAATTTGAAGTTGCTTACACACACTAGAAATGAGCCAGTTCTTTGATTAAACTCGAATCTTATATTTACCAATTTCTCCATCAAACTTGAATCTTATATTTACCAATTACTCCATTTACCACGTAGTCGATCTAGCATTGGGATTTCACGAAGAGTTATCCAAGGAATGAGCCAGTTCCTTGATTAAAAATTCAATCTTTTGTTGGGTTGTACATATGAATCATATGATTGATTTAGTTCTTCAAAGACACCCACCAAATCTTATGTTCAATATTTTTTTTTTAAGTGAAGGTGTGCGGGGTTAAAAGGGAGGCGGCGGCGAATGGGAGGTGACACAAGGGAGGCGGCGGCGAATGGAGAGCTGACACGTGGATGGGCGACGTCAGAGGTGCAGGGGGGCTGTCGCTCTTAGAGTGGGGGACGGAGCAGGAGGGTAGGTATGATCGCTGTTGATTTTTTTTCTTTGTTTTGTGGGGTGGGGGGGTGGGGGGGAGGGACGTGGTGTCTGTGTCCATCTGTCACAGGGCTGCCTCTTGCATCTTATTAAGACATTATATGGTGAGAAAATTCGAACAGAAAATTACTGTGTGACATTTTTTGTGACACAGGTTCTAAAATTATTTGAAATGTCCATCATGATTATCATATGAATTATATTGCCCACGGGTTAAGTTAACGGGAACACACGCTTACAAGAGGGAAAAACAAGAAGGTGAGGCTTTGAATTAAGTTGGACAAGGACTCACACCCCATGGACGGGCACACGACCATGATCCCATTTATTCGTATCACATATAATTATCAGTGAGCAGCCCAGCAGTCGCTTACATTCTTAGAAATGTGAGGACTATAATCAACCCTGGGATCTAGGCCCAGCTATCTTTAAATTCTAATAGTACAACTCAAACTCATGAGGGTATAAAAAAGGTTCCTCCATTTTCCCTCAAACAACGCAAAAGAAAGAGAAAATTCATTTTCTAGGCTCAAAGCACATCTTGTCACATATAATTACTTTCATATATGCCCCTTAACATAACCCAATACGTAAAAACTTACTATTTGGACAAAGAACAAAGAAATTAAACAAAAGGCCCCTGACTTAATGAAAACTACTGGAGCATACAATTAGCCTGGGTATTAAAGCTCAGTTAGTTCAGCAAAGCTACCCACCAGAATCCAGGCATTCAAATCGAGTCATGTCAAGCTTAGTTTTAAGCCTGTAAAAAGACCCAAAAAGAAAATGGCAACAAAGATGGTTGCATTTATCGATCACAAAAGCAAAGTTAAGATGCAAAAATACAGCAATTAAACAATACAGAACACATTGTTTGTGAGGCAACTATATGAACATACCTGAAAATACAATCATCATCATTGCCATGGAAAAAGGACAGTTCTACTTCCAAAAATAACATATGAATGAATACATGCAAGAAGACAAAAGACTAAATCGAAGGTTAAATCCATAAAAGGGGCTCGAATTTATCCGCAATCAAAAAGTCTTCGAATGGTTCAGAATAAATTACTCATCTAACTCAAAATTCCAAAAGAAAACAAATAGGGGTTTTGACGCCTCGACACTTCATCTACCAAGCACACACTAATATAGAAAGAAGATAAGACAGGAAACAGGGCACCACAAAAGAGTAAAGACTCATTTCACTTCTTCTTTCCACCCTTGGCAGCATCTCCGGCTTTGGTCTACAAAAGCAAAATGCAAGATGTTAATCACCGGCTCAAAGGAAAAAAGGTAAAACCTGTTATAATGGAAAAATAGTTTGGTATAATGATTCACCTTCTTAACTCCACGGATTTTCTTAGTACGGTTCTTCCTCTCCTTCATCTGCTTCCTTGATTTCTCAACCTTTGTAGCAAGGCCATTCTGCCAAAATACGACCAAGTTGTATTTCACAATTAGAGATATTCGAAATGCACATATTCCAAAAGACAAGAAATAAATCATGATGATGCTTCAAACACTAGAATATATCGATCAACAAGCAAAAGATATATGGAGGGAGGTAAAGGTCACCCTATCAAATCTTTAGTCTATAAGCCCTTTCATAAATTCCATCATTATGTACATCTTTCAAGAGATGAGGGACACCAAAGAGTATAACGACGCTTCTAACATTGTAGTAGATTAACATGCAACAGATTTATGGAGGCGAAGGTCACCCTAACAAATAAGTAATTTATAATCACTATAGGTTACGAAAGCAACAAAAGCTTCTAACACTTGAGTTCTATTTTCGAGGAATAGAATTGCAGGTGGGTTTAAGTCACACTTAATCTGAACCATGACCCAAATAAAATCTCCAGAACTTGAATCTATTTTTCAGAAATGGACTTATTTGAGAAATTCATGAATAGTGTCAGGTTCTTGCCGGGATATCTCTTTTCAGTCTGGTTTTGGGTTTGCACCATAGACCTTCACATACGAGACACACAATTTGATGTTAGTTAATGTTTGGTCAATTTTTCCCAGTTCATAGGATCAGGCCTAAGCTAGTCTGATAGATATCTGGCCCAATTAAAATTTGAGTAATGGGTTCATATGTTGCTCATAGATCTAAGTTTCAGATACAAGTTGTGCAGTTAGATCAGATTAAAACTTGGCTGGGTCTCCGTCTGACTAACCAAACTCACCGCATCCATTGTCAATGATATTCCTCACCAAAACTGAGCTCAAGTTTCCTAAGTAATTAATTCAGTTAAAAGGTATTTAGTATTAGAAACGTCTGTAACATTGAGGGAAGATGCATCCAACTTCTCCAGCTAAAATCAAGTCAACAGGATTGATAATGATTTGAGCAAGTTAGATAATAAATATATATCAGGAAATTATACAGTTGTTAAATTTATTCTATAATATCCCTGTAGGACGCTAGCCAACGCCAAAGCCTGATGACACAATGACCAACAGCCAACCCTAACAAAAGTTGTGAAATTTTAAGGAACCCATTAGATGCAGATTAAAGGAAAGCTGGGACAAAAAAAAAGACGCGCTTTACAAAATATTGCAAGCTGTAAATAGAATCTACTAGCACATTGAATAATTCCAAATCAACTAAACGATTTCTTACTATTTCAACAATGTTATAATACTTGTCAATGCAAAATTACTAGTCTCCTGACAAGAGTGGTTTGTAGCATCAGCCTATCAGCCTGCATTAAAGCATGACCATGCATGTGTTGCCTTACAGCCTTAGAAGAATTCATATTCAACAATAAATTGAATAGGATATTAATGAAGATGATAAAGGCAACATACAAAGTTGTTCTGTCTTGGTATCATGCTCCAATCAATTGGTCAATTAAAATTGAAAAAGTGAATCCATTCTGTTGTGTTTCAGTTGCTAGAAAGACCTCATGGTACAAGACGGTGGACATCCCTTCTGTCCGATTTACAATTAATAAAACACCTAAGAAAGGATTTCTTTAAATATTTCCATCTCATGGATCGCACATGAGCAGTTCTAACTCATAATATTCATTATTTCACACATCCCTATAGTGTTTACTTATAGAAAAATCACGTTTTTCAAAAACTTGATGCATTGTATAGAAGTTTCTCAAATTGCATGAATTATCGTTCACTTAATGTGCAAGCAAAGTCTTAAAAGGAATGATTTTTTCGTTACTAATCTAAATAATATCATTAAAAAAGATCAAAGGGATATTCAATTTGCTATGATATCAAGCACTTCTGCCAATAAGATTAATAATCATGTCCACAACCACACGATCATTACGTCTATGGTGGAAATAAGGCTCTCCTTAACACAAATGCAGATATATATCAACACATTAATTGGAAAAGTGCAAATTTCCGTTGTCATTTTAGTTTTGGATACTTTCTTGTCCACTCAAAGTTCGGAGTCAGAATAAGATTAATAGTCATGTCCACAACCACATGCTCATCTCGGACTTTACAGAAATAAGTTACTTCGCACCTCGACATCTCTTCACCCTTGGGCTATTATGTAATGTTGTTTGCAACTTTTGCTAGGATTTGCATCTCAATCTCCAGACCTATGCTTTTTCGGTATTGCTATTCTATTTTTCATATGATCCCAAGATCACCATGCTTGTTAGAATCAATTGCTTTTTGTCATTCATTGTTGAGTTACATCTGTGAAAAAATTGATGCCAGATGAAAAGATCTATACCGCATAAGTATTTTATTTCTCCCATCCTTGCACAAACATACATCAAGCCTCATGTGCATATTTTAGTAGTATATTATTTCCTCCATTCTTAGATAAACATCAAGCCTCATGTGCATATTCATAGTTTTTCAAACTAAACTATGAAAACTAGGGTGTCAAAAAATCATTGAAAATAAGATGAAAACGGTAAGTCAGACTACAATAATAGGAAAAAAATTAAATCAGCTGCTCCCATCTACGCCGCCTTTACCACAAGTGAATTATTTCCAATTAAGTTAATAGACATATTAAACAAGTGGAAAATAATAACAAAGAACTTTCAGTATATATAGTCTCGCCTACGCTTTGCTTTCATTAGCCTTTAAAATCTAAGTTGATTTCCATTTTTCCGTTTTCAAAGAGGTTTCTTCACCATCACAATTCAATGTGCATGGTTTCCCTACACAGTTGAGTTCTTCAAGAACTTTTGAAACAGCTAACTTTCTCCAAGCTATTGCATAATTGCAATATGGATGGCTCTTAGTAACCACATTTACATTTCATCTCAAGAAGACAGATTGCCTCGTATTGATTACAATTTCTCCTAGTATAATTGTTATGAAGGACTTAAGAATGCATTCAAATCAGATTGAGAAGTAAAGCCAACTTCTTTCCATTAGATGTAAGAAATGACACATGCCAAAAATCGTTGAAGAGACTCACATGGTAGGTGAAAATAAAAAAACACAGATAATACTTGGCATTGCAGGTTAGAGATAGTTGAAAATCAAGTCCATTGAGTTTAACTGGCAGACATCAACAGTGTTTCTTAGACTTTCCTACATACAACCTGCATATGTGTAAATGCCAAGAAACTTAGGATATACTTCAGGCATCTAGTTATGCTTATAAAATGGACGAATCACACTCAAAAAGAGATATTCAAACCCCTAACGATATCAAAACCCAAGTTTAGGCAACGATAAGAACAATAACAAATCAAAGTAGAACAATAACAGGTTTCTAAAGATAAAAAAATTACCCTGATAAGGCGATACTTGGGCTCAAACTTCTTCGCACTCTCGACCGAATCGTAAATCAGTCCGAACCCAGTGGACTTCCCTCCTCCAAATGCCGTCCTAAACTTGAACACAAAGATGGCGTTTTGATCCTTCACTTCGTAATTCCGCGCTAGCTGCTGCTTCAGCTCAGCCTACAAATCACATCACAAACACATTTCTTTACAATTTGATAAATTCATTTGATTCAGGTCTAAGAGATGGCGGATCTGTTCAAAGTTCGCAAACCTTGGAGACGTTCGCTCTTCCAGGATGCAATACGTCGATCACCTGAGGACAAAGATAAAGATCGATCGAAAGGTTAAGAGTTTTTGAGAGAGAGAGAGAGAGAGAGAGAGAGAGAGATCTTACGAATTGCTTTCGAGAGAGGAGGCGGTTGGTCATGAACTTTCTGGTTCTGATGGTAATTGCTTTAGCTTCCGCCATGATTTTTCTCTCAAGATTAAAGCAAAAGCGAAGCGAAGAGAGAGGGGAGAAAGAGGAGGGAGCGACTGAAAATTTATAAAACCCTAACCCTAGATTCTTGTATGCTCTTATAAATACAGTTGGGCTCGCTTGATGGGCTGTGGGCCTAATTGATATAAATGGTGGTAAATAAATAGAAAAGGGTAAATTACACTAAAATACCATTAACTTCTCTATCAATGTTTTTCACTAAAATACCTTAAATTATTTTTAGTACCGTAAAATACCTTAAACTATAATATTTTAAGGAATTATTTTCACAAAAATACCCTCATAAGCAGCACATAAGGTATTTTACTATAATAAAATATTTTAATGTGTTTTAGTGAAATACGAATGGTTGTTAAGGGTGTTTTAGTGTAATTTATCCAATAGAAATCGTATGTGACAAAATTATAACATAGAAACTGTATGTGGCTTTTTCGAAAAATTATTTTAGACAAGCTCCATTAAAATGCTTGATTGTATTTATGCCTTTTTTTGTTTCTTTTCTCTGTCAGAAGACTTTTTGTTATCTAATTTATGAAAGGTGATGTCCGTCGCTTAATTTGATCTAATTTGATCGATGAGGCCGATCTGATAGTCTGCACTATATTTGAGATGGTTTACATTTTTTAAAAATAATTTAATATAAATGTTTGTGCTTTTACTTGATTTGATCTCTGATTTTCTCAATTTACAACTATGTTTTTCTCGATTTACCTTTCTTATCAGACGGCACAAAGCTACATAAAGTTTCAACATCACAACAGATAAATTAAAGGTTTGATGCAATTATCAAAGCATAAGAAATTTATACATAACTTTTGGTTGCGATTAAATCCGATGATGTTCTATATTGGCGATCTTCTAGATCAGGATACGTGGCAGATGACGTGTCCCAGAACTCATAAGAAAGGGCGGACCAGGCCATCCAGTACCCGACCTGTAAGCACAAGCTGGTTCTCCTCAGAGCCTCCTGCAAATTAGCCTCCTCGGCCTCTCACCTTGCCCCCGAGCTACCACAGGACCAAAATACCTCGGCTCTCCCGCTCGTTCCCGAGCTCTCCCACCGAGGCCATCTTCCTCGATTCTTCCGACCGACCAATTCCACCACTCACAGGCGTAACCGTCGCTCCGCAAATCTCGCCATGCGCGGATTCTCTGCCGGCAACATCCCACGTTCCACGCCATCACGATCCCCATTAACGGATGATCCGCTTATTATGCGGGCGTGACGTCGGGAGCGTAACTGCCGGCGAGATTCTCGCGCCTACTACTGCGTGCTGCCGCCACTATATTAATGTTACGACCCGAAAAGTACGGAACATGACCGGCACTTAAACTACGAAATGTCTCGAGGCGTACGTAATCTAAGTAAAACCAAAACCCAGAAATCCAAACCAAGTAAAGCGGTAGAGTGAAGGAAAAACCAATTTTAAAGTAAGAAATTTAACAACATAAGCCGAAATATGCATTTTTAAAATCTCAAGTCTTTTTTGAAAATTTCGGCAGAATTTCCTTTGTAAAAACTGACCCCGAACGGGTATAAACTTGATAAAGTATATATAATGAATAAAGACATCTCCAAGCGGGAGCTAGCTCTTCGTCAATCGACGGCCACAACCACGCAAGCAATATAATATACAACGCCGAAGGGCGAGGATCAAACTTAGGATAAAAATCCAACATCATCAAAAAAACGAGAGGAAAACCATATAATACAGCGCGCGACTCTAAGGTCGAAAGAATATACATAGGTCATCTATCTCTATCAAATATATAAGTCTGGTTGATGGAGTTTTACTATATACAACTGAAATAACAAATACACAATGGTGGTCCTGATGCAAAAGAACCCATCTACCAAAGCAATCACCCGGAAGGAACAGTGTGCCATCAAAACCGCAACGAAACCTGTACGGCAAAACCTGCAAGAAACTGTGGCACAACGGGGGTGAGTTGCCAACTCGTGAGTAGAAAACATCTATGAGTAGAAATCGCATGCATGACGCTATCTTAGGTCATATCAAGTATATCCTCAAATAAATATCCTGGTCCATCTATATATAAGTGTAATACTACATGCTCGTGTCAGTACCCTAGATAGCAACATATCAGATATATGATGCATGAATGCATTACAAATAAAACAGAATACATCGTGAATAAGACAACTGCTTTCCTTATATGAGATTTCTGTATGTATATAAATCGCGTATCATCAACGAAATTGACAGATAAAACACTGTCCAGTATTGACACAAAACATAAATCTCAGTATCTCAAATACCTCAGGCTCCGGCTATCCGGATTGGCCTGCATCATCAAATCTCAATATCTCAGTGTCTCAAGTCTCAATATCTCAGTGTCTCAAATCTCAATATCCCGGGCTCCGTCAGTCCGGATCGGCCCATATCATCAATCACACGACCACAAACGGTATCCTCCGGATATCCGCCACGCCAGGTAAAATCACCGGTAGGCAGTCTGCCCCTGCCGGGCTCATCGTCTACAACTCGAGCTTCTTGCCCCGGGGTACCTTACTGAGCCCACCATGTACCCGAGACGGTTCATCCAACTCCTCGAATCGGGTCTCGAAAACATCTCAGAACCGAGAAAACACCATTGTGGACAATACTCAACATATCAAGGAAAACCGCATTTTTCTCTTTAAAATATTTCATCAGTTTACAAAACTTTTACATGCGGTTTCAGAATCCAGAAAATATCAAGAAGAATCCGAAATCATCAAGTCACTATGTCAATAACAATGAAAACCGGCATAAATCTCCATAATACTGCATAACCAATGAATAAACGGGTGCATCTGATATCATGCAATAATTAAACTAGCATATGAAAGCTATAACATGTAGCAACTATCATTTAGCAAGGTATGTCAATGAAATAGTATTTTCTAAAGTGTACGTGACATGGCAATTACCGATGAAGATGTGTGTGAGCCGGCAAGCAGGTGTACGTGGAACATACGCATCATCGGTAATGGTGCTGGTGTCCTGACAGCAGGGTTTCATGATAATTACAGATAACATATGCACAAGCATGCAATGCGATAAAACATCATGAATATACAGAAAGTGATGTAGTAACAACAACACTAAAAAATATACCTACCCAAAATATACGAGTCATACAGTTTGGTATTTAAAATACTCACAATTCTCCACTTTTGAAAATGAGTATGACTCGAGCCCAGTCAAAAGGGTAAGGGAGTCCACCTAAGTCCGAGTCGATTTATATATAAATATCTAGTAGTCGGTGATCTCGCCTCAATAGTATTACGTACGATACAATAAATAATATGACATTCTCGAGTCAAGAGTGCGGATTTATCATCATAATTATATCTCGTACGGTAAATCCATCGCACGGCATCCCAAATCAGGGCACGGGCCGAATATCATATATAACACAACATCCATATGGTATCATCATCACATATCACGAACTATCATATATAACACAACATCCATATGGTATCATCATCACATATCACGAACTTGGGGGGTACTGATCTAAAGTCTAGTACAACTGATACTAATATCATCATGCATATGTCCTCGTGTGAATAAAATCACATCCCCCAACGATCCATTATAATATCCTGTCGCTTTTATATCATGACCCAAACACGTATCACAACCCACGGCATCATGCCCGATCATATCGACTCGCCTCCAAATATCATACACTATCCTCAACATCCGTGTATGTGTGTGTGTGTGTGTGTGTGTAAGCACTAAAACATCCACATAAACCTATATATATACATATGACGTATACACCCAAAACCAAATCCCGTGTGTATATGTATGTGTACAACCTTACTCTAGGGTTCACAACTAAGAAACCAACTAAATCCTTCCTTCAATTCTCGCTAACACTAACCCATGATCTCCTAAAACTTTTCTTGCTAAGTGTTCATATCTCTCAATAACACATCTAAGTAAATCTATATCACATCATACCATTTCTTTCGACATTGCGGGGGTGCTATACGCCATCCACCCGACTTCCCCCGTAGATATAAATCTACTCACCTCTATCCTGCTTGCTGGAGTCGATGACGCCACGCTCATCCTCGTTGTCTCGAAGTCCACGTGGGGGTATCTACATATCATATATATAGCATCTTAAACGAAAATCACGCACGAAAACCAAAATGTCGCATGAATCACACATAGGTCAAAACCTATAGTTTACGCATGTAAACACAACTAATTAACCCTCGTCGTTGACGTTCGAATGCCTCACGATGGAATTAAAACCAAATACAAAAACTAAAGTCTTAGAATCGCAAAATACGGAAACATCAACTAGGGAAAACCACCCCCAGATTTCGTCTCAGGTAAAATTAGCAAATTTTGCATATGTGGTTGCCCTAGATATCAGATAACAATGCCACAGACCAAAAATCACAAGTTTTCATCCCAACATGGCCGCAATTTGTGGCCAATACGAATAAATCTGCGGCCATAGTAATGAATTAGGGGCTAGGGTTTCAGGGGTAGTCTTCTGGTCACCTGTACAACTCTCAGTCTTCGCTAAATAATTTTCCAGGTCCCCGAGTCACTCCGGATTCCTAAATATCCAGTTCATAAAAAGCCGTAAAACAATTTCAGCAACTAAGTAAAACACTTCCAGATTTTCCTCAGGTGACAATTGGGACATTTTGCATATAGGAGGTGTCTAATTTACTGGAGATGGAGCTACAGAACAAATACGAACCAAAATGGACCAGGTATGGCCGCAAATTGCGTCCAGAGGGGATTTATTTGCGGCCTGGGTGAGGGTACAGGGGCTGGAGTCTTGGGTGATGCTTACTAGGTTCCTGCACACTCCTCTGTGTTTGCTAAATAATTTTATAAGTCTCCGGGTGGTAGCAGATTCAGTTTTCCTATCACAATTCTCACAATTTCAATGTCGGCAAAAATTCAAAGTTCGCGTTCCGGGGTTAAGTCTCAGGTTTGGGTCTGAATTCTAGCACCAGGGGGTTTGTGTGGCCTCTACTAAGCTCAATTACACATCACTACTCAAGAATTCCACAAAACCCTAACTAGGAATTTTCAAAGTTCACTAAACCGCACCAAAACACTTCTAATCTTGTATGGGTGCTAAGGTAGTGGAAATATAATGCTAATGGTGCAGAAATTACCTCAATTGGCAACTCAAGAATTTTCTTGAGTTGCCCAACGTCCTCAAAATTCGATTTTTCTTGGTCCAATGTGCTTTCCTTGAGCTTGTGCATGCTTTTTGTGAAATGGAGATGGGGTTTTGGGTTTGTTTTGGGGGTGTTTTGAGATTTGAAGTGGAGGAGGGAGATGGGGTTGCCATGGGTGAAGAGGGAGAAGAAATGGTGAAGAGATGAAGAGAGAAACATTAAGCCATGCCTAGGTTTGACCCCTCACCCTCTCTCTCTCATGCTCATCCTTCCTGTCATCATGATACTTCTTTGACTTTTCTTTTCTTTTCTTTTCTTTTGTTTTCCCTTCTCAATTAAAACAACAACCATGCTATAAAAAAAAAAAGAGAAGGCCATTATAAAATGTAACAAGTGCTAAAAATGACTTAGTGCATGTCATGTGCACAAAACCGGATTAATGCGAGATTAGCGATATTTAATCGCGATTAGCACTAAAATGATGTATAATAAATCATAAAATTTCATAATTTGCATAAATCACATAAAACACCCTCTTTTCCGTAATTTTCCAAAATTTTCCCAATTTATCGGTATTTAATTATACCGCCTTATTAAAACATTCAATATAATATTATTTAATTATAAAAATTCCCAAAAATAATATTTTATTTTCCTAAAATGTTACAATCTTCCCCCTTAAAGAAATTTGGTTCCCGAATTTAAATTTAAACCTCTCAATTACTAAAACATTTCAGTATAAAGTTCAAGTCGTCAGGGCTCCGAAATCATCAACACATAAATCGTGTTATAGCGCAATGCATACGCATGAACAATGAGCAGATAACTCAAAACAAAACTCCGTCAAGTATCCCGCAATCATCGGAGTCATGGTGAAGACACAAATGTCAAATCCAAAACGAAACCAATATGATATACATCAAAACTATCTATGTACACATCTGTAGGAAATGCATGCCAAACCTTTCATGTTGTTGTGGGATGCGCATAACACTGCACAGTGGCAGACGTCTATTGTAAGAAAATAACCATATATGTATATATCTTTTATTTAATATGCACGTCCCGCCATTTTTTTTGAAAATAATTTAGAAAGGTTTCCTTTATAAAATGTTTCGTGTTATCACAGACACGTAGGTAAATACTGAGACTATAGCTCTCTTTTTGGAAATCTCTTCGATAACTATTAATGCATGCAGAATATATCCAAGTACTGTCCTCTGACTAGTCCTGCTCAGTACGAAAACAAATAGCAAATATCATAAAAACGTACTGCTCCATAAAAAATCAGTCCCAAAAGGTGCATATGAATGCTACGTGTGTCTGGTGCGCACGGAAATCGAAACCCATGAATGTGTCATACATGTGCACAGAAACAACATCTAAGTGCATCGGGTGTGCATGAAACATCTGTCAAGGGCAACGGGTGTGCCTGACAGCCAAAACCAGGCGCATCTGATATGCACGAAGAATCACGATTGAGTGCATCTGGTGTGCATCAAAATCGCATCAAGCGCCCAAATATGCGCAAGAATCCAAATCCAGTGCACAAGGTACACGAAAACAATATCGAATATTGCAATTGAAATCGACGGTATACAACACACCTCAATCCAAATCCAAATCAGGTATACCGTGGTATATAATCTCACAACCATGTGCATCAGCGTGTACAAAATCGAATCAAAATACTAAAAGTGTATGAAAACTATGTCGAAAGCATAAGTCAAATTACATGCATAACATAGGCATGAAATCAAAATCAACATCTCGAATGCTATCTAATCAAAGTAAAGTGCTACCGTGGTGCACAAAATCTCAATCATGCAAATAAATCGCTCAAAATATCAGGCATGGAATCAAAATCAACACCTCGAATGTCATCAATCAAAGTCGAATGCAACCGTGGTGCACAAAATCTCAATCCAGTGCAACTAACATGCACGAACGAAAATCCCAATCAAGTGCATCCGGTGTGCACAAAACCATATCTCGTATCATGCACTCAACATGCGCGAAAATCCAAATCAAGTACATCCGTCATGCACGAAAGAAGGCTAAATCAAGGGCATCGAACATGCATGAATAAAATCTAAATCAAGTGCATCCAACATGCACGAATAAAATCTAAATCAAGTGCATCCGATGCACACAAAATCCAATATTAAGCGCCTAATATGCGCAAAAACCCAACCCAAGCGCGTCAGTCCGTGAAAAGTATCTAGTGCAGTAACATGCATGAAAACGAATATCAAGTGCAGGCGCGCACAAAACACAAATCTGGTAACACAAATGCTCAAAGACATAAATCGGGTGCAACAGAGGTAAGGAGTATAATTCCGGTGCAACCAATGCATAAAATACGTAACTGGTGCAACAAATGCTCGAAATATGAATCCGGTGCATCCAGTGCATGAAATACAATACAGTGCAACAATCGCACAAAAATACAAATATGGTGCATCAAGTGCACAAAATACCAACTCCAGTGCATCCAGTGCACGAAATGCCGAATACAATGCACCCAGTGCACGAAATACCAAATACAGTGTATCCAGTGCATGAAATACCAAATACAGTGCATCCAGTGTACGAAATACAATATGGTGCAACAATGCACAGCTTAAAAACCTAGTGCAACAACTGCACAAAATACAAATCGGGTGCAACAAGTGCACGGAAATGCATCAATAACTCAAATGCGTATAAAAAGCAACACCGAGTGTGCCAAGGTGTATAAAATCATAAACGCGTGCTACTGCGTGCACAAAACACGTATCCACGCACTGCAAGCACATGTAAGTTATACCGAGTGCAAAAACCAAATCGAGTGCATACCACCTGCACAAAAATCAAATCAGCTGTATGCAATCCATGAAATCATAAACATGTGCAGCCAAGGTTCAAAATCAACATCAAGCGCAATAAATACGCACAAGTCATAAATCAACACGACGGTGTATGAAAACATATCTCAAGTGCAATAGCTATGCACAAAAACGTAAATACCCAGTAGGTGCAACCATGGTGCACAAAAGCAAATATCATGAAGCTCGGTCATCAAAACTCAATCATGCAATAAATCACCCAAAATACCGAAATCCATAATGACTGATACGTGATAGTCAACTCACGAAATCACAAGTCGTAAATACTGTCGGCGATATGTCCTTCCTTCAAGGTCGAGAAGGTGTCGGTGCGTCCAATGCTAGCAGAGCAAGATATCTACTTGCCTTCTGATCATGGCCTGTCGTCTGGTGCCCTTAGGCTTTCGTCTCTCACTGCGAATTGCTAAGTACATAGCTCCCCGGCTCAACGGTCCAATATAGAAACGGTAATGGAAGTAGTCCATTCTGGCACGTTCTCTAAAGATCTCTGGCCTGCTGGGCGTGTGCAATATGATTGATCCTGGGTCCAAGTCTTCTCATATAGTATTTCCAGAAAGGTCCTGTCAAGGTCTCTCCCCAATCTCGTTTCTGCCGAACTGCCCGGAAGTCATCATCTTTACTATATCTATTTCTTGTTCCGGAACGGCTGCATACTCATCATGACTCCTCCTGGAAGATATACCCATAGTCAACGCCTCTGCTTGCGTATCACATCTCTGATGTTAGCGGAGTGGAACGTCCTCTCGTCATGATATCGCACGAACCTCTTACTCCACTTTTCTCCAATGTCGACTGATTCGGACTCGTCTCCTCGTGGCTGCATAGACTACGCTCCAACGGCTATACTCATATCTGGAGTCTCCCAAGCAATATATCCCATCACATGATATTTGAATGATGTCGAACTTTTCGATCGATTCGTCAAGGCTCCATAATCCCCCAAGAGTTCAACCTTGGGTACAGTTTAATAATATCGAATACATGCCACAGCACCTATGGACCAACCGTAGAAGGGCAAACCCAAGCCTCACTAATGGCACCGCTGAACTGCCGCAAACCCTAAGGTTCACCGGCGTTCCGTGGTCATTATGTCGAGTTAGGGTTTCATTCTTCTAGAGGGTCCGTAGAATTACTTGCATTGGCTTCCGAACATTTTAAACTTGGAAAATGGGTTCCTGACATTCGATCGTCTATATCGACTCTCAACGTATCAGCGTGAAGTCGTCTCTAGCTGGAATCAATCAATCTGATGACCTCGCATCGGGGTAAGCGAACGAACAACATATCCTAGTCATTCATCCTCGGGTGACTAGCGATCTTCTATCATATCTCTAAGTACAACTCGTACTGTAATAGCTTTAAGCATCTGGGGTGATATCTCACCCTTCGCTGCAACAACTGGCTCATTCGTCCGCACGCTGAACAGTGCCTCAATCATCAAATAATCTGTGCATGCACGGTCATCACGTTTTGGCTGGCCTCTAGCAGTGGCCCAATCCTTTGGTGCTGATCTACACGTCCGAAAAATCTCGTGGAAGCGATCCATCAAATGCTCATGGCGCGTAAACCCAATAAAATGACACATCTATGCAATCGTATGCCCCTGGAATCACGCCCTGGTCAGTCCTCGTCCGTGACGAGCTCGTGCTGATGCAACTCTAGCCGTAGCTCTCCACGCCCGTATAACCGTGGTAACAAAACCATAACTGGTACTGATGAGGATAGATCATAAGAATGAAGATAATACTGTGCAAAGAAATGTACATCCTAAGGTTTCTTAAGCGGAGTATCGTATCGTAAGTATGCCGCGGAACATACACACGGTACGCCACTCTACTTGAGTCACCTACTCCATCAACCAAGGATCATCCCACACTCAGAATACCAACGCTCTGATACCAACTTTGTCACGACCCGAAAAGTACGGAACATGACCGACACTTAAACTACGAAACGTCTCGAGGCGTACGTAATCTAAGTAAAGCCAAAACCCAGAAATCCAAACCAAGTAAAGCGGTAGAGTGAAGGATAAACCAATTTTAAAGCAAGAAGTTTAATAACATAAGCCGAAATATGCATTTTTAAAATCTCAAGTCTTTTCTGAAAATTTTGGTAGAATTTCCTTTGTAAAAACTGACCCCAAACGGGTACAAACCTGATAAAGCATATATAATGAATAAAGGCATCCCCAAGCGGGAGCTATCTCTTCGTCAATCGACGGCCACAACCACGCAAGCAATATAATATACAACGCCGAAGGGCGAGAATCAAACTCAGGATAAAAATCCAGCATCATCAAGAAAACGAGAGGACGGTGTTGTGGAGTATGTGTGTGTGTGTATGTATATACATATACATATATATATATATATATGTATATACATATACATATATATATATATATATATACATATATATATATATATATACATATACACACATACATACATACGTATATATATGAAAAAGGGAAAGGGCATCCAAAGGATACGTGGGGGCCAGTGCCTCGCGTGTCTTGCACGCGAGCGCTGGGCGCTTAGGCGCCGGCGCACCACGTGCCCGGCACGTGGGCGCTGGGCGCTTGAGCGCTCGGGTGCTTGGACGCCGGCGAGGAAGAGGGGGCTTTTAGTCCCAGAAATAGGATTTAAAATTCCAACAGAGGATTTAGAGTGGAGTTAAACTCCTAAGATGTTTTGGAGTTGATGAAAGGGGTTTTTCTTTGGAGCCCTGGGTCTTCCCCAAAATGGGGTTTTCGGAGATGGGACTCCTTCTTCCTTCTCTGTTGGCAGGATTTTGAAGATCAAGAGATGTGAGATTTTAAAAATCTCTTCTTTTTGAGATCTGATGGGAGATCTAAGCTCCCCTTTGTGGGTTTTGTGATGAAAAACTATTTAGTTTTGGAAAAGGAAGAGTAAAACTCTTGATTTAATTCAAAAGAAAGAAGAAGGTTTAGAACCTTCAGAAAGGGGAAAGAGGCACAAACCCTAGATTTTGAGGGGAATGAAAAAAAGTATATCTTTATTCATCATCATGTTGCCTTTTATAGGCTTACATATTTGCATATAGCCCCTTGGGCTTTACAAAATGATATTTTGCCCATCCCATGGCTCATGTGCCATTTGTTTTTGCACATAAGCCATGGACTTTACAAAAATTTGGCTTTATGCCCATTCATGCTTAAAAAATTACATAAAAATTATTTATTACATGATTTTGTTGTTGGCATAGGGAGGCTTGGCCGCGGGCTCGGCTTGGGCATGGGCCTGCTTGACCTGGGCTTGGGCCCACCTGGCTTGGGGTTGACCTTAACTTTGACTCGGTCAACCGGGGTGCAAATTTTGACCCCAACAAAGTGCCTCCCATCAATGAATGCACACCGCACATTTGAGTTGTGTGCATGAAATTGATGGATATTGAAGCCAGACTTCGAGGTGGAACATCATTCCGGGGGCGGAGCATCCCTTGGGGAGCATGATTCCCGGGGATCGGAGCATCATTCCGATTTGCGGAGCATAATTCCATGGTCGGAGTATCATTCTGATAAGCGGAGCATGATTCCCAAGGGTCGGAGCATAATTCCGAGGATCGGAGCATCATTCCGGAGAGTGGAGCATGATTCCAGGGTTCAGAGCATCATTCTGAAGAGCGGAGCATGATTCCAGGGTTCGGAGTATCATTCCGAAGAGGGGAGCATGATTCCAGGGATCGGAGCATCATTCCGAAGAGCGGAGCATGATTCCAGGGATCAGAGCATCATTCCGAAGCGCAGAGCATGATTCCAAAGATCAGAGCATCATTCCGAAGAGCAGAGTATGATTCCAGGGATCAGAGCATCATTCCGAAGAGCGGAGCATGATTCCAAGGATCGGAGCATCATTCAGAAGAGCGGAGCCTGATTCCAGGGATCGGAGCATCATTCCGAAGCGGAGCATGATTCCAGGGATCGGAGCATAATTCCGAAGCGGAGCATGATTCCAGGGATTGGAGCGTCATTCCGAAGAGCGGAGCATGATTCCAGGGATCGGAGCATCATTCCGAAGCGGAGCATGATTCCAGGGATCGGAGCATAATTCCGACGAGCGGAGCATGATTCCAGGGATCGGAGCATCATTCTAAAGCGGAGCATGATTCTAAGGATCGGAGCATCATTCCGAAGAGCGGAGCATGATTCCAAAGATTGGAGCATCATTCCGAAGAGCGGAGCATGATTCCAGGGATCGGAGTATCATTCCGAAGCGGAGCATGATTCCAGGGATCGGAGCATCATTCCGAAGAGCAGAGCATGATTCCAGGGATCGGAGCATCATTCCGAAGCGGAGCATGATTCCAGGGATCAGAGCATAATTCCGATGAGTGGCATACATTCTGACCGAAGCATAATTTCGATGCGGAGGTTGATTCCCAGGTGAAGCATAATTCTGACAAGGAAAGCAAATAATCCGAGGCGAAGCTTGATTTCGACACGGGGTGCACATTCTGAGACGAAGCATGATTCCGATGCAGAGCTTGCTGGATGACTTGATTCCGAGGCGGAGCATAATTCCGACAGGGAAGGCAGATACGTTGAGGCGAAGCATGATTTCAACACGGTGTACACTTTGAGACGAAGCATGATTCCGGCGTAGAGCTTGTTGGCAGACTTGATTCCGAGACGAAGCATAATTTTGACAGGGAAGGCAGATACACCGAAGCGAAGCTTGATTTCGACGCGGGGGACACTCTGAGACGAAGCATGATTCCGACGCAAAGCTGGTTGGTTGATTTGATTCCGAGGCGGAGCATAATTCCTGCATGGAAGGTGGATATCCCGAGGCGAAGCATGATTTCGACATGGGGTAAATTCTGGGATGGAGCATGATTCCACCGCAGAGGTTGTTGGTTTGATTTTATTTGGGTTGACATCAGTATCGCTACACCGGAATATGGTACCAGGAGCGAATTATCATTTTCCATGAGAGGATTTGGGAATTGATGGCTTGGGAGACAGGTTTGGATCCCTATCACCTAAGGCTTTTCAATTTTATAAGCCATAAGGGTCCCATCAAAGCATTTTCTCCCTACGAGTCGAAAGGATCTCGTAGGTGTATTTTCTCCTTAGGAGTCGTGGGGACTCCTAAGTGTGTTGCTCCTTTGTGAGTCGTAAGAATCTCACGCAGGAATTTTCTCCTCACAAAGTCGAGAGGACTTTGCGAGTGCATTTCATCTCTTTTTTACGAGTTTGTGCCCTTTCGGGTTTTCACAAACTCGCCGACAGTCCTGCTGTTTTTACTCATGGAGCCCTTTCGGGTTTTCATCCGTGCCCATTTTGCTTGTGGACATACCTTTTTTTTTTGAATCTTCATCGCCGGTGGGACTTTGAATGTGGTCTCGCCGGTAGGACTTGGGAGAGATTGGGATTGTTTTACACCCGTAGATTGTATATGGTTTTGTAGGATGTATGATCCAGACTGTAGGGCCGGAAAAATTTCGGGACTTTGTTGGCGTCTGCATCGCCGCACTGGAATATGGTACCAGGAGTGACTCATCATTTGCCGTTGGGGTATGGGATTTGGAATTTGGTTGGCGTCTGCATCGCTGCACTGGAATATGGTACCAGGAGTGACTCATCATTCGCCGTTGGGGTATGGGATTTGGAATTTGGTTGGCGTCTGCATCGCTGCACTGGAATATGGTACCAGGAGCGACTTATCATTCGCCACTTGGGGATGTGGATTTTGGTTGGCGTCTGCATCGCTGCACTGGAATATGGTACCAGGAGCGACTCATCATTCGCCGTTGGGGTATGGGGTTTGGAATTTGGTTGGCGTCTGCATCGCTGCACTGGAATATGGTACCAAGGGCGACTCATCATTCGCCACTTGGGGTATGGGGTTTGGAATTTGGTTGGCGTCTGCATCGTTGCACTGGAATATGGTACCAGGAGCGACTCATCATTCGCCACTTGGGGTATGGGGTTTGGAATTTGGTTGGCGTCTGCATTGCTGCACTGGAATATGGTACCAAGAGCTACTCATCATTCGCCACTTGGGGTATGGGGTTTGGAATTTGGTTGGCGTCTACATCGCTGCACTGGAATATGGTACCGGGAGCGACTCATCATTCGCCATTGGGAATTTAAGTTTTGGACGGCGTCTGCATCGCTGCACTGGAATATGGTACCAGGAGCGACTCATCATTCGCCGTTGGGATTTGAGAAATTTGGAATTTTGGTTGGCGTCTGCATCGCTGCACTGGAATATGGTATCAGGAGCGACTCATCATTCGCCGTTGCTTATTGGGAAGCGATGGCTTAGAAGACAGGTTTAGATCCCTATCAACTAAGGCTTTTCAATTTTATGGGCCGTAAGGGTCCCATAAAATCATTTTCTCCCTACAAGTCGTAAGGATCCTGTAGGTGCATTTTCTTCTTAGGGGTCGTGAGGACCCCCAAGTGTGTTTTTCCTTTATGAGTCGTAAGGATCTCACGAAGGTTTGTTCTCCTCATGTATCGTGAGGACACATGAGTGGGGTCTTCCCAATGGAGCATAATTCCAAGGGCGGAGACCAGCCGCGTAACTGGTGATTACGGTGGGACATGGGTATGATGAGAATTATTTGAGCCCGTGGATTGTATACGGTAGTCAATTTGGGGACTAGCCGTAGGGCTGGGAGAATTTTAGGAAATTGGATTTTGGTTGGCATCTGCATCGCCGCACTAGAATATGGTATCAGGAGCGACTCATCATTCGCCGCTGTTTTGTTTTTATTGTTTTTCTTTTCTTTTTTTTTCTTTTTTGTTTTACCACGATTGCTCTATCATTTCAGCTTTTCTTATCGCGAAGATCGCGATTGCCCTATCATTTCGGCTTTTATTCGCGGTTGCCCCATCATTTCGGTTTTATTTTCATCTTTATTTTACTCGCTGATTTTTATTGCGAGTTGCCCTATCATTTCAGCTTTTCTTTATTTTTCTTTTATTTACATATTTTTTTTGTTTATTTACATATTTTTTTTACATTCCCAGTTTAACGACTTAGAGGTCGATTGTTTTCAGAGAAAAGCAGATGTCTGAGAGAATCAGTTTCATAAAGAACTTCAGTCTCCGTTTGTATGAAATTGGCGGTCGCAGATGGACTGTTTGTTAACACGCCTTTGGACAATTCTATCTCTCCTGCCTTGTATTTCTTTTCGACCCAATCTTTGAAGACGAAGCAGTCCTCAATGGCATGACCTATCACTCTGTGATAGGGGCAGTATTTGGGGTCGTCGGTCATATTCGCTTCCTGCGGTCTTTTTGACTCTGGCAGTTGTAGACCGTTCCTCAGGGCGTCTTTGAATATTTTACAGATTTTGTCCTTATGAAGGAATAGACCTTGTCCAGCTTCTTTTTCAGTGGAGATTCTCCTCCCTCTCCGAACATTGGCTTCCGAAACTGGTTGGCATTAGGCCCGCTCAACCCTTGCTTATTTCGGTTAGCCGAGGCATTGAAAGATTCAGTATCGTTGGAATTTCCGCCTTTGCGATTTTCGTCCTTTCGGTTTCTCCAGGACCTATTGTTATTTTGGGAGTCAGAGGAGGACTCCTGCTTTGAGCGTTTCAACATCTGGACTTTCCTGGTCAGCTATTGGAATGTTTTGAGACCCGCGGTGCATAGAAACGGGGCCATCCAATTGTTGAGATTTTTGACGAGGAGACTGACAGATTAGTCCTGCTCTATCGGCGGTTCACATTTGACGGAGAGATTGCGCCATCGGGTTATAAAATCCGCGCTGCTTTCGTTGTTCTTTGGCCTGGTCCTTACGAGGTCGGCGATGGTGATCTTATCGCTAACACTCATGAACCTCTGCCGAAACAGAGATTCCATTTGGACGAAAGTTGTGACGGAGCCATCCGGTATGCTCGCGTACCAGTCGAAAGCAACATCGGTCAAGCTATTAACGAACTGGCGGAGGAGAAGCGCATCATTGCCCCCAGTATTCCCGCATGAAGCTTTAAAATGGGCGACATGCTGATTTGCATTTCCCGTCCCATCAAATCTTCCGAATTTGGGGATGACATAGCCGCTAGGAAATTCTAATGTAGGGTGTTTTTCGTCACCCCATTGAGATGGGAATACGCGCGCGCTGGTCAGGCGTACTACAGATTCCTCCTGCCTAGGGTAGGCCGGGGTTTAATGATTGTGGGGATCCGAATCTCCGGCAGTCGCGGACTAAGCTGTCGTTAATTACCCCTCGCCTTTGGAGCGAGGGAACCTCCGATTGACGGGTTAAACTGGTCATGCGAACTCAATGTGCAGTGTACGTGTGTTGTGTTTTGAAAGGGGTTTTTGGATATATCGGGAGCCACGCAGAGTTTTTACAGGGGTCCCGCTACCCGGATAGCGGGCTGGGGGTCAAGGGGGCTAGCAGCGTCCCGTTAGAATTTTTTTTCAACAGGGGCAGTGTCGTGGAGTATGCGTGTGTGTACATATGTATGCATATGTATATATATATGTATATATATATATAAAAAAGGGAAAAGGGCATCCAAGGGATGCGTGGGGCCAGCGCCTTGAGCGCTGTGCGCTTAGGTGCTGTGCGCTTAGGCGCAAGCGCGCCATGTGTCGGCACGCGGGCGTTTTGTGCTCGAGCGCTGGCGAGAAAAATGGGCTTTTAGTCTTAGAAATAGGGCTTAGAGTGGAGTTAAACTCCTAAAAATGTTTTGGTTGAGCAAATGGGTTCTTCTTCTTCCTCCTCTGTTGGCTGGATCAAGAGATGTGAGATCTAAAAATCTCTTCTTTTTGAGATCTAATGACAGATCCAAGTTCCCCTTTGTGGGTTTTGTAGTGAAAAACTATTTAGTTTTATAAAATGAAGAGTAAAACTCTTGATTTAATTCAAAAGAAAGAAGAAGGTTTTGGAACCTTGAAGAAGGAGGAAAGATCTCAGATCTAAATTTTTTTTTGGAGTGAGAAAAAGTTGTGAGATATTTTCATTATCTTTGCCTTTATAGGCTATACACTTTACATATAGCCCCTTGGGCTTTACAAAAATGTCATTTTAGCTATCCCATGGCTCATGTGCCATCTCTTTTTGCACATAAGCCATGGGCTTACAAAAAATTGGCTTTATGCCCATTTTGCATGCATTCATGCACAAAAAAATACATAAAAATTATTTATTACATGATTTGGTTGTTGGCATGGGGGAGGCCGACCGCTTCATGGTCGGGCTCGCTCCGGGCATTGGCCCACTTGGCTTGGGGTTGACTTTGATTTTGACTTGGTCAACCGGGGTGTAAATTTTTACCCCAACAAATTGCTCCCTATCAATAAATGCACACAGCATATGTGGGCCGTGTGCATGAAATTGATGGATCTTCTTTCACGTGGAGGCGACTTGCTTTGGTCCCCACTTTTTGGGATGCTCTACCCTTTTTACGACATGGACGGTCGACGCTTGATCCGTCTCCGAGATGGAGTGTCTGTGGTAGACGTTTCTCTGGCCCAGAGTAATTTGGTAGACGTGTCCCCGGCATGGAGTGTCGCTGGTCGACGTTTCCCCAAGGCGGAGTGTCGCTGGTAGACGTTTCCCCGAGGCGGAGTGTCGGTTGGTTGACGTGTCCCCGAGACGGAGTGTCTGCTGGTTGACGTGTCCCCGGCACGGGGTGTCTGCGTTGGACGTTTCCCCGGTACGGAGTGTCGCTGGCCGACGTGTCCCCGTTACGGAGTGTCTGCTTGACGTTTCCCCGTCACGGAGTGTCGCTGTTGGACGTTTCCCTGATGCGGAGTGTCTGTGTTGGATGTTTCCCCGATGCAGAGTGTCGCTTGTTGACGTGTCCCTGGCACGGAGTGTCTGCTTGATGTTTCCCCAGCATGGAGTGTCGTTGTCGGACGTTTCCCTGATGCGGAGTGTCTGTGTTGGACGTTTCCCCGATGCAGAGTGTCGCTTGTTGACGTGTCCCCGGCATGGAGTGTCTGCTTGACGTTTCCCCGGCACGGAGTGTCGCTGGTTAACGTGTCCCCGAGACGGAGTGTCTGCTTGACGTTTCCCCGTTACGGAGTGTCGCTGTTGGACGTTTCCCTGATGCGGAGGGTCTGTGTTGGACGTTTCCCCGATGCAGAGTGTCGCTTGTTGACGTGTCCCCGGCACGGAGTGTCTGCTTGACGTTTCCCCGGCACGGAGTGTCATTGTCGGACGTTTCCCTGATGCGAAGTGTCTGTGTTGGACGTTTCCCCGATGCAGAGTGTCGCTTGTTGACGTGTCCCCGGCATGGAGTGTCTGCTTGATGTTTCCCCGGCACGGAGTGTCGCTGGTTGACATGTCCCCGAGACGGAGTGTCTGCTTGACGTTTCCCCGTTACGGAGTGTCATTGTCGGACGTTTCCCTGATGCGGAGTGTCTGTGTTGGACGTTTCCCTGATGCTGAGTGTCGCTTGTTTGACGCAGAGGTCGATGTTGGAATTGGTTGGTTTGATTTGTTTGATTTGAGTCGACATCAGCATCGCTACACTGGAATATGGTACCAGGAGCGAATCATCATTTGTCATGAGAGAATTTTGGGATTGGTATTTTTGTCGGCATCTGCATTGCTGCACCGGAATAATGCCAGGAGCAACTCATCATTTGCCCCGGGAGAATTTGGGAATTGGTTTTTTTTCGGCATCTGCATTGCTGCACTGGAATAATGCCAGGAGCAACTCATCATTTGCCCTGGGAGGATTTGGGAATTGGTGGCTTAGGAGACAGGTTTAGATCCCTATAGCCTAAGGCTTTTCAATTTTATGGGCCGTAAGGATCCCATAAAAGCATTTTCTCCCTATGAGTCGAAAGGATCTCGTAGGTGTATTTTCTCCTTAGGAGTCGTGGGGACTCCTAAGTGTGTTGCTCCTTTGTAAGTCGTAAAGATCTCACGCGGGAGCTTTCTCCTCACAAAGTCGAGAGGACTTTGCGAGTGCATTTCATCTCCTTTTTACGAGTTTGCGCCCTTTCGGGTTTTCACAAACTCGCCGGTAGTCCTGCTGTTTCTACTCATGGAGCCTTTTCGGGTTTTCATCCGTGCCCATTTTGCTTGTGGACATACCTTCTTTTTTCTTCTCTTTTTTTTTTGAGTCTTCCCCGCCGGTGGGACTTTGAATGTGGTCTCGCCGGTAGGACTTGGGAGAGATTGGGATCGTTTTACGCCCGTGGATTGTATACGGTTTTGCAGGATGTATGATCCAGACTGTAGGGCCGAAAAAATTTTCGGGACTTTGTTGGCGTCTGCATCGCTGCACTTGAATATGGTACCGGGAGCGACTCATCATTCGCCGTTGGGGTATGAGTTTGGAATTTGGTTGGCGTCTGCATCGCTGCACTAGAATATGGTACCAGGAGCGACTCATCATTCGCCATTGGGGTATGGGATTTGGAATTTGGTTGGCGTCTGCATCGCTGCACTGGAATATGGTACCAGGAGAGACTCATCATTCGCCATTTGGGATTTAGAAAGCGATGGCTTAGGAGACAGGTTTAGATCCCTATCATCTAAGACTTTTCAATTTTATGGGCCGTGAGGGTCCTATAAAAGCATTTTCTCTCTACGAGTCCCACATGTGTATTTTCTCCTTAGGAGTCGTAAGGACTCCTAAGTGTGTTTTTCCTTTGTGAGTCGTAAGGATCCCACAAAAGTTTGTTCTCCTCATGTATCGTGGGGACACATGAGTAGGTCATCTCAATGGAGCATAATTCCATAGGCGGAGGCCAGCCGCGTAACTGGTGGTTGTGGTGGGGCATGGGTATGCGGAGAATTATTTAAGCCCGTGGATTGTATACGGCAGTCAATTTAGGGACTAGCCGTAGGGCTGGGAGAGTTTTGGGAGCTTGAATTTTGTTGGCGTCTGCATCGCTGCACTGGAATATAGTACCAGGAGCGACTCATCATTCGCTTTTGTTTTGTTTTTTTCGTTTTGTTTTTGTTTTACCGCGATTGCTCAATCATTTCAGCTTTTATTATCGTGAAAATCGCGATTGCCCTATCATTTTGGCTATTTATTCGCGGTTGCCCCATCATTTCGGCTTTATTTTCATTTTTATTTTCACTCGCTGATTTTTATTGCGAGTTGTCCCATCATTTCGGCTTTTCTTTATTTTTCTTTTATTTACACATTTTTTTTACATTCCCAGTTTAACGACTTAGAGGTCGATTGTTCCCAGTTTAATGACGTGGTGGTCGTGGGTTTTCTTATCCCAGCTCCTCGAACTTTGATCTTGGTGGGGCTGTGTTGCTGACCGTAGCTCTGTGGCTTGTCGGTACATTTGGCGACTGTGAGGCTTTCCCAAGTTTGTATTGGTTCTCCACCCAGTCTTTAAAAATATAGCAGTTTTCAATGGTATGACCCGCCATTCTATGGTAAGGGCAGTATAGGGGATTGCTAGTCATGTTCATCTCCTGTGGCCTCTTTGGAGTAGGCAGTTGAAGACCGTTGTTCAAGGCGTTCACGAATATTTCGCGGACTTTATCCCTCATGAAGGAGTATACTTTCTTCTTTCTCTCTATTGGAGTAGGTGCCCTTACTGATGCTGGACCCCGAGGACGATAAGTCTTTGGTTCGCCTAATGTCCACTTACCACGTTCAGTGTGCGTATCGGAGGGACTGGAGGCTAATCGCATCCGTTTTTCACAAAGGTGTTCCTCTCTCGGGCTGGAGGGAGCATCGGTCGGCTGCTTCCGGATATTAATCCCCAGCTCACGAACCAAAATTTGATTTTGCTGTAATTGCAATCGGGCGACTTGGGTCGTGAGGTCCGCCACGACATTTGCCAGCTTGTCGACTTTAGAATGGACCTTGGCCATCTTCTCATCCTGTCCTGAAGCTGCCTTTGAAGCCATTGGAATAATGCTTGTTTTATAGTTCCGGGTATGACAACGGTGTCATCCCTACCGCCTGAACTTGATTCAGCATGAACCACGGGTTCCTTTGGGTCAATGGCCTGAGCGGGCTCTTTATCATTTAGATCGGGTCGATGTTGGATGGCAACAACCGCGTCCTCGTCATGGTTATAAGGCGTAGGAGGACTTGTTCCTTTGAGCTCCATCATAAACCGTATGAGTTGTGTACCCGTCTATTGCCTCTTCATTGGCAATGTTGCTCGCTTGGCTCTTAGCTTGTTGCCTTGGTCCGCTCTTTTTAGAGAAAGACAGATGTCTGAGAAAACCAGGTCCCTGAAGGACTTCGGTCCCCGTTTGTATGAAATTGGCGGTCGCAGCTTGATTGTTTGTTAGCACGCCAGGGGACAATGATATTTCTCCCGTCTTGTATTTTTTCTCGACCCAATCCTTTAAGATGAAGCAATCTTCAATAGTGTGTCCCAGCACTCGGTGGTATGGGCAAAAGTTGGGATGATCAGTCCTGTTCGCTTCACTTAGCCTTTTTGGTTCTGGCAGCCGCAGGCCATTCTTCAGAGCATCTTTAAAAGTTTTGTGGACCTTGTCCCTTCGGAATGAGTAGACCTTATTTCTTCTTTCCTCCAAAGTTGGCTCTCGAGATTTGTTAGTTCTTGCTCCGCCCGCTCTCTGCTTATTTAGAGAATCGGTACTGTTAGAACTTCCGCCTTTTTGGTTGTCGTCCCTCCAAGGTTTTGGTCTGTTTGTGAACTGAAGATCCTGAGTGGACTCGGGCTTTGAGCGTTCCAACGTTTGGACCTTTTTGGTCAGCTCTTGGAAAGTTTTAAAGCCTGCGGTGCACAGGAAAGGCTTCATCCAGTCCTTCAGATTTTCTATAAGAAGACTGACGGATTGGTCTTGCTCCAACGGTGGTTCGCATTTGACAGAGAGATTGCGCCATCGGACTATAAAATCCATGTTGCTTTCGTTGTTCTTTGGCTCTGTCCTTACGAGGTCGGCAATGGTGATTTTATCGCTGACACTCATGAACCTTTGCTTGAACATGGATTCTATTTGAGCGAACGTTGTGATCGAGTCATCTGGTATGCTTGCATACCAATCGAAAGCAACATCCGTCAAGCTATTAACAAACTGACGGAGGAGGAGTGCATCATTACCCCCAGTATTTGCGCATGATGCTTTAAATTGGGCAATGTGCCGGTTCGCATTTCCCATCCCATCGAACCTTTCAAATTTGGGGACGACATAGCCAGTGGGAAACTCCACAAGATCGTACCGAGCAGGATATGGTCTCCCGCTACCGCTGGCATCCTTTTGCTCTCCTGCTTCGGCTACCAACGTTTTGACTTTGTTGGCAACCAAATCCATGATTTGATCTTGAGTTAGTGGGTTGCTGTCATCGGCCGCCAAGACATTTCCCGAGATAGGATGTGACTGGTCTTCATGCGGTCCGCCCAATTTTGGATTTGAGGGAATAGGCGTCGGCTGTTTCGGGGCACCGTTTCCCGGTTCATGAGAGCCCTGCGCCTGATTGGGCGGCTGATAGGCAAGTTGGGCCGTGAGCTGTGGGACGACATTTGTCAAGTCGTCAATTTTTGAGTAGAGCTTGGCCATCTCCTTGTCTTTTTTTGAGCTGCTTTCGGAGCTCTTGAAGCAGCTCTTGCTCCGCGGTCCTGGGGCGGAAAGTCGGCTCTTCTTCGCTTTCCGAGCCCGACTCCTCATGGACGGAAGGGTCTTTCTGCCTATCATCCTCATCGAGAGGGTTTTCATCACCCAGCAGAGACGGCTGTTCTTGGAAAGCGGCAACCACATTCAAGCCAGATTGGATCTGGGATGTAGTGGCCCCATTTTTGCTCTTGCTGTGCGTGCCCACCATGTAGACAGTGTGGACCTCATATCCAGCCATTTCTTTATCTTTGGCGGGGTAACCCTGTTCCTCGAACCTCATGAGGTTCAACCTAGCAGGAGCCCTAGCCCTTTTGTTGGCTCTATATCTGAGCCTTTTCTGCCTTGGCTTCTTAATTTTAAAGGCTTGGCGGGCATCCATTCCCTGGGAAGCCACCGTGAGTCGGTCGACGGGGAGCTTAGAGAAGACACCCGATCGAGCAGTTGTCAGGGGCACCGCCGGAGCTTGCTCGAGACGCCTTGTTGCTTTGTTGGTGTCGATGGCCTTGCCCCCAGCTGGGGCCAAGGAGAGCCATTCAAACACCGACTTGCGTTTGAGTTGGGGCGCCTTCGAGACCACCACATTTGGCCTCTTGCCTTTCGAGACCGATTTGTCTGTCACCGGGGCTTGAGGAGCTGGGATGGCGCCAAGAGGCATGAACATAATAGAGCCGAATGGTAGCAGCGGCTCCTCCCATTGTCGCCCGAGACTGGCCGGGAGGACCGTCCTGGAGTCTATCTTCATCGTGTAGGAGACGTGAGCCGTGCTGAGAACTGAGTTCATCTTTGGAGACATTGTTGAAAGGTGATTGCTCGAAAACCCTGCATGGAAAGGCATTATTTTAGTATAAATATAGATATGTATATTGATTGAGTTCGCATGAACGTTTAACACGAAATATGGGAGGAGAGATAGGTCCCACCGGGCGTGCCGGAATCTGTAGGGTGTTTTTCGTCACCCCATTGAGATGGGAATACGTGCGCGCTGGTCAGGCGTACTACAGATTCCCCCTGCTTAGGGTAGGCCGGGTTTTAATGATTGTTGGGATCCGAATCTCTGGCAGCCGCGGACTAAACTGTCGTTAATTACCCCTCGCCTTTGGAGCGAGGGAACCTCCGATTGACGAGTTAAACTGGTCATGCGAACTCAATGTGCAGTGTACGTGTGTTGTGTTTTGAAAGGGTGTTTTGGATATATCGGGAGCCACGCAGAGTTTTTACGGGGGTCCCGCTACCCGGATAGCGGGCTGGGGGTCAAGGGGGCTAGCAGCCCCCTTGCGGGGTGCGGGGCAACGCCCCGTTAGAAATTTTTTTCAACAGGGGCAGTGTCGTGGAGTATGCGTGTGTGTACATATGTATGCATATGTATATATATATATATGTATATATATATATATATGTATATATATATATATATAAAAAGTTAAAAGGGTATCCAAGGGATGCGTGGGGCCAGCGCCTTGAGCGCTGTGCGTTTAGGTGCTGTGCGCTTAGGCGCAAGCGCGCCACGTGTCGGCACGCGGGCGCTTTGCGCTCGAGCGCTGGGCGCTGGACGCAAACGCGCCACGTGTCGGCACGCGGGCGCTTTGCGCCCGAGCGCTGGCGAGAAAAATGGGCTTTTAGTCCCAGAAATAGGGTTTAGAATGGAGTTAAACTCCTAAAAATGTTTTGGTTGAGGAAATGGGTTCTTCTTCTTCCTCCTCTGTTGGCTGGATCAAGAGATGTGAGATCTAAAAATCTTTTCTTTTTGAGATCTAATGACAGATCCAAGTTCCCCTTTATGGGTTTTGTGGTGAAAAACTATTTAGTTTTATAAAATGAAGAGTAAAACTCTTGATTTAATTCAAAAGAAAGAAGAAGGTTTTGGAACCTTGAAGAAGGAGGAAAGATCTCAGATCTAAATTTTTTTTTGGAGAGAGAAAAAGTTGTGAGATATTTTCATTATTTTTTCCTTTATAGGCTATACACTTTACATATAGCCCCTTGGGCTTTACAAAAATGTCATTTTAGCCATCCCATGGCTCATGTGCCATCTCTTTTTGCACATAAGCCATGGGCTTACAAAAAATTAGCTTTATGCTCATTTTGCATGCATTCATGCACAAAAAATACATAAAAATTATTTATTACATGATTTGGTTGTTGGCATGGGGGAGGCCGGCCGCTTCATGGTCGGGCTCGCTCCGGGCATTGGCCCACTTGGCTTGGGGTTGACTTTGATTTTGACTTGGTCAACCGGGGTGTAAATTTTTACCCCAACATCTACCAGATCATACTGAGCAGGATATGGTCTCCCACTACTGCTGATATCTTTTTGCGCTTCGGCTTCGGCTACCAAGGTTTTGACTTTGTCCGCAACCAAATCCATGATTTGATCTTGAGTTGGTGGGCTACTGTCATCGGCAGCCAAGACATTTTCCGAGATAGGATGCGACTGATTTTCATGCGGTCCGCCCACTTTTGGATTTGAGGGAACGGGCGTCGGCTGTTTCAGGACACCGTTTCCCGGTTCATGAGAGCCCTGCGCCTGATTGGGTGGCTGAGAGGCAAGTTGGTCCGTGAGCTGTAAGACGACGTTTGTCAAGTCGTCAATTTTTAAGTAGAGCTTGGCCATCTCCTTGTCTTTGCTTCTGAGCTGTTTTCGGAGCTCTTGGAGAAGTTGCTGCTCTGCGTTCTTGGGACGGAAGATTGGCTCATCTTCGCTTTCCGAGCCCAACTCCTCATGGACCGAAGGGTCCTTCTGCCTATCATCCTCATCGAGAGGGTTTTCATCATCCAGCGGAGGCGGCTGTTCTTGGGAAGCGGCAACCACATTTAAACCAGATTGGATTTGAGATGTGGTGGCCCCGTCCTTGCTCTTGCTGCGCGTGCCCACCATGTAGACAGTGTGGACCACATATCCAGCCATTTCCTCGTCTTTGGCGGGGTAACCCTGTTCCTCGAACCTCTTGAGGTTCAGCCTAGCAGGAGCCCTAGCCCTTTTGTTGACTCTATATCTGAGCCTTTTCTGCCTTAGCTTCTCAATTTTAAGAGCTTGGCGGGCATCTGTTTCCTGGGAAGCCACCGTGAGTCGATTAGCGGGGAGCTTAGAGAAGACACCCGATCGAGCAGTTGTCAGGGGCACCGCCGGAGCTTGCTCAAGATGCCTTGTTACTTTGTTGGTGTTGATGGCCTTTCCCCCAGCTGGGGCCAAGAAGAGTCGTTCAAACACCGACTTGCGTTTGAGTTGGGGCGCCTTCGAGACCACCACATTTGGCCTCTTGCCTTTCGAGACCGGTTTATCTGTCACCGGGGCTTGAGGAGATGGGATGGAGTTAGCTGACACGAACAGAATAGAGCCGAATGGTAGTGGCGGCTCTTCCCATTGTCACCCGAGACTGGCCGGAAGGACAGTCTTGGCGTCCATCTTCATCGTGTAGGAGATGGGAGCTGTGTCGAGAGCTGAGCTTATCCTTGGAGACATTGTTGAGAAGCGATTGCTTGAAAACCTACCTGAAAGAGCATTATTTTAGTATAAATATAGATATGTATATTGATTGAGTTCGCATGAACGTTTAACCCGAAATATGGGAGGAGAGATGGTCCCACCGGGCGTGCCAGAATCTGTAGGGTGTTTTTCGTCACCCCATTGAGATGGGAATACGCGCGCGCTTATCAGGCGCATTACAGATTCCCCCTGCCTAGGGTAGGCTGGGGTTTATTGATTGTGGGGATCTGAATCTCCGGCAGCCGCGGACTAAGCTGCCGTTAATTACCCCTCGCCTTTGGAGCGAGGGAACCTCCGATTGATGGGTTAAACTGGTCATGCGAACTCAACGTGCAGTGTTGTGTTTGAAGGGGTTTTAGATATATCGGGGGCTTCGCAGAGTTTTTACGGGGGTCCCGATACCCGAATAGCGGGCTGGGGGTCAAGGGGGTTAGCAGCTCCCTTGCGGGGTGTGGGGCAACGCCCCAACCTAAATTTTTTTTGAGAGGGACAGTGTTGTAGAGTATGTGTGTGTGTGTACATACATACATACACACACACACACACACACACACACACACACACACATATGAAAAAAGGAAAGGGCATCCAAAGGATGCGTGGGGGCCAGCGCCTCGTGTGTCTAACACGCGAGCGCTGGGCGCTGGCGCACCACGTGCCCGTCACGTGGACGCTGGGCGCTCGAGCGCTAACGCACCACGTGTCCGGCACGTGCACTGGGTGCTCGAGCGCTAGCGCACCACGTGTCCGGCACGTGGACGATGGGCGCTTGAGCGCTAGCGCACGACGTGTCCGGCACGTGGGCGCTGGGCGTTTGAGCGCTCGGGCGCTAAGCGCTCGGGTGCTTGGGCGCCGGCGAGGAAGAGGGGGCTTTTAGTCCCAGAAATAGGATTTAATATCCCAAAAGAGGATTTAGAGTGAAGTTAAACTTCTAAGATGTTTTGGAGTTGATGAAAGGGGTTATTCTTTGGAGCCCTGGGTCTTTCCCAAAATGGGGTTTTCGGAGATGGGCCTTGTTCGTAACAGAATACAGCATTTTATACCGCCCATTCTTATGCTCGTGTGTTTATAGGTAGGTACTTTTAATCCGTGTTTGTTACATATTTACAGAGTACAGGTTTTCAGTCCAAATATTGCAAATCAAGACAAAATCTCCACAGTTACACCAAATACAGAACATCTGTCACAGTAGATAAAAGCCGGGTTCCGGTCATCCATATCCGTCCAGTGCCGTGTACCTGTTCCTGAGACAAGACATATGACAGTGGTCATTCGTGTCTGGGACAAGCACAGAGCACTAGGGGGGCAGCACAAGAATCAATGGGTGCGCGGAGCTCGAGAGAGATAGAAGTCAAAAGTGAAGAAAAGATAGCAATCTTGGACTAAAAATTCTGAAGATATTCTGGAAAGATTATCAGAAAATATATGTACCAGACAACAGGGGACAGCAGACCAGGGACCTACAGAAAAGCCCATGCCCTGAACCCTCTATAGTGCGGCGGATCCGCGGCCAATAGGGGGTATTGACCGCGGATCCGCGGCCTTACTGACTCCTTGTCGTGTCGTGTTTTGGGGGTAGTTTGGGGACTTCATATTGTGGCAGATTCTTGCCCTAGGTCTTCAACCCTCTGCCTATAAATACTCCAGAATGGAGCTAAGCCAAGGGTCCAATTTTTGTGTCCATTCTTTTGTAGTTTTTGTTCTTTTTCTTCTTCTTCTTCATTCTTTTTCCATGAAAATTGTAGTGAGAGCTTTTTGAGTGGGAGATCAATAAAGATGAGGGCTTTTTGTATCATTCTCTTTTGTTTCTTCTTCCCCTTGAGATTCTTGCTTTCTCTTGATCATTCAACCTCTTCATTGAGCTTGAATGGTTAAGGGTTAGTTATTGATCTCAAGGGTCGTATTTTCTTATGGAATTAGCGCTTCAATTCATATGCGTTCTCTACCCTTCTCTTGATCTTGCAACCTCTTGATTGAGCTTGCAAGTTTAAGGGTTGGCTATTGATCCCATGCTTGTCTTGAGTTCTATGTTCTTGTAATTACTTTCTTGTTCTCTTTATCGCTTTTTATTACTTGTTTATTATTATCTTGCTTTACTTTCATGCACTTAAATTCCTTGCATTTAATTACTTGTAATCTTTTCTTTTCTTTGTTCTTTTCTTTTGCTCTCTTTTGTTCATTTTGTGAATGTTGTAATTATTGTCGTTGTTAAGAATCAATACGGTATTGTAAGTTAATATCTTCTTTCTCATTTCCTTTTCCCGTTATTTTCCATTGAACTCCGCCCAAACCATACGCAAGCGCTCCGTTAGGCACCCTACCCTGACAAGGTAACTGTGATTCCTAACCGCGACCGGTTGCGTTCGGTTTGGCCGGAGGCGAAAGCAAGAGACAAGAATGGAAGGACAAGGGTAAATAAGCCGTATTCCATGAATACCGCGCTTAAATCCCCTAATCCACGTTGTTGCCGATTGCTCTAGCTTCAATTGGTCAAGACTCGGCTCAAAGGTTTTGAGTACGGATTTCTTTAGCTTACATTATCGTATCTTTTCTTAACAACTTTATACTTGCAAATAAACACATAGATTAGATCAAACAAACATACAGATTCTTTATTGACTCGTCTAAGACAAGGAAGGACATACAACCATCTCCCTGTGGATCGACCCGTGCTCAACCGGTTAGCTGCATAGCGACACCGTCCTGATCGCGGTTATACTTTAATTCTTTGAACATCCGACACGCCAAAAGCGTGCGATCAAATGGCGCCGTTGCCGGGGAGACGGTAGCGTATTTTATTTCTTGTTATTCGGGTTAATATTCTTTTTGTATATATTTCAAAAAAAAAAAATCTTTTTGTTATTTTTGATAATTTTTGTGGGCAAGTGTGCAGATTTTTGCGTATTTGCAAACTGCGATTGTGGGGAGCAAAGTGTACGTTCAAAGTTAAGGTGATTACGAAGTACAGTGCCAAAGATCCGGGTAGTTTGACCCGCGCAAGCGAACTTTTCAAGCTTACTGGATTTGATTCAACGGGGGTTTCCTAACCCAAAACTTAACGGTACGTACTTTACTAACACCTTCTTCTCAAATCCGACGCTTCCAATATACTATTCTTTGCAGGATTCTTTGCAAGTTCGCTAGCAAACGCTAAAAAAAAAATTGACTAACCCGTATTTGTTGCAGTGCCGCGCTTAAACTAAAAAACGATTGTTTGATTCTTTATAGAATTTTTATTGAATTGCGCATTGCATACATTAATACGGACTTAAGGGCAAGCGAACCCCACAATATACGGTAAAGGATTTCATCACCTTTTCCGTGGCGCACAAATCACGAACTTGAGCATAACGTTTACCCACACAAAATTTAAAAGAAACTAGACTTTAAGCCTTAAGGACTTCGCGCTCACTAGGAGAAGTTAACTGTGTTTAGAACCTCGCTTAACGGTATATTGTTTACGGGGTGTCTAGGAAAGTGTTAACGGCGAAACCGCCAAAAGAGAAAGGGTTATTTAATTAAGGAACTTCGCGAAAGCGTTGGAAAACCTTCCCTTATCTCTGCACTTACCTGGCCTCGTGATCAGTGTATCTTGAGCCTGTTTCTCGACACAGTTTTACTTCGACAATTAAGTTCTGGAGCAGGTCTAGTTGACCTAGGTGAACCCTAGAACGATTAGGTGTGTGGTATTTTTGTGTCGTGATTGTTTTTGTCCATATTCTTTTTGTGTATACTTCATTCTTCTGTTAATATATATATAAAAAAAAACACATTCTTTTTCCCTCCTTTTCTCTACCTTTCTCTCTCTCTCTTCATATCATGGGTACCCCACCTCGCAAAACTCTTGCCGAACTTTGGTACCCACAACCAGACATTACCTCAAACGGTTCTTGCTTTGGCCGAACTTCGAACGACCCATCCATGCCAAAAATTTCATTGAGAGATCGGATAGACGCGTCTAGGACAAACAATTTGACCCCGCAATCCACTTCGTATCAACCATTTCAAACATTCATCCCTTCTTACGTTGATACCCCTTCTTCGAGTCATGTTGTAACTCCGAGACCAATGTCTCTTGCTGAATGAATTGAACTATCTCGCAGCCGATCTTTCACTCCTTTCACCACTCCAAATTCTTGGGATCAACAATTCCATTCACCTTCTTATCCAAATGTTGATCCTGCTCCTGTCCAGCCATTCAATTCCTACCAGTCCTACCCGACTTTTACACCTTCCCTAGACATTGCTTCTACACAGCCTTTTGGGAGCTTTCAGTATCCAAACAACTTTGAATCTTTTACTGAAACCCCTTCACAACCCATGTCTAGTCTGGAACAGTCGTTGGAAGACTTTAGGGTAGCGTCAAGCCAACAGATGATGGATTGAATGCGTCCATGGCCGCCCTCATGCAACCTAGTGACCCGGTAGCTAGTTTTCAACTAGCTCCAACTTTTTCAACGTATGATGACGCGGCAGGACAAGCTGTGAATTTGAGTGGAGAGAGTGAGATGTACCCTCTTCCAAATCAAACCTACCCGTCCCAAATTGAATCCCACAACTCCTGTTTTGAAAGTCTATCGAGTATCCCACATGATTTATCAATTGAAGATAGAATGATGAATGAGTTGTGCGACTTCGTAGTGTTTGATCTGCCCGATTGTGAAGGGTCCCTTCCAAGTGAAACCATACCTAATCCTTTTGACCTCTACACCTCCATCTTAGAACCAGAATCGATTAATATCCATGCTTTTGATGAGGTGTCAGAGAATTTTGATTTTTACTTGATTGAGGATATTGACGCTGGGAACATTTTGGATGATGAACCCGTAGATTTGGCTGAGTTTGCCTCTTCAAATCATCATCCCGAGTCATTAAATGTTTTTCCCGAACCCCATATGCGTCTGGACTTTGATGAAATATGCATGGATGAGCTTAACTTTGAGGAGAATTTTGAGGATATTTTTGAGGATGAAACAGTTCTAGAAGATGAGTCGGATTTTCCAATTCATCCTGTTCCTGTCACTAACTATGTACACCCTCCTGAACCTTTAACCGATAACCTTCCTCAACCACTTCCCTCCATCCTTTCCATCGTTCCGACCTGGCAAGAAACCGTCTCACTTTCATTTACTATGTCTGGTTTACCAAGTTCGGCGTACCCATGGTTTCTTACGAATCTTGAGGGCTTTGACCCAATCTCTCGACGGGTTAATAGATTAGCACAATCGCTGTTTACACATCGCTCATCACAAATTGTGCTAATCTATTCACTCCATTTTTACCCTCAAGTTCGTACTCCACTTCTTTCTCCCTTCCGCCATTCTTCTTCTCATATACCGAGACCGTATACCACTTCTATCTCACTACGGTCTCGCGTATTCTCCCTCTCTTTTCTCTACGCCTTCTTCCACCAACCTGTACATTATAGCGATAAAATCTTTGAATGGTTGGTGCTCACTTTTGGCCTGTGTAAGGCCTTGTATAGCTTGATATTGTTCTTTCCCCCCTAATCCTGAACTTCAACGCTTAACAGTGGAAACACTGTTTTACTTAAGTTTAGGGGGGACACCTTTTTTGTATATATTTTTTGTTTTCCTTTTTGTATATAATTTGTTTTTAGGGGGAGCGCCGACAATTTTGACCCTCTTGGTATAGCCTGACAGTGAGGGCACTGTCAAGTTTAAGTTTAGGGGTGTGCTCGGTAAGCTTTCTTCCTTCGCATTCATTTGTATATTTTGCATTTGCATACCTTATTAAAAACCCACAAAAATCGAAAATTTTCCAAAAATATAAAAACTTTGTCGTCAAGTTAGCTAATAGGGTAACTTAGATCTTTATTCCGAAAGATTAGTTGATATGATAGAAATAACTAAATTCTAGGCTTAGGAATTGAAAACCCTAAAAATAACCCTCATTCTGTTTAAACTTGGTAAGTATACGTCCTTACAGTTTTTTTGAGAAATAGGTAATCTTGAGTTCAGTTCTTTAGTTAAAGTCAAGATGAAGGGAAAATATTGATGCTTTACTGAAGGATAAGTCTGAAAAATAGTTTCTTTTCTTGAGTTCAAATTTAGAAAGTATATACCCTACAAACTGCACATACACGCATCTTGAAACTTGGGATAGTAGAGGATACCTAGAAATACTCTTGCCTGAAAGCCTAGTATGAAAGAAAAAACGGTATTTAAAGCTAAACACCAAAAGAGCATGTGAAAAATATATCCGGTCTTGGAAAAAAAAAAGAAAAAGAAAAAGAAAAAAATAGAATAAAGTCAAGACCTGGAAACTGCTATTTACGCTTTAATGTTCACACATTCAGTAATCGGCCGTTAGTGCCTCAAGAAGCATTAATAGTCGCATGAAAGGTGTGTGAGCAAATCCGTCCATCCTTAATGAAAAGAAGTAGTATTAGGTATTAGGACAATGGTATTATAGCTTGAATTGAATTCTTAAGTGTAGGGGTGCAAATATACACACACGTAGGGGTATACAATCGATGTTTGGATAAAAGATAGAAATAAAGAATAAGACTTGTGTTTTCTGTAAAGTTGATAAAAATCCCTGATTTGAGGCCGCACTTTAGAAGGAAAACTCAGGAGAACCAATATCTTTCTAAACTTTTTTTTTGGAACGTATATGATCTAAGACTAAATAGATAGGAGGTGTGAAGTATTAGGGTTGGATATTTCTAACTTAGGATGATAGAATTTGTAACATAAATACTGAACTGTAGGAGTAGAATCTATGTTAACTTATGAAACTAGCTAGACGGGATTTTGTGGGTAGTATCCGCTGAAAACCCTCAGGAGACAACACTCCTCCTACTAGGGACACCTAGAGATTTAACGGCTTATTGCACGTGCTCAGTGTAATCGCGTTCCCTGCGAAAGTGCGGTTAGGATTTTCTTTTTTGTGAATAATTGGTTTTGCTCGGGACGAGCAAAAGTTAAGTTTGGGGGTATTTGTTCATAACAGAATACGACATTTTATACCGCCCATTCTTATGCTCGTGTGTTTATAGGTAGGTACTTTTAATCCGTGTTTGTTACATATTTACAGAGTACAGGTTTTCAGTCCAAATATTGCAAATCAAGACAAAATCTCCACAGTTACACCAAATACAGAACATCTGTCACAGCAGATAAAAGCCGGGTTCCGGTCATCCATATCCGTCCAGTGCCGAGTACCTGTTCCTGAGCAAGACATATGACAGTGGTCATTCGTGTCTGGGACAAGCACAGAGCACGAGGGGGGCAGCACAAGAATCAATGGGTGCGCGGAGCTCGAGAGAGATAGAAGTCAAAAGTGAAGAAAAGATAGCAATCTTGGACTAAGAATTCTGAAGATATTCTGGAAAGATTATCAGAAAATATATGTACCAGACAACAGGGGACAGCAGACCAGGGACCTACAGAAAAGCCCATGCCCTGAACCCTCTATAGTGCGGCGGATCCGCGGCCAATAGGGGGTATTGGCCGCTGATCCACGGCCTTACTGACTCCTTGTCATGTCGTGTTTTGGGGGTAGTTTGGGGACTTCATATTGTGGCAGATTCTTGCCCTAGGTCTTCAACCCTCTGCCTATAAATACTCCAGAATGGAGCTAAGCCAAGGGTCCAATTTTTGTGTCCATTCTTTTGTAGTTTTAGTTCTTTTTCTTCTTCTTCTTCATTCTTTTTCCATGAAAATTGTAGTGAGAGCTTTTTGAGTGGGAGATCAATGAAGATGAGGGTTTTTTGTATCATTCTTTTTTGTTTCTTCTTCCCCTTGAGATTCTTGCTTTCTCTTGATCATTCAACCTCTTCATTGAGCTTGAATGGTTAAGGGTTAGTTATTGATCTCAAGGGTCGTATTTTCTTATGGAATTAGCGCTTCAATTCACATGCGTTCTCTACCCTTCTCTTGATCTTGCAACCTCTTGATTGAGCTTGCAAGTTTAAGGGTTGGCTATTGATCCCATGCTTGTCTTGAGTTCTATGTTCTTGTAATTACTTTCTTGTTCTCTTTATCGCTTTTTATTACTTGTTTATTATTATCTTGCTTTACTTTCATGCACTTAAATTCCTTGCATTTAATTACTTGTAATCTTTTCTTTTCTTTGTTCTTTTCTTTTGCTCTCTTTTGTTCATTTTGTGAATGTTGTAATTATTGTCGTTGTTAAGAATCAATACGGTATTATAAGTTAATACCTTCTTTCTCATTTCCTTTTCCCGTTATTTTCCCTTGAACTCCGCCCAAACCATACGCAAGCGCTCCGTTAGGCACCCTACCCTGACAAGGTAACGGTGATTCCTAACCGCGACCGGTTGCGTTCGGTTTGGCCGGAGGCGAAAGCAAGAGACAAGAATGGAAGGACAAGGGTAAATAAGCCGTATTCCACGAATACCGCGCTTAAATCCCCTAATCCACGTTGTTGCCGATTGCTCTAGCTTCAATTGGTCAAGACTCGGCTCAAAGGTTTTGAGTACGGATTTCTTTAGCTTACATTATCGTATCTTTTCTTAACAACTTTATACTTGCAAATAAACACATAGGTTAGATCAAACAAACATACAGATTCTTTATTGACTCGTCTAAGACAAGGAAGGACATACAACCATCTCCCCGTTGATCGACCCGTGCTCAACCGGTTAGCTGCATAGCGACACCGTCCTGATCGCGGTTATACTTTAATTCTTTGAACATCCGACACGCCAAAAGCGTGCGATCAGGACTCCTTCTTCCTCTTATGTTGGCAGGATCTTGAAGATCAAGAGATGTGAGATTTTAAAAATCTCTTCTTTTTGAGTTCTGATGGGAGATCTAAGCTCCCCTTTGTGGGTTTTGTGGTGAAAAACTATTTAGTTTTAGAAAAGAAAGAGTAAAATTCTTGATTTAATTCAAAAGAAAGAAGAAGGTTTAGAACCTTCAGAAAGGGGAAAGAGGCACAAACCCTAGATTTTGAGGGGAATGAAAAAAGTATATCTTTATTCATCATCATGTTGCCTTTTATAGGCTTACATATTTGCATATAGCTCCTTGGGCTTTACAAAATGGCATTTTGCCCATCCCATGGCTCATGTGCCATTTGTTTTTGCACATAAGCCATGGGCTTTACAAAAATTTGGCTTTATACCCATTCATGCATAAAAAATTACATAAAAATTATTTATTACATGGTTTTGTTGTTGGCATAGAGAGGCTTGGCCGCGGGCTCGGCTTGGGCATGGGCCTGCTTGACCTGGGCTTGGGCCCACCTGGCTTGGGGTTGACCTTAACTTTGACCCGGTCAACCGGGGTGCAAATTTTGACCCCAATATATATGTATGTGTACAACCTTACTCTAGGGTTCACGACTAAGAAACCAACTAAATCCTTCCTTCAATTCTCGCTAACACTAACCCATGATCTCCTAAAGCTTTTCTTGCTAAGTGTTCATATCTCTCAATAACACATCTAAGTCACATCATACCATTTCTTACGACATTGCGGGGGTGCTATACGCCATCCACCCGATTTCCCCCGTAGATATAAATCTACTCACTTCTATCCTGCTTGCTGGAATCGATGACGCCATGCTCGTCCTCGTCGTCTCGAAGTCCACGTGGGGGGTACCTACATATCATATATATGGCATCTTAAACGGAAATCACGCATGAAAACCAAAATGTCGCACGAATCACACATAGGACAAAACCTATAGTTTACGCATGCAAAACACAATTAATTAACCCTCGTCGTTGACGTTCGAACGCCTCATGACGGAATTAAAACCAAATGCAAAAACTAAAGTCTCAAAATCGCAAAATACGGAAATAGCAACTAGGGAAAACCACCCCCAGATTTCGTCTCAGGTAAAATTAGCAAATTTTGCATATGGGGTTGCCTAGATATCAGATAACAATGCCACAGACCAAAGATCACAAGTTTTCATCCCAACATGGCCACAATTTGCGGCCAATATGAATAAATATGTGGCCATGGTAATGAATTAGCGGCTAGGGTTTCAGGGGTAGTCTTCTGGTCACCTGCATAACTCTCAGTCTTCGCTAAATAATTTCCCAGGTTCCCGAGTCACTCCAGATTCCTAAATACCAATTTCCAGTTCATAAAAAGCCGTAAAACAATTTCAGCAACTAAGTAAAACACTTCCAGATTTTCCTCAGGTGACAATTAGGACATTTTGCATACAGGAGGGGTCTAATTTACTGGAGATGGAGCTATAGAACAAATACGAACCAAAATGGACCAGGTCTGGCCGCAAATTGCGGCCAGAGGGGATTTATTTGCGGCCTGGGTGAGGGTATAGGGGCTGGGGTCTTGGGTGATGCTTACTAGGTGCCTGCACACTCCTCTTTGCTTGCTAAATAACTTTATAAGTCTCCGGGTGTTAGCAGATTCAGTTTTCCTATCACAATTCTCACAATTTCAATGTCGGAAGAAATTCAAAGTTCGCGTTCCGGGGTTAAGTCTCAGGTTTGGGTATGAATTCTAGCACTAGGGGGTTTGTGTGGCCTCTACTAAGCTCAATTACACATCACTACTCAAGAATTCCACAAAACCCTAACTAGGAATTTTCAAAGTTCACTAAACCGCACCAAAACACTTCTAATCTTGTATGGGTGCTAAGTTGTATGGGTGCTAAGTAGTGGAAATATAATGCTAATGGTGCAGAAATTAGCTCAATTGGCAACTCAAGAATTTTCTTGAGTTGCCCAACGTCATCAAAATTCGATTTTTCTTGGTCCAATGTGCTTCCCTTGAGCTTGTGCATGCTTTTTGTGAAATGGAGATGGGGTTTTGAGTTTGTTTTGGGGGTGTTTTGAGGCTTGAAGTGGAGGGGGGAGATGGGGTTGTCATAGGTGAAGAGAGAGAAGAAATAGTGAAGAGATGAAGAGAGAAACAATAAGCTATGCCTAGGTTTGACCCCTCACCCTTTCTCTGTCATGCCCATCTCTCTTGTCATCATGATACTTCTTTGACTTTTCTTTTTTCTTTTCTTTTCTTTTCTTTTGTTTTCCCTTTTCAATTAAAACAACAACCATGCTATAAAAAAAGAGAAGGTCATGATAAAATGTAACAAGTGCTAAAAATGACTTAGTGCATATCATGTGCACAAAACCGGATTAATGCGAGATTAGCGATATTTAATCGCGATTAGCACTAAAATGGTGTATAATAAATCATAAAATTTCATAATTTGAATAAATCACATAAAACAACCTCTTTTCCGTAATTTCCATAATTTTCCAAAATTTTCCCAATTTATCGGTATTTAATTATACCGCCTTATTAAAATATTCAATATAATATTATTTAATTATAAAAATTCCCAAAATTAATATTTTATTTTCCTGAAATGTTACAATTAACCCCCATCACAGAGGGGTCAAGTAAGCTATTTTCACCCCACTTAGCGTTACTCTGCTCGGATCTTGTGCTAACTTGATCGTCGGAGGGTCCTCGGTGGTACCAAACCGTCCCGGGACTTCCTTGCAGGTACTCGGCGCAAACTCCTCAAAACCACCATTCTCCTCAAAACCCATTGAGACCCACACGCAACAGGAGATCACCTCCAAGATGCACCGGAAGATCGACGAAAGACAACATCTGACGGAGACCCGAAAAGGACCTCCATCAGTTGGCGCCATCTGTAGGAAACTTAAGCTCCACAAAAATAAAAGTTGGCCTTCCGATCTCCATTCACATAGCATGCGATCATCTTGAAGATCTAGGTACCAGCCGCCGCCTCCCCCTCACCGGAGGCGCGGATGAACCTTCTCCGGCGACCGTCATCAACGCCCTCGCCGGCCGAATAGACCGACCACAGTCCATCGTGGAGGCGCTTGTCCACGTCCAAACGGCCGGGCCAGGGCCCCAGATCGCCGCTCCTCCGCCTCCAAAAGACTCTGCCCTCGTCGGCACGGCTGACCACCGGCAGGCTGTTGGAGATAGTGCCCTCAAAGTCAATTATTGGATCGCAGGTACGTGATTGCAATGATTGAGGCAGGACCTATAACGATATGACAGTCTTGCTCGAGATGATAGTATGCTATCTGGTTTGTCTTTATCATCGTATACATACTTTAGTTCGCTATTGCATGATTGATAGAGCCCATAGGATTCTGCTTGACAGCCAGCAGTATGATGGTGATCATATACGTGGGAGCTGGGGTCTATAAGCGCATCCTTAAAGTATCCCTAGTCGTGGGAGTTTCGAGACAGGGCATCGATACTCCAGAGTAGACTAGTGTATACAGTCGAGACCCCGACGAGGGGCGGTGGCCGGTCTCACAATCCATTGGTGTCAGTTGGTTCACCTAAGATGTATACATGTGCTCATTGGGTTATGAGTACATCGGACAGGACTCGCTGGGAACATACTAGTTGGTATTATACATATCGTCAGATAGTAGTTCTCTGGTGACATATGTACAAGTTAGTCTGTCGACCTGAGATCGTCATTTGTCTCGTGTGAGTTCCTACTGTGATTTGATTCCTACCCTACCACGCTCAAAGGAGACGTGCAAAGGTATTTTTTGGGTACAGTCCCGAGCCACATGGAGGCAGTGAGCGGATCGTCGGGGATTCGTCTCTCCCGGTATTGGGGGTTGATGTCGCACAGTGCACGGGTGGCCATCACTAGAAATCCTCGGCTGAGGTAGTGGAGAATTACTGATTTGGATCAGTAGTTTCTCAGGTGGTGATGGGTTTCATGCCGACACGATTTATCGCGTTATTAGGGGTCTGACTTTATCCACCCCCTAGACTCGATATGCGATACTCTTTAGACGAATGGACCGGACTGTATGTATATTGTCACTGTTAGGCTCAGTAGGGTTTATGGATGAGTTCGCTCGTCAGCTTCTCTTCCAATCAATACATAGGCAACCGTTACGTACAGCTTGTACCTCTGACGTGCTAGTGGTTATACCCAGTGCCAGTGTGTTGATGAGTCATTAGAGTCCCCCACAGACCGTTTCCCAAGTTCGGGCGAAACGTTGTAGAGGCCGTATGGTTTTATGGCTGGGTTCGGAAAATGCACGTGCGTTTTCGCACGTATCATTTTTCGGGAAGATAATACTGGTAGGCTTTGGTTTAAGCCGGATCCGAGTATTATACTGTGTAGATATAATATCTTTGTCTCAGTTGCATTTGTATTCGGTCGTAATACAAATGCAGGTATGTTTATACTGATATGGGGTTATCCTGAAATTCGTTTCAGGATCACTTTTGGAAGTTGCCAGTTTCCAGTTTTCTATCGCCCGTCTTTAACATTTGGTTAAAAACGGATTTATCTTTTCTTGATGGAGATGAGTCATATGTGTGTAGAAGCTTCTAGAAGTGGTGATGAGGCTAGTGAGTCATTAGATCTTTAATTGTGCAATTAATGTTTTGATGACTAAGAGTTATGATTCATTGTATGCATTGATTATATGTGCAAGGTGTCTAATGACTCATTAGCTCATTCATTGTTAAGGTCACCTCCCCCCTCTCCAACACTCACCCCCTCCACCATTTATATGGCCGGCCCCTCCTTTGCAAGGAGATGATGATTTTGGAAAAAAGAAAGGGTTGTTATAAATGAGAAGAAAGATTTAGTCCATATATATTTTCATAGCTCATTTTCATTCGATCCAAAAGGCAACTTCATTAACCGTTCGTCCACGGGTTTGGACGAAGTGAGACAAAGTGTTCTACTCATTATCTACACATCTTGGTCGTCTTTTTTAGCAAACTTGACGATCGAGTTGCCTCGGTTCAGAGGCGGGAGCCCGTTTAAAGATCCGTCGACATGGTGCCACTTGGACGAGAAGACTGGAGTTCCAGGAGATCGGAGCAGCTGCAACAAAGCGTGGGATGATGGTTGAAGACCGAAGGACTTGGATCGTTCGGTATAACATTTCTACCCACTTTGTAGTTTGTTAGTTTAGCTTTAATGGTAGATCCGGGTTATAGTACGCGATAACGCCAGTTGTAAAAAGTTTTTGTTCCGCATTTGGCGTCTGTTAGACGGCCGGGGAGTTACCGTGGACTTACACAGGCTACGTCCCATAGCCACAGATCTCACGGGTCGATACTCTCTGAGGCCCGCTGGGCGCCCCATGGCTCCATACCAAGATCCGCCGCCAGAGCGTCTCGCCTTGAGCCTCCTCGCGACCCTCACCCCTTGAGGAGATGTCGGTCACCTCGCCTGTCCCCAGGCATGACCGACACCCCCTCCCTCGACGGGGTCGCAAAGAAGGGGCTCGCCACGGCGGCTCGAGGGCCACCTCGCCCGGAGATCTGAGAACCTCATCGAGAGGAACCGGGGCCGTGCCCAGACGCAGATCTCCCACAGCAGAGGCCAGGGATCACAAGGAGCCGAATTCTCGGGGTATGTAACATTTTAGAAAAATAAAATATTATTTTTGGGAATTTTATAATTAAATAATATTATATTGAATATTTTAATAAGGCGGTATAATTAAATCCCGATAAATTGGAAAAATTTTGGAATATTATGGAAATTACTGAAATGAGGGTGTTTTATTGGATTTAAGAAAATTATGAAATTTTTTGATTAATTATACACTATTTTAATGCTAATCGCGATTAAATATCGCTAATCGCGCATTAAGCCGGTTTTGTGCACATGACATGCACCATATCACATTTTTATACTTGTGCATTTTGTTAACCATGATATTTTGCTTTTGGATTTTTATTTGGGTTTTCAAATAAAAGAAAACAAAACAAAACAAAAGAAAATAATAAAGAATAAGGGATGGGCAAGAGAGAGAGGTGAGGGGTCAACCCAAGACCATGGCTCCTTGTCCCTTCATTATTTCTTCTTCATTTCTCCCCCCTCTCTTCTCTCATGGCAGCACCCATCTCCCTCCTCCCTCTAAACACCTCATTTCATCATCAAAAACACCTTAAAACTCCATCCCCACTTCATTAAAAATGTGCACAAGCCCTCTAGCTACACTTTGGATCAAGAAAGTTTGCATTTTGGTGCTCTAGGGGATTCATGAGTGCCAAATGAGATAATTCTTTCACATTAAGTGTATTATTCCATTTGCTTTAGCCTCTATTCAAGTTTAAATTCAATTTCGTGTAGTTTTGTGCACTTTGGAAATTCCTAGAGAGGGTTAGGGTTTAAGTTGAGTTGTGTGGTGAACTTGAGTGTATTTAGTGACCATAAACCCCCCATGGTGTTACAAACCCAGAACATACACAAGATAAAACATGAAAGCCAAATTTCTGGAAAACTGAAACTGTTCACGTCGGTTTTGTGAGTGTTTAGGGTGTGCAGGGGAATCTGGGATGACCTGGGATAACTACGAGATAAGTAAACAATACCACTAACCTAGATAGACCACTAGGAGGCCACCCTACAAATACGAGACCCATCAAAGCACCCAGGGACGACGAGCTCGGATTTCAGGCTAGAGTGCTCGGCCACTTGGTGGAGTTAGGAGTCAGGGTTCCTTCAATAGCTCACATACACTCTATATATCACCCCAGTGTTGTTTGCTTACCTTGTTTTTCCCTGAACTAAAATCTGGAGCATGTTTTCAAAGTTACTGCCTTATGTTTTGATGTGTTTGAATCTAAGTTTTAGTATTTGGTTTTGTATTCGATCACTTGACGTTTGTACGTTGAAATCGAGTGTTATTTGGTTGATCGTGAGAGCAAACCATGGGTTTTGACCTATGTGAGTTCCGCATGTCATTTTGGTTTTGATTTGGATTTTAATGCGATACGATACGTTGTGACATGTAGGTACCCCAATGTGGACTTCGAGACGACAAGCAAGTGAGTGGCGACGTCGGCATCGGCAAATGAAGATCAAGGTGAGTAGATATATATCTACGAGGGAAGTTGGGTGGATGGCGTATAACACCCCCGCAGTTCGTAGTGTGGTGTAGGGTACATATTATATGGATATATTCATATGTTTATTTTGAGATTATGAGTATCTAGATAGACTTTGGGAAGTCATAGATAATTTAGTATAATTAGATGATAGTGTCGTTAGTTAGTTTAGTCGCGAATCCTAGAATGAGGTTTACACCCACACGCACACACTCACACATGTTTACATTGTTTTACTTTTGCGTTTATGGGGATATGTATACACACACACACACACACACAGGTATGGGACTATATATATATATATATATATATATATATATATATACGTATACCTATACATGGATGATGAGGATTTTAAATGGTACTTGGAGATGAGTCGATGAGATTAGGCATGATGCCGTGAGATCAGTGATATGTTTTGGTTCGTATTATGAGATACGACGTGAGATTATAGCGGGCCTTTAGGCGTGTGTTTTCACACACACACACACACACACACACACACACACATATATATATATATATATATAGATGGTATCAGTAGGTACTAGAATTAGATCAGTACCTCTAATACAGGATATGATGATAATGGATACCAGATGAATAATAAGATGAATGTGATATTTGACCCGTACCCAGATTTGGGATGCCGTACGACGGATTTACGTACGAGCTATATATTGATGATAGATCCGCGCTCTTAACTCGAGGATGTCATAATATATATTGTATCGTATGTGATACTATTGAGGCGGGATCACCGACTATTATATTTATATGTATCGACTCAGATTTAGGTGGTTTCCTTACCTTTCGATTAGTCCTGTAGTTTACTTATAGATGTTAGACTAGACTCGAGTCATACCTATTTCAAAACTAACGAATCGTGAGTATTTTAAAGACAGGCCAAGAGATTCTACGGATATTTTCAAAAGACGCATCTTTTCTTAAAAACACCGTAGCCCTTATTTTTCTAAACACCACGATTCGTGTTATTTCAAATGGCAGAACTGTATGACATATATATATTGATGTAGATTCTTCACTGTTGCGTTTATTATTCATTTTCCGCATATTCTTTCTATTCGCATTGCATTGTATGTTTAAATGTGTTTATTGTTATATTAAACCCATGCTGTCAGGACACCAGCACCATTATCGATGATGCGCATGTTCCACGTACACCTGCTTGCCGGCTCACACACTTCATCATCGATAATTGCCATGTCACTACACAGTAAGATTGTTGCATCAGGATATGACTCATTGTATGGCATACTGGCATACATACATATTGTACACCCATACTGGCGTACCCACATATTGTATACCCATACATGCATACATACATATTTGCACATACATAGATGATTCTGGCTTGATTTTGGAAATTTGGGAACCACATGATATATTTTTAAACTGGATTCATTTAAAGAGCGGTTTTCCCTCGATATGTGCATATTACTGTTTTATGTTGCATGATATATTGATATGCTTTCATTTCTATTATATGTCGCATACATCATGCTTTATGATTATACGCATTGAGATATGTTGTTTCCATGATATTTCTGGATTTGAAAAACCGTGGCTATTTCAAAAGAAAGTATGTACTGTTTAAAAACTCGGTTTCTCTTAATATGATATTTCAGTACGTCCACCATGCATTTTCTCGGTTCTGAGACGTATGATAGAAATCCGATTCGAGGAGGAGGATGATCCGTTTGCGGGTTCATGGTGGACCCGGTATGGTACCCCGAGACGAGAACGGATCTGCTGTGCAGGAGACGGTGAGCCTGGCAGAGGGACCACTACCTACCGGTGATAGTATTTGGGCTCGGCGGATATCCGGAGGATACCGACCGGAGTCGAGAGATGATATGGGCCGATCCAGACTGATGGAGCCCGAGGGCCGATCCGGACTGACGGTGCCCGAGATATGAGAATTTACGTGTCGATGCTGGACACGGGTTTCATGATGTTTCGAGTGTCAATGCCGGGTACTCAGGTTTTCATGATTTTGATGTGTCGCGAGGGACACCCGTTGATTTATATCCTCATACTTTCATGCATATGCTTTATGACATTTACATGCATGATGTTGTTGTGTCATTGGTTGACACGTGGACGAGATCCACACGCATACATGCATTGATTACATAGTTGGATGATATCCACATACTTATAGACTTCATGATATAGTTGACACTGACTTCATGTTGATTGCATTGATCATACCTCATATTTATGATATGTTGCTACCTGAGGCACTGACATGATGACTTGGTATTACACTTATGTTTAGATGTTTACCCTTGCCACCTTTTCATGCTTCAGAATTTATCATATTGAGGATATATATATATATTACTGATCGTTTGACCTAGGATTGAGTCATACATACAATTTCTGCTCTGTGATGTTTTCTACTCACGAGTTGGCAACTCACCCCTGTTGTGCTACAGTTTCTTGCAGGTTTTATCGTACAGGTTCATTGCGGCTTTGCTGGCACACTGTCCTTTTCCGGATGATTGCTTGGTAAGTGGGTTCACTCGCATCGTGACCACTATTGTACTTTATTTATTTCAGTTGTATCTAGAAACTCCATCAACCAGACTTGTATATTTATTAGACTTAGAAGACCAGTTGTTTATTCTTTCGACCTTAAAGTCGCGCGTTGTATTATTATGATTATCTTGATATTTTGAGTTTTCTTTTGAGTTTTGAATATCGCCTTTCGGCGTTGTATATTATATTGCCTGCGTGGTTGTGACCGTCGATTGACGAAGAGCTAGCTCCCGCTTGGGGATGCCTTTTATTTTTGTGTATATATTATTCATGTTGTACCCCGTTTGGGGCCAGTATTTACAAAGGAAACTCTGCCGAATTTTTCAGAAAAGACTTGAGATTTTGAAAATGCATACTTCGGCTTATGTTATTAAAAACCCCTTGTTTTAAAACATGTTTTCTTCACTTCTTTCTTTAAATGGTTTAAATTTCTGGGATTTCTTGGCTTACTTGAATTAGATGGGGTCCTATAGACTTCATATGATTCAAGTGCCAGTCACGTGCCATTTCGGGTCGTGACAAAGTTGGTATCAGAGCGCTAGGTTAACCTTGGTTCGAGTCTATGTTTGACTATGCGGAGCCTAGGGCGTTTGTATATATACGAAATCTAGGCTTGACCTTACGGAACTTAGACTTAGTCGAGGGGGTTTTAGACCCGAACTTTCGTCGCGTAGGTTGACCTTGGTTGATGGAGTATGTGACTTAAGGAGAGTGACGTACCGTGTGTATGTTCCGCGGTATACTTAGTTTACGCTACTCCACTTAGGGAGCCTTAGGATGTACATTTCCTTGCACAGTATTATATTCATTCCTATGATCTATCATCATCGATATTGGTTTATAGTTTTGCTGCCACGATTACATGGGCAGAGAGAGCTACGGCTAGTGTTGCGTCAACACGAGCTCGTCACGGGCGAGGACTGACCAGGGCGTGATTCCAGGGACATACGATTGCATAGAGGCATCGTTTTATTGTGTTTTCGCGCCAGGAGCGTTTGATGGATCGCTTTTATTACAAGACTACTCGGACATGCAGATCAGCACCAGAGGATTGAGCCACTTATTGAGGCCAGCCAGAATGTGATGACCGTCAATACACAGATTATTCTTGATGATTGAGATACTGTTCAGCATGCAGACGGATGAGCCAGTTGTTGCTGCGAACGACGAGATATCGCCCCAGATGTTGGAGCTATTGCAGTACGAGTTATACTTAGAGATATGATAGAAGGCCGCTAGTCACCCGAGAATGAATGACTAGGACATGTGGTTCGTTCGCTTACCCCGATGCGAGGTCATCAGATTGATTGATTCCAGCTAGAGACGACTTCATGCAGGTACGTTGGGAATCGAAGGAAATGATCGAATGTCAGAAACCCATTTTCCAAGTTTAAAGTATTCGGAAAAACATGCAAGTAATTCCGTGGACCCTCTAGAAGAATAAAACCCTAACTCGACATAATGACCATGGGAACGCTTTTGAACCTTAGGGTTGGCAGCAGTTCCGCGCCATTAGTGAGACTTGGGTTTGCCCTTCTACGGTTGGTCCATAGGTACTATGGCATGTACTTGATACTGTTAAACTGTACCAAGATGATTGAGCTCTTGGGGGATTAAGGAACCTTGACAAATCGATCGGAAGGTTCGGCGTCATTCAGATATTATGTGATGGGATACATTGTTTGGGAGACTCCAGATACGAGTATAGCCGTGGGAGCGCAGTCCATGCAGCCACGAAGATACGAGTCTGAAGCAGTCGACATTAGAGAAAAGTGGAGTAAGAGATTCGTGCGAGATCTTGATGAGATGATGTTCAACTCCGCCGACACCAGAGATGTGATATGCATGCAGAGGCGTTGTATATGGATATATCTTCCGGAAGGAGTCGCGATGAGTATGCAGCCATTTCGAAACAAGAAAACAGAATTAATAAAGGACGATGACTTCCGGGCAGTTTGGCAGAAACGAGATTTGGGAGAGACCTCGACAGGACCTTTCTGGAATATTATACGAGAAGACTTGGACCCAGGAGTGGTCATTTTACGCACACCCAGCAGGCCAGAGTTCAGCATCGTCGACGAGACATATTATGAGTGACCACGACAGTTGGCCAGAGATTCTTAGAGGATGTGCTTGAGCGGGACTATTCCGCCATACTTGATTTCAGTATTTTGGGCGATCTATTCGCATGATTGAGTTTTGATGACTAAGTATCATGATATTTGTTTTCGTGCACCATGGTTGCACCTACTGGGTATTTATATTTTGCGTATAGTTATTACACTTGAGATATGTTTTATACACCGTTGTGTTGATTTATGATTTGTGCACAGTTATTGCACTTAATATCGTTTTTGTGCCTTGGCTGCACATGTTATGATTTCATGGATTTCATACAGTTGGGTTGATTTTGTGCATATGGTACGCACACGATTTGGTTTTTGCACTTGGTATAGTTCACATATGCTTGCAGTGCATTGATACGTATTTTGTGCACCACAGTTGCACCTAACTTCGTTTTGATGTCATTTGAGATATTGATTGTGATTTTATGCCTAGGGCATGCATATGATTTGACTTATGCTTTCGGCATAGTTTTCATGCACTTTTAGTATTTTGATTTGCTTTTGTGCATGCTGATGCACATGGTTGTGAGATTATATACCACGGTATACTTGATTTGGATTTGGATTGAAATGTATTGTATACCGTCGATTTCGATAGTGATACTCGATATTTGTTTTGTGCACCTTGTGCACTTGATTGGATTCTTGTGCATATTTGGCGTGCTTGGATTGGATTTTACGTATGTTCGGCGCTTGATATTGAATTTCATGATTTCGTGCATGTTGGATGCACATGATTTAGATTTTATTCGTGCATGATGGATACAACTGATTTGGATTTTCACGCATGTTGGGCGCATGATATGAGATACGATTTTGGTGCACACCAGATACACTAAATCGGGATTTTTTGTGCATATCAGATGAACCTGATATTGCTGTCAGGCACACCGTTGCCTCTGACAGGTGTTTCGTGCACATCCGTTGCACTTAGATGTTGTTTCTGTGCACAAATATGGCACATTCATGAATGTTCCCCGCCGAAACACGGAGACGCGATAAACGTCTGGCCTGAATTTCAGGGCAGATGCTAATTGGTGCCATCCGTCCATCTCTTCGAAGATACCAAGTTGATTTATGACACCACGTATCGAAGGTTTAAACGGATGCGGCCGATGTAGCAGACTTCGTCAAATTCCCCCTCATTTGAGGGGTTTTTGATTGTGGGGACGCTCTTCTCTGCAGGCGCAAGCCCCTGCAGTTAATTACGCTACTGCATCGCGGTAACAAATTTTTTCTTCTCCAGATAGTCACTTCGTATCGTGTGTGTTTATTTTGTTTTTGGTTGCCCGTGGATTGTATACGGAGACTAATTTATGTCGTCGCCCGTAGGGTTTGGATTAGTCCAAATCCGTATTTTCTTAGATTTGGGTTTGGGGTTTGGGTTTAAGGATACGTTAGTCTCATTTGAGACTAAGATCAACTTAAACGTTTGTTAAGGATACATTATTCTAATGTTAGACTAAGATCTACTTAACAGTTTGTTGAGGACACGTTAGTCTAATTTTAGACTAAGGTCAATTTAACCATTTTTTAAGGATACGTTAGTCTAATTTTAGACTAAGATCTACTTAACAGGATCATTTAGATCCAACAAAAGAGCATTTGGGCTCTATTGTTTTAGTTTAGGGACTTTGCGGTCGATTAGTTTAGGGACATCAGGGTCCAAGGTTAAGGATATCATAGTCCGTGGGTTTAAAGGGACCCCACAGTCCGAGGTTAAGGACATCATAGTCCATGAGTTTAAGGACCCCACAGTCCAGTTTAAAGACGTCATAGTCTATGAAATGTGTGCTTGTCGTGACCCGTCATCTCTCTGAAGACGTTGAAGGATTACAACGACAAATATCAAATGAGTGAAGAGATGTACCCTTGAACCAAAGTTGATTGGGAGATCTGTAATCCAACTTGGAACTAAGATCAATTAATTAGATTATGAGCGCATTGGCTCAGTTAAATCTGAGTTGAGGACTTATGGCCAATTTGGGCTAAGTACAATTAAGTTTGAAATGTTAGCCCCTTGTTATCCTGTTGAACATTTGTCTGGGTTCAGCCCCCCCTTTGTTTAGCAATGCTAAACAGGGCTTGGGACTCTGACAACATTTTGTCTTTGTCTGGGCACTGACCATTCATCATGGCTCTGGAATTTTATTTTGTATGTCACATAAAATGATCAAGATCGGAGGAATGTAGTTGGGGTTCAATTAAAGGAGAGATCTTGTCTCTGGAAAACTTAACTGATTTGGGCTAAGGCTGGTTTGAAAATAGTGTTAAAAACTAAAGAATATTTGGCGATCACGTGTCCCCACGTGATGTGATGAAAACAGTGTCAAACACTAGGGCCAAAACGCTCACAATAGTGTTAAACACTAGAAATGAGGTGGTCACGTGGGGTCACGTGAGGCGCCTAAGTATTAGGCCAGACCCCCTTTATTTTACCCTCAAATCTGCAAATAAGTGTTAAACACTTAGCCTTCAGGCCATCACGTGTAAGCACATGAGTCATCTGAAGATGGGGGCCAGACTTCCTTTATTTTGTTTTCAGAATATTCAAATAAGTGTTAAACACTTTATCTTAACGGGCGTCACGTGTGGGCACGTGATGGGTACCCATGTATTAATTATTAAAGTATTTATTAGGGGTCACGTGGGGACACGTGAGGGCGTCCAAAATTGATTCCGCCTTTAGCTTTGTTCCCTTTATTTTGAAGGTCACGTGGGAGCACATAAGGCATTGCCTCTGGGCTAATTCCTTCTTATTCTGAGGAGTCCATTTAAAGGGTCATGTGGGGGCACGCGATCTAGTCTTGTTAGTTCTTTTTCATTTGTTAGGATGAAGGGTCACGTGTTACCACGTGATCACGTTGGATACTTTGATCTTCATGTGCATGGAGAGCTTTAAGTCTCTTGTTTTTAAGAATTAAATTCTTTTATAGGGTTAAACCCTAGTTCTGTTTAGAGGAATTAAATTCCTATGCATGTGGAAGAATTAAATTCTTATGTAGGGTTAAACCCTAGTTTCATTTGGGGGAATTGAATTCCTATGAATTTGGGAGAATTAAATTCTCATATAGGGTTAAACCCTGGTTTCATTTGGAGGAATTAAATTCCTATGAATTTGGGAGAATTAAATTCTCTAAACTCAATTCTCCCTCTAAGTTTTGGATCTGCATGGCAGAATCTCCCCGATGAGAATTAAATTCTCAACTTGTGGGGAAATTTGCTTCTGCAGATCTTCAACCAAAGGAAGAACTAAGTTCTTATTCAGAAGAGTTAAACTCTTAAACTTGAGAATTAAATTCTCTTTTATTTTATGGAGCTTAGATCTCTTTCCCCTTTCTCACCTAGGGTTTCTTTTCTCTGTAAGGAACTTCTTTTCTCTCTTGAGAATTAAATTCTCCTCTCTTTTCTCTCTGTTGTTATTTTTTCTCCAGAAAATCAAATTTCCAAAGATCCATTCTCTTCTCTTCTTGGCTCCTGTTTATAGGAGAAAGAAAAGAATCAATTTGTTTAGTGAATCTTTCATTGAAAGATTTTGGTTGTTTTTGTAACTAACATGATCTTTTAGATCACTCGGTGAATTTTATTCACCAGTGGATTTTTAATCCAGAAGATATTCTGTTTGTTATTCTTGGTGAATTTCAGGAAAATCTTTCATTGTATAAAATCTTTCCATAAATTGGTGATTTTTAATCACCATTGGATTTTTAATCCAATGGTGCTCTATTTTACAGAGCACCATCCTTTTTGTTTGGAAAGATTTAAAGAAATATTTTCCTAGTTAAGGTCTTTAATTTTCCTTAATTAGAATTTAATTTTATTAGTTCAGAAGGCTTTTAAAAGTCTATCACGTGTTGGCACGTGATCCCATTATTTGATTATTAAATAGAATTTAATTCTTTTGATTAAAGAGCTTAGGAGCCCATCACGTGTTGACACGTGACCAGAATTTAATTCTGTTTTTAGGGAGCTGAGGAATCATCACGTGTCAGCACGTGACCCTTGGTCACGTGTGAGCACGTGACGCCACATTGAGGTTTTTCTTTGTTGTTTTGTTACATTTTTGTTTGACTAGAATTTAATTCTATAAAGTAGAGATCACAGGAACCTATCACGTGTCAGCACGTGACCCTTGGTCACGTGTGAGCACGTGATACCCCATTGGGAAATTTCCTGATATTTTATCAGGGAACAATGAATTTTGATTTCCGTGCGCACCAGACGCACGCGGCATTCTTATGCACATTTTGGGATTGATTTCTTATGGAGCAGTACGTTTTTATGATATTTGCTATTTATTTTCGTACTGAGCAGGACTAGTCAGAGAACAGTATCTGAATATATTTTGTATGCATTGATAGCCATCGAAGGGATTTCCAAAAAGGGAGCTATAGTCTCAGTATTTACCTACGTGTCTGAGTGACACGAAACATTTTATAAAAGAAACCTTTCTAAATTATTTTCAAAAACGGCGGACGTACATATTAAACAAAGGATAAGTATATATATAGTTATTTTCTTACAATAGACGTCCGACACTGTGCCGCGATACGCGCAAACCACAGCAACATGAAATGTTTGGCATGCATTTCCTTAAGATGTTTACATGTATAGTTTTGATGTATATCATATTGGTTTCGTATTTGATTTGACATTTGTGTCTTCACCATGGCTCCGATGATTGCAGGATGCTTGACGGAGTTTTGTTTTAGAGTTATCTGCTCATTGTTCATGTGCATGCATTGCGCTACGATGCGTTTTATGTATTGATGATTTCGGAGCCCCGACGACTTGGACTTTTACTGAAATGTTTTAGTATTTGAGAGTTTAAATTTAAATTCGGGGACCGAATTTCTTTAGGGGGGAAAACTGTAACATTTCAGAAAAATAAAATATTATTTTTGGGAATTTTTATAATTAAATAATATTATATTGAATATTTTAATAAGGCGGTATAATTAAATACCGATAAATTAGGAAAAATTTGGAATATTATGGAAATTACTGAAATGAGCGTGTTTTATTGGATTTAAGCAAATTATGAAATTTTATGATTAAGTATACACTATTTTAATGCTAATCGCGATTAAATATCGCTAATCGCGCATTAAGCCGGTTTTGTGCACATGGCATGCACCATATCACATTTTTATACATATGCATTTTGTTAACCATGACATTTTGCTTTTGGATTTTCATTTGGGTTTTCAAATAAAAGAAAACAAAAGAAAACAAAAGAAAATAATAAAGAATGAGGGATGGGCAAGAGAGAGAGAGGTGAGGGGTCAACCCAAGACCATGGCTTATTGTCCCTTCATTGTTTCTTCTTCATTTCTCTCCCCTCTCTTCTCTCATGGCAGCACCCATCTCCCTCCTCCCTCTAAACACCTCATTTCATCATCAAAAACATCTTAAAACTCCATCCCCACTTCATTAAAAATGTGCACAAGCCCTCTAGCTACACTTTGGACCAAGAAAGTTTGTATTTCGGTGCTCTAGGGGATTCATGAGTGCCAAATGAGATAATTCTTTCACATTAAGTGTAGTATTCCATTTGCTTTAGCCTCTATTCAAGTTTAAATTCAATTTCGTGTAGTTTTGTGCACTTTGGAAATTCTTAGAGAGGGTTAGGGTTTAAGTTGAGTTGTGCGGCGAACTTGAGTGTATTTAGTGACCATAAACCCCCCATGGTATTACAAACCCAGAACATACACAAGATAAAACCTGAAACCCAAATTTCTGGAAAACTGAAACTGTTCATGTCGGTTTTGTGAGTGTTTAGGGTGTGCAGGGGAATCTGGGATGACCTGGGATAACTATGAGATAAGTAAACAATACCACTAACCTAGATAGACCACTAGGAGGCCACCCTACAAATACGAGACCCATCCAAGCACCCAGGGCCGGCGAGCTCGGATTTTAGGCTAGAGTGCTCAGCCACTTGGTGGAGTTAGGGGTCAGGGTTCCTTCAGTAGCTCACATACACTCTATATATCACCCCAGTGTTGTTTGCTTACCTTGTTTTTTCCTGAACTAAAATCTGGAGCATGTTTTCAAAGTTACTGCCTTATGTTTTGCGATGTGTTTGAATCTAAGTTTTGGAATTTGGTTTTGTATTCGATCACTTGACATTTGTACGTCGAAATCGAGTGTTATTTGGTTGATCGCGAGAGCAAACCATAGGTTTTGACCTATGTGAGTTCCGCGTATCGTTTTGGTTTTGATTTGGATTTTGATGCGATACAATACGTTGTGACATGTAGGTACCCCCATGTGGACTTCGAGACGACAAGCAAGCGAGTGGCGACGTCGTCATCGGCAAACGAAGATCAAGGTGAGTAGATATATATCTAGGGGGAAGTCGGGTGGATGACGTATAGCACCCCCGCAGTTCGTAGTGTAGTGTAGGGTACATTGTTCCCCGCCAAAACACGGAGACACGACCGCGCGGGTCCGTCTTGCCTGAATTTCGGGACAGATGCTAATTGGTACTATCCGTCCACCTTTCCGAAGATGCCAAGTTGATTTATGGCACCATATATCGGAGGTTTAAACGGATGTGGCCGATGTAGCAGACTTCATCAGATTCCCCCTCATTTGAGGGGTTTTTGATTGTGGGGACGCTCTTCCCTACAGGCGCAAGCCCCTGCAGTTAATTACGCTACGGCATCGCGGTAACAACTTTCTCCTTCTCCAGATGGTCACTTCGTGTCATGGGTGTTTGTTTTGTTTTTGGTTGCCCGTGGATTGTATACGGAGACTAATTTATGTTGTCGCCCGTAGGGCGTGGATTAGTCTAAATCCGTATCTTCTTAGATTTGGATTTGGGGGTTGGGTTTAAGGATACGTTAGCCTCATTTGAGACTAAGATCAACTTAAACGTTAGTTAAGGATACGTTAGTCTAATTTTAGACTAAGATCAACTTAACGGGATCATTTAGATCCAACAAAAGAGCATTTGGGCTCTATTGTTTAGTTTAGGGACATTACGGTCGATTAGTTTAAGGACATTACGGTCCATTGTTAGTTTAAGGACATCTCGGTCCAAGGTTAAGGACATTATAGTCCATGGGTTTTAAAGGACCCCACAATCCAAGGTTAAGGACATCATAGTCCATGGGTTTTAAAGGACCCCACAGTCCGAGGTTAAGGACATCATAGTCCATGGGCTTAAGGACCCCACAGTCCAGTTTAAAGACGTCATGGTCTATGAAATGTATGGTTGTCGGGACCCGTCACCTCTCTGAAGACGTTGAAGGATTACAACGACAAATATCAGAGGAGTAAAGAGATGTACCCTTGAACCAAGGTTGGTTGAGATCTGTAGTCCAATTTGGGGCTAAGATCTGTTAAAAGATTTATGAGCATATGGGCTCAATTGATATGAGTTGAGGACTTATGGACAATCTTGGGCTAAATCCAATCAGGCCAAAATGTTTGACATTTTATTTTGGGCTATTGAGCCTTTATTTGGGCTTGGCCCTGACAGTGTTTTTGTCTTTATTGAATGCTGAGCATTCCTCATAGCCTTAAGCTTATTAAAGAACAATTTATGTTCTATCAGCGACACGTGGCGTGCTTGGCGCTTTGCGCCATTCAAAGAGCGCAGCGCGCTTCTGCCGAGTAGCCCACACGTGAAGGACACGTGTCACGCTTGGCGCTGAGCGCCAGATGATGGGCGCATTGCGCCGGTTTATGAGCGCGGAGCGCTATTAGTTTAATGATGCACACGTGATTGACACGTGGTGCGCCTGGCGCTGAGCGCCAACCCATGAGCGCAGTGCGCTATTTCAAGAGCGCAGTGCGCTATTTCAAGAGCGCAAAGCGACACGTGTCGTGCTCGGCGCTGAGCGCCAGTCTAAGAGCGCAGAGGCGCAGTTCCAGAGTGCAAAGCGCAGTTCCAGAGCGCAAAGGTGCATATGATCAATTTTGTGATCTAAAAAGAGACTTTGTCTCAAGATTCTAAGAACAAAAGTTCTTCAATCTCTTATGTTGATGAAAGGCTTTGCCTTTATAGATCTATGATCTGTGAGAAAGAAGTAAATTCTTCTTTTATTTTATGATGAGATCTTTTGATCTCTCTGTGAAAGACTTTTTGTCTTTGTAGATCTATGATCTTTTAAAGAAGTGAATCCTTCTTTTTAAATTATGAGATGATTTCATCTCTATGTTTATCATCATCATTTTTTTACCTTGAAGAAAGTTTTCTTCTTCTAAGAGCTTACTCTTTTTCTTTGAATTTCTCAAAGTTTATCAGGAGGTTTCTCTCTATGCTTTTGTATATTTTTCTGTATCTTGAGACTTGAAGTCTAGGGGCCTTTATATAGGGCAAGCTGATCAGTTCAATCAGTTAAGGAGATCTTTTCTCCAATTGATTTGGGGAATTTCCCATCGTTGGATCTTTGATCCAAAGGCTTCTGATTTACAGCAGGCAATCTTCTTGTTTTTAACAAGATTGAGAAATCTTTCCATACAGAATTTACTCTGTCTTTTGGTAATTTTTAATTACCATTGGATCATTGATCCAACGGTGCTCTGCTTTACAGAGCACAATCTGGTTATTTGGAAAGATATTTAGAAATCTTTCCTTAATAGAATATAATTCTGATTAATTAATGATTTATCATTATTATTAGATCTTTGATCCGACGGTGAGGAGCTTTTAGTTCCAGCGCCAGCGCACCCGTGCTTTGCACGTGGTGCACTGCTTAGAGTGCAGTGCACTTAGCGCTAGCGCATTTTGTACTTTGCATATGGTGCGCTGCTTAGAGCGCAGCGCATCTAGCTCTAGCGCACACATGGTGTGCTGCTTACAGCGCAGCGTACCCAGCGCTAGTGCCCACGTGCTTTGCACGTGATGCGCTATTTAAGGCGCAGCACACCTGGCGCTGCATCTGAAGCGTTGCTTCATTTCAAAAATTTGAATTTTGAACAGAACTTTGCTCTGATTGGGGGAAACAAATGCCCCCCCACCGTTCCGCTCACGTGGCCCATATGTGAGTGCAGCGGTGGCAGCATCTGCGCCCTTGGATCAACTCAGAAGTTGAAACGGCACTCAGTGCCTATAAATAGGACTTTTAGTCCTTAGGATGATTTCTGTTCATCTTCCTCCTTGTTCTCTGAGAATTTTTATTCTCCCACAGAGTATAGCTCTTCATCTTAAGAATTTTCTTAAAGACAGAATTTTGTCAAAATTTAGGTAAAGATTAAATCTTTTAATAATCTAGGGTTTTACCCATTAACAGAGCCTTGCTCTTCATAGATCTTTGATCTAAAGAAAACCCTTTTAGGGTTTCATTAACAGAGGTTTGCTCTCTTGGAATCATAGATCTAAAGAGATCTTTTTCACGGTTTCTTAACCCATTAACAGAGCTTTGTTCTTTTCAAATCATGTAGATTTATTAATCTCTTATGAAGAACTCTTAAGAGTTTGTTCATAGATCTTGAAGATCTCAGAATTTTAATTCATATATAAAAAATTGATTTTAGTTCTTCTGATGGATTATTCCATCGTTTTTTCCAGAGCAAGGCCCTTGAGGAATTTTTATTCCTTCATCATTAGAACTTGACAGGCGTCATTCTGTCATAGAGCGCTGCTCTCAAGGGGAGATTTACTCCTTAGCCCGAGGGATTTCTCATTAAATGAGAATCAATTGAGGATTTTCTCATTTAATTAACAGTCTCATCAAATGATGAGGCTGTTTTATTAATGATGAACTGTCATCTAGATTTTGTGGGCCCCCTTTGGTCGCTCTCTACTGCAGTGCAGTGCGGTACAAATTTTAAAGTACCAAGTGTCAGAATTTAAAATATAGTACTGACAGTTGACTTTTGTCCTCTTTCGCGCAGGTGACATGTCTTCCGATCGTTTTTTCCCATTCGTTCATTCAGGGGGAGGATTCCCTGGAGCACCTGTGGACCAGGAAGTCTTAGCATTGATCAGAGATCATGACCCGGAACATAAGAATCTTCATCTCTGGGGGACATGGTGCAATCAAATTATTAAGGGTCAGCAGAGCTTTTCGAGCGCAGTACCCTCAGAGCCCATCATGGTGATCTATTATGCTGACCCACCCCCGGTAAACTATACCGTGGAAGAAGTCAACTGGACTTCGGGAGGTCTTCTTCAGCCTGCTATGGCTTCAATATCCGTTCAGCCTCCAATGGCTTTGGATACCCTGGGACGACATATTTGTCAAGGCGAGGAGCGCCCATAGGGACAACCATATATGATTGGCCTAATTCCTCGTCATCCAGCTGGCTATCTGCAATGGGCCCGCTATATTCTGTCAGCGAAGAAGTCGCAGTTGCTGAGGCTTGGGTTATATCCCATAATTTATGCTTCTCTCTTCTAGTATTCTACGCTTCCCGCCTGGTGGGTTAAGGCATTTCTGGAGCAGTGGAATATTCCTACTCACACCTTCCTTTTGCTGGACCGAGAAGTATCAATCTCCTTAGAGGAATTTGCAGAAGTTTCTGGTTTACCGGTTATGGAGGAGCATTATGAGGAACTGCATCCTACGGATGAATACGTTTTTGGTGCCAAGTCAGTGATGACAGGCCTTACCCCGGAGAACGCAATTCAACACCAATACCCTAGTTTGATCAAAGTGTTGAATATTTATGAGGGCCTTTTCCTCGAATCTGGGAGCCGTGGGGTTAATTTCGAGGATTTCATCGCTCGTTTTCTTCACCTGGAAGTCCTTTCGAAGGAGGCCGCTAAATTCGCCAAACTTGACGACCCTTTCGGCTTAGGTTTAAATGACCTGCCAACGGCGGAGGCAGATCAAAAGAGTTCCGTCCTTCCCAACACCCCAGTCGTTTCTTTTGCGGAGGTTGCAGTCCCTGAGATTGATGAAGAAACGTTCTTTTTGGGGTTTCTTGGGCTATGGCTGAGCTGGTTTCCGCTTCCGATGCACCCTCGCCGTATGAGGCCGTCTGTTTTCTACCCAGCTCACCGAATGGTTATTGGGGTGAAAGTGGCTGTCGGGGTTGCCGGATTAGCTCATTTGTATTACGACCTCAACCAAGCGGCGGATACTACTGAATCAGGAGTGTAGCATGTGAACTTCTCGATGCATTACTTCATGTCATGGCTCGAGCTACATGCACTTGGCGTTTTCGGTATCCATAAAAGGCCGTCCTTCTACGACAGGTGCGGCTTCCCCCGGATTATGCGATTAGTCGACGCATCTATTGTAAATCCGTCACCGCGGGAAGCTAGGGGTTTGCTCCTTCATTCTCGCACGGTTGGAGATGGCATGTCCTTTACCGACAAAATTCTGACTATCGGCAAAGAGTCCGCAACAACGGTGCAGCCATTGCGGGACATTTTTAAAGATGGAGCCTCTGTTTTGAAAGATCGAAAAATCCTTCATTTATATTCCATCAGACCGGGCTTTCTAGTGTTTAGGCAAAATGATGCGGCGTTATTCATGAGATACAATCCGCATTGTTTCGCCCAGCAGCTGAGCTATAATCAGGAAGTCCCGTGTTCATATCATAATTTTGCATTATTATATTCCCCATTCTTATTCATTTTACAAATAAATAGGTGCTTTTGATCCATGTCTGCTACATAGTTGCAGGTTACACATTCTCGGAACAAAACAGTGAAATTGATGAAAAGAAGATACAAAAGTGAGACTACGACCAACAAATGGAAGAATCTTGATCATGCCTACAGTTTAAGGGACAATAAAGGTCAATGAACAAGTTCACAAAGTACAAAGGCAGCGCAAGGTTCAAGACTTCGACATGAAGCAAACGGTAAAGTCCACGACATTATGCACTGTGGAAATCTGGAAGAAAACTAGAAGACAATCTGAGAAACTAAGTGAAGAAACAAGAAGACAAATGCAACTGGAGAATTACCAAGAGAATACAGCTCAAGAACCCACCACATGGCCGCGGATCCACGGCCAAACAGGGCTTTTGGCCGTGGTTCCGCGGCCATATAGAGCACGTGTCGGTGCAATTTTGTGACGGCGGCGGCGACGTGTTGACTAATCTTCTTAGGGTAAATTTGTAAATGCAGATGTGTATCGGATGTAACCCTAAGGTTTCTATGATCTATAAATAGAAACCCTAAATCTCTTTTTGAGGTATGCCTCTTCCTATGCCTCTTTTCATTGATCAAAAATTCAGAATTCATTGTAATGTATGAAGAGAGCATCAAATAAGTTAGTAGATTTTCTTTACCTTGCCCTAGTTAATTTCCTTTCTGCCGTAGTATAGAATTTTATTATCTGCCCTAGTTAATTAGTTTAGAACTTTTAATTATTTGCCGTAGATAAAAAATATTTCTTTTAATCAATTCCCTAATGAGTGAGTAGTTCGTCACTTGTTAGGGTTAGGAATAGGAGAGGTTTGAGAGATGAAAATCTCTCACCCCTTTCTTGCCCATTACATATTTTTATAGGACTCCATGCATACATACACACACCGCTCACTACGGCACCCTATCCCACGAGGTAGTGGTGATACCGTAGTTTAAAAAGACCGGTTGTATATGTTTTCCATGGAGGTTAGGGTAAGAATTAAAAAAGGAAGGACAAGAACCTAGAGTAAGAAACCTAGTTTCTTCCCGATGGTACTAATCCACTTTATTAATTATTACCATAACACCTAATAGATCTTAATTAGGGCATAGAAAGCTGTGAGGAATAATGAATTTCCAAACTTAACCTAAACCTAACCCTAGCAAGGTTTTAATCCTAGTCTAAATCAACCTTAGTTTTTAGTGATAGTCAATCCAACACCAATTGGAATTAACTCGTTAAAACAAATTGAGAATACACAAAATCCCTGTGGACCGACCCGTACTCACCGGCTAGCTACCAAGCGACGCCGTTCTTGATTGCGGTAAAATATTCTTTGATCACAAAATCTCTATCAATCAAATAGCGCCGTTGCTGGGGATCGAACCCGGGTCACCCGCGTGACAGGCGGGAATAGTCACCATTTGATTTTTGTAGGATTTTATGATCAAAGAATTAATTATCGCAATCAATAACGGCGTCGCTTGGTAGCTAGCCGGTGAGTACGGGTCGGTCCACAGGGATTTTGTGTATTCTCAATTTATTCTAACGAGTTAATTTCAATTGGTGTTGGATTGACTATCACTAAAAACTAAGGTTGATTTAGACTAGGATTAAAACTTTGCTAGGGTTAGGTTTAGGTTTAGGTTAAGTTTGGAAATTCAATATTCCTCACAGCTTTCTATGCCCTAATTAAGATCTATTAGGTGTTATGGTAATAATTAATAAAGTGGATTAGTACCATCGGGAAGAAACTAGGTTTCTTCCTCTAGGTTCTTGTCCTTCCTTTCTTAATTCTTATCCTAACCTCCATGCATACATACACACACCGCTCACTACGGTACCCTATCCCACGAGGTAGCGGTGATACTGTAGTTTAAAAAGACCGGTTGTATATGTTTTCCATGGAGGTTAGGGTAAGAATTAAGAAAGGAAGGACAAGAACCTAGAAGAAGAAACCTAGTTTCTTCCCGATGGTACAAATCTATTTTATTAATTATTACCATAACACCTAATAGATCTTAATTAGGGCATAGAAAGCTGTGAGGATTATTGAATTTCCAAACTTAACCTAAACCTAACCCTAGCAAGGTTTTAATCCTAGTCTAAATCAACCTTAGTTTTTAGTGATAGTCCATCCAACACCAATTGGAATTAACTCGTTAGAACAAATTGAGAATACACAAAATCCCTGTGTACCGACCCGTACTCACCGGCTAGCTACCAAGCGACGCCGTTCTTGATTGCGGTAAAATATTCTTTGATCACAAAATCTATATCAATCAAATGGCGCCGTTGCCGGGGATGGCGTAGTATTTTCTTTTTGTAATTTCGGGTTAATATAAAATCATAAAAATCATAAAAACTGAAAAAATAAAAAATATAAAATTTTTATCATCTTGTTATTTTTTGAAGGGTGTTTTGTTTGAATTGTGCAGGATCGACGAACGGATTCAGATCTGGAAAATTCCAGAGAGCAAAACAGCAAAATCACAGATCTGAACAAGCAGAGGATAATCAAAACAGAAAGCAGAAGAAATCTCGGGAACTGAACCGCATAGGACACCGCGGAAACGCGGCACTAACTCACTTCTGGCGGCGGAACCGCGGTCTGGAGGTGACGTCAGCAAGAAAAATCCCCTCTGTAAGCTTCTTCTCTTCTTCTGAAACCCCATTATCTTCTCTGTAAAAATTTTCCTGCAGGGTTCTTTGCACAAAAACTCCTCCCCTTCTCCAATAACTTGATCTTGTGCAGGAATCTTTGCGCCGCGCTAAAAAAAATTTTGTTTGCAAGTGATTTTGTTTACTGCTTTGCATATCTAAATTGACTTTAAGGGGCTTGAACACCAATCCAGACTGGGTGAGGATTTCATTACCCTTCCCAGGACCCCAAAAATCATATAAAGCATATTGCATTGACCATCAAGTTAATTAAAAAGAAGATTAGACTCAGCCCTAAGGACTTCGCGTTCAATAGGACAAAGGAATAGTTGTAGGCATCGACCGTTGATCTAAATCTGACTTTGTGGTGCCTAGACTAGACAGGTAGGGAAAGATAACTTTAAAAGGCTCGTCTCACGGTGATTCGTGAGCGGATCCCTTCTTTCTCTACTTGTGCTTACCTGGCCACAATTGGCGGTGAAGAGGCGGTTTAAGGTCCTCACATCTTGCCCTTTGGAACAATTAGGAGCAGTCTAGCTGATCTAGGTGACCCTAGATCTAGGCTTGATTATGCATTTGTGATTGATTGAACGTGTGTCTAAGCCTTTTATTGAAAAATCTTTTTTGCAAAAAGCTCCTTATGAAAAAATAAAAAAAAACACAAAAAGGAAAAAAATTACGAAAACTTGCAACTTGTCGCTAAGAAATCCGTGCACCCCACTTACACCCACTTCTTCTCATTGACGTTTTCTTACCCCCACCTTCTGTTTTTCACCTTTTTGACTACACTACCTCTTTAGTGTATGTCCGGTTGGACTAGGGACACGAGTGCCCGTTTAGTCCGTGTCTCGTTGGTACCGACTGACGACGCTTTCGACTCCGAAGTCGAAATTCCTTCCACTTCCTTACCTTCACCTTCACATTCTTCGTCTTCTAAGGAGATGTCGGGATTCAATCCTAACAACACCTTACCCGCGGGACTGATTCCACCTCCGCTAGGTGCGAAGAACCCACAACACCCACCTGTTGAAGCGCCCCAACGAATCGCGCTCCAGGATCTTTTCTACCCTATCCGCACCGCCTTACCTACTTGTCTTTCACTTCCACTGGCAAATGGGGATAACTTTGAGATCAAACCCCACTTCATCAACATGTTGCCAAAATTTCACGGGCTGGAATCCGAAGATGCCTATATCTTTATAAACAAATTCCAAAATGTTTGCGTAATGATGAAGACAACACAACTTTCTAATGATGCTATAAGGCTACGTGTCATTCCATTCACTTTATGTGACCTAGCCGAGAAATGGTTATATAGCACAGCATCACACTCGATAAAAAATTGGGAAGAGTTTGTTAAAACTTTTCTAAAAAAGTTTTACCCACATCACAAGACCGCGAGAATTCGCAATGAGATTATTCAATTTTCCCAGCATCCTTCCGAACCCTTTTGGAAGTGTTTTGAAAGATTTAAAAACCTACTTGTTCAATGCCCTCACCACGGTATCGAGAATTGGCAACTTTGCCAAACTTTATACGAGGGATTGAACCCAGCAACTAAGCAGTTGTTGAAAACCATTTGTCAATGTCACTTTCTAACAAAATCAAGCGAGGAAGCATGGCAGTTTCTCGACGATCTTGCTGAACAAACACTTCAGTGAGAGAGCACTAAGACCACCTCATCTTCTTCAACAGGTCAGTCTAGAGCAGGCATACATCAATTAGATATGTCGATTGCAATGAAGGCCGAAATGGCTGATTTGATTGATCTCAAAAACTATCTATAACCGCAATCAAGAACGGCGTCGCTTTGCAGCTAGCCGGTGAGTACGGGTCGGTCCACAGGGATGTTGTGAATCTCTTAGTCGCTCTAACGAGTTAATTCCGAAGGGTGTTCGGATTGATTATTAAATCTAAAAAAAACTAAATCTATCTAAAAACTAGATTAATCTAGATCTAAATATTGCTAGTGTTAGGTTTAGGAATGATTTGGAAATGTAAATAAATCTCAACGCTTTCTATACCCAAATTAGGATCTATGAGGAGTTATGGTAATTATCAATAAAGGGGATTAGATCCATTCGGGAAGGTGTTCATTCCTCTAGGTTCTTGTTCTTCCTTTAGAGATCCTTACCCTAACCTCCATAGAAAACGCGCACAATCGGGCCTTTATACTACGGTATCATCGCTACCTCGAGGGATAGGGTGCCGTAGGGCGCGGTGTGTGCGTGTATGCATGGGGTCCTATAGATTCTATGTGATGGGTAAGAAAGGGATGATAGATCTCATCTCTCAAAAGCCTTTCCCAAAGCTAACATCTAAGGCAAGGAATTAAAATCTAAACTAGAGCAATTAAATAAAACTACTTACAGATGGCTCTCTCCAAACATCAACACAGGTTTGTCAGATCTGGATTCATGAATTGAAAAGAGGCACCGATGCTCTCCAAAAAGAATTCTAAAATTTATTAATGAAGGGAGGCATAACCTAATACAAGAATTAGGGTCTCTATTTATAGAGGATAGAAACTCTAGGGTTACAATTGACTTGCACATCTGCTATTACAAAAATACCCCTAAGAAAAGACCTAGTCAACGCCGCCACAAAAATATGGTAAAAAGTTTTTCTCCTGATTGCACTACTCTGCCGCGGAACCGCGGCCCGAGGCATGGTTTGGCCGCGGTTCCGCGGCCAAACAAGAGGATTGCTGCATAAAATTTGGTGTGCTGGCTCCTGCTGACTTGTATTTTCTACTTTTATAGGTCTTTTCTCAGATTGGCTTCTACATATTCTCCAGATCTTCACAGTGAACATTGTAGCGGAATTTTATCGTTGCTTCGTGACAAGTCTTGAACCTTGCGCTGCTTTGTACTGATCTTTGTATAGGCTTGATCAAGATTCTCTGTTTGTTGGTCAAAGTCCACTTTTGCATCGTCTTGTCATCGTTTTCACTGTTTTAGATCTAAGAACATGTAACCTATAATATGTAGCAGACATGCGTCAAAAGCACCTGTTTATTTATAAAACAAATAAGAATGGGGAATATAATAATGCAATATTATGGTATGAACAAATACCCCCAAACTTATCTTTTGCTCGTCCTCGAGCAAACTTATTTTTTATTCTTGACAAAAAACCTAACCGCACTTTCGCAGGGAAACGCGATTGCACTGAGCTCGTCCAACAAGCCGTTAAACCTCTAGGTGTCCCTAGTAGGAGGAGTGTTGTGTCCTGAGGGTTTTCAGCGGATACTACCCACAAAATCCTATCAATTCGGCTTTTTCGACTTTTGTTCTCCAATTAGGTTTTCTAACAAGGAATTCTATTATCGTTGACTCGTAAATTATCCACTCATATTCTTCACACTTCCTCATCATTTAACTTAAGATTATATATATTTTGCAGACCTACTTAGCTTTCGGCATTTCTTAAGTTTTTCTTCTAGGGTTCCATCTCCACTTAGGAATTTTTATCAACTCTACTAAAGATACAAGTTCTATTCTTCACTCCTATCTCTCATCTAAACTCCAATCACATATCCCCACGTGTGTGTATAAATCACCCCTACACTTGGAAATTCAAATCATACTCTTGTCCGTTGTCCAAAGTACTTATTAATTGGTGAATTTTTAATTGAATTTTGCTTACACATCCTTCATGTGACCGTTAATACTTCTTGAGGTACCAACAACCGATTACAAGATGTGTTTGCACATTAAAGCGTAATTCCTAGTCTTGCAATACTCAAGGCTTTTTAGCAGTGACTCCCAAACCAGTTGGTCTAAGGCACTAGGTGATGAAGCACCCTCGCTAAATATTTTTTTTCTATTTTTGCAGCCTTAAGTAATCACAAAAACCAGTGTTCATTTTTTTATTCTTTATTCACACTTGTATTTTTTATTTTTCATCGTACTAAGGACTTTAGACAAGAGCATTTCAAGGTCTCCTCTACTATTCCAAGTTTCAAGGTGCGTGATTGTGCAAATTTGTAGGGTATACATTTTCAGAATCAAGACTTAAGCTAGGAATTATTTTTCAAACTTATACTCTAGTAAAAATATCAATACTTTTCCTTCGTTTCGACTTAGCCCAAAAAGTGAACTCAAAATTTGCCTATTTCTAAATAAACTACAAAGACATATATTTTCTACTGCTAAACTTTAAGGAAGGTTATTTTTAGGGTTTTTAATTTACTAAGTCTAAGATCTAGTTGTTCCTAACTAGTTAACCTATTTATCAAACTCAAATCAATACGGCCAAAATTGAATACATTAATTTTTATAATTTTGAAAATTTTCAATTTTTATGGGTTTTAAAATAATTATGCAAATGCAAAAATATGTACAAATGAATGCGAAGGAAGAAGACGTACCGAGCATACCCCCAAACTTAAACTTGACAGTGTCCTCACTGTCATGCCACACCAAGAGGGTCAAAATGTCGGCACTCTCCTGTTTATTTATTTATAATTTTTTATTTTTTATATTTTTTATAGAAAAAGAAAACAAAAAATATATATACATATATACAACAAGGTTTCCCCCAAACTCAAACTTGGCCTTACACAAGCCAAAGGTTAGCACCAACCATTCAAAAATCTCGTCGTGGTAATGGTAGAGTTGGTGAAAGGAGAGAGTGGAAAGAAGAGAAATGAGACGCACACGAGACCGTGTGGAGGTAGAGATGGGATACGGTCTCGGTGGGGGAGAAGAAAGGTGGAAAAGAGAAAGAAGTGTTGTACGATCTTGAGGGTGTAAATCGAGTGAATAAATTAGCACAATTTGTGATGACCGATGTGTTAAAAGCGATTGTGCTAACCTATCAATCCGTCGAGAAATAGGGTCAAATCCCTCAAGATTCGCAAGAAAGCATGGGTACGCCGAACTTGGTATTGGAGATGAAAGCGTAACAGTCTCTTGTAAGGTCGGAACGATATGAAGGACAAAAGGGAGTGAATTAGGGATAGTCTCATTCTCACCGTAGTAAACTATCTCGAACTGGAAAGATTCCAACAATGGTTCGAAACGACTGTAAGCAACCGAGTCTGATGGTTCAACTAACTCATATGAAAATGTAAAGGACTCAAACTCGGGCGGTGAGTCATCAACATCGTCCGGAAAAGTGAAACACTCGTAAGTGTCATCATCTGTGAGAACTGTGTCAGATTCAAAGGAAAATTTTTCAAGCTCACAGTCTTCAAGCGTGATATTAGGCGTGGACGGAACGATGGAAATGAGGGAGGGTGATTTAGTTAAAGGTTCAAGAGGATGAATTGGAAAATCCGACACATCAAACAAAAATGGTTCAACCTCAATATTATCCTCAATACTATCCTCATAATTCTCCTCAATATTTATCTCATCCATGCCATTATCATCAAAATCAAGACGCATATGAAGTTCGGGAGAAACATCTAATGACTTGGGATGATGAATTGGAGATAAAATTTCATTCAAATTTACGGGTTCATCATCCAAAATATTCCCGGCGTCTATATCCTCAATCAAGTGAAAATCAATTTTCTTAGACACCTCATCAAAAGCATGGATATTTATCAATTCAGGTTCTAGATTGGAGGTGTAAAGGTCAAACGGATTAGGTGCGGTTTCACTCGAAAGGGGTTCCTCACAATTTGGCAAATCAAGCACTACAAAGTCGCACAACTCATCATTTTGGACACATGTTTGAAAATTGGAGTTGTTGGATTCAATTGGGTATGGGTAGGTTTGATTTGGAAATCCTCTCACATTCTCTCTCTGTCCAACCGCCTCCTCATACATTGGAAAATTTGGAGCTAGTTGGAAACTAGCTACCGGTTCACTCGGTTGCATAAGGGCGGCCATGGACGCTTCTACATTCCTCACCATTTTGTTTGTTGCTGCAATATAAGCCTCCAATGACTCTTCCAAACTAGACTTGGGTGGTGAGGGGGTTTCGGTAAAAGATTCGAAATTGTTTGGATATGTGAAACTCCCTAATGGCTGTAACACCCGAGCCCAATAATACTATTTCTGTTACTGGTTGAGTGTTCGACATTGCTCATTTCATTTATCTTGCTTGTTTGGTTCTTATTGCAAAATTTTAACCGGCTAAGTCAGTTTTGCATATAACAAATTTTAACACCTAAAGTAAAATTAAAAATATCTATATTGGCCTACACGTCACCACTAGCCGCGTGGTAGCGTTCGTGCGTCGAGTTTCCATCCCTTTCGGTGAAACGGGCGAGTTTGGACGGCTACGCGCGCGTGCAAGTGTCCGACTTGGGGGCATGCATTTTAATCATAAAACATTTCATTTTAAAATTTGGAACGCGCCTAAAATCTTATTATTTGAATTTCAAATATTTGGGCCCAACCCGGGCGCGAATTGGAAATGTTTCATTTAGCGCCAAAATCCCAATTTAATTTAATAATCTAAAACTATACTAAAACCATAATAAATATATTCAATCTCAGAACTGTTACTGAAATAACGAATGAACCCTTTTAAATCTTTTGAAATTGTTCCCCAGCCAATCACGAGGGGATTAATCCCTCGTGGGCCCGTCTATCTCCCTCTCTCTATCTCTCCTCTCTCCTTCTGTCTCTCTCTCTCTCTCTTCCTCTAATCTCTCTCTCTCTCTCTCTCTATCCCTATATATATATTTCTTCCTTCGTCTTCGCGAGAACCCCCACCGAACCCACGCGAGCCTAACCCTAGCCTCGTCGTAACCCTAGCCAGCCTTGTTCCCCGTCGCCGACGCCACCACCACCATCACCCTTGCCTCCGCAGCCTCGACCGCACCTCCTTCCTCCTTCTCCCTTCCGTCCAGCGCCTGCAACCCAGCGCCGTAGCCACCTGCACCGTCGCCGCTTGCCGTCGCCGCCGCCTCTCGTCGCCGACGACGCCAACTTCTCCCCTTCGCCCTCTTCCCGACCTCGACACCTTCCTCCTCCTTCCCGTACGCCGGCGCCGCAACAGAACCCAAGCTGCAACCCAACCACCTCCTCTGGTTGCCGGAAATCGCCGCCGTCGACTCTCGTCGTCGTCACCCGCGCCACCGCCGACCACCTCCTCTTTCCCTGCAACCAAACCCCGGCCATTACCTCCCCTACTCACAGCACCACCCGATCCAGCAACCTCCAGCCTTTCTGCCGCGTTCACTGTTCACCGCCGGAGCCCATCGCCGTCGACCCCATCGCGGTTGCCATCCTTGATATCCCAGTAAGTTTCTCATGACCTCTCCCCTTCCCTTTTCCCTTCGCTGGTCGCTTTTTTTTGTCCGTGCGTAGTTTGCTAACCGTCGTCGCTGTTTTGACATTTCGCCGGAATCCGGCCGTGCCGACGACTTGACCCGACTTTCCAGCGAAGTACTCCGGTCCGCGTGGTCCCGCTGTTCGTTGGTTGGACTCGATCCGTGACCCGTGCGTCCGTCGCGTGTTTTCCGCCGACGTTACGTTCGTTTTTCCCGGTTCGCGAAACCGTCGAGGCAAGTATTACTTGCCACATGCTATGCTATACCAATTAAGTGTGCTTGACTCATTAAACTTGCAAAGATTAACTAGTGTAGTTACTTTTCTTATTTGGACGCATTATGACATATATCATGATACAGTTAACCTAAACCGCATTTTGCCACTTTAACCCTAATAACTAAACTACCGGTTAATCATTTTGCTGTTTAAAGGACGATAGCCGTACACATGTAGTTTTATTACTTTCTGTTATTGATATTGCACCACCTTGTGATTACTGCACCCCAAGGGTGCTCGAACCTGTTAATATGATAATACAACTGCACTATATTAATGCACCATTGCGATTAAATGAACTGTTATTGTTGTTTACTTTACTTCCTGCTGTTATTCCTTATTCGATTATATACCTGTTGTGAGCACACCCTCGATTGCGTTACATATTGACCTGACCTTGATACACATGACATATACATATACCGATGCACCGGACATGGTACCCTTTACTATCGACTCCACCTGTTGTACCATGACCTGACCTGTTACCTGATCTCATGCCTAATGCCAACAAACCTGACTTGGGGTCCTCATGGACCATTCCTGCTGTCTATCCAGACAAACCTGCTTTTACCTGATCCTGTGTTGGCATTAGTTCTTGATTACTGAATACCTGACTCGACATACATAACTTGGGGGTATGGGGAAATCAAAGGTGAAACTGATTTGTAACTCAACAGTTTGATACCTGTTCTGATCAGTCTTACGGGCTAGGCCAGCCCCGGAGTGATGATGCTGACATCACTCATCCATCCTGCTACTTGTTACTGCCTAGCGGCACGTCTCGGATTCAGCCCCGAGAATCTTGACCGTGGTCCCGGGCACGCACGGGATACTATTGAGTTACATCGACGAGTCATCAATTGATTTCAAAGACTTTAGAATAGAAACCTGATAGAACAGTTTAGTTACCCACTGCACACTACCCTGCACTGTTGTTTCATATTATTGCTTTATTCATGTTTATCCCTGCATTGCTTATTACCATGTTCATATTATACTATTGGTTGACATGACGCGCTGACGTCTGGGTTTTGCATAGCCCAGATTCTTTACCACTGTCGTCGACCGAGCAGGAGTACTTCAGCCAGCAGGCTGATTTGTGAGTTCTGTAGTGATTAGTTTATTCATTGCATTTTATTTCCAGATGTGAGCCCGCATTATGGGACGTACTTTTCTATTATTGTATTGGATCATTTGCTTCTGCACTTATTTATCATTGACTCTTGTTATTATGGATTTGGACATGTGTTAGATAGTTTATTTTATCTTGTTCTTGATATCTCTACAGCCGTAATGTGACTGTGGATGGATACTTCCTACCCACAGGTAGCATGGTTGGCTATGTCACGTGCCCAATCTTGCGTACTCTGGGAAGCGGGGCGTGACATGGTTCTTTTGGTATCAGAGCCATAGGTTAATTGGGTTGATTCTTTTGTAGTTGGGTATTGTACCCGATACACGAATCAGAATACCCGTGCTTAGGAAAACATGTCCTACCACCTTGACCGTTTTACCATTCTTGAATCACATTCTTGGATCATGTCGACGTGCAAACTTACTTTGCATGTTAACTCGAAAATCTGATTTCTTGTTATCTCTAGGACTTAGGCGACTTGGGTGGAGTTAAGTAATTGTGGCTATGATACCGCGGCATAGTTACAATGCGGTACTCTATTTAAGTATCTTGGAGTTCTAGCCTTGATCTATATTCAGAATCTATCATCATGCTAATGTTGGGTGTTTTGAGTTCAGGATTATGGCAAGTAAGAATGCGAAGACGTACCAGAGGCGTGTGGATGAAGCCGCCATGCTTGGAGTGATAAGAGGAATGCTGGAGAATCAAAGAAACAGACCGAGCTGATCCAGCAGCAAGCGGACTCGTTTCGGGAAGGTTTGCAGATCGTTCAGTAGTCTGTGAACAATATTGGAGCTAGACCAGTTGACCGAATAGGGACCGTAGCAGATTTCAGGCGGTTGGGTCCATCTACATTTACTGGTTTAAAGGAGCCATTGCCAGTGGAGCAGTGGCTAGTTGACACAAAGAACTTGCTTTTTGCGGCACAGATTCCAGATGACAAAAAGTTGTTGTGGTACACATTCAGCTAGTGGACTACGCCCGAGAATGGTGGCTTGTTGAGGAGACCCGCTTGCCCAAGCCGATCAGTTGGGCGGATTTATCTAAGAGTTTCCTGGAGAAATTCTTCCCGCGGACTGCACGGGAGGAAATGGAAGAGAAGTTCATCGGACTAAGGCAGAATGGAGCAACCGTGGACGTGCATGCAGCAGAATGGACGAGACTCAGTAGTTTCGCTGGACCTTTCGCGACCAACGATGCAGACAGCAGTTGCAGTAAGGAAGCAGTTCGGTCGGGCCAGTCAGTTCAGGGCTAGGCCGACACACAGTGTTCTTGCAGCTATGGAAGTTGATAGTACTGAAAAGCCGGCAGTTGTTCGCGACTTTATGGACGTATTTGAAAATATATCGGGCTTACCGCCGAAGCCAGACGTGGAGTTCGCGATTGACCTTATTCCTGGTGCAGCGCCAATGTCTAAAGCTTATTATCCAATGGCACCAGTAGAATTGGAAGAAGTTAAGAAACAAGTTACTGAATTTCTTGAGAAGGGTTGGATTCGAAGCAGCAACTCGCCTTGGGGAGCTCCAGTTCTTCTAGTAAAGAAGAAGGATGGCACAAGAAGGATGTGTATCGATTATCGAGAATTAAACCGGGTAACTATTAAGAACAAGTACCCGATCTCTCGCATTGGAGAACTTTTTGAGCAGCTTAGTGGCGCGAGGGTATTCTCGAAACTGGATTTGCGATCCGGATATCATCAGGTCCGAGTGAAAGTAGAGGATATTTGCAAGACGGCGTTTTGAACTCGGTATAGACATTACGAGTATCTAGTGATGCCCTTCGGAGTAACGAATGCGCCGGCAGTATCATGGATTTGATGAACCGAATCTTTTCACCATTCTTGGACCAGTTTATTGTGGTATTCATTGACGACATTCTGGTTTACTCGAAGAGTTCGGAAGAGCATGCTGAGCATTTGAAGATCGCACTGCAGACGCTGAGACAGGAGAAATTGTATGCGAAAATGAGTAAGTGCGAATTTTGGCTGGAAGAAGTGAAGTTTCTGGGGCATGTTGTGTCGGGCGATGGAATCGCCGTCGATCCCGAAAAGATTGCAGCAGTTCGAGATTGGCCTATTCCAAGAAATGTGGCTGAGATAAGAAGTTTCCTTGCTTTGGCCGGATACTACAGGAGATTTGTGGAGAACTTCGCTCGTTTAGCAGAACCGTTGACCAAGCTTACGCGCAAGGAAGTACCTTTTATTTGGACGGATAGATGTGCATTGGCCTTCGAGACGTTGAAGCAGAAGTTGATAACCGCCCCTATCCTGACCGTACCAGACAATTCCGGAGGACTGGTGATTCACAGCGACGCATCTGGAAAAGGATTGGGATGTGTTTTGATGCAGAATGGGATGGTCGTAGCTTACGCATCAAGACAACTGAAGACCCATGAGAAGAATTATCCGACTTATGACTTGGAGCTTGCGGCTGTGATCTTCGCTTTGAAGATTTGGAGACACTACCTTTTGGGCGAGAGAGTCGAAGTCTTTACAGATCACAAGAGTTTGAAGTATGTGTTCACTCAGAAGGAGTTGAACATGAGGCAACGCAGATGGTTGGAGCTGATGGCCGACTACGACCTTGATCTTAAGTACCATCCGGGAAAAGTTAACATCGTGCCGGATGCGCTTAGTCGGTTACCAGCGATTCAGGTATTGACTACACAGAGGGAGATCATTGCGGATTTTCGAAGATTTGACTTGGAGGTTGTGCTACCACACTCTACAGGACAGTTGATGCAGTTGCAAGTACAGTCGTCCTTAGTTGAGAAGATTAAAGCGGCACAATCGCAGGATCCTAGACTGCAAAAGTTTCGAGAGCAGGTTGAAGCCGGACTACGAACAGATTTACTGGTCCACGAAGATGGTTCGTTGAGGTATGGTAGCCGTGTGTGTGTGCCAAAGGGGGATGTGCGTGAAGAGCACATGAAGGAGGCACACAGTTCAGCTTACTCTGTACATCCAGGAGGTACAAAGATGTACCGAGATATTCGACAGCATTTCTGGTGGGAAGGCATGAAACGGGAGATTGCTCGCTTCGTGGCTAAGTGCTTGGTATGTCAGCAAGTCAAGGCTGAACATCAAAGGGTTGCTGGTTTGTTGCAACCACTTCCGATTCCTCAGTGGAAGTGGGAACATATAACCATGGATTTCATGACGGCTTTACCGCGAAGTCCAAAGGGCAACAATGCAGTATGGGTGATTGTCGATCGATTGACCAAGGCAGCTCACTTTATTCCTTTCCGGGTTGGTCAATCAACGAAGACTTTGGCAGAGCGGTACATGCAGGAGATTGTAAGATCGCATGGCGTACCAGTGAGCATCGTGTCCGATCGGGACACTCAGTTCTTATCACACTTCTGGAGGAGTTTACAGGAAAGTTTGGGGACTCGATTGAAGTTTAGCACAGCTTATCATCCTCAAACTGATGGGCAGTCGGAGAGAACGATCCAAACTCTTGAAGATATGTTGAGGGCATGCATGTTGGACTTCAAAGGTTCTTGGGAGGATCACCTACACTTGGTGGAGTTTTCGTACAACAATAGCTTCCAAGCGACTATTCAGATGGCTCCGTTTGAAGCTCTATATGGTCGTAAGTGCCGTTCACCTGTTTTTAGGGATGATGTTGGTGAACGAAGGTTACTGGGACCAGATTTGGTGGTACAGACAGTCGAGAAGGTGAATACAATCAGGAAGCATATGAAGGCAGCTCAAGACAGACAGAAAAGTTGGGCTGACACGTCAAGAAGACCTCTAGAGTTCGCCGTGGGTGATTTGGTATTCTTGAAGATATCACCGACTAGAGGGGTGATTCGCTTTGGGAGTCGGGGAAAGCTTAGTCCTCGATTCGTTGGACCCTTCGAGATATTGGAGCGTGTTGGAGAGGTAGCGTACCGTTTGGCGTTACCACAGTCCTTGGCAGGTGTGCACGATGTGTTTCATGTAACTCAACTACGGAGGTATGTTCGAGATGAAACCCACGTCTTGGATCATTCGGAGTTAACTGTACGAGAGGACCTAACTTTTGAGGAGCGACCGGTTGAAATCAAGGATCGAAGAGAAAAGGTTCTTAAGAACAAGGTTATCCCCTTGTGCTTGTTTCTTGGGATAATCGCTCGCATGGAGAGTCCACTTGGGAACGAGAAGATGAAATCCGGCAGAAGTTTCCTCACCTTTTCCTGTAGTTGTCTATCTTATAATCTTGGAATTTCGAGGACGAAATTCTTTTTGTAGTTGGGTATGATGTAACACCCGAGCCCAATAATACTATTTCTGTTACTGGTTGAGTGTTCGACATTGCTCATTTCATTTATCTTGCTTGTTTGGTTCTTATTGCAAAATTTTAACCGGCTAAGTCAGTTTTGCATATAACAAATTTTAACACCTAAAGTAAAATTAAAAATATCTATATTGGCCTACACGTCACCACTAGCCGCGTGGTAGCGTCCGTGCGTCGAGTTTCCATCCCGTTCGGTGAAACGGGCGAGTTTGGACGGCTACGCGCGCGTGCAAGTGTCCGACTTGGGGGCATGCATTTTAATCATAAAACATTTCATTTTAAAATTTGGAACCCGCTTAAAATCCTATTATTTGAATTTCAAATATTTGGACGCAACCCGGGCGCGAATAGGAAATGTTTCATTTAGCGCCAAAATCCCAATTTAATTTAATAATCTAAAACTATACTAAAACCATAATAAATATATTCAATCTCAGAACTGTTACTGAAATAACGAATGAACCCTTTTAAATCTTTTGAAATTGTTCCCCAGCCAATCACGAGGGGATTAATCCCTCGTGGGCCCGTCTCTCTCCCTCTCTCTATCTCTCTCTCCTTCTGTGTCTTTCTCTCTCTCTTCCTCTAATCTCTCTCTCTATCCCTATATATATATTTCTTCCTTCGTCTTCGCGAGAACCCCCACCGAACCCATGCGAGCCTAACCCTAGCCTCGTCGTAACCCTAGCCAGCCTTGTTCCTCGTCGCCGACGCCACCACCACCATCACCCTTGCCTCCGCAGCCTCGACCGCACCTCCTTCCTCCTTCTCCCTTCCGTCCAGCGCCGTGGCCACCTGCACCGTCGCCGCTTGCCGTCGCCGCCGCCTCTCGTCGCCGACGACGCCAACTTCTCCCCTTCGCCCTCTTCCCGACCTCGACACCTTCCTCCTCCTTCCCGTACGCCGGCGCCGCAACAGAACCCAAGCTGCAACCCAACCACCTCCTCTGGTTCGCCGGAAATCGCCGCCGTCGACTCTCGTCGTCGTCACCCGCGCCACCGCCGACCACCTCCTCTTTCCCTGCAACCAAACCCCGGCCATTACCTCCCCCTACTCACAGCACCACCCGATCCAGCAACCTCCAGCCTTTCTGCCGCGTTCACTGTTCACCGCCGGAGCCCATCGCCGTCGACCCCATCGCGGTTGCCATCCTTGATATCCCAGTAAGTTTCTCATGACCTCTCCCCTTCCCTTTTCCCTTCGCTGGTCGCTTTTTTTTGTCCGTGCGTAGTTTGCTAACCGTCGTCGCTGTTTTGACATTTCGCCGAAATCCGGCCGTGCCGACGACTTGACCCGACTTTCTAGCGAAGTACTCTGGTCCGCGTGGTCCCGCTGTTCGTTGGTTGGACTCGATCCGTGACCCGTGCGTCCATCGCGTGTTTTCCGCCGACGTTACGTTCGTTTTTCCCGGTTCGCGAAACCGTCGAGGCAAGTATTACTTGCCACATGCTATGCTATACCAATTAAGTGTGCTTGACTCATTAAACTTGCAAAGATTAACTAGTGTAGTTACTTTTCTTATTTGGACGCATTATGACATATATCATGATACAGTTAACCTAAACCGCATTTTGCCACTTTAACCCTAATAACTAAACTACCGGTTAATCATTTTGCTGTTTAAAGGATGATAGCCGTACACATGTAGTTTTATTACTTTCTGTTATTGATATTGCACCACCTTGTGATTACTGCACCCCAAGGGTGCTCGAACCTGTTAATATGATAATACAACTGCACTATATTAATGCACCATTGTGATTAAATGAACTGTTATTGTTGTTTACTTTACTTCCTGCTGTTATTCCTTATTCGATTATATACCTGTTGTGAGCACACCCTCGATTGCGTTACATATTGACCTGACCTTGATACACATGACATATACATATACCGATGCACCGGACATGGTACCCTTTACTATCGACTCCACCTGTTGTACCATGACCTGACCTGTTACCTGATCTCATGCCTAATGCCAACAAACCTGACTTGGGGTCCTCATGGACCATTCCTGTTGTCTATCCAGACAAACCTGCTTTTACCTGATCCTGTGTTGGCATTAGTTCTTGATTACTGAATACCTGACTCGACATACATAACTTGGGGGTATGGGGAAATCAAAGGTGAAACCGACTTGTAACTCAACAGTTTGATACCTGTTCTGATCAGTCTTACGGGCTAGGCCAGTCCCGGAGTGATGATGCTGACATCATTCATCCATCCTGCTACTTGTTACTGCCTAGCGGCACGTCTCGGATTCAGCCCCGAGAATCTTGACCGTGGTCCCGGGCACGCACGGGATACTATTGAGTTACATCGACGAGTCATCAATTGATTTCAAAGACTTTAGAATAGAAACCTGATAGAACAGTTTAGTTACCCACTGCATACTACCCTGCACTGTTGTTTCATATTATTGCTTTATTCATGTTTATCCCTGCATTGCTTATTACCATGTTCATATTATACTATTGGTTGACATGACGCGCTGACGTCTGGGTTTTGCATGGCCCAGATTCTTTACCACTGTCGCCGACCGAGCAGGAGTACTTCAGCCAGCAGGCTGATTTGTGAGTTCTGTAGTGATTAGTTTATTCATTGCATTTTATTTCCAGATGTGAGCCCGCATTATGGGTCGTACTTTTCTATTATTGTATTGGATCATTTGCTTCCGCACTTATTTATCATTGACTCTTGTTATTATGGATTTGGACATATGTTAGATAGTTTATTTTATCTTGTTCTTGATATCTATACAGCCGTAATGTGACTGTGGATGGATACTTCCTACCCACAGGTAGCATGGTTGGCTATGTCACGTGCCCAATCTTGCGTACTCTGGGAAGCGAGGCGTGACAATGGCTGTGTAGAAACAGTGTCTTGTGAAGGTGGGAAAGTCGGGTAGGACTGGTAGGAATTGGATGGTTGGACATGAGTAGGGTCAACATGTGGATAAAAAGATGAATGGACTTGTTGATCCCTAGAACTAGATGTGTGGAGAGGGGTGAAAGATCGGCTACAAGATTGAGCAATATGCTCAGCAATGGACATCGGTTTAGGAGTTACAGCTGGACTCGAAAAAGTGGCATCAACGTACGAAGGTGGTGAAGGTTGACTTTGTTGACACAAAGTGGGTTGCAAAGTAGAACTGTTTCTCCTAGACGCTTCTATTTGATCTTTCAAAGATAATTTTGGCATGGAGGGATCTTCTTTAAATCGACCGAAACAATTGACGTATGACGCAAAGTTAGGTTCGGGATACCAAAGTTCGGCAAGAGATTTATGATGTGGGGTACCCATGATAGAAGAAAGAGAAGATGAAGAAGGTAGGTGGTGGGATGCAAGGATTTTACGCGACAAGTTGCAAGTTTTTTTTTATAAAAATTTTTCCTTTTTTTTTCTTTATTTGAAACTGTTTGCAAAAAAAAATTTGATAAAGGGCTAAGACACACTTTCGATCAACCAAAAATGCACAATCAGGCCTAACTCTAGGGTCACCTAGGTCAGCTAGACAGCTCCTAACTGTTCCAAAGGGCTAGAGATAGGACCTCAAACCGCCTCTTCACCGCCAATTGCGTCCAGGTAAGTGCCAGGTAAGTGGGAGGCTCCCCGCTACAAGTAGCTGTCCTAATTAAGTAACCACTTGCCTTGACACACTTGTCTAGACACCGCAAAGTCAGGTTAGGATAAACGGCTGATGCCTCTAACTAGTCCTCTGTCCTATTGAGCTCGAAGTTCTCAGGGCTGAGTCTAGTATTTTTTTAATTAATAGATGGTCAATGCATATGCCTTATGTGATTTCTGGGGTCCTGGGAAGGGTGATGAAATCCCCACCCAATCTGAATTGGTCAAAAGCCCCTTAAAGTCAGTTTTAAAAATATGCAAAACAGTAAATCACTTGCAATCAAAGATTTTTATTTTATTTGCGGCGCAAAGAATCCTGCAGAGAATCAATTATTGGAAGGAAGAAGATTTTTAGCGCAAAGAATCCTGCAGAAGATTTGACAAAAAGATATATGGGGATTTGCAGAGGGGGGAAAAAAGAAACAAACAGTGAAAATTTCGCGGGATGACGTCATCATGACGCGGCGGTTCAGCGGCGGGAGCGCGCTTGCGCGGCGGAATGGTGGCGGTACGGAGGCTTCAGTTCTCCAAAAAAATTGTGCAGTTCTGATTTTCCAACCTCTTTCTGTTCTGATGTATCTTTTTCTGTTTCGAACTCTGGATTTTTCCAGATCCGTCTCGATTGTAGATCCTGCAAAATTCAAACAAAAAATACCCTTCACAAAATACAAAGATGATATATTTTTATATTTTTTGATTTTTCAGTTTTTATGATTTTTTTAATTTTATATTAACCTGAAATTGCAAAAAGAAAATGACACGACATCCCCGGCAACGGCGCCATTTGATTTGATTGATCTCAAAAACTATCTATAACCGCAATCAAGAACGGCGTCACTTTACAGCTAGCCGGTGAGTACGGGTCGGTCCACAGGGATGTTGTGAATCTTCTAGTCGCTCTAACGAGTTAATTCCGAAGGGTGTTCGGATTGATTATTAAATCTAAAAAAACTAAATCTATCTAAAAATTAGATTAATCTAGATCTAAATCTTGCTAGTGTTAGGTTTAGGAATGGTTTGGAAATGTAAATAAATCTCAACGCTTTCTATACCCAAATTAGGATCTATGAGGAGTTATGGTAATTATCAATAAAGGGGATTAGATCCATTCGGGAAGGTGTTCCTTCCTCTAGGTTCTTGTCCTTCCTTTAGAGATCCTTACCCTAACCTCCATGGAAAACGCGCGCAACCGGGCCTTTATACTACGGTATCACCGCTACCTCGAGGGATAGGGTGCCGTAGGGCGCGGTGTGTGCGTGTATGCATGGAGTCCTATAGATTCTATGTGATGGGTAAGAAAAGGATGATAGATCTCATCTCTCAAAAGCCTTTCCCAAAGCTAACATCTAAGGCAAGGAATTAAAATCTAAACTAGAGCAATTAAATAAAACTACTTACAGATGGCTCTTTCCAAATATCAACACGGGGTTGTCAGATCTGGATTCATGAATTGAAAAGAGGCACCGATGCTCTCCAAAAAGAATTCTAAAATTTATTAATGAAGGGAGGCATAACCTAATACAAGAATTATGGTCTTTATTTATAGAGGATAGAAACCCTAGGGTTACAATTGACTTGCACATCTGCTATTACAAAAATACCCCTAAGAAAAGACCTAGTCAACGCCGCCACAAAAATATGGTAAAATGTTTTTCTCCTGATTGCACTACTCTGCCGTGGAACCGCGGCCCGAGGCATGGTTTGGCCGCGGTTCCGCAGCCAAACAAGAGGATTGCTGCATAAAATTTGGTTTGCTGGCTCCTACTGACTTGTATTTTCTACTTTTATAGGTTTTTTCTCAGATTGGCTTCTACATATTCTCCAGATCTTCACAGTGAACATTGTAGCGGACTTTTACCGTTGCTTCGTGACAAGTCTTGAACCTTGCGCTGTTTTGTACTGATCTTTGTATAGGCTTGATCAAGATTCTCTGTCTGTTGGTCAAAGTCCACTTTTGCATCGTTTTTTCATCATTTTCACTGTTTTAGATCTAAGAACCTGTAACCTGTAATATGTAGCAGACATGCGTCAAAAGCACCTGTTTATTTATAAAACGAATAAGAATGGGGAATATAATAATGTAATATTATGGTATGACCAATGGCCGCACTTACGAAAAAGCTAGAAGCAATTGAGACCAAAATCTCATCGCCTTCTCCTGCCCCTGCTTTACCCCCACGAACTGTTTGTGCTTGTTGTTCGGATCCATCCCACCTTACTGAAGAGTGTCCTTACAATCCACCTGTTCAAGGACAAAATCAAGTTAATGCTGCCTTTCAGCAAAGACAAAGAAATAATCCATACTCTTCGACTTATAATCCTGGTTGGAGGAGCCACCCAAATTTTACTTGGAATCAAAATCAACAATTCCAAGGAAACAACAACTTTCAAAGGCCTCCTCCTCCACCACAACAAGCACCCCAACAAACTCAATACCAGCAACCTTTCCAACCACAACCTTACCCAAACCAAATAAACAATTTTGTGCCCAACAACTCTTATCCTCAAAACAATTTTGTTCAACCAAATAATGATAAGGTTACCTCGCTAGAAAGAAGTCTAGATGCATTTCTAAAACAATCTACACAATCCCCAGCAAGGCTGGAGACTTCCATCCAATCTTTGGTGCAAAACAGTGCTTCACATGATCAAAGCATCAAATCAATTGAGCCCCAAATTGCGCAATTAAATGCTGCGTTGAGCGAGCGAGAAAAGGGAAAGCTTCCATCTCAACCATTGCCAAATCCCAGTCACACACACAACGCACATGCTGCTTATGAACAACAAAATCATAATGTAAATGTGGTGACCACGTTGAGATCTGGAAGAGTGTTGCACAATAACGTGGGTAATAGTGATGACACCCCTGCCGGTGCTTCTTCTTCATCTTCTTCTTCTTCATCATCTTCATTTTCTTCGTTAGAGCCTATTCTTCATTCTTCACAAAGCTCTACCTCTTCTAACTCGAACGGACCCACATCTCACTTTATGAACACACCAACATGGGGATCTGTTCCAACTCCACAATCTACTCCACAGACATTGCACTCAACAAACTTTCAAAATGTTCCCTTTCCAAACAGGTTGAGATCCAATAAACCAACTCCACAAATGGAGAAGATTGTAGAGTTGTTCAAACAGGTTAGCATAAACATACCTCTCTTGGATGCAATCCAATAAGTCCCTTCTTACGCGAAAATCTTAAAGGACTTATGCACCAAGAAGAGGAAGTCACAAGTACCAAAGAAAGTTTTCGTGGCTAGTGCTGTTAGTGATGCTCTTGTCCAATCTTTACCCCAAAAATATAAGGACCCCGGCTGTCCTACAATTTCGATCACAATTGGGGATAAGAACATCAATAGAGCACTATTAGATCTTGGTGCTAGTGTCAATTTTCTACCCTATTCAGTATACGAACAATTGGGCGTTGGAGAGCATAAACCCACTCATTGTACTCTACAAATTGCCGACCGATCCATCACCCATCCTAGGGGTGAGTTAGAGGATGTGTTGATTAAAGTAGGGGACTTCATTTTCCCCGTTGATTTCATTGTTATGGATACACATCCTGTAGGTAACCCCCGGAGTCAAATTCCGGTGATACTCAGTCGACCATTCCTTGCGACTTCTAATGCGGTGATCAATTGTCGTAATGGTTCAATGAACCTATCTTTTGGAAATATGACGATTGAACTCAACATTTTTAAGTTGGGGAATCAGCCTTCCGAGCCTAATGCTAGTATACTTGATGTTTGCTCGATCCATGAGATCACACAGGAGGACCGTGTGCTCGAAAAATTTCTGTTCGATCACAGCAGTTTTGACGCCACGAGTGCGTTCCTCCTAGAATCTGACACAACTTTCATGCCGGAAAATGATTACGAGTGTTTCACTTTTTTGAACGATTTTGAAGACTCACCACCCGAGTTTGAGTCCTTTGATTTTTCGAATGAGTTAGTTGAACCATCCGACTCGGTTGCTTACACTCGATTTGAACCATTGATGGAATCCTTCGAGTTCGAGACAGTTGCACCAATGTTACCTTCAATTGTTTCACCTCTAAAACTCGAACTAAAGTTTTTGCCGTCTCACCTTAAATTTGCTTACCTAGATGAGAATGAGACCCTTCCCGTTATCATATCGGCATCTCTAGCTCTCGAGCAAGAGAAAGCCCTTTTAATGGTCTTACAAAACAACCGGCAAGCTTTTGGCTGGATTATGGTGGACATCAAGGGGATTAGTCCCCTCATAGTTGAACATCATATACATATGATGGATGATGCCAAGCCAGTAAGGGATCCACAAAGACGCCTCAACCCCATAATGAAAGAGGCTGTCAAGAAGGAGATTGTCAAATGTCTTGATAGTGATATCATTTACCCTATCTCGGATAGCCAGTGGGTTAGCCCCATTCATGTTGTCCCAAAGAAATCGGGTATAACGGTCATAACCAATGAGGCGAATGAGTTGATACCTACTCGCACCCAAACTGGGTGGCGAGTTTGCATTGACTATAGAAAACTCAACGCCGCGACAAGGAAAGACCACTTTCCTTTACCTTTTATTGACCAAATGCTCGAACGATTGGCTGGGCATGAATTTTACTGCTTTTTGGATGGCTGTTCCGTCTATAATCAAGTCCCTATCGCCGAAAAGGATCAAGACAAGATTTTTATGGATGATTTCTCCATTTTCGGTGACTCCTTCGATGAGTGTTTGCTGCACTTAGACGCAGTTCTTACCCGCTGTAGGGATAAGAACCTCACTTTAAATTGGGAGAAGTGCCACTTTATGGTACGAGAGGGTATTGTCTTAGGACATGTCATCTCGCAAAACGGCATAGAGGTTGATAAAGCCAAGATTGAAGTCATTTCCTGTTAGTTATATGTATGTCCTAGAGGCCATTACTGTACATACGATGTATATTGTAGTGGATGCTAGGACATATATAGGGAGTACTTTCTTGCTCGACATGATAGTATGCTATATGATTGTTCTTTATCGTAACATGTACTCTGATTGTCTCTATGTTACATATTGACAAAGCCCTTAGGATATGTACTCGACTACTGGGACTATGATGAGATCATACTAGTGGGGCTACGGTAGTCGACGAGTACATCCTATAACTGTTCCTAGTCGAGGGTGTTTCAAGACATGGCATCGATACACCAGAGTGGACTAGAGTATACGCATCTTGACCCATATGATAGGCGATGGATGATCCCATATCCATCGGTGTTTGACATCAAGGATGGTGTACGGGTGCTCAGTAGAAACTGAGTACACTGGACGGACTCGCCGAGAACTCCCAGATGGTATTATACCTCACGTCAGATGGCAGTTCTCCGGTGACACTGGTACAGAGTAGTCTGTTGACCCGAGATCGTCATAGAGTCTTGTGTGATTCCCACTGTGCTTTGATTTCCATCATACCACGTCCAAGAGGGCGTGCAAAAAGGTGGCTTTTGGGTACAGTCCCGAATCACATGGAGGTAATGAGCGATAGGAGGGGATTCGTCTCTCCCGGTATAGGGAGTTGATGTTGTGCTGTGTTCGATTGGCTATAACCGGAAATCCCTGGCCAGGGTTGCTGAGATCTACTGGTAAGTGTTATCAGTAGTTTCTCAAACTGTTATAGACCTTATATCGACACGACTTATCGAGCTACTGGGGTCTGACGTTTACCACCCTTAGGCGAGATATGCGACATATCAGACGACGAGACCGGACTGTACGGGAGTGTTACTGTTTGGATTCACAGGAGAATGTACATGCTTGCTTTTTGATCTTCTGAGCGCTCAATACCTGGGTAGCTGTTACGTTTAGCTGACCGCTTGCAGCTTGTGGGTGTTTGATATGATCATCACCTACTGCCGGCGTATTGACGATTCTTTAGAGTCCTACACAGAGGTTTCTTGACTCAGGCAAAACGGAGTAGGGGCACGTATGTGATATGTACGGGACCGAGGATAATGCGATATGAGATACCGTATTCTATTCTCGCGATATTTGATATCAGCCGGGTCATCGGATCAAGTGTTGATTCGATGAATCGGTACGGATAAATATTAGTCGGTTATATGCGATATAGCCGGATTGTCGGATCAAGTGTTGATTCGATAATTTAATGTATAATAATATATATGATATATTAAATTACATTATCTAATATTAGCTCACTAAAAGATTCTTTTTCTCACTCGGGTAATACATTGATATATATGCGATATATGTTAAATGTATTATTTTATTTTGTTACAATAAATATTATATATGTGATATATAATATTGTAACATGTTATAATTATTAATGCAACATAATTAGTGGAGATTAAATAAGGTTAGGGTTTGATTTGGGTTAGCACATTCTTGTTTCTTCTAGAAGCATTTCTTTTTGTCATGAAGAAGATATTTGTCTTGATATTTTCTAGTGACTCACATATAACTCAACCCAAACCCTAACCCTAGTAAACTCTCTACATAGGTTACTACAACCATGGTTGCATAAATGATTATGACAACATTTTATTATTCATCACAAAATTTTTTTCTATCATCTTCTTCCTTCTTCTTCTTTGCTTGCAAAGCTTTCTAGCTTTGATCTTTGTGATGAAAATGAGTGAGAAATAGAAAACAAATGAGAGAAAAAATCCTACTTCATCATCCTCATCTTCCCTTGCCATTTAGATGAGGGTGTTCACTTCATATTATGAGTGTTAGCTTGTGTTAACGAAACTTCAAGGTAGATCATCTTTGTATCGAAGATCGGAAGCAAAGGTTGCATCATTTTCTTCGTGAAGCCTCTCGAGAGTCCAGAACACGATGATCGCAGCGAAGGGACCTCAACATGGAGCTTAAGAAGTGAAGTACCGGATCTACAAAGGTTGTAATCCCTCTCACTTAGTGTTAAAGTGTTTAACATGCTTGTTTCGCCTAAACCCTAGTTTAAAGATCTGGCTTCGGGTTGTTCGGCACGGCTAAAATTTTAATCGGGCATGGTTGATGCCTCGTAGACCCTTGTGCGCATGTATAGCAACCCTACAGTGGTATCAGAGCCAAGCTAGAGCTTTAGGCGAAGTCTAGACGAAGTTTAAAGTTCGATCGAACCCGAAAACCCCGACTCGAACCCTTCTCTGTACATTTTTTAAAAATGTGTTTTTTTCTGAATTAAAAATGCTCAGAAAAATAAGCAGGAAAAACTAAGAATTACTGTGAAGTACGGTCCACTAAGTCAATATTTTGACTGCTGAACCACGGCTAAACCATGGGTTTGGCGGCGGTTACGCGGCCAAAATTTGGACTTAGTCCCTGGAATTTCACTTAATTATTCTTAGGTCCTTTCTTGTTAATTTTTTCTGGGAATATTTTTATTCCACTCAAGTGTTGAGTTTTCTAGGGTTGTATTGGGGACTAGTTGATTCGATCGGATAATTTAACTTTGTTTAGTTTTTCCGGATAATTTTAGAAACTGTTAAAAAGTTCAAACGGACATCAATAACTCACTTTTTCCCCAGTCGATTTTTTTTTCAAAAGTTCGATTTTTTTCTCGAGTTTAAGAATGTTCTAAGTCGTGCAAGTAACGCGGTGGACCCTCTAGAAGACAACAAACCTTAACTCGATTATGTGACCGTCTTGAACTACCTCTGAACCTTAGGGTTTGTGGCAGTACGGCGTGCCACATGTGAGGCGTTGGCTTGACCCTTCTACGGCTGGACCATTGGTACTGTGGCATGTGATGGATGTTTTTAAACCGATTTCAAGTGTTGAGATATATCGGGGAAATCTTGGGTGTTTGATTATTCGATCGGAAAGTTTAACATTGTCTATTTATCTGGAATGTGATACAATATTTGGAATCCACAGGTAGTTATGAGATAACTAATTTGAATGTTATAAATCTAGCACTTTAGTCTCAGATGATTGGTTGCCACGGAATTTTGATGTGATCAAAAGTCCGTCGCAATCACGTAGCGTACGCGGATACTCGCCGGGTAAACTTAACAGACAGCCATGCTCCATAGCCCCAACCAAGTGACTGTAGGAGAACCCCGTCGCCAAAAGCATCCGTTCGGGTGCTCGCGGCAGCGGTGTTCCACCTTAGTGCATTTCGTCGACGGCATCGGGGGTGCGGCCGTCTACTAAAGTTTGCGACGAGCATTCGATCAGGTTGTCGGGAATCTTGTTGAATTGCCCGACTTGACATTGAAAAAAGCTTTCGATAATGAGACTAAAATGCGGGGTTTATAATTGTTAGGCATGCGATGTCTAAGGAATTCATTTGGTTAGGCATGCGATGTCTAAAGAGATTGCGGATTCCAACTGTTGTAGTTTTACACTTTCTTTTCTGTAACCGTAAGCGTAGTATGTGGCGTATCGCCGGCTTCGTTGCTATGCATCAACGACAATCGGGATACGCATATTTGCTTACGTTGATGATATGAGATATTATGTGTTGCTGTGATATGTTATATTGGATCATCGCGTTTTGAATAGCCAAAATATACGAGTCATACAGTTTGGTATTTAAAATACTCACAATTCTCCACTTTTGAAAATGAGTATGACTCGAGCCCAGTCAAAAGGGTAAGGGAGTCCACCTAAGTCCGAGTCGATTTATATATAAATATCTAGTAGTCGGTGATCTCGCCTCAATAGTATTACGTACGATACAATAAATAATATGACATTCTCGAGTCAAGAGTGCGGATTTATCATCATAATTATATCTCGTACGGTAAATCCATCGCACGGCATCCCAAATTAGGGCACGGGCCGAATATCATATATAACACAACATCCATATGGTATCATCATCACATATCACGAACTATCATATATAACACAACATCCATATGGTATCATCATCACATATCACGAACTTGGGGGGTACTGATCTAAAGTCTAGTACAACTGATACTAATATCATCATGCATATGTCCTCGTGTGAATAAAATCACATCCCCCAACGATCCATTATAATATCCTGTCGCTTTTATATCATGACCCAAACACGTATCACAACCCACGGCATCATGCCCGATCATATCGACTCGCCTCCAAATATCATACACTATCCTCAACATCCGTGTATGTGTGTGTGTGTGTGTGTGTGTAAGCACTAAAACATCCACATAAACCTATATATATACATATGACGTATACACCCAAAACCAAATCCCGTGTGTATATGTATGTGTACAACCTTACTCTAGGGTTCACAACTAAGAAACCAACTAAATCCTTCCTTCAATTCTCGCTAACACTAACCCATGATCTCCTAAAACTTTTCTTGCTAAGTGTTCATATCTCTCAATAACACATCTAAGTAAATCTATATCACATCATACCATTTCTTTCGACATTGCGGGGGTGCTATACGCCATCCACCCGACTTCCCCCGTAGATATAAATCTACTCACCTCTATCCTGCTTGCTGGAGTCGATGACGCCACGCTCATCCTCGTTGTCTCGAAGTCCACGTGGGGGTATCTACATATCATATATATAGCATCTTAAACGAAAATCACGCACGAAAACCAAAATGTCGCATGAATCACACATAGGTCAAAACCTATAGTTTACGCATGTAAACACAACTAATTAACCCTCGTCGTTGACGTTCGAATGCCTCACGATGGAATTAAAACCAAATACAAAAACTAAAGTCTTAGAATCGCAAAATACGGAAACATCAACTAGGGAAAACCACCCCCAGATTTCGTCTCAGGTAAAATTAGCAAATTTTGCATATGTGGTTGCCCTAGATATCAGATAACAATGCCACAGACCAAAAATCACAAGTTTTCATCCCAACATGGCCGCAATTTGTGGCCAATACGAATAAATCTGCGGCCATAGTAATGAATTAGGGGCTAGGGTTTCAGGGGTAGTCTTCTGGTCACCTGTACAACTCTCAGTCTTCGCTAAATAATTTTCCAGGTCCCCGAGTCACTCCGGATTCCTAAATATCCAGTTCATAAAAAGCCGTAAAACAATTTCAGCAACTAAGTAAAACACTTCCAGATTTTCCTCAGGTGACAATTGGGACATTTTGCATATAGGAGGTGTCTAATTTACTGGAGATGGAGCTACAGAACAAATACGAACCAAAATGGACCAGGTATGGCCGCAAATTGCGTCCAGAGGGGATTTATTTGCGGCCTGGGTGAGGGTACAGGGGCTGGAGTCTTGGGTGATGCTTACTAGGTTCCTGCACACTCCTCTGTGTTTGCTAAATAATTTTATAAGTCTCCGGGTGGTAGCAGATTCAGTTTTCCTATCACAATTCTCACAATTTCAATGTCGGCAGAAATTCAAAGTTCGCGTTCCGGGGTTAAGTCTCAGGTTTGGGTCTGAATTCTAGCACCAGGGGGTTTGTGTGGCCTCTACTAAGCTCAATTACACATCACTACTCAAGAATTCCACAAAACCCTAACTAGGAATTTTCAAAGTTCACTAAACCGCACCAAAACACTTCTAATCTTGTATGGGTGCTAAGGTAGTGGAAATATAATGCTAATGGTGCAGAAATTACCTCAATTGGCAACTCAAGAATTTTCTTGAGTTGCCCAACGTCCTCAAAATTCGATTTTTCTTGGTCCAATGTGCTTCCCTTGAGCTTGTGCATGCTTTTTGTGAAATGGAGATGGGGTTTTGGGTTTGTTTTGGGGGTGTTTTGAGATTTGAAGTGGAGGAGGGAGATGGGGTTGCCATGGGTGAAGAGGGAGAAGAAATGGTGAAGAGATGAAGAGAAAAACATTAAGCCATGCCTAGGTTTGACCCCTCACCCTCTCTCTCTCATGCTCATCCTTCCTGTCATCATGATACTTCTTTGACTTTTCTTTTCTTTTCTTTTCTTTTGTTTTCCCTTCTCAATTAAAACAACAACCATGCTATAAAAAAAAAAGAGAAGGCCATTATAAAATGTAACAAGTGCTAAAAATGACTTAGTGCATGTCATGTGCACAAAACCGGATTAATGCGAGATTAGCGATATTTAATCGCGATTAGCACTAAAATGATGTATAATAAATCATAAAATTTCATAATTTGCATAAATCACATAAAACACCCTCTTTTCCGTAATTTTCCAAAATTTTCCCAATTTATCGGTATTTAATTATACCGCCTTATTAAAACATTCAATATAATATTATTTAATTATAAAAATTCCCAAAAATAATATTTTATTTTCCTAAAATGTTACAATCTTCCCCCTTAAAGAAATTTGGTTCCCGAATTTAAATTTAAACCTCTCAATTACTAAAACATTTCAGTATAAAGTTCAAGTCGTCGGGGCTCCGAAATCATCAACACATAAATCGTGTTATAGCGCAATGCATACGCATGAACAATGAGCAGATAACTCAAAACAAAACTCCGTCAAGTATCCCGCAATCATCGGAGTCATGGTGAAGACACAAATGTCAAATCCAAAACGAAACCAATATGATATACATCAAAACTATCTATGTACACATCTGTAGGAAATGCATGCCAAACCTTTCATGTTGTTGTGGGATGCGCATAACACTGCACAGTGGCAGACGTCTATTGTAAGAAAATAACCATATATGTATATATCTTTTATTTAATATGCACGTCCCGCCATTTTTTTTGAAAATAATTTAGAAAGGTTTCCTTTATAAAATGTTTCGTGTTATCACAGACACGTAGGTAAATACTGAGACTATAGCTCTCTTTTTGGAAATCTCTTCGATAACTATTAATGCATGCAGAATATATCCAAGTACTGTCCTCTGACTAGTCCTGCTCAGTACGAAAACAAATAGCAAATATCATAAAAACGTACCGCTCCATAAAAAATCAGTCCCAAAAGGTGCATATGAATGCTACGTGTGTCTGGTGCGCACGGAAATCGAAACCCATGAATGTGTCATACATGTGCACAGAAACAACATCTAAGTGCATCGGGTGTGCATGAAACATCTGTCAAGGGCAACGGGTGTGCCTGACAGCCAAAACCAGGCGCATCTGATATGCACGAAGAATCACGATTGAGTGCATCTGGTGTGCATCAAAATCGCATCAAGCGCCCAAATATGCGCAAGAATCCAAATCCAGTGCACAAGGTACACGAAAACAATATCGAATATTGCAATTGAAATCGACGGTATACAACACACCTCAATCCAAATCCAAATCAGGTATACCGTGGTATATAATCTCACAACCATGTGCATCAGCGTGTACAAAATCGAATCAAAATACTAAAAGTGTATAAAAACTATGTCGAAAGCATAAGTCAAATTACATGCATAACATAGGCATGAAATCAAAATCAACATCTCGAATGCTATCTAATCAAAGTAAAGTGCTACCGTGGTGCACAAAATCTCAATCATGCAAATAAATCGCTCAAAATATCAGGCATGGAATCAAAATCAACACCTCGAATGTCATCAATCAAAGTCGAATGCAACCGTGGTGCACAAAATCTCAATCCAGTGCAACTAACATGCACGAACGAAAATCCCAATCAAGTGCATCCGGTGTGCACAAAACCATATCTCGTATCATGCACTCAACATGCGCGAAAATCCAAATCAAGTACATCCGTCATGCACGAAAGAAGGCTAAATCAAGGGCATCGAACATGCATGAATAAAATCTAAATCAAGTGCATCCAACATGCACGAATAAAATCTAAATCAAGTGCATCCGATGCACACAAAATCCAATATTAAGCGCCTAATATGCGCAAAAACCCAACCCAAGCGCGTCAGTCCGTGAAAAGTATCTAGTGCAGTAACATGCATGAAAACGAATATCAAGTGCAGGCGCGCACAAAACACAAATCTGGTAACACAAATGCTCAAAGACATAAATCGGGTGCAACCGAGGTAAGGAGTATAATTCCGGTGCAACCAATGCATAAAATACGTAACTGGTGCAACAAATGCTCGAAATATGAATCCGGTGCATCCAGTGCATGAAATACAATACAGTGCAACAATCGCACAAAAATACAAATATGGTGCATCAAGTGCACAAAATACCAACTCCAGTGCATCCAGTGCACGAAATGCCGAATACAATGCACCCAGTGCACGAAATACCAAATACAGTGTATCCAGTGCATGAAATACCAAATACAGTGCATCCAGTGTACGAAATACAATATGGTGCAACAATGCACAGCTTAAAAACCTAGTGCAACAACTGCACAAAATACAAATCGGGTGCAACAAGTGCACGGAAATGCATCAATAACTCAAATGCGTATAAAAAGCAACACCGAGTGTGCCAAGGTGTATAAAATCATAAACGCGTGCTACTGCGTGCACAAAACACGTATCCACGCACTGCAAGCACATGTAAGTTATACCGAGTGCAAAAACCAAATCGAGTGCATACCACCTGCACAAAAATCAAATCAGCTGTATGCAATCCATGAAATCATAAACATGTGCAGCCAAGGTTCAAAATCAACATCAAGCGCAATAAATACGCACAAGTCATAAATCAACACGACGGTGTATGAAAACATATCTCAAGTGCAATAGCTATGCACAAAAACGTAAATACCCAGTAGGTGCAACCATGGTGCACAAAAGCAAATATCATGAAGCTCGGTCATCAAAACTCAATCATGCAATAAATCACCCAAAATACCGAAATCCATAATGACTGATACGTGATAGTCAACTCACGAAATCACAAGTCGTAAATACTGTCGGCGATATGTCCTTCCTTCAAGGTCGAGAAGGTGTCGGTGCGTCCAATGCTAGCAGAGCAAGATATCTACTTGCCTTCTGATCATGGCCTGTCGTCTGGTGCCCTTAGGCTTTCGTCTCTCACTGCGAATTGCTAAGTACATAGCTCCCCGGCTCAACGGTCCAATATAGAAACGGTAATGGAAGTAGTCCATTCTGGCACGTTCTCTAAAGATCTCTGGCCTGCTGGGCGTGTGCAATATGATTGATCCTGGGTCCAAGTCTTCTCATATAGTATTTCCAGAAAGGTCCTGTCAAGGTCTCTCCCCAATCTCGTTTCTGCCGAACTGCCCGGAAGTCATCATCTTTACTATATCTATTTCTTGTTCCGGAACGGCTGCATACTCATCATGACTCCTCCTGGAAGATATACCCATAGTCAACGCCTCTGCTTGCGTATCACATCTCTGATGTTAGCGGAGTGGAACGTCCTCTCGTCATGATATCGCACGAACCTCTTACTCCACTTTTCTCCAATGTCGACTGATTCGGACTCGTCTCCTCGTGGCTGCATAGACTACGCTCCAACGGCTATACTCATATCTGGAGTCTCCCAAGCAATATATCCCATCACATGATATTTGAATGATGTCGAACTTTTCGATCGATTCGTCAAGGCTCCATAATCCCCCAAGAGTTCAACCTTGGGTACAGTTTAATAATATCGAATACATGCCACAGCACCTATGGACCAACCGTAGAAGGGCAAACCCAAGCCTCACTAATGGCACCGCTGAACTGCCGCAAACCCTAAGGTTCACCGGCGTTCCGTGGTCATTATGTCGAGTTAGGGTTTCATTCTTCTAGAGGGTCCGTAGAATTACTTGCATTGGCTTCCGAACATTTTAAACTTGGAAAATGGGTTCCTGACATTCGATCGTCTATATCGACTCTCAACGTATCAGCGTGAAGTCGTCTCTAGCTGGAATCAATCAATCTGATGACCTCGCATCGGGGTAAGCGAACGAACAACATATCCTAGTCATTCATCCTCGGGTGACTAGCGATCTTCTATCATATCTCTAAGTACAACTCGTACTGTAATAGCTTTAAGCATCTGGGGTGATATCTCACCCTTCGCTGCAACAACTGGCTCATTCGTCCGCACGCTGAACAGTGCCTCAATCATCAAATAATCTGTGCATGCACGGTCATCACGTTTTGGCTGGCCTCTAGCAGTGGCCCAATCCTTTGGTGCTGATCTACACGTCCGAAAAATCTCGTGGAAGCGATCCATCAAATGCTCATGGCGCGTAAACCCAATAAAATGACACATCTATGCAATCGTATGCCCCTGGAATCACGCCCTGGTCAGTCCTCGTCCGTGACGAGCTCGTGCTGATGCAACTCTAGCCGTAGCTCTCCACGCCCGTATAACCGTGGTAACAAAACCATAACTGGTACTGATGAGGATAGATCATAAGAATGAAGATAATACTGTGCAAAGAAATGTACATCCTAAGGTTTCTTAAGCGGAGTATCGTATCGTAAGTATGCCGCGGAACATACACACGGTACGCCACTCTACTTGAGTCACCTACTCCATCAACCAAGGATCATCCCACACTCAGAATACCAACGCTCTGATACCAACTTTGTCACGACCCGAAAAGTACGGAACATGACCGACACTTAAACTACGAAACGTCTCGAGGCGTACGTAATCTAAGTAAAGCCAAAACCCAGAAATCCAAACCAAGTAAAGCGGTAGAGTGAAGGATAAACCAATTTTAAAGCAAGAAGTTTAATAACATAAGCCGAAATATGCATTTTTAAAATCTCAAGTCTTTTCTGAAAATTTTGGTAGAATTTCCTTTGTAAAAACTGACCCCAAACGGGTACAAACCTGATAAAGCATATATAATGAATAAAGGCATCCCCAAGCGGGAGCTATCTCTTCGTCAATCGACGGCCACAACCACGCAAGCAATATAATATACAACGCCGAAGGGCGAGAATCAAACTCAGGATAAAAATCCAGCATCATCAAGAAAACGAGAGGACGGTGTTGTGGAGTATGTGTGTGTGTGTATGTATATACATATACATATATATATATATGTATATACATATACATATATATATATATATATATATATACATATATATATATATATACATATACACACATACATACATACGTATATATATGAAAAAGGGAAAGGGCATCCAAAGGATACGTGGGGGCCAGTGCCTCGCGTGTCTTGCACGCGAGCGCTGGGCGCTTAGGCGCCGGCGCACCACGTGCCCGGCACGTGGGCGCTGGGCGCTTGAGCGCTCGGGTGCTTGGACGCCGGCGAGGAAGAGGGGGCTTTTAGTCCCAGAAATAGGATTTAAAATTCCAACAGAGGATTTAGAGTGGAGTTAAACTCCTAAGATGTTTTGGAGTTGATGAAAGGGGTTTTTCTTTGGAGCCCTGGGTCTTCCCCAAAATGGGGTTTTCGGAGATGGGACTCCTTCTTCCTCCTCTGTTGGCAGGATTTTGAAGATCAAGAGATGTGAGATTTTAAAAATCTCTTCTTTTTGAGATCTGATGGGAGATCTAAGCTCCCCTTTGTGGGTTTTGTGATGAAAAACTATTTAGTTTTGGAAAAGGAAGAGTAAAACTCTTGATTTAATTCAAAAGAAAGAAGAAGGTTTAGAACCTTCAGAAAGGGGAAAGAGGCACAAACCCTAGATTTTGAGGGGAATGAAAAAAAGTATATCTTTATTCATCATCATGTTGCCTTTTATAGGCTTACATATTTGCATATAGCCCCTTGGGCTTTACAAAATGATATTTTGCCCATCCCATGGCTCATGTGCCATTTGTTTTTGCACATAAGCCATGGACTTTACAAAAATTTGGCTTTATGCCCATTCATGCTTAAAAAATTACATAAAAATTATTTATTACATGATTTTGTTGTTGGCATAGGGAGGCTTGGCCGCGGGCTCGGCTTGGGCATGGGCCTGCTTGACCTGGGCTTGGGCCCACCTGGCTTGGGGTTGACCTTAACTTTGACTCGGTCAACCGGGGTGCAAATTTTGACCCCAACAAAGTGCCTCCCATCAATGAATGCACACCGCACATTTGAGTTGTGTGCATGAAATTGATGGATATTGAAGCCAGACTTCGAGGTGGAACATCATTCCGGGGGCGGAGCATCCCTTGGGGAGCATGATTCCCGGGGATCGGAGCATCATTCCGATTTGCGGAGCATAATTCCATGGTCGGAGTATCATTCTGATAAGCGGAGCATGATTCCCAAGGGTCGGAGCATAATTCCGAGGATCGGAGCATCATTCCGGAGAGTGGAGCATGATTCCAGGGTTCAGAGCATCATTCTGAAGAGCGGAGCATGATTCCAGGGTTCGGAGTATCATTCCGAAGAGGGGAGCATGATTCCAGGGATCGGAGCATCATTCCGAAGAGCGGAGCATGATTCCAGGGATCAGAGCATCATTCCGAAGCGCAGAGCATGATTCCAAAGATCAGAGCATCATTCCGAAGAGCAGAGTATGATTCCAGGGATCAGAGCATCATTCCGAAGAGCGGAGCATGATTCCAAGGATCGGAGCATCATTCAGAAGAGCGGAGCCTGATTCCAGGGATCGGAGCATCATTCCGAAGCGGAGCATGATTCCAGGGATCGGAGCATAATTCCGAAGCGGAGCATGATTCCAGGGATTGGAGCGTCATTCCGAAGAGCGGAGCATGATTCCAGGGATCGGAGCATCATTCCGAAGCGGAGCATGATTCCATGGATCGGAGCATAATTCCGACGAGCGGAGCATGATTCCAGGGATCGGAGCATCATTCTAAAGCGGAGCATGATTCTAAGGATCGGAGCATCATTCCGAAGAGCGGAGCATGATTCCAAAGATTGGAGCATCATTCCGAAGAGCGGAGCATGATTCCAGGGATCGGAGTATCATTCCGAAGCGGAGCATGATTCCAGGGATCGGAGCATCATTCCGAAGAGCAGAGCATGATTCCAGGGATCGGAGCATCATTCCGAAGCGGAGCATGATTCCAGGGATCAGAGCATAATTCCGATGAGTGGCATACATTCTGACCGAAGCATAATTTCGATGCGGAGGTTGATTCCCAGGTGAAGCATAATTCTGACAAGGAAAGCAAATAATCCGAGGCGAAGCTTGATTTCGACACGGGGTGCACATTCTGAGACGAAGCATGATTCCGATGCAGAGCTTGCTGGATGACTTGATTCCGAGGCGGAGCATAATTCCGACAGGGAAGGCAGATACGTTGAGGCGAAGCATGATTTCAACACGGTGTACACTTTGAGACGAAGCATGATTCCGGCGTAGAGCTTGTTGGCAGACTTGATTCCGAGACGAAGCATAATTTTGACAGGGAAGGCAGATACACCGAAGCGAAGCTTGATTTCGACGCGGGGGACACTCTGAGACGAAGCATGATTCCGACGCAAAGCTGGTTGGTTGATTTGATTCCGAGGCGGAGCATAATTCCTGCATGGAAGGTGGATATCCCGAGGCGAAGCATGATTTCGACATGGGGTAAATTCTGGGATGGAGCATGATTCCACCGCAGAGGTTGTTGGTTTGATTTTATTTGGGTTGACATCAGTATCGCTACACCGGAATATGGTACCAGGAGCGAATTATCATTTTCCATGAGAGGATTTGGGAATTGATGGCTTGGGAGACAGGTTTGGATCCCTATCACCTAAGGCTTTTCAATTTTATAAGCCATAAGGGTCCCATCAAAGCATTTTCTCCCTACGAGTCGAAAGGATCTCGTAGGTGTATTTTCTCCTTAGGAGTCGTGGGGACTCCTAAGTGTGTTGCTCCTTTGTGAGTCGTAAGAATCTCACGCAGGAATTTTCTCCTCACAAAGTCGAGAGGACTTTGCGAGTGCATTTCATCTCTTTTTTACGAGTTTGTGCCCTTTCGGGTTTTCACAAACTCGCTGACAGTCCTGCTGTTTTTACTCATGGAGCCCTTTCGGGTTTTCATCCGTGCCCATTTTGCTTGTGGACATACCTTTTTTTTTTGAATCTTCATCGCCGGTGGGACTTTGAATGTGGTCTCGCCGGTAGGACTTGGGAGAGATTGGGATTGTTTTACACCCGTAGATTGTATATGGTTTTGTAGGATGTATGATCCAGACTGTAGGGCCGGAAAAATTTCGGGACTTTGTTGGCGTCTGCATCGCCGCACTGGAATATGGTACCAGGAGTGACTCATCATTTGCCGTTGGGGTATGGGATTTGGAATTTGGTTGGCGTCTGCATCGCTGCACTGGAATATGGTACCAGGAGTGACTCATCATTCGCCGTTGGGGTATGGGATTTGGAATTTGGTTGGCGTCTGCATCGCTGCACTGGAATATGGTACCAGGAGCGACTCATCATTCGCCACTTGGGGATGTGGATTTTGGTTGGCGTCTGCATCGCTGCACTGGAATATGGTACCAGGAGCGACTCATCATTCGCCGTTGGGGTATGGGGTTTGGAATTTGGTTGGCGTCTGCATCGCTGCACTGGAATATGGTACCAAGGGCGACTCATCATTCGCCACTTGGGGTATGGGGTTTGGAATTTGGTTGGCGTCTGCATCGTTGCACTGGAATATGGTACCAGGAGCGACTCATCATTCGCCACTTGGGGTATGGGGTTTGGAATTTGGTTGGCGTCTGCATTGCTGCACTGGAATATGGTACCAAGAGCTACTCATCATTCGCCACTTGGGGTATGGGGTTTGGAATTTGGTTGGCGTCTACATCGCTGCACTGGAATATGGTACCGGGAGCGACTCATCATTCGCCATTGGGAATTTAAGTTTTGGACGGCGTCTGCATCGCTGCACTGGAATATGGTACCAGGAGCGACTCATCATTCGCCGTTGGGATTTGAGAAATTTGGAATTTTGGTTGGCGTCTGCATCGCTGCACTGGAATATGGTATCAGGAGCGACTCATCATTCGCCGTTGCTTATTGGGAAGCGATGGCTTAGAAGACAGGTTTAGATCCCTATCAACTAAGGCTTTTCAATTTTATGGGCCGTAAGGGTCCCATAAAATCATTTTCTCCCTACAAGTCGTAAGGATCCTGTAGGTGCATTTTCTTCTTAGGGGTCGTGAGGACCCCCAAGTGTGTTTTTCCTTTATGAGTCGTAAGGATCTCACGAAGGTTTGTTCTCCTCATGTATCGTGAGGACACATGAGTGGGGTCTTCCCAATGGAGCATAATTCCAAGGGCGGAGACCAGCCGCGTAACTGGTGATTACGGTGGGACATGGGTATGATGAGAATTATTTGAGCCCGTGGATTGTATACGGTAGTCAATTTGGGGACTAGCCGTAGGGCTGGGAGAATTTTAGGAAATTGGATTTTGGTTGGCATCTGCATCGCCGCACTAGAATATGGTATCAGGAGCGACTCATCATTCGCCGCTGTTTTGTTTTTATTGTTTTTCTTTTTTTTTTTTTTGTTTTACCACGATTGCTCTATCATTTCAGCTTTTCTTATCGCGAAGATCGCGATTGCCCTATCATTTCGGCTTTTATTCGCGGTTGCCCCATCATTTCGGTTTTATTTTCATCTTTATTTTACTCGCTGATTTTTATTGCGAGTTGCCCTATCATTTCAGCTTTTCTTTATTTTTCTTTTATTTACATATTTTTTTTGTTTATTTACATATTTTTTTTTACATTCCCAGTTTAACGACTTAGAGGTCGATTGTTTTCAGAGAAAAGCAGATGTCTGAGAGAATCAGTTTCATAAAGAACTTCAGTCTCCGTTTGTATGAAATTGGCGGTCGCAGATGGACTGTTTGTTAACACGCCTTTGGACAATTCTATCTCTCCTGCCTTGTATTTCTTTTCGACCCAATCTTTGAAGACGAAGCAGTCCTCAATGGCATGACCTATCACTCTGTGATAGGGGCAGTATTTGGGGTCGTCGGTCATATTCGCTTCCTGCGGTCTTTTTGACTCTGGCAGTTGTAGACCGTTCCTCAGGGCGTCTTTGAATATTTTACAGATTTTGTCCTTATGAAGGAATAGACCTTGTCCAGCTTCTTTTTCAGTGGAGATTCTCCTCCCTCTCCGAACATTGGCTTCCGAAACTGGTTGGCATTAGGCCCGCTCAACCCTTGCTTATTTCGGTTAGCCGAGGCATTGAAAGATTCAGTATCGTTGGAATTTCCGCCTTTGCGATTTTCGTCCTTTCGGTTTCTCCAGGACCTATTGTTATTTTGGGAGTCAGAGGAGGACTCCTGCTTTGAGCGTTTCAACATCTGGACTTTCCTAGTCAGCTATTGGAATGTTTTGAGACCCGCGGTGCATAGAAACGGGGCCATCCAATTGTTGAGATTTTTGACGAGGAGACTGACAGATTAGTCCTGCTCTATCGGCGGTTCACATTTGACGGAGAGATTGCGCCATCGGGTTATAAAATCCGCGCTGCTTTCGTTGTTCTTTGGCCTGGTCCTTACGAGGTCGGCGATGGTGATCTTATCGCTAACACTCATGAACCTCTGCCGAAACAGAGATTCCATTTGGACGAAAGTTGTGACGGAGCCATCCGGTATGCTCGCGTACCAGTCGAAAGCAACATCGGTCAAGCTATTAACGAACTGGCGGAGGAGAAGCGCATCATTGCCCCCAGTATTCCCGCATGAAGCTTTAAAATGGGCGACGTGCTGATTTGCATTTCCCGTCCCATCAAATCTTCCGAATTTGGGGATGACATAGCCGCTAGGAAATTCTAATGTAGGGTGTTTTTCGTCACCCCATTGAGATGGGAATACGCGCGCGCTGGTCAGGCGTACTACAGATTCCTCCTGCCTAGGGTAGGCCGGGGTTTAATAATTGTGGGGATCCGAATCTCCGGCAGTCGCGGACTAAGCTGTCGTTAATTACCCCTCGCCTTTGGAGCGAGGGAACCTCCGATTGACGGGTTAAACTGGTCATGCGAACTCAATGTGCAGTGTACGTGTGTTGTGTTTTGAAAGGGGTTTTTGGATATATCGGGAGCCACGCAGAGTTTTTACAGGGGTCCCGCTACCCGGATAGCGGGCTGGGGGTCAAGGGGGCTAGCAGCGTCCCGTTAGAATTTTTTTTCAACAGGGGCAGTGTCGTGGAGTATGCGTGTGTGTACATATGTATGCATATGTATATATATATGTATATATATATATAAAAAAGGGAAAAGGGCATCCAAGGGATGCGTGGGGCCAGCGCCTTGAGCGCTGTGCGCTTAGGTGCTGTGCGCTTAGGCGCAAGCGCGCCATGTGTCGGCACGCGGGCGTTTTGTGCTCGAGCGCTGGCGAGAAAAATGGGCTTTTAGTCTTAGAAATAGGGCTTAGAGTGGAGTTAAACTCCTAAAAATGTTTTGGTTGAGCAAATGGGTTCTTCTTCTTCCTCCTCTGTTGGCTGGATCAAGAGATGTGAGATCTAAAAATCTCTTCTTTTTGAGATCTAATGACAGATCCAAGTTCCCCTTTGTGGGTTTTGTAGTGAAAAACTATTTAGTTTTATAAAATGAAGAGTAAAACTCTTGATTTAATTCAAAAGAAAGAAGAAGGTTTTGGAACCTTGAAGAAGGAGGAAAGATCTCAGATCTAAATTTTTTTTTGGAGTGAGAAAAAGTTGTGAGATATTTTCATTATCTTTGCCTTTATAGGCTATACACTTTACATATAGCCCCTTGGGCTTTACAAAAATGTCATTTTAGCTATCCCATGGCTCATGTGCCATCTCTTTTTGCACATAAGCCATGGGCTTACAAAAAATTGGCTTTATGCCCATTTTGCATGCATTCATGCACAAAAAAATACATAAAAATTATTTATTACATGATTTGGTTGTTGGCATGGGGGAGGCCGACCGCTTCATGGTCGGGCTCGCTCCGGGCATTGGCCCACTTGGCTTGGGGTTGACTTTGATTTTGACTTGGTCAACCGGGGTGTAAATTTTTACCCCAACAAATTGCTCCCTATCAATAAATGCACACAGCATATGTGGGCCGTGTGCATGAAATTGATGGATCTTCTTTCACGTGGAGGCGACTTGCTTTGGTCCCCACTTTTTGGGATGCTCTACCCTTTTTACGACATGGACGGTCGACGCTTGATCCGTCTCCGAGATGGAGTGTCTGTGGTAGACGTTTCTCTGGCCCAGAGTAATTTGGTAGACGTGTCCCCGGCATGGAGTGTCGCTGGTCGACGTTTCCCCAAGGCGGAGTGTCGCTGGTAGACGTTTCCCCGAGGCGGAGTGTCGGTTGGTTGACGTGTCCCCGAGACGGAGTGTCTGCTGGTTGACGTGTCCCCGGCACGGGGTGTCTGCGTTGGACGTTTCCCCGGTACGGAGTGTCGCTGGCCGACGTGTCCCCGTTACGGAGTGTCTGCTTGACGTTTCCCCGTCACGGAGTGTCGCTGTTGGACGTTTCCCTGATGCGGAGTGTCTGTGTTGGATGTTTCCCCGATGCAGAGTGTCGCTTGTTGACGTGTCCCTGGCACGGAGTGTCTGCTTGATGTTTCCCCAGCATGGAGTGTCGTTGTCGGACGTTTCCCTGATGCGGAGTGTCTGTGTTGGACGTTTCCCCGATGCAGAGTGTCGCTTGTTGACGTGTCCCCGGCATGGAGTGTCTGCTTGACGTTTCCCCGGCACGGAGTGTCGCTGGTTAACGTGTCCCCGAGACGGAGTGTCTGCTTGACGTTTCCCCGTTACGGAGTGTCGCTGTTGGACGTTTCCCTGATGCGGAGGGTCTGTGTTGGACGTTTCCCCGATGCAGAGTGTCGCTTGTTGACGTGTCCCCGGCACGGAGTGTCTGCTTGACGTTTCCCCGGCACGGAGTGTCATTGTCGGACGTTTCCCTGATGCGAAGTGTCTGTGTTGGACGTTTCCCCGATGCAGAGTGTCGCTTGTTGACGTGTCCCCGGCATGGAGTGTCTGCTTGATGTTTCCCCGGCACGGAGTGTCGCTGGTTGACATGTCCCCGAGACGGAGTGTCTGCTTGACGTTTCCCCGTTACGGAGTGTCATTGTCGGACGTTTCCCTGATGCGGAGTGTCTGTGTTGGACGTTTCCCTGATGCTGAGTGTCGCTTGTTTGACGCAGAGGTCGATGTTGGAATTGGTTGGTTTGATTTGTTTGATTTGAGTCGACATCAGCATCGCTACACTGGAATATGGTACCAGGAGCGAATCATCATTTGTCATGAGAGAATTTTGGGATTGGTATTTTTGTCGGCATCTGCATTGCTGCACCGGAATAATGCCAGGAGCAACTCATCATTTGCCCCGGGAGAATTTGGGAATTGGTTTTTTTTCGGCATCTGCATTGCTGCACTGGAATAATGCCAGGAGCAACTCATCATTTGCCCTGGGAGGATTTGGGAATTGGTGGCTTAGGAGACAGGTTTAGATCCCTATAGCCTAAGGCTTTTCAATTTTATGGGCCGTAAGGATCCCATAAAAGCATTTTCTCCCTATGAGTCGAAAGGATCTCGTAGGTGTATTTTCTCCTTAGGAGTCGTGGGGACTCCTAAGTGTGTTGCTCCTTTGTAAGTCGTAAAGATCTCACGCGGGAGCTTTCTCCTCACAAAGTCGAGAGGACTTTGCGAGTGCATTTCATCTCCTTTTTACGAGTTTGCGCCCTTTCGGGTTTTCACAAACTCGCCGGTAGTCCTGCTGTTTCTACTCATGGAGCCTTTTCGGGTTTTCATCCGTGCCCATTTTGCTTGTGGACATACCTTCTTTTTTCTTCTCTTTTTTTTTTGAGTCTTCCCCGCCGGTGGGACTTTGAATGTGGTCTCGCCGGTAGGACTTGGGAGAGATTGGGATCGTTTTACGCCCGTGGATTGTATACGGTTTTGCAGGATGTATGATCCAGACTGTAGGGCCGAAAAAATTTTCGGGACTTTGTTGGCGTCTGCATCGCTGCACTTGAATATGGTACCGGGAGCGACTCATCATTCGCCGTTGGGGTATGAGTTTGGAATTTGGTTGGCGTCTGCATCGCTGCACTAGAATATGGTACCAGGAGCGACTCATCATTCGCCATTGGGGTATGGGATTTGGAATTTGGTTGGCGTCTGCATCGCTGCACTGGAATATGGTACCAGGAGAGACTCATCATTCGCCATTTGGGATTTAGAAAGCGATGGCTTAGGAGACAGGTTTAGATCCCTATCATCTAAGACTTTTCAATTTTATGGGCCGTGAGGGTCCTATAAAAGCATTTTCTCTCTACGAGTCCCACATGTGTATTTTCTCCTTAGGAGTCGTAAGGACTCCTAAGTGTGTTTTTCCTTTGTGAGTCGTAAGGATCCCACAAAAGTTTGTTCTCCTCATGTATCGTGGGGACACATGAGTAGGTCATCTCAATGGAGCATAATTCCATAGGCGGAGGCCAGCCGCGTAACTGGTGGTTGTGGTGGGGCATGGGTATGCGGAGAATTATTTAAGCCCGTGGATTGTATACGGCAGTCAATTTAGGGACTAGCCGTAGGGCTGGGAGAGTTTTGGGAGCTTGAATTTTGTTGGCGTCTGCATCGCTGCACTGGAATATAGTACCAGGAGCGACTCATCATTCGCTTTTGTTTTGTTTTTTTCGTTTTGTTTTTGTTTTACCGCGATTGCTCAATCATTTCAGCTTTTATTATCGTGAAAATCGCGATTGCCCTATCATTTTGGCTATTTATTCGCGGTTGCCCCATCATTTCGGCTTTATTTTCATTTTTATTTTCACTCGCTGATTTTTATTGCGAGTTGTCCCATCATTTCGGCTTTTCTTTATTTTTCTTTTATTTACACATTTTTTTTACATTCCCAGTTTAACGACTTAGAGGTCGATTGTTCCCAGTTTAATGACGTGGTGGTCGTGGGTTTTCTTATCCCAGCTCCTCGAACTTTGATCTTGGTGGGGCTGTGTTGCTGACCGTAGCTCTGTGGCTTGTCGGTACATTTGGCGACTGTGAGGCTTTCCCAAGTTTGTATTGGTTCTCCACCCAGTCTTTAAAAATATAGTAGTTTTCAATGGTATGACCCGCCATTCTATGGTAAGGGCAGTATAGGGGATTGCTAGTCATGTTCATCTCCTGTGGCCTCTTTGGAGTAGGCAGTTGAAGACCGTTGTTCAAGGCGTTCACGAATATTTCGCGGACTTTATCCCTCATGAAGGAGTATACTTTCTTCTTTCTCTCTATTGGAGTAGGTGCCCTTACTGATGCTGGACCCCGAGGACGATAAGTCTTTGGTTCGCCTAATGTCCACTTACCACGTTCAGTGTGCGTATCGGAGGGACTGGAGGCTAATCGCATCCGTTTTTCACAAAGGTGTTCCTCTCTCGGGCTGGAGGGAGCATCGGTCGGCTGCTTCCGGATATTAATCCCCAGCTCACGAACCAAAATTTGATTTTGCTGTAATTGCAATCGGGCGACTTGGGTCGTGAGGTCCGCCACGACATTTGCCAGCTTGTCGACTTTAGAATGGACCTTGGCCATCTTCTCATCCTGTCCTGAAGCTGCCTTTGAAGCCATTGGAATAATGCTTGTTTTATAGTTCCGGGTATGACAACGGTGTCATCCCTACCGCCTGAACTTGATTCAGCATGAACCACGGGTTCCTTTGGGTCAATGGCCTGAGCGGGCTCTTTATCATTTAGATCGGGTCGATGTTGGATGGCAACAACCGCGTCCTCGTCATGGTTATAAGGCGTAGGAGGACTTGTTCCTTTGAGCTCCATCATAAACCGTATGAGTTGTGTACCCGTCTATTGCCTCTTCATTGGCAATGTTGCTCGCTTGGCTCTTAGCTTGTTGCCTTGGTCCGCTCTTTTTAGAGAAAGACAGATGTCTGAGAAAACCAGGTCCCTGAAGGACTTCGGTCCCCGTTTGTATGAAATTGGCGGTCGCAGCTTGATTGTTTGTTAGCACGCCAGGGGACAATGATATTTCTCCCGTCTTGTATTTTTTCTCGACCCAATCCTTTAAGATGAAGCAATCTTCAATAGTGTGTCCCAGCACTCGGTGGTATGGGCAAAAGTTGGGATGATCAGTCCTGTTCGCTTCACTTAGCCTTTTTGGTTCTGGCAGCCGCAGGCCATTCTTCAGAGCATCTTTAAAAGTTTTGTGGACCTTGTCCCTTCGGAATGAGTAGACCTTATTTCTTCTTTCCTCCAAAGTTGGCTCTCGAGATTTGTTAGTTCTTGCTCCGCCCGCTCTCTGCTTATTTAGAGAATCGGTACTGTTAGAACTTCCGCCTTTTTGGTTGTCGTCCCTCCAAGGTTTTGGTCTGTTTGTGAACTGAAGATCCTGAGTGGACTCGGGCTTTGAGCGTTCCAACGTTTGGACCTTTTTGGTCAGCTCTTGGAAAGTTTTAAAGCCTGCGGTGCACAGGAAAGGCTTCATCCAGTCCTTCAGATTTTCTATAAGAAGGCTGACGGATTGGTCTTGCTCCAACGGTGGTTCGCATTTGACAGAGAGATTGCGCCATCGGACTATAAAATCCATGTTGCTTTCGTTGTTCTTTGGCTCTGTCCTTACGAGGTCGGCAATGGTGATTTTATCGCTGACACTCATGAACCTTTGCTTGAACATGGATTCTATTTGAGCGAACGTTGTGATCGAGTCATCTGGTATGCTTGCATACCAATCGAAAGCAACATCCGTCAAGCTATTAACAAACTGACGGAGGAGGAGTGCATCATTACCCCCAGTATTTGCGCATGATGCTTTAAATTGGGCAATGTGCCGGTTCGCATTTCCCATCCCATCGAACCTTTCAAATTTGGGGACGACATAGCCAGTGGGAAACTCCACAAGATCGTACCGAGCAGGATATGGTCTCCCGCTACCGCTGGCATCCTTTTGCTCTCCTGCTTCGGCTACCAACGTTTTGACTTTGTTGGCAACCAAATCCATGATTTGATCTTGAGTTAGTGGGTTGCTGTCATCGGCCGCCAAGACATTTCCCGAGATAGGATGTGACTGGTCTTCATGCGGTCCGCCCAATTTTGGATTTGAGGGAATAGGCGTCGGCTGTTTCGGGGCACCGTTTCCCGGTTCATGAGAGCCCTGCGCCTGATTGGGCGGCTGATAGGCAAGTTGGGCCGTGAGCTGTGGGACGACATTTGTCAAGTCGTCAATTTTTGAGTAGAGCTTGGCCATCTCCTTGTCTTTTTTTGAGCTGCTTTCGGAGCTCTTGAAGCAGCTCTTGCTCCGCGGTCCTGGGGCGGAAAGTCGGCTCTTCTTCGCTTTCCGAGCCCGACTCCTCATGGACGGAAGGGTCTTTCTGCCTATCATCCTCATCGAGAGGGTTTTCATCACCCAGCAGAGACGGCTGTTCTTGGAAAGCGGCAACCACATTCAAGCCAGATTGGATCTGGGATGTAGTGGCCCCATTTTTGCTCTTGCTGTGCGTGCCCACCATGTAGACAGTGTGGACCTCATATCCAGCCATTTCTTTATCTTTGGCGGGGTAACCCTGTTCCTCGAACCTCATGAGGTTCAACCTAGCAGGAGCCCTAGCCCTTTTGTTGGCTCTATATCTGAGCCTTTTCTGCCTTGGCTTCTTAATTTTAAAGGCTTGGCGGGCATCCATTCCCTGGGAAGCCACCGTGAGTCGGTCGACGGGGAGCTTAGAGAAGACACCCGATCGAGCAGTTGTCAGGGGCACCGCCGGAGCTTGCTCGAGACGCCTTGTTGCTTTGTTGGTGTCGATGGCCTTGCCCCCAGCTGGGGCCAAGGAGAGCTATTCAAACACCGACTTGCGTTTGAGTTGGGGCGCCTTCGAGACCACCACATTTGGCCTCTTGCCTTTCGAGACCGATTTGTCTGTCACCGGGGCTTGAGGAGCTGGGATGGCGCCAAGAGGCATGAACATAATAGAGCCGAATGGTAGCAGCGGCTCCTCCCATTGTCGCCCGAGACTGGCCGGGAGGACCGTCCTGGAGTCTATCTTCATCGTGTAGGAGACGTGAGCCGTGCTGAGAACTGAGTTCATCTTTGGAGACATTGTTGAAAGGTGATTGCTCGAAAACCCTGCATGGAAAGGCATTATTTTAGTATAAATATAGATATGTATATTGATTGAGTTCGCATGAACGTTTAACACGAAATATGGGAGGAGAGATAGGTCCCACCGGGCGTGCCGGAATCTGTAGGGTGTTTTTCGTCACCCCATTGAGATGGGAATACGTGCGCGCTGGTCAGGCGTACTACAGATTCCCCCTGCTTAGGGTAGGCCGGGTTTTAATGATTGTTGGGATCCGAATCTCTGGCAGCCGCGGACTAAACTGTCGTTAATTACCCCTCGCCTTTGGAGCGAGGGAACCTCCGATTGACGAGTTAAACTGGTCATGCGAACTCAATGTGCAGTGTACGTGTGTTGTGTTTTGAAAGGGTGTTTTGGATATATCGGGAGCCACGCAGAGTTTTTACGGGGGTCCCGCTACCCGGATAGCGGGCTGGGGGTCAAGGGGGCTAGCAGCCCCCTTGCGGGGTGCGGGGCAACGCCCCGTTAGAAATTTTTTTCAACAGGGGCAGTGTCGTGGAGTATGCGTGTGTGTACATATGTATGCATATGTATATATATATATATGTATATATATATATATGTATATATATATATATAAAAAGTTAAAAGGGTATCCAAGGGATGCGTGGGGCCAGCGCCTTGAGCGCTGTGCGCTTAGGTGCTGTGCGCTTAGGCGCAAGCGCGCCACGTGTCGGCACGCGGGCGCTTTGCGCTCGAGCGCTGGGCGCTGGACGCAAACGCGCCACGTGTCGGCACGCGGGCGCTTTGCGCCCGAGCGCTGGCGAGAAAAATGGGCTTTTAGTCCCAGAAATAGGGTTTAGAATGGAGTTAAACTCCTAAAAATGTTTTGGTTGAGGAAATGGGTTCTTCTTCTTCCTCCTCTGTTGGCTGGATCAAGAGATGTGAGATCTAAAAATCTTTTCTTTTTGAGATCTAATGACAGATCCAAGTTCCCCTTTATGGGTTTTGTGGTGAAAAACTATTTAGTTTTATAAAATGAAGAGTAAAACTCTTGATTTAATTCAAAAGAAAGAAGAAGGTTTTGGAACCTTGAAGAAGGAGGAAAGATCTCAGATCTAAATTTTTTTTTGGAGAGAGAAAAAGTTGTGAGATATTTTCATTATTTTTTCCTTTATAGGCTATACACTTTACATATAGCCCCTTAGGCTTTACAAAAATGTCATTTTAGCCATCCCATGGCTCATGTGCCATCTCTTTTTGCACATAAGCCATGGGCTTACAAAAAATTAGCTTTATGCTCATTTTGCATGCATTCATGCACAAAAAATACATAAAAATTATTTATTACATGATTTGGTTGTTGGCATGGGGGAGGCCGGCCGCTTCATGGTCGGGCTCGCTCCGGGCATTGGCCCACTTGGCTTGGGGTTGACTTTGATTTTGACTTGGTCAACCGGGGTGTAAATTTTTACCCCAACATCTACCAGATCATACTGAGCAGGATATGGTCTCCCACTACTGCTGATATCTTTTTGCGCTTCGGCTTCGGCTACCAAGGTTTTGACTTTGTCCGCAACCAAATCCATGATTTGATCTTGAGTTGGTGGGCTACTGTCATCGGCAGCCAAGACATTTTCCGAGATAGGATGCGACTGATTTTCATGCGGTCCGCCCACTTTTGGATTTGAGGGAACGGGCGTCGGCTGTTTCAGGACACCGTTTCCCGGTTCATGAGAGCCCTGCGCCTGATTGGGTGGCTGAGAGGCAAGTTGGTCCGTGAGCTGTAAGACGACGTTTGTCAAGTCGTCAATTTTTAAGTAGAGCTTGGCCATCTCCTTGTCTTTGCTTCTGAGCTGTTTTCGGAGCTCTTGGAGAAGTTGCTGCTCTGCGTTCTTGGGACGGAAGATTGGCTCATCTTCGCTTTCCGAGCCCAACTCCTCATGGACCGAAGGGTCCTTCTGCCTATCATCCTCATCGAGAGGGTTTTCATCATCCAGCGGAGGCGGCTGTTCTTGGGAAGCGGCAACCACATTTAAACCAGATTGGATTTGAGATGTGGTGGCCCCGTCCTTGCTCTTGCTGCGCGTGCCCACCATGTAGACAGTGTGGACCACATATCCAGCCATTTCCTCGTCTTTGGCGGGGTAACCCTGTTCCTCGAACCTCTTGAGGTTCAGCCTAGCAGGAGCCCTAGCCCTTTTGTTGACTCTATATCTGAGCCTTTTCTGCCTTAGCTTCTCAATTTTAAGAGCTTGGCGGGCATCTGTTTCCTGGGAAGCCACCGTGAGTCGATTAGCGGGGAGCTTAGAGAAGACACCCGATCGAGCAGTTGTCAGGGGCACCGCCGGAGCTTGCTCAAGATGCCTTGTTACTTTGTTGGTGTTGATGGCCTTTCCCCCAGCTGGGGCCAAGAAGAGTCGTTCAAACACCGACTTGCGTTTGAGTTGGGGCGCCTTCGAGACCACCACATTTGGCCTCTTGCCTTTCGAGACCGGTTTATCTGTCACCGGGGCTTGAGGAGATGGGATGGAGTTAGCTGACACGAACAGAATAGAGCCGAATGGTAGTGGCGGCTCTTCCCATTGTCACCCGAGACTGGCCGGAAGGACAGTCTTGGCGTCCATCTTCATCGTGTAGGAGATGGGAGCTGTGTCGAGAGCTGAGCTTATCCTTGGAGACATTGTTGAGAAGCGATTGCTTGAAAACCTACCTGAAAGAGCATTATTTTAGTATAAATATAGATATGTATATTGATTGAGTTCGCATGAACGTTTAACCCGAAATATGGGAGGAGAGATGGTCCCACCGGGCGTGCCAGAATCTGTAGGGTGTTTTTCGTCACCCCATTGAGATGGGAATACGCGCGCGCTTATCAGGCGCATTACAGATTCCCCCTGCCTAGGGTAGGCTGGGGTTTATTGATTGTGGGGATCTGAATCTCCGGCAGCCGCGGACTAAGCTGCCGTTAATTACCCCTCGCCTTTGGAGCGAGGGAACCTCCGATTGATGGGTTAAACTGGTCATGCGAACTCAACGTGCAGTGTTGTGTTTGAAGGGGTTTTGGATATATCGGGGGCTTCGCAGAGTTTTTACGGGGGTCCCGATACCCGAATAGCGGGCTGGGGGTCAAGGGGGTTAGCAGCTCCCTTGCGGGGTGTGGGGCAACGCCCCAACCTAAATTTTTTTTGAGAGGGACAGTGTTGTAGAGTATGTGTGTGTGTGTACATACATACATACACACACACACACACACACACACACACACACACACACACACATATATGAAAAAAGGAAAGGGCATCCAAAGGATGCGTGGGGGCCAGCGCCTCGCGTGTCTAACACGCGAGCGCTGGGCGCTGGCGCACCACGTGCCCGTCACGTGGACGCTGGGCGCTCGAGCGCTAACGCACCACGTGTCCGGCACGTGCACTGGGTGCTCGAGCGCTAGCGCACCACGTGTCCGGCACGTGGACGATGGGCGCTTGAGCGCTAGCGCACGACGTGTCCGGCACGTGGGCGCTGGGCGTTTGAGCGCTCGGGCGCTAGGCGCTCGGGTGCTTGGGCGCCGGCGAGGAAGAGGGGGCTTTTAGTCCCAGAAATAGGATTTAATATCCCAAAAGAGGATTTAGAGTGAAGTTAAACTTCTAAGATGTTTTGGAGTTGATGAAAGGGGTTATTCTTTGGAGCCCTGGGTCTTTCCCAAAATGGGGTTTTCGGAGATGGGCCTTGTTCGTAACAGAATACAGCATTTTATACCGCCCATTCTTATGCTCGTGTGTTTATAGGTAGGTACTTTTAATCCGTGTTTGTTACATATTTACAGAGTACAGGTTTTCAGTCCAAATATTGCAAATCAAGACAAAATCTCCACAGTTACACCAAATACAGAACATCTGTCACAGTAGATAAAAGCCGGGTTCCGGTCATCCATATCCGTCCAGTGCCGTGTACCTGTTCCTGAGACAAGACATATGACAGTGGTCATTCGTGTCTGGGACAAGCACAGAGCACGAGGGGGGCAGCACAAGAATCAATGGGTGCGCGGAGCTCGAGAGAGATAGAAGTCAAAAGTGAAGAAAAGATAGCAATCTTGGACTAAAAATTCTGAAGATATTCTGGAAAGATTATCAGAAAATATATGTACCAGACAACAGGGGACAGCAGACCAGGGACCTACAGAAAAGCCCATGCCCTGAACCCTCTATAGTGCGGCGGATCCGCGGCCAATAGGGGGTATTGACCGCGGATCCGCGGCCTTACTGACTCCTTGTCGTGTCGTGTTTTGGGGGTAGTTTGGGGACTTCATATTGTGGCAGATTCTTGCCCTAGGTCTTCAACCCTCTGCCTATAAATACTCCAGAATGGAGCTAAGCCAAGGGTCCAATTTTTGTGTCCATTCTTTTGTAGTTTTTGTTCTTTTTCTTCTTCTTCTTCATTCTTTTTCCATGAAAATTGTAGTGAGAGCTTTTTGAGTGGGAGATCAATAAAGATGAGGGCTTTTTGTATCATTCTCTTTTGTTTCTTCTTCCCCTTGAGATTCTTGCTTTCTCTTGATCATTCAACCTCTTCATTGAGCTTGAATGGTTAAGGGTTAGTTATTGATCTCAAGGGTCGTATTTTCTTATGGAATTAGCGCTTCAATTCATATGCGTTCTCTACCCTTCTCTTGATCTTGCAACCTCTTGATTGAGCTTGCAAGTTTAAGGGTTGGCTATTGATCCCATGCTTGTCTTGAGTTCTATGTTCTTGTAATTACTTTCTTGTTCTCTTTATCGCTTTTTATTACTTGTTTATTATTATCTTGCTTTACTTTCATGCACTTAAATTCCTTGCATTTAATTACTTGTAATCTTTTCTTTTCTTTGTTCTTTTCTTTTGCTCTCTTTTGTTCATTTTGTGAATGTTGTAATTATTGTCGTTGTTAAGAATCAATACGGTATTGTAAGTTAATATCTTCTTTCTCATTTCCTTTTCCCGTTATTTTCCATTGAACTCCGCCCAAACCATACGCAAGCGCTCCGTTAGGCACCCTACCCTGACAAGGTAACTGTGATTCCTAACCGCGACCGGTTGCGTTCGGTTTGGCCGGAGGCGAAAGCAAGAGACAAGAATGGAAGGACAAGGGTAAATAAGCCGTATTCCATGAATACCGCGCTTAAATCCCCTAATCCACGTTGTTGCCGATTGCTCTAGCTTCAATTGGTCAAGACTCGGCTCAAAGGTTTTGAGTACGGATTTCTTTAGCTTACATTATCGTATCTTTTCTTAACAACTTTATACTTGCAAATAAACACATAGATTAGATCAAACAAACATACAGATTCTTTATTGACTCGTCTAAGACAAGGAAGGACATACAACCATCTCCCTGTGGATCGACCCGTGCTCAACCGGTTAGCTGCATAGCGACACCGTCCTGATCGCGGTTATACTTTAATTCTTTGAACATCCGACACGCCAAAAGCGTGCGATCAAATGGCGCCGTTGCCGGGGAGACGGTAGCGTATTTTATTTCTTGTTATTCGGGTTAATATTCTTTTTGTATATATTTCAAAAAAAAAAAATCTTTTTGTTATTTTTGATAATTTTTGTGGGCAAGTGTGCAGATTTTTGCGTATTTGCAAACTGCGATTGTGGGGAGCAAAGTGTACGTTCAAAGTTAAGGTGATTACGAAGTACAGTGCCAAAGATCCGGGTAGTTTGACCCGCGCAAGCGAACTTTTCAAGCTTACCGGATTTGATTCAACGGGGGTTTCCTAACCCAAAACTTAACGGTACGTACTTTACTAACACCTTCTTCTCAAATCCGACGCTTCCAATATACTATTCTTTGCAGGATTCTTTGCAAGTTCGCTAGCAAACGCTAAAAAAAAAATTGACTAACCCGTATTTGTTGCAGTGCCGCGCTTAAACTAAAAAACGATTGTTTGATTCTTTATAGAATTTTTATTGAATTGCGCATTGCATACATTAATACGGACTTAAGGGCAAGCGAACCCCACAATATACGGTAAAGGATTTCATCACCTTTTCCGTGGCGCACAAATCACGAACTTGAGCATAACGTTTACCCACACAAAATTTAAAAGAAACTAGACTTTAAGCCTTAAGGACTTCGCGCTCACTAGGAGAAGTTAACTGTGTTTAGAACCTCGCTTAACGGTATATTGTTTACGGGGTGTCTAGGAAAGTGTTAACGGCGAAACCGCCAAAAGAGAAAGGGTTATTTAATTAAGGAACTTCGCGAAAGCGTTGGAAAACCTTCCCTTATCTCTGCACTTACCTGGCCTCGTGATCAGTGTATCTTGAGCCTGTTTCTCGACACAGTTTTACTTCGACAATTAAGTTCTGGAGCAGGTCTAGTTGACCTAGGTGAACCCTAGAACGATTAGGTGTGTGGTATTTTTGTGTCGTGATTGTTTTTGTCCATATTCTTTTTGTGTATACTTCATTCTTCTGTTAATATATATATATAAAAAAACACATTCTTTTTCCCTCCTTTTCTCTACCTTTCTCTCTCTCTCTTCATATCATGGGTACCCCACCTCGCAAAACTCTTGCCGAACTTTGGTACCCACAACCAGACATTACCTCAAACGGTTCTTGCTTTGGCCGAACTTCGAACGACCCATCCATGCCAAAAATTTCATTGAGAGATCGGATAGACGCGTCTAGGACAAACAATTTGACCCCGCAATCCACTTCGTATCAACCATTTCAAACATTCATCCCTTCTTACGTTGATACCCCTTCTTCGAGTCATGTTGTAACTCCGAGACCAATGTCTCTTGCTGAACGAATTGAACTATCTCGCAGCCGATCTTTCACTCCTTTCACCACTCCAAATTCTTGGGATCAACAATTCCATTCACCTTCTTATCCAAATGTTGATCCTGCTCCTGTCCAGCCATTCAATTCCTACCAGTCCTACCCGACTTTTACACCTTCCCTAGACATTGCTTCTACACAGCCTTTTGGGAGCTTTCAGTATCCAAACAACTTTGAATCTTTTACTGAAACCCCTTCACAACCCATGTCTAGTCTGGAACAGTCGTTGGAAGACTTTAGGGTAGCGTCAAGCCAACAGATGATGGATTGAATGCGTCCATGGCCGCCCTCATGCAACCTAGTGACCCGGTAGCTAGTTTTCAACTAGCTCCAACTTTTTCAACGTATGATGACGCGGCAGGACAAGCTGTGAATTTGAGTGGAGAGAGTGAGATGTACCCCCTTCCAAATCAAACCTACCCGTCCCAAATTGAATCCCACAACTCCTGTTTTGAAAGTCTATCGAGTATCCCACATGATTTATCAATTGAAGATAGAATGATGAATGAGTTGTGCGACTTCGTAGTGTTTGATCTGCCCGATTGTGAAGGGTCCCTTCCAAGTGAAACCATACCTAATCCTTTTGACCTCTACACCTCCATCTTAGAACCAGAATCGATTAATATCCATGCTTTTGATGAGGTGTCAGAGAATTTTGATTTTTACTTGATTGAGGATATTGACGCTGGGAACATTTTGGATGATGAACCCGTAGATTTGGCTGAGTTTGCCTCTTCAAATCATCATCCCGAGTCATTAAATGTTTTTCCCGAACCCCATATGCGTCTGGACTTTGATGAAATATGCATGGATGAGCTTAACTTTGAGGAGAATTTTGAGGATATTTTTGAGGATGAAACAGTTCTAGATGATGAGTCGGATTTTCCAATTCATCCTGTTCCTGTCACTAACTATGTACACCCTCCTGAACCTTTAACCGATAACCTTCCTCAACCACTTCCCTCCATCCTTTCCATCGTTCCGACCTGGCAAGAAACCGTCTCACTTTCATTTACTATGTCTGGTTTACCAAGTTCGGCGTACCCATGGTTTCTTACGAATCTTGAGGGCTTTGACCCAATCTCTCGACGGGTTAATAGATTAGCACAATCGCTGTTTACACATCGCTCATCACAAATTGTGCTAATCTATTCACTCCATTTTTACCCTCAAGTTCGTACTCCACTTCTTTCTCCCTTCCGCCATTCTTCTTCTCATATACCGAGACCGTATACCACTTCTATCTCACTACGGTCTCGCGTATTCTCCCTCTCTTTTCTCTACGCCTTCTTCCACCAACCTGTACATTATAGCGATAAAATCTTTGAATGGTTGGTGCTCACTTTTGGCCTGTGTAAGGCCTTGTATAGCTTGATATTGTTCTTTCCCCCCTAATCCTGAACTTCAACGCTTAACAGTGGAAACACTGTTTTACTTAAGTTTAGGGGGGACACCTTTTTTGTATATATTTTTTGTTTTCCTTTTTGTATATAATTTGTTTTTAGGGGGAGCGCCGACAATTTTGACCCTCTTGGTATAGCCTGACAGTGAGGGCACTGTCAAGTTTAAGTTTAGGGGTGTGCTCGGTAAGCTTTCTTCCTTCGCATTCATTTGTATATTTTGCATTTGCATACCTTATTAAAAACCCACAAAAATCGAAAATTTTCCAAAAATATAAAAACTTTGTCGTCAAGTTAGCTAATAGGGTAACTTAGATCTTTATTCCGAAAGATTAGTTGATATGATAGAAATAACTAAATTCTAGGCTTAGGAATTGAAAACCCTAAAAATAACCCTCATTCTGTTTAAACTTGGTAAGTATACGTCCTTACAGTTTTTTTGAGAAATAGGTAATCTTGAGTTCAGTTCTTTAGTTAAAGTCAAGATGAAGGGAAAATATTGATGCTTTACTGAAGGATAAGTCTGAAAAATAGTTTCTTTTCTTGAGTTCAAATTTAGAAAGTATATACCCTACAAACTGCACATACACGCATCTTGAAACTTGGGATAGTAGAGGATACCTAGAAATACTCTTGCCTGAAAGCCTAGTATGAAAGAAAAAACGGTATTTAAAGCTAAACACCAAAAGAGCATGTGAAAAATATATCCGGTCTTGGAAAAAAAAAAGAAAAAGAAAAAGAAAAAAATAGAATAAAGTCAAGACCTGGAAACTGCTATTTACGCTTTAATGTTCACACATTCAGTAATCGGCCGTTAGTGCCTCAAGAAGCATTAATAGTCGCATGAAAGGTGTGTGAGCAAATCCGTCCATCCTTAATGAAAAGAAGTAGTATTAGGTATTAGGACAATGATATTATAGCTTGAATTGAATTCTTAAGTGTAGGGGTGCAAATATACATACACGTAGGGGTATACAATCGATGTTTGGATAAAAGATAGAAATAAAGAATAAGACTTGTGTTTTCTGTAAAGTTGATAAAAATCCCTGATTTGAGGCCGCACTTTAGAAGGAAAACTCAGGAGAACCAATATCTTTCTAAACTTTTTTTTTGGAACGTATATGATCTAAGACTAAATAGATAGGAGGTGTGAAGTATTAGGGTTGGATATTTCTAACTTAGGATGATAGAATTTGTAACATAAATACTGAACTGTAGGAGTAGAATCTATGTTAACTTATGAAACTAGCTAGACGGGATTTTGTGGGTAGTATCCGCTGAAAACCCTCAGGAGACAACACTCCTCTTACTAGGGACACCTAGAGATTTAACGGCTTATTGCACGTGCTCAGTGTAATCGCGTTCCCTGCGAAAGTGCGGTTAGGATTTTCTTTTTTGTGAATAATTGGTTTTGCTCGGGACGAGCAAAAGTTAAGTTTGGGGGTATTTGTTCATAACAGAATACGACATTTTATACCGCCCATTCTTATGCTCGTGTGTTTATAGGTAGGTACTTTTAATCCGTGTTTGTTACATATTTACAGAGTACAGGTTTTCAGTCCAAATATTGCAAATCAAGACAAAATCTCCACAGTTACACCAAATACAGAACATCTGTCACAGCAGATAAAAGCCGGGTTCCGGTCATCCATATCCGTCCAGTGCCGAGTACCTGTTCCTGAGCAAGACATATGACAGCGGTCATTCGTGTCTGGGACAAGCACAGAGCACGAGGGGGGCAGCACAAGAATCAATGGGTGCGCGGAGCTCGAGAGAGATAGAAGTCAAAAGTGAAGAAAAGATAGCAATCTTGGACTAAGAATTCTGAAGATATTCTGGAAAGATTATCAGAAAATATATGTACCAGACAACAGGGGACAGCAGACCAGGGACCTACAGAAAAGCCCATGCCCTGAACCCTCTATAGTGCGGCGGATCCGCGGCCAATAGGGGGTATTGGCCGCTGATCCACGGCCTTACTGACTCCTTGTCATGTCGTGTTTTGGGGGTAGTTTGGGGACTTCATATTGTGGCAGATTCTTGCCCTAGGTCTTCAACCCTCTGCCTATAAATACTCCAGAATGGAGCTAAGCCAAGGGTCCAATTTTTGTGTCCATTCTTTTGTAGTTTTAGTTCTTTTTCTTCTTCTTCTTCATTCTTTTTCCATGAAAATTGTAGTGAGAGCTTTTTGAGTGGGAGATCAATGAAGATGAGGGCTTTTTGTATCATTCTTTTTTGTTTCTTCTTCCCCTTGAGATTCTTGCTTTCTCTTGATCATTCAACCTCTTCATTGAGCTTGAATGGTTAAGGGTTAGTTATTGATCTCAAGGGTCGTATTTTCTTATGGAATTAGCGCTTCAATTCACATGCGTTCTCTACCCTTCTCTTGATCTTGCAACCTCTTGATTGAGCTTGCAAGTTTAAGGGTTGGCTATTGATCCCATGCTTGTCTTGAGTTCTATGTTCTTGTAATTACTTTCTTGTTCTCTTTATCGCTTTTTATTACTTGTTTATTATTATCTTGCTTTACTTTCATGCACTTAAATTCCTTGCATTTAATTACTTGTAATCTTTTCTTTTCTTTGTTCTTTTCTTTTGCTCTCTTTTGTTCATTTTGTGAATGTTGTAATTATTGTCGTTGTTAAGAATCAATACGGTATTGTAAGTTAATACCTTCTTTCTCATTTCCTTTTCCCGTTATTTTCCCTTGAACTTCGCCCAAACCATACGCAAGCGCTCCGTTAGGCACCCTACCCTGACAAGGTAACGGTGATTCCTAACCGCGACCGGTTGCGTTCGGTTTGGCCGGAGGCGAAAGCAAGAGACAAGAATGGAAGGACAAGGGTAAATAAGCCGTATTCCACGAATACCGCGCTTAAATCCCCTAATCCACGTTGTTGCCGATTGCTCTAGCTTCAATTGGTCAAGACTCGGCTCAAAGGTTTTGAGTACGGATTTCTTTAGCTTACATTATCGTATCTTTTCTTAACAACTTTATACTTGCAAATAAACACATAGGTTAGATCAAACAAACATACAGATTCTTTATTGACTCGTCTAAGACAAGGAAGGACATACAACCATCTCCCCGTTGATCGACCCGTGCTCAACCGGTTAGCTGCATAGCGACACCGTCCTGATCGCGGTTATACTTTAATTCTTTGAACATCCGACACGCCAAAAGCGTGCGATCAGGACTCCTTCTTCCTCTTATGTTGGCAGGATCTTGAAGATCAAGAGATGTGAGATTTTAAAAATCTCTTCTTTTTGAGTTCTGATGGGAGATCTAAGCTCCCCTTTGTGGGTTTTGTGGTGAAAAACTATTTAGTTTTAGAAAAGAAAGAGTAAAATTCTTGATTTAATTCAAAAGAAAGAAGAAGGTTTAGAACTTTCAGAAAGGGGAAAGAGGCACAAACCCTAGATTTTGAGGGGAATGAAAAAAGTATATCTTTATTCATCATCATGTTGCCTTTTATAGGCTTACATATTTGCATATAGCTCCTTGGGCTTTACAAAATGGCATTTTGCCCATCCCATGGCTCATGTGCCATTTGTTTTTGCACATAAGCCATGGGCTTTACAAAAATTTGGCTTTATACCCATTCATGCATAAAAAATTACATAAAAATTATTTATTACATGGTTTTGTTGTTGGCATAGAGAGGCTTGGCCGCGGGCTCGGCTTGGGCATGGGCCTGCTTGACCTGGGCTTGGGCCCACCTGGCTTGGGGTTGACCTTAACTTTGACCCGGTCAACCGGGGTGCAAATTTTGACCCCAATATATATGTATGTGTACAACCTTACTCTAGGGTTCACGACTAAGAAACCAACTAAATCCTTCCTTCAATTCTCGCTAACACTAACCCATGATCTCCTAAAGCTTTTCTTGCTAAGTGTTCATATCTCTCAATAACACATCTAAGTCACATCATACCATTTCTTACGACATTGCGGGGGTGCTATACGCCATCCACCCGATTTCCCCCGTAGATATAAATCTACTCACTTCTATCCTGCTTGCTGGAATCGATGACGCCATGCTCGTCCTCGTCGTCTCGAAGTCCACGTGGGGGGTACCTACATATCATATATATGGCATCTTAAACGGAAATCACGCATGAAAACCAAAATGTCGCACGAATCACACATAGGACAAAACCTATAGTTTACGCATGCAAAACACAATTAATTAACCCTCGTCGTTGACGTTCGAACGCCTCATGACGGAATTAAAACCAAATGCAAAAACTAAAGTCTCAAAATCGCAAAATACGGAAATAGCAACTAGGGAAAACCACCCCCAGATTTCGTCTCAGGTAAAATTAGCAAATTTTGCATATGGGGTTGCCTAGATATCAGATAACAATGCCACAGACCAAAGATCACAAGTTTTCATCCCAACATGGCCACAATTTGCGGCCAATATGAATAAATATGTGGCCATGGTAATGAATTAGCGGCTAGGGTTTCAGGGGTAGTCTTCTGGTCACCTGCATAACTCTCAGTCTTCGCTAAATAATTTCCCAGGTTCCCGAGTCACTCCAGATTCCTAAATACCAATTTCCAGTTCATAAAAAGCCGTAAAACAATTTCAGCAACTAAGTAAAACACTTCCAGATTTTCCTCAGGTGACAATTAGGACATTTTGCATACAGGAGGGGTCTAATTTACTGGAGATGGAGCTATAGAACAAATACGAACCAAAATGGACCAGGTCTGGCCGCAAATTGCGGCCAGAGGGGATTTATTTGCGGCCTGGGTGAGGGTATAGGGGCTGGGGTCTTGGGTGATGCTTACTAGGTGCCTGCACACTCCTCTTTGCTTGCTAAATAACTTTATAAGTCTCCGGGTGTTAGCAGATTCAGTTTTCCTATCACAATTCTCACAATTTCAATGTCGGAAGAAATTCAAAGTTCGCGTTCCGGGGTTAAGTCTCAGGTTTGGGTATGAATTCTAGCACTAGGGGGTTTGTGTGGCCTCTACTAAGCTCAATTACACATCACTACTCAAGAATTCCACAAAACCCTAACTAGGAATTTTCAAAGTTCACTAAACCGCACCAAAACACTTCTAATCTTGTATGGGTGCTAAGTTGTATGGGTGCTAAGTAGTGGAAATATAATGCTAATGGTGCAGAAATTAGCTCAATTGGCAACTCAAGAATTTTCTTGAGTTGCCCAACGTCATCAAAATTCGATTTTTCTTGGTCCAATGTGCTTCCCTTGAGCTTGTGCATGCTTTTTGTGAAATGGAGATGGGGTTTTGAGTTTGTTTTGGGGGTGTTTTGAGGCTTGAAGTGGAGGGGGGAGATGGGGTTGTCATAGGTGAAGAGAGAGAAGAAATAGTGAAGAGATGAAGAGAGAAACAATAAGCTATGCCTAGGTTTGACCCCTCACCCTTTCTCTGTCATGCCCATCTCTCTTGTCATCATGATACTTCTTTGACTTTTCTTTTTTCTTTTCTTTTCTTTTCTTTTGTTTTCCCTTTTCAATTAAAACAACAACCATGCTATAAAAAAAGAGAAGGTCATGATAAAATGTAACAAGTGCTAAAAATGACTTAGTGCATATCATGTGCACAAAACCGGATTAATGCGAGATTAGCGATATTTAATCGCGATTAGCACTAAAATGGTGTATAATAAATCATAAAATTTCATAATTTGAATAAATCACATAAAACAACCTCTTTTCCGTAATTTCCATAATTTTCCAAAATTTTCCCAATTTATCGGTATTTAATTATACCGCCTTATTAAAATATTCAATATAATATTATTTAATTATAAAAATTCCCAAAATTAATATTTTATTTTCCTGAAATGTTACAATTAACCCCCATCACAGAGGGGTCAAGTAAGCTATTTTCACCCCACTTAGCGTTACTCTGCTCGGATCTTGTGCTAACTTGATCGTCGGAGGGTCCTCGGTGGTACCAAACCGTCCCGGGACTTCCTTGCAGGTACTCGGCGCAAACTCCTCAAAACCACCATTCTCCTCAAAACCCATTGAGACCCACACGCAACAGGAGATCACCTCCAAGATGCACCGGAAGATCGACGAAAGACAACATCTGACGGAGACCCGAAAAGGACCTCCATCAGTTGGCGCCATCTGTAGGAAACTTAAGCTCCACAAAAATAAAAGTTGGCCTTCCGATCTCCATTCACATAGCATGCGATCATCTTGAAGATCTAGGTACCAGCCGCCGCCTCCCCCTCACCGGAGGCGCGGATGAACCTTCTCCGGCGACCGTCATCAACGCCCTCGCCGGCCGAATAGACCGACCACAGTCCATCGTGGAGGCGCTTGTCCACGTCCAAACGGCCGGGCCAGGGCCCCAGATCGCCGCTCCTCCGCCTCCAAAAGACTCTGCCCTCGTCGGCACGGCTGACCACCGGCAGGCTGTTGGAGATAGTGCCCTCAAAGTCAATTATTGGATCGCAGGTACGTGATTGCAATGATTGAGGCAGGACCTATAACGATATGACAGTCTTGCTCGAGATGATAGTATGCTATCTGGTTTGTCTTTATCATCGTATACATACTTTAGTTCGCTATTGCATGATTGATAGAGCCCATAGGATTCTGCTTGACAGCCAGCAGTATGATGGTGATCATATACGTGGGAGCTGGGGTCTATAAGCGCATCCTTAAAGTATCCCTAGTCGTGGGAGTTTCGAGACAGGGCATCGATACTCCAGAGTAGACTAGTGTATACAGTCGAGACCCCGACGAGGGGCGGTGGCCGGTCTCACAATCCATTGGTGTCAGTTGGTTCACCTAAGATGTATACATGTGCTCATTGGGTTATGAGTACATCGGACAGGACTCGCTGGGAACATACTAGTTGGTATTATACATATCGTCAGATAGTAGTTCTCTGGTGACATATGTACAAGTTAGTCTGTCGACCTGAGATCGTCATTTGTCTCGTGTGAGTTCCTACTGTGATTTGATTCCTACCCTACCACGCTCAAAGGAGACGTGCAAAGGTATTTTTTGGGTACAGTCCCGAGCCACATGGAGGCAGTGAGCGGATCGTCGGGGATTCGTCTCTCCCGGTATTGGGGGTTGATGTCGCACAGTGCACGGGTGGCCATCACTAGAAATCCTCGGCTGAGGTAGTGGAGAATTACTGATTTGGATCAGTAGTTTCTCAGGTGGTGATGGGTTTCATGCCGACACGATTTATCGCGTTATTAGGGGTCTGACTTTATCCACCCCCTAGACTCGATATGCGATACTCTTTAGACGAATGGACCGGACTGTATGTATATTGTCACTGTTAGGCTCAGTAGGGTTTATGGATGAGTTCGCTCGTCAGCTTCTCTTCCAATCAATACATAGGCAACCGTTACGTACAGCTTGTACCTCTGACGTGCTAGTGGTTATACCCAGTGCCAGTGTGTTGATGAGTCATTAGAGTCCCCCACAGACCGTTTCCCAAGTTCGGGCGAAACGTTGTAGAGGCCGTATGGTTTTATGGCTGGGTTCGGAAAATGCACGTGCGTTTTCGCACGTATCATTTTTCGGGAAGATAATACTGGTAGGCTTTGGTTTAAGCCGGATCCGAGTATTATACTGTGTAGATATAATATCTTTGTCTCAGTTGCATTTGTATTCGGTCGTAATACAAATGCAGGTATGTTTATACTGATATGGGGTTATCCTGAAATTCGTTTCAGGATCACTTTTGGAAGTTGCCAGTTTCCAGTTTTCTATCGCCCGTCTTTAACATTTGGTTAAAAACGGATTTATCTTTTCTTGATGGAGATGAGTCATATGTGTGTAGAAGCTTCTAGAAGTGGTGATGAGGCTAGTGAGTCATTAGATCTTTAATTGTGCAATTAATGTTTTGATGACTAAGAGTTATGATTCATTGTATGCATTGATTATATGTGCAAGGTGTCTAATGACTCATTAGCTCATTCATTGTTAAGGTCACCTCCCCCCTCTCCAACACTCACCCCCTCCACCATTTATATGGCCGGCCCCTCCTTTGCAAGGAGATGATGATTTTGGAAAAAAGAAAGGGTTGTTATAAATGAGAAGAAAGATTTAGTCCATATATATTTTCATAGCTCATTTTCATTCGATCCAAAAGGCAACTTCATTAACCGTTCGTCCACGGGTTTGGACGAAGTGAGACAAAGTGTTCTACTCATTATCTACACATCTTGGTCGTCTTTTTTAGCAAACTTGACGATCGAGTTGCCTCGGTTCAGAGGCGGGAGCCCGTTTAAAGATCCGTCGACATGGTGCCACTTGGACGAGAAGACTGGAGTTCCAGGAGATCGGAGCAGCTGCAACAAAGCGTGGGATGATGGTTGAAGACCGAAGGACTTGGATCGTTCGGTATAACATTTCTACCCACTTTGTAGTTTGTTAGTTTAGCTTTAATGGTAGATCCGGGTTATAGTACGCGATAACGCCAGTTGTAAAAAGTTTTTGTTCCGCATTTGGCGTCTGTTAGACGGCCGGGGAGTTACCGTGGACTTACACAGGCTACGTCCCATAGCCACAGATCTCACGGGTCGATACTCTCTGAGGCCCGCTGGGCGCCCCACGGCTCCATACCAAGATCCGCCGCCAGAGCGTCTCGCCTTGAGCCTCCTCGCGACCCTCACCCCTTGAGGAGATGTCGGTCACCTCGCCTGTCCCCAGGCATGACCGACACCCCCTCCCTCGACGGGGTCGCAAAGAAGGGGCTCGCCACGGCGGCTCGAGGGCCACCTCGCCCGGAGATCTGAGAACCTCATCGAGAGGAACCGGGGCCGTGCCCAGACGCAGATCTCCCACAGCAGAGGCCAGGGATCACAAGGAGCCGAATTCTCGGGGTATGTAACATTTTAGAAAAATAAAATATTATTTTTGGGAATTTTATAATTAAATAATATTATATTGAATATTTTAATAAGGCGGTATAATTAAATCCCGATAAATTGGAAAAATTTTGGAATATTATGGAAATTACTGAAATGAGGGTGTTTTATTGGATTTAAGAAAATTATGAAATTTTTTGATTAATTATACACTATTTTAATGCTAATCGCGATTAAATATCGCTAATCGCGCATTAAGCCGGTTTTGTGCACATGACATGCACCATATCACATTTTTATACTTGTGCATTTTGTTAACCATGATATTTTGCTTTTGGATTTTTATTTGGGTTTTCAAATAAAAGAAAACAAAACAAAACAAAAGAAAATAATAAAGAATAAGGGATGGGCAAGAGAGAGAGGTGAGGGGTCAACCCAAGACCATGGCTCCTTGTCCCTTCATTATTTCTTCTTCATTTCTCCCCCCTCTCTTCTCTCATGGCAGCACCCATCTCCCTCCTCCCTCTAAACACCTCATTTCATCATCAAAAACACCTTAAAACTCCATCCCCACTTCATTAAAAATGTGCACAAGCCCTCTAGCTACACTTTGGATCAAGAAAGTTTGCATTTTGGTGCTCTAGGGGATTCATGAGTGCCAAATGAGATAATTCTTTCACATTAAGTGTATTATTCCATTTGCTTTAGCCTCTATTCAAGTTTAAATTCAATTTCGTGTAGTTTTGTGCACTTTGGAAATTCCTAGAGAGGGTTAGGGTTTAAGTTGAGTTGTGTGGTGAACTTGAGTGTATTTAGTGACCATAAACCCCCCATGGTGTTACAAACCCAGAACATACACAAGATAAAACATGAAAGCCAAATTTCTGGAAAACTGAAACTGTTCACGTCGGTTTTGTGAGTGTTTAGGGTGTGCAGAGGAATCTGGGATGACCTGGGATAACTACGAGATAAGTAAACAATACCACTAACCTAGATAGACCACTAGGAGGCCACCCTACAAATACGAGACCCATCAAAGCACCCAGGGACGACGAGCTCGGATTTCAGGCTAGAGTGCTCGGCCACTTGGTGGAGTTAGGAGTCAGGGTTCCTTCAATAGCTCACATACACTCTATATATCACCCCAGTGTTGTTTGCTTACCTTGTTTTTCCCTGAACTAAAATCTGGAGCATGTTTTCAAAGTTACTGCCTTATGTTTTGATGTGTTTGAATCTAAGTTTTAGTATTTGGTTTTGTATTCGATCACTTGACGTTTGTACGTTGAAATCGAGTGTTATTTGGTTGATCGTGAGAGCAAACCATGGGTTTTGACCTATGTGAGTTCCGCATGTCGTTTTGGTTTTGATTTGGATTTTAATGCGATACGATACGTTGTGACATGTAGGTACCCCAATGTGGACTTCGAGACGACAAGCAAGTGAGTGGCGACGTCGGCATCGGCAAATGAAGATCAAGGTGAGTAGATATATATCTACGAGGGAAGTTGGGTGGATGGCGTATAACACCCCCGCAGTTCGTAGTGTGGTGTAGGGTACATATTATATGGATATATTCATATGTTTATTTTGAGATTATGAGTATCTAGATAGACTTTGGGAAGTCATAGATAATTTAGTATAATTAGATGATAGTGTCGTTAGTTAGTTTAGTCGCGAATCCTAGAATGAGGTTTACACCCACACGCACACACTCACACATGTTTACATTGTTTTACTTTTGCGTTTATGGGGATATGTATACACACACACACACACACACAGGTATGGGACTATATATATATATATATATATATATATATATATATACGTATACCTATACATGGATGATGAGGATTTTAAATGGTACTTGGAGATGAGTCGATGAGATTAGGCATGATGCCGTGAGATCAGTGATATGTTTTGGTTCGTATTATGAGATACGACGTGAGATTATAGCGGGCCTTTAGGCGTGTGTTTTCACACACACACACACACACACACACACACACACACACATATATATATATATAGATGGTATCAGTAGGTACTAGAATTAGATCAGTACCTCTAATACAGGATATGATGATAATGGATACCAGATGAATAATAAGATGAATGTGATATTTGACCCGTACCCAGATTTGGGATGCCGTACGACGGATTTACGTACGAGCTATATATTGATGATAGATCCGCGCTCTTAACTCGAGGATGTCATAATATATATTGTATCGTATGTGATACTATTGAGGCGGGATCACCGACTATTATATTTATATGTATCGACTCAGATTTAGGTGGTTTCCTTACCTTTCGATTAGTCCTGTAGTTTACTTATAGATGTTAGACTAGACTCGAGTCATACCTATTTCAAAACTAACGAATCGTGAGTATTTTAAAGACAGGCCAAGAGATTCTACGGATATTTTCAAAAGACGCATCTTTTCTTAAAAACACCGTAGCCCTTATTTTTCTAAACACCACGATTCGTGTTATTTCAAATGGCAGAACTGTATGACATATATATATTGATGTAGATTCTTCACTGTTGCGTTTATTATTCATTTTCCGCATATTCTTTCTATTCGCATTGCATTGTATGTTTAAATGTGTTTATTGTTATATTAAACCCATGCTGTCAGGACACCAGCACCATTATCGATGATGCGCATGTTCCACGTACACCTGCTTGCCGGCTCACACACTTCATCATCGATAATTGCCATGTCACTACACAGTAAGATTGTTGCATCAGGATATGACTCATTGTATGGCATACTGGCATACATACATATTGTACACCCATACTGGCGTACCCACATATTGTATACCCATACATGCATACATACATATTTGCACATACATAGATGATTCTGACTTGATTTTGGAAATTTGGGAACCACATGATATATTTTTAAACTGGATTCATTTAAAGAGCGGTTTTCCCTCGATATGTGCATATTACTGTTTTATGTTGCATGATATATTGATATGCTTTCATTTCTATTATATGTCGCATACATCATGCTTTATGATTATACGCATTGAGATATGTTGTTTCCATGATATTTCTGGATTTGAAAAACCGTGGCTATTTCAAAAGAAAGTATGTACTGTTTAAAAACTCGGTTTCTCTTAATATGATATTTCAGTACGTCCACCATGCATTTTCTCGGTTCTGAGACGTATGATAGAAATCCGATTCGAGGAGGAGGATGATCCGTTTGCGGGTTCATGGTGGACCCGGTATGGTACCCCGAGACGAGAACGGATCTGCTGTGCAGGAGACGGTGAGCCTGGCAGAGGGACCACTACCTACCGGTGATAGTATTTGGGCTCGGCGGATATCCGGAGGATACCGACCGGAGTCGAGAGATGATATGGGCCGATCCAGACTGATGGAGCCCGAGGGCCGATCCGGACTGACGGTGCCCGAGATATGAGAATTTACGTGTCGATGCTGGACACGGGTTTCATGATGTTTCGAGTGTCAATGCCGGGTACTCAGGTTTTCATGATTTTGATGTGTCGCGAGGGACACCCGTTGATTTATATCCTCATACTTTCATGCATATGCTTTATGACATTTACATGCATGATGTTGTTGTGTCATTGGTTGACACGTGGACGAGATCCACACGCATACATGCATTGATTACATAGTTGGATGATATCCACATACTTATAGACTTCATGATATAGTTGACACTGACTTCATGTTGATTGCATTGATCATACCTCATATTTATGATATGTTGCTACCTGAGGCACTGACATGATGACTTGGTATTACACTTATGTTTAGATGTTTACCCTTGCCACCTTTTCATGCTTCAGAATTTATCATATTGAGGATATATATATATATTACTGATCGTTTGACCTAGGATTGAGTCATACATACAATTTCTGCTCTGTGATGTTTTCTACTCACGAGTTGGCAACTCACCCCTGTTGTGCTACAGTTTCTTGCAGGTTTTATCGTACAGGTTCATTGCGGCTTTGCTGGCACACTGTCCTTTTCCGGATGATTGCTTGGTAAGTGGGTTCACTCGCATCGTGACCACTATTGTACTTTATTTATTTCAGTTGTATCTAGAAACTCCATCAACCAGACTTGTATATTTATTAGACTTAGAAGACCAGTTGTTTATTCTTTCGACCTTAAAGTCGCGCGTTGTATTATTATGATTATCTTGATATTTTGAGTTTTCTTTTGAGTTTTGAATATCGCCTTTCGGCGTTGTATATTATATTGCCTGCGTGGTTGTGACCGTCGATTGACGAAGAGCTAGCTCCCGCTTGGGGATGCCTTTTATCTTTGTGTATATATTATTCATGTTGTACCCCGTTTGGGGCCAGTATTTACAAAGGAAACTCTGCCGAATTTTTCAGAAAAGACTTGAGATTTTGAAAATGCATACTTCGGCTTATGTTATTAAAAACCCCTTGTTTTAAAACATGTTTTCTTCACTTCTTTCTTTAAATGGTTTAAATTTCTGGGATTTCTTGGCTTATTTGAATTAGATGGGGTCCTATAGACTTCATATGATTCAAGTGCCAGTCACGTGCCATTTCGGGTCGTGACAAAGTTGGTATCAGAGCGCTAGGTTAACCTTGGTTCGAGTCTATGTTTGACTATGCGGAGCCTAGGGCGTTTGTATATATACGAAATCTAGGCTTGACCTTACGGAACTTAGACTTAGTCGAGGGGGTTTTAGACCCGAACTTTCGTCGCGTAGGTTGACCTTGGTTGATGGAGTATGTGACTTAAGGAGAGTGACGTACCGTGTGTATGTTCCGCGGTATACTTAGTTTACGCTACTCTACTTAGGGAGCCTTAGGATGTACATTTCCTTGCACAGTATTATATTCATTCCTATGATCTATCATCATCGATATTGGTTTATAGTTTTGCTGCCACGATTACATGGGCAGAGAGAGCTACGGCTAGTGTTGCGTCAACACGAGCTCGTCACGGGCGAGGACTGACCAGGGCGTGATTCCAGGGACATACGATTGCATAGAGGCATCGTTTTATTGTGTTTTCGCGCCAGGAGCGTTTGATGGATCGCTTTTACAAGACTACTCGGACATGCAGATCAGCACCAGAGGATTGAGCCACTTATTGAGGCCAGCCAGAATGTGATGACCGTCAATACACAGATTATTCTTGATGATTGAGATACTGTTCAGCATGCAGACGGATGAGCCAGTTGTTGCTGCGAACGACGAGATATCGCCCCAGATGTTGGAGCTATTGCAGTACGAGTTGTACTTAGAGATATGATAGAAGGCCGCTAGTCACCCGAGAATGAATGACTAGGACATGTGGTTCGTTCGCTTACCCCGATGCGAGGTCATCAGATTGATTGATTCCAGCTAGAGACGACTTCATGCAGGTACGTTGGGAATCGAAGGAAATGATCGAATGTCAGAAACCCATTTTCTAAGTTTAAAGTATTCGGAAAAACATGCAAGTAATTCCGTGGACCCTCTAGAAGAATAAAACCCTAACTCGACATAATGACCATGGGAACGCTTTTGAACCTTAGGGTTGGCAGCAGTTCCGCGCCATTAGTGAGACTTGGGTTTGCCCTTCTACGGTTGGTCCATAGGTACTATGGCATGTACTTGATACTGTTAAACTGTACCAAGATGATTGAGCTCTTGGGGGATTAAGGAACCTTGACAAATCGATCGGAAGGTTCGGCGTCATTCAGATATTATGTGATGGGATACATTGTTTGGGAGACTCCAGATACGAGTATAGCCGTGGGAGCGCAGTCCATGCAGCCACGAAGATACGAGTCTGAAGCAGTCGACATTAGAGAAAAGTGGAGTAAGAGATTCGTGCGAGATCTTGATGAGATGATGTTCAACTCCGCCGACACCAGAGATGTGATATGCATGCAGAGGCGTTGTATATGGATATATCTTCCGGAAGGAGTCGCGATGAGTATGCAGCCATTTCGAAACAAGAAAACAGAATTAATAAAGGACGATGACTTCCGGGCAGTTTGGCAGAAACGAGATTTGGGAGAGACCTCGACAGGACCTTTCTGGAATATTATACGAGAAGACTTGGACCCAGGAGTGGTCATTTTACGCACACCCAGCAGGCCAGAGTTCAGCATCGTCGACGAGACATATTATGAGTGACCACGACAGTTGGCCAGAGATTCTTAGAGGATGTGCTTGAGCGGGACTATTCCGCCATACTTGATTTCAGTATTTTGGGCGATCTATTCGCATGATTGAGTTTTGATGACTAAGTATCATGATATTTGTTTTCGTGCACCATGGTTGCACCTACTGGGTATTTATATTTTGCGTATAGTTATTACACTTGAGATATGTTTTATACACCGTTGTGTTGATTTATGATTTGTGCACAGTTATTGCACTTAATATCGTTTTTGTGCCTTGGCTGCACATGTTTATGATTTCATGGATTTCATACAGTTGGGTTGATTTTGTGCATATGGTACGCACACGATTTGGTTTTTGCACTTGGTATAGTTCACATATGCTTGCAGTGCATTGATACGTATTTTGTGCACCACAGTTGCACCTAACTTCGTTTTGATGTCATTTGAGATATTGATTGTGATTTTATGCCTAGGGCATGCATATGATTTGACTTATGCTTTCGGCATAGTTTTCATGCACTTTTAGTATTTTGATTTGCTTTTGTGCATGCTGATGCACATGGTTGTGAGATTATATACCACGGTATACTTGATTTGGATTTGGATTGAAATGTATTGTATACCGTCGATTTCGATAGTGATACTCGATATTTGTTTTGTGCACCTTGTGCACTTGATTGGATTCTTGTGCATATTTGGCGTGCTTGGATTGGATTTTACGTATGTTCGGCGCTTGATATTGAATTTCATGATTTCGTGCATGTTGGATGCACATGATTTAGATTTTATTCGTGCATGATGGATACAACTGATTTGGATTTTCACGCATGTTGGGCGCATGATATGAGATACGATTTTGGTGCACACCAGATACACTAAATCGGGATTTTTTGTGCATATCAGATGAACCTGATATTGCTGTCAGGCACACCGTTGCCTCTGACAGGTGTTTCGTGCACATCCGTTGCACTTAGATGTTGTTTCTGTGCACAAATATGGCACATTCATGAATGTTCCCCGCCGAAACACGGAGACGCGATAAACGTCTGGCCTGAATTTCAGGGCAGATGCTAATTGGTGCCATCCGTCCATCTCTTCGAAGATACCAAGTTGATTTATGACACCACGTATCGAAGGTTTAAACGGATGCGGCCGATGTAGCAGACTTCGTCAAATTCCCCCTCATTTGAGGGGTTTTTGATTGTGGGGACGCTCTTCTCTGCAGGCGCAAGCCCCTGCAGTTAATTACGCTACTGCATCGCGGTAACAAATTTTTTCTTCTCCAGATAGTCACTTCGTATCGTGTGTGTTTATTTTGTTTTTGGTTGCCCGTGGATTGTATACGGAGACTAATTTATGTCGTCGCCCGTAGGGTTTGGATTAGTCCAAATCCGTATTTTCTTAGATTTGGGTTTGGGGTTTGGGTTTAAGGATACGTTAGTCTCATTTGAGACTAAGATCAACTTAAACGTTTGTTAAGGATACATTATTCTAATGTTAGACTAAGATCTACTTAACAGTTTGTTGAGGACACGTTAGTCTAATTTTAGACTAAGGTCAATTTAACCATTTTTTAAGGATACGTTAGTCTAATTTTAGACTAAGATCTACTTAACAGGATCATTTAGATCCAACAAAAGAGAATTTGGGCTCTATTGTTTTAGTTTAGGGACTTTGCGGTCGATTAGTTTAGGGACATCAGGGTCCAAGGTTAAGGATATCATAGTCCGTGGGTTTAAAGGGACCCCACAGTCCGAGGTTAAGGACATCATAGTCCATGAGTTTAAGGACCCCACAGTCCAGTTTAAAGACGTCATAGTCTATGAAATGTGTGCTTGTCGTGACCCGTCATCTCTCTGAAGACGTTGAAGGATTACAACGACAAATATCAAATGAGTGAAGAGATGTACCCTTGAACCAAAGTTGATTGGGAGATCTGTAATCCAACTTGGAACTAAGATCAATTAATTAGATTATGAGCGCATTGGCTCAGTTAAATCTGAGTTGAGGACTTATGGCCAATTTGGGCTAAGTACAATTAAGTTTGAAATGTTAGCCCCTTGTTATCCTGTTGAACATTTGTCTGGGTTCAGCCCCCCCTTTGTTTAGCAATGCTAAACAGGGCTTGGGACTCTGACAACATTTTGTCTTTGTCTGGGCACTGACCATTCATCATGGCTCTGGAATTTTATTTTGTATGTCACATAAAATGATCAAGATCGGAGGAATGTAGTTGGGGTTCAATTAAAGGAGAGATCTTGTCTCTGGAAAACTTAACTGATTTGGGCTAAGGCTGGTTTGAAAATAGTGTTAAAAACTAAAGAATATTTGGCGATCACGTGTCCCCACGTGATGTGATGAAAACAGTGTCAAACACTAGGGCCAAAACGCTCACAATAGTGTTAAACACTAGAAATGAGGTGGTCACGTGGGGTCACGTGAGGCGCCTAAGTATTAGGCCAGACCCCCTTTATTTTACCCTCAAATCTGCAAATAAGTGTTAAACACTTAGCCTTCAGGCCATCACGTGTAAGCACATGAGTCATCTGAAGATGGGGGCCAGACTTCCTTTATTTTGTTTTCAGAATATTCAAATAAGTGTTAAACACTTTATCTTAACGGGCGTCACGTGTGGGCACGTGATGGGTACCCATGTATTAATTATTAAAGTATTTATTAGGGGTCACGTGGGGACACGTGAGGGCGTCCAAAATTGATTCCGCCTTTAGCTTTGTTCCCTTTATTTTGAAGGTCACGTGGGAGCACATAAGGCATTGCCTCTGGGCTAATTCCTTCTTATTCTGAGGAGTCCATTTAAAGGGTCATGTGGGGGCACGCGATCTAGTCTTGTTAGTTCTTTTTCATTTGTTAGGATGAAGGGTCACGTGTTACCACGTGATCACGTTGGATACTTTGATCTTCATGTGCATGGAGAGCTTTAAGTCTCTTGTTTTTAAGAATTAAATTCTTTTATAGGGTTAAACCCTAGTTCTGTTTAGAGGAATTAAATTCCTATGCATGTGGAAGAATTAAATTCTTATGTAGGGTTAAACCCTAGTTTCATTTGGGGGAATTGAATTCCTATGAATTTGGGAGAATTAAATTCTCATATAGGGTTAAACCCTGGTTTCATTTGGAGGAATTAAATTCCTATGAATTTGGGAGAATTAAATTCTCTAAACTCAATTCTCCCTCTAAGTTTTGGATCTGCATGGCAGAATCTCCCCGATGAGAATTAAATTCTCAACTTGTGGGGAAATTTGCTTCTGCAGATCTTCAACCAAAGGAAGAACTAAGTTCTTATTCAGAAGAGTTAAACTCTTAAACTTGAGAATTAAATTCTCTTTTATTTTATGGAGCTTAGATCTCTTTCCCCTTTCTCACCTAGGGTTTCTTTTCTCTGTAAGGAACTTCTTTTCTCTCTTGAGAATTAAATTCTCCTCTCTTTTCTCTCTGTTGTTATTTTTTCTCCAGAAAATCAAATTTCCAAAGATCCATTCTCTTCTCTTCTTGGCTCCTGTTTATAGGAGAAAGAAAAGAATCAATTTGTTTAGTGAATCTTTCATTGAAAGATTTTGGTTGTTTTTGTAACTAACATGATCTTTTAGATCACTCGGTGAATTTTATTCACCAGTGGATTTTTAATCCAGAAGATATTCTGTTTGTTATTCTTGGTGAATTTCAGGAAAATCTTTCATTGTATAAAATCTTTCCATAAATTGGTGATTTTTAATCACCATTGGATTTTTAATCCAATGGTGCTCTATTTTACAGAGCACCATCCTTTTTGTTTGGAAAGATTTAAAGAAATATTTTCCTAGTTAAGGTCTTTAATTTTCCTTAATTAGAATTTAATTTTATTAGTTCAGAAGGCTTTTAAAAGTCTATCACGTGTTGGCACGTGATCCCATTATTTGATTATTAAATAGAATTTAATTCTTTTGATTAAAGAGCTTAGGAGCCCATCACGTGTTGACACGTGACCAGAATTTAATTCTGTTTTTAGGGAGCTGAGGAATCATCACGTGTCAGCACGTGACCCTTGGTCACGTGTGAGCACGTGACGCCACATTGAGGTTTTTCTTTGTTGTTTTGTTACATTTTTGTTTGACTAGAATTTAATTCTATAAAGTAGAGATCACAGGAACCTATCACGTGTCAGCACGTGACCCTTGGTCACGTGTGAGCACGTGATACCCCATTGGGAAATTTCCTGATATTTTATCAGGGAACAATGAATTTTGATTTCCGTGCGCACCAGACGCACGCGGCATTCTTATGCACATTTTGGGATTGATTTCTTATGGAGCAGTACGTTTTTATGATATTTGCTATTTATTTTCGTACTGAGCAGGACTAGTCAGAGAACAGTATCTGAATATATTTTGTATGCATTGATAGCCATCGAAGGGATTTCCAAAAAGGGAGCTATAGTCTCAGTATTTACCTACGTGTCTGAGTGACACGAAACATTTTATAAAAGAAACCTTTCTAAATTATTTTCAAAAACGGCGGACGTACATATTAAACAAAGGATAAGTATATATATAGTTATTTTCTTACAATAGACGTCCGACACTGTGCCGCGATACGCGCAAACCACAGCAACATGAAATGTTTGGCATGCATTTCCTTAAGATGTTTACATGTATAGTTTTGATGTATATCATATTGGTTTCGTATTTGATTTGACATTTGTGTCTTCACCATGGCTCCGATGATTGCAGGATGCTTGCCGGAGTTTTGTTTTAGAGTTATCTGCTCATTGTTCATGTGCATGCATTGCGCTACGATGCGTTTTATGTATTGATGATTTCGGAGCCCCGACGACTTGGACTTTTACTGAAATGTTTTAGTATTTGAGAGTTTAAATTTAAATTCGGGGACCGAATTTCTTTAGGGGGGAAAACTGTAACATTTCAGAAAAATAAAATATTATTTTTGGGAATTTTTATAATTAAATAATATTATATTGAATATTTTAATAAGGCGGTATAATTAAATACCGATAAATTAGGAAAAATTTGGAATATTATGGAAATTACTGAAATGAGCGTGTTTTATTGGATTTAAGCAAATTATGAAATTTTATGATTAAGTATACACTATTTTAATGCTAATCGCGATTAAATATCGCTAATCGCGCATTAAGCCGGTTTTGTGCACATGGCATGCACCATATCACATTTTTATACATATGCATTTTGTTAACCATGACATTTTGCTTTTGGATTTTCATTTGGGTTTTCAAATAAAAGAAAACAAAAGAAAACAAAAGAAAATAATAAAGAATGAGGGATGGGCAAGAGAGAGAGAGGTGAGGGGTCAACCCAAGACCATGGCTTATTGTCCCTTCATTGTTTCTTCTTCATTTCTCTCCCCTCTCTTCTCTCATGGCAGCACCCATCTCCCTCCTCCCTCTAAACACCTCATTTCATCATCAAAAACATCTTAAAACTCCATCCCCACTTCATTAAAAATGTGCACAAGCCCTCTAGCTACACTTTGGACCAAGAAAGTTTGTATTTCGGTGCTCTAGGGGATTCATGAGTGCCAAATGAGATAATTCTTTCACATTAAGTGTAGTATTCCATTTGCTTTAGCCTCTATTCAAGTTTAAATTCAATTTCGTGTAGTTTTGTGCACTTTGGAAATTCTTAGAGAGGGTTAGGGTTTAAGTTGAGTTGTGCGGCGAACTTGAGTGTATTTAGTGACCATAAACCCCCCATGGTATTACAAACCCAGAACATACACAAGATAAAACCTGAAACCCAAATTTCTGGAAAACTGAAACTGTTCATGTCGGTTTTGTGAGTGTTTAGGGTGTGCAGGGGAATCTGGGATGACCTGGGATAACTATGAGATAAGTAAACAATACCACTAACCTAGATAGACCACTAGGAGGCCACCCTACAAATACGAGACCCATCCAAGCACCCAGGGCCGGCGAGCTCGGATTTTAGGCTAGAGTGCTCAGCCACTTGGTGGAGTTAGGGGTCAGGGTTCCTTCAGTAGCTCACATACACTCTATATATCACCCCAGTGTTGTTTGCTTACCTTGTTTTTTCCTGAACTAAAATCTGGAGCATGTTTTCAAAGTTACTGCCTTATGTTTTGCGATGTGTTTGAATCTAAGTTTTGGAATTTGGTTTTGTATTCGATCACTTGACATTTGTACGTCGAAATCGAGTGTTATTTGGTTGATCGCGAGAGCAAACCATAGGTTTTGACCTATGTGAGTTCCGCGTATCGTTTTGGTTTTGATTTGGATTTTGATGCGATACAATACGTTGTGACATGTAGGTACCCCCATGTGGACTTCGAGACGACAAGCAAGCGAGTGGCGACGTCGTCATCGGCAAACGAAGATCAAGGTGAGTAGATATATATCTAGGGGGAAGTCGGGTGGATGACGTATAGCACCCCCGCAGTTCGTAGTGTAGTGTAGGGTACATTGTTCCCCGCCAAAACACGGAGACACGACCGCGCGGGTCCGTCTTGCCTGAATTTCGGGACAGATGCTAATTGGTACTATCCGTCCACCTTTCCGAAGATGCCAAGTTGATTTATGGCACCATATATCGGAGGTTTAAACGGATGTGGCCGATGTAGCAGACTTCATCAGATTCCCCCTCATTTGAGGGGTTTTTGATTGTGGGGACGCTCTTCCCTACAGGCGCAAGCCCCTGCAGTTAATTACGCTACGGCATCGCGGTAACAACTTTCTCCTTCTCCAGATGGTCACTTCGTGTCATGGGTGTTTGTTTTGTTTTTGGTTGCCCGTGGATTGTATACGGAGACTAATTTATGTTGTCGCCCGTAGGGCGTGGATTAGTCTAAATCCGTATCTTCTTAGATTTGGATTTGGGGGTTGGGTTTAAGGATACGTTAGCCTCATTTGAGACTAAGATCAACTTAAACGTTAGTTAAGGATACGTTAGTCTAATTTTAGACTAAGATCAACTTAACGGGATCATTTAGATCCAACAAAAGAGCATTTGGGCTCTATTGTTTAGTTTAGGGACATTACGGTCGATTAGTTTAAGGACATTACGGTCCATTGTTAGTTTAAGGACATCTCGGTCCAAGGTTAAGGACATTATAGTCCATGGGTTTTAAAGGACCCCACAATCCAAGGTTAAGGACATCATAGTCCATGGGTTTTAAAGGACCCCACAGTCCGAGGTTAAGGACATCATAGTCCATGGGCTTAAGGACCCCACAGTCCAGTTTAAAGACGTCATGGTCTATGAAATGTATGGTTGTCGGGACCCGTCACCTCTCTGAAGACGTTGAAGGATTACAACGACAAATATCAGAGGAGTAAAGAGATGTACCCTTGAACCAAGGTTGGTTGAGATCTGTAGTCCAATTTGGGGCTAAGATCTGTTAAAAGATTTATGAGCATATGGGCTCAATTGATATGAGTTGAGGACTTATGGACAATCTTGGGCTAAATCCAATCAGGCCAAAATGTTTGACATTTTATTTTGGGCTATTGAGCCTTTATTTGGGCTTGGCCCTGACAGTGTTTTTGTCTTTATTGAATGCTGAGCATTCCTCATAGCCTTAAGCTTATTAAAGAACAATTTATGTTCTATCAGCGACACGTGGCGTGCTTGGCGCTTTGCGCCATTCAAAGAGCGCAGCGCGCTTCTGCCGAGTAGCCCACACGTGAAGGACACGTGTCACGCTTGGCGCTGAGCGCCAGATGATGGGCGCATTGCGCCGGTTTATGAGCGCGGAGCGCTATTAGTTTAATGATGCACACGTGATTGACACGTGGTGCGCCTGGCGCTGAGCGCCAACCCATGAGCGCAGTGCGCTATTTCAAGAGCGCAGTGCGCTATTTCAAGAGCGCAAAGCGACACGTGTCGTGCTCGGCGCTGAGCGCCAGTCTAAGAGCGCAGAGGCGCAGTTCCAGAGTGCAAAGCGCAGTTCCAGAGCGCAAAGGTGCATATGATCAATTTTGTGATCTAAAAAGAGACTTTGTCTCAAGATTCTAAGAACAAAAGTTCTTCAATCTCTTATGTTGATGAAAGGCTTTGCCTTTATAGATCTATGATCTGTGAGAAAGAAGTAAATTCTTCTTTTATTTTATGATGAGATCTTTTGATCTCTCTGTGAAAGACTTTTTGTCTTTGTAGATCTATGATCTTTTAAAGAAGTGAATCCTTCTTTTTAAATTATGAGATGATTTCATCTCTATGTTTATCATCATCATTTTTTTACCTTGAAGAAAGTTTTCTTCTTCTAAGAGCTTACTCTTTTTCTTTGAATTTCTCAAAGTTTATCAGGAGGTTTCTCTCTATGCTTTTGTATATTTTTCTGTATCTTGAGACTTGAAGTTTAGGGGCCTTTATATAGGGCAAGCTGATCAGTTCAATCAGTTAAGGAGATCTTTTCTCCAATTGATTTGGGGAATTTCCCATCGTTGGATCTTTGATCCAAAGGCTTCTGATTTACAGCAGGCAATCTTCTTGTTTTTAACAAGATTGAGAAATCTTTCCATACAGAATTTACTCTGTCTTTTGGTAATTTTTAATTACCATTGGATCATTGATCCAACGGTGCTCTGCTTTACAGAGCACAATCTGGTTATTTGGAAAGATATTTAGAAATCTTTCCTTAATAGAATATAATTCTGATTAATTAATGATTTATCATTATTATTAGATCTTTGATCCGACGGTGAGGAGCTTTTAGTTCCAGCGCCAGCGCACCCGTGCTTTGCACGTGGTGCACTGCTTAGAGTGCAGTGCACTTAGCGCTAGCGCATTTTGTACTTTGCATATGGTGCGCTGCTTAGAGCGCAGCGCATCTAGCTCTAGCGCACACATGGTGTGCTGCTTACAGCGCAGCGTACCCAGCGCTAGTGCCCACGTGCTTTGCACGTGATGCGCTATTTAAGGCGCAGCACACCTGGCGCTGCATCTGAAGCGTTGCTTCATTTCAAAAATTTGAATTTTGAACAGAACTTTGCTCTGATTGGGGGAAACAAATGCCCCCCCACCGTTCCGCTCACGTGGCCCATATGTGAGTGCAGCGGTGGCAGCATCTGCGCCCTTGGATCAACTCAGAAGTTGAAACGGCACTCAGTGCCTATAAATAGGACTTTTAGTCCTTAGGATGATTTCTGTTCATCTTCCTCCTTGTTCTCTGAGAATTTTTATTCTCCCACAGAGTATAGCTCTTCATCTTAAGAATTTTCTTAAAGACAGAATTTTGTCAAAATTTAGGTAAAGATTAAATCTTTTAATAATCTAGGGTTTTGCCCATTAACAGAGCCTTGCTCTTCATAGATCTTTGATCTAAAGAAAACCCTTTTAGGGTTTCATTAACAGAGGTTTGCTCTCTTGGAATCATAGATCTAAAGAGATCTTTTTCACGGTTTCTTAACCCATTAACAGAGCTTTGTTCTTTTCAAATCATGTAGATTTATTAATCTCTTATGAAGAACTCTTAAGAGTTTGTTCATGGATCTTGAAGATCTCAGAATTTTAATTCATATATAAAAAATTGATTTTAGTTCTTCTGATGGATTATTCCATCGTTTTTTCCAGAGCAAGGCCCTTGAGGAATTTTTATTCCTTCATCATTAGAACTTGACAGGCGTCATTCTGTCATAGAGCGCTGCTCTCAAGGGGAGATTTACTCCTTAGCCCGAGGGATTTCTCATTAAATGAGAATCAATTGAGGATTTTCTCATTTAATTAACAGTCTCATCAAATGATGAGGCTGTTTTATTAATGATGAACTGTCATCTAGATTTTGTGGGCCCCCTTTGGTCGCTCTCTACTGCAGTGCAGTGCGGTACAAATTTTAAAGTACCAAGTGTCAGAATTTAAAATATAGTACTGACAGTTGACTTTTGTCCTCTTTCGCGCAGGTGACATGTCTTCCGATCGTTTTTTCCCATTCGTTCATTCAGGGGGAGGATTCCCTGGAGCACCTGTGGACCAGGAAGTCTTAGCATTGATCAGAGATCATGACCCGGAACATAAGAATCTTCATCTCTGGGGGACATGGTGCAATCAAATTATTAAGGGTCAGCAGAGCTTTTCGAGCGCAGTACCCTCAGAGCCCATCATGGTGATCTATTATGCTGACCCACCCCCGGTAAACTATACCGTGGAAGAAGTCAACTGGACTTCGGGAGGTCTTCTTCAGCCTGCTATGGCTTCAATATCCGTTCAGCCTCCAATGGCTTTGGATACCCTGGGACGACATATTTGTCAAGGCGAGGAGCGCCCATAGGGACAACCATATATGATTGGCCTAATTCCTCGTCATCCAGCTGGCTATCTGCAATGGGCCCGCTATATTCTGTCAGCGAAGAAGTCGCAGTTGCTGAGGCTTGGGTTATATCCCACAATTTATGCTTCTCTCTTCTAGTATTCTACGCTTCCCGCCTGGTGGGTTAAGGCATTTCTGGAGCAGTGGAATATTCCTACTCACACCTTCCTTTTGCTGGACCGAGAAGTATCAATCTCCTTAGAGGAATTTGCAGAAGTTTCTGGTTTACCGGTTATGGGGGAGCATTATGAGGAACTGCATCCTACGGATGAATACGTTTTTGGTGCCAAGTCAGTGATGACAGGCCTTACCCCGGAGAACCCAATTCAACACCAATACCCTAGTTTGATCAAAGTGTTGAATATTTATGAGGGCCTTTTCCTCGAATCTGGGAGCCGTGTGGTTAATTTCGAGGATTTCATCGCTCGTTTTCTTCACCTGGAAGTCCTTTCGAAGGAGGCCGCTAAATTCGCCAAACTTGACGACCCTTTCGGCTTAGGTTTAAATGACCTGCCAACGGCGGAGGCAGATCAAAAGAGTTCCGTCCTTCCCAACACCCCAGTCGTTTCTTTTGCGGAGGTTGCAGTCCCTGAGATTGATGAAGAAACGTTCTTTTTGGGGTTTCTTGGGCTATGGCTGAGCTGGTTTCCGCTTCCGATGCACCCTCGCCGTATGAGGCCGTCTGTTTTCTACCCAGCTCACCGAATGGTTATTGGGGTGAAAGTGGCTGTCGGGGTTGCCGGATTAGCTCATTTGTATTACGACCTCAACCAAGCGGCGGATACTACTGAATCAGGAGTGTAGCATGTGAACTTCTCGATGCATTACTTCATGTCATGGCTCGAGCTACATGCACTTGGCGTTTTCGGTATCCATAAAAGGCCGTCCTTCTACGACAGGTGCGGCTTCCCCCGGATTATGCGATTAGTCGACGCATCTATTGTAAATCCGTCACCGCGGGAAGCTAGGGGTTTGCTCCTTCATTCTCGCACGGTTGGAGATGGCATGTCCTTTACCGACAAAATTCTGACTATCGGCAAAGAGTCCGCAACAACGGTGCAGCCATTGCGGGACATTTTTAAAGATGGAGCCTCTGTTTTGAAAGATCGAAAAATCCTTCATTTATATTCCATCAGACCGGGCTTTCTAGTGTTTAGGCAAAATGATGCGGCGTTATTCATGAGATACAATCCGCATTGTTTCGCCCAGCAGCTGAGCTATAATCAGGAAGTCCCGTGTTCATATCATAATTTTGCATTATTATATTCCCCATTCTTATTCATTTTACAAATAAATAGGTGCTTTTGATCCATGTCTGCTACATAGTTGCAGGTTACACATTCTCGGAACAAAACAGTGAAATTGATGAAAAGAAGATACAAAAGTGAGACTACGACCAACAAATGGAAGAATCTTGATCATGCCTACAGTTTAAGGGACAATAAAGGTCAATGAACAAGTTCACAAAGTACAAAGGCAGCGCAAGGTTCAAGACTTCGACATGAAGCAAACGGTAAAGTCCACGACATTATGCACTGTGGAAATCTGGAAGAAAACTAGAAGACAATCTGAGAAACTAAGTGAAGAAACAAGAAGACAAATGCAACTGGAGAATTACCAAGAGAATACAGCTCAAGAACCCACCACATGGCCGCGGATCCACGGCCAAACAGGGCTTTTGGCCGTGGTTCCGCGGCCATATAGAGCACGTGTCGGTGCAATTTTGTGACGGCGGCGGCGACGTGTTGACTAATCTTCTTAGGGTAAATTTGTAAATGCAGATGTGTATCGGATGTAACCCTAAGGTTTCTATGATCTATAAATAGAAACCCTAAATCTCTTTTTGAGGTATGCCTCTTCCTATGCCTCTTTTCATTGATCAAAAATTCAGAATTCATTGTAATGTATGAAGAGAGCATCAAATAAGTTAGTAGATTTTCTTTACCTTGCCCTAGTTAATTTCCTTTCTGCCGTAGTATAGAATTTTATTATCTGCCCTAGTTAATTAGTTTAGAACTTTTAATTATTTGCCGTAGATAAAAAATATTTCTTTTAATCAATTCCCTAATGAGTGAGTAGTTCGTCACTTGTTAGGGTTAGGAATAGGAGAGGTTTGAGAGATGAAAATCTCTCACCCCTTTCTTGCCCATTACATATTTTTATAGGACTCCATGCATACATACACACACCGCTCACTACGGCACCCTATCCCACGAGGTAGTGGTGATACCGTAGTTTAAAAAGACCGGTTGTATATGTTTTCCATGGAGGTTAGGGTAAGAATTAAAAAAGGAAGGACAAGAACCTAGAGTAAGAAACCTAGTTTCTTCCCGATGGTACTAATCCACTTTATTAATTATTACCATAACACCTAATAGATCTTAATTAGGGCATAGAAAGCTGTGAGGAATAATGAATTTCCAAACTTAACCTAAACCTAACCCTAGCAAGGTTTTAATCCTAGTCTAAATCAACCTTAGTTTTTAGTGATAGTCAATCCAACACCAATTGGAATTAACTCGTTAAAACAAATTGAGAATACACAAAATCCCTGTGGACCGACCCGTACTCACCGGCTAGCTACCAAGCGACGCCGTTCTTGATTGCGGTAAAATATTCTTTGATCACAAAATCTCTATCAATCAAATAGCGCCGTTGCTGGGGATCGAACCCGGGTCACCCGCGTGACAGGCGGGAATAGTCACCATTTGATTTTTGTAGGATTTTATGATCAAAGAATTAATTATCGCAATCAATAACGGCGTCGCTTGGTAGCTAGCCGGTGAGTACGGGTCGGTCCACAGGGATTTTGTGTATTCTCAATTTATTCTAACGAGTTAATTTCAATTGGTGTTGGATTGACTATCACTAAAAACTAAGGTTGATTTAGACTAGGATTAAAACTTTGCTAGGGTTAGGTTTAGGTTAAGTTTGGAAATTCAATATTCCTCACAGCTTTCTATGCCCTAATTAAGATCTATTAGGTGTTATGGTAATAATTAATAAAGTGGATTAGTACCATCGGGAAGAAACTAGGTTTCTTCCTCTAGGTTCTTGTCCTTCCTTTCTTAATTCTTATCCTAACCTCCATGCATACATACACACACCGCTCACTACGGTACCCTATCCCACGAGGTAGCGGTGATACTGTAGTTTAAAAAGACCGGTTGTATATGTTTTCCATGGAGGTTAGGGTAAGAATTAAGAAAGGAAGGACAAGAACCTAGAAGAAGAAACCTAGTTTCTTCCCGATGGTACAAATCTATTTTATTAATTATTACCATAACACCTAATAGATCTTAATTAGGGCATAGAAAGCTGTGAGGATTATTGAATTTCCAAACTTAACCTAAACCTAACCCTAGCAAGGTTTTAATCCTAGTCTAAATCAACCTTAGTTTTTAGTGATAGTCCATCCAACACCAATTGGAATTAACTCGTTAGAACAAATTGAGAATACACAAAATCCCTGTGTACCGACCCGTACTCACCGGCTAGCTACCAAGCGACGCCGTTCTTGATTGCGGTAAAATATTCTTTGATCACAAAATCTATATCAATCAAATGGCGCCGTTGCCGGGGATGGCGTAGTATTTTCTTTTTGTAATTTCGGGTTAATATAAAATCATAAAAATCATAAAAACTGAAAAAATAAAAAATATAAAATTTTTATCATCTTGTTATTTTTTGAAGGGTGTTTTGTTTGAATTGTGCAGGATCGACGAACGGATTCAGATCTGGAAAATTCCAGAGAGCAAAACAGCAAAATCACAGATCTGAACAAGCAGAGGATAATCAAAACAGAAAGCAGAAGAAATCTCGGGAACTGAACCGCATAGGACACCGCGGAAACGCGGCACTAACTCACTTCTGGCGGCGGAACCGCGGTCTGGAGGTGACGTCAGCAAGAAAAATCCCCTCTGTAAGCTTCTTCTCTTCTTCTGAAACCCCATTATCTTCTCTGTAAAAATTTTCCTGCAGGGTTCTTTGCACAAAAACTCCTCCCCTTCTCCAATAACTTGATCTTGTGCAGGAATCTTTGCGCCGCGCTAAAAAAAATTTTGTTTGCAAGTGATTTTGTTTACTGCTTTGCATATCTAAATTGACTTTAAGGGGCTTGAACACCAATCCAGACTGGGTGAGGATTTCATTACCCTTCCCAGGACCCCAAAAATCATATAAAGCATATTGCATTGACCATCAAGTTAATTAAAAAGAAGATTAGACTCAGCCCTAAGGACTTCGCGTTCAATAGGACAAAGGAATAGTTGTAGGCATCGACCGTTGATCTAAATCTGACTTTGTGGTGCCTAGACTAGACAGGTAGGGAAAGATAACTTTAAAAGGCTCGTCTCACGGTGATTCGTGAGCGGATCCCTTCTTTCTCTACTTGTGCTTACCTGGCCACAATTGGCGGTGAAGAGGCGGTTTAAGGTCCTCACATCTTGCCCTTTGGAACAATTAGGAGCAGTCTAGCTGATCTAGGTGACCCTAGATCTAGGCTTGATTATGCATTTGTGATTGATTGAACGTGTGTCTAAGCCTTTTATTGAAAAATCTTTTTTGCAAAAAGCTCCTTATGAAAAAATAAAAAAAAACACAAAAAGGAAAAAAATTACGAAAACTTGCAACTTGTCGCTAAGAAATCCGTGCACCCCACTTACACCCACTTCTTCTCATTGACGTTTTCTTACCCCCACCTTCTGTTTTTCACCTTTTTGACTACACTACCTCTTTAGTGTATGTCCGGTTGGACTAGGGACACGAGTGCCCGTTTAGTCCGTGTCTCGTTGGTACCGACTGACGACGCTTTCGACTCCGAAGTCGAAATTCCTTCCACTTCCTTACCTTCACCTTCACATTCTTCGTCTTCTAAGGAGATGTCGGGATTCAATCCTAACAACACCTTACCCGCGGGACTGATTCCACCTCCGCTAGGTGCGAATAACCCACAACACCCACCTGTTGAAGCGCCCCAACGAATCGCGCTCCAGGATCTTTTCTACCCTATCCGCACCGCCTTACCTACTTGTCTTTCACTTCCACTGGCAAATGGGGATAACTTTGAGATCAAACCCCACTTCATCAACATGTTGCCAAAATTTCACGGGCTGGAATCCGAAGATGCCTATATCTTTATAAACAAATTCCAAAATGTTTGCGTAATGATGAAGACAACACAACTTTCTAATGATGCTATAAGGCTACGTGTCATTCCATTCACTTTATGTGACCTAGCCGAGAAATGGTTATATAGCACAGCATCACACTCGATAAAAAATTGGGAAGAGTTTGTTAAAACTTTTCTAAAAAAGTTTTACCCACATCACAAGACCGCGAGAATTCGCAATGAGATTATTCAATTTTCCCAGCATCCTTCCGAACCCTTTTGGAAGTGTTTTGAAAGATTTAAAAACCTACTTGTTCAATGCCCTCACCACGGTATCGAGAATTGGCAACTTTGCCAAACTTTATACGAGGGATTGAACCCAGCAACTAAGCAGTTGTTGAAAACCATTTGTCAATGTCACTTTCTAACAAAATCAAGCGAGGAAGCATGGCAGTTTCTCGACGATCTTGCTGAACAAACACTTCAGTGAGAGAGCACTAAGACCACCTCATCTTCTTCAACAGGTCAGTCTAGGGCAGGCATACATCAATTAGATATGTCGATTGCAATGAAGGCCGAAATGGCTGATTTGATTGATCTCAAAAACTATCTATAACCGCAATCAAGAACGGCGTCGCTTTGCAGCTAGCCGGTGAGTACGGGTCGGTCCACAGGGATGTTGTGAATCTCTTAGTCGCTCTAACGAGTTAATTCCGAAGGGTGTTCGGATTGATTATTAAATCTAAAAAAAACTAAATCTATCTAAAAACTAGATTAATCTAGATCTAAATATTGCTAGTGTTAGGTTTAGGAATGATTTGGAAATGTAAATAAATCTCAACGCTTTCTATACCCAAATTAGGATCTATGAGGAGTTATGGTAATTATCAATAAAGGGGATTAGATCCATTCGGGAAGGTGTTCATTCCTCTAGGTTCTTGTTCTTCCTTTAGAGATCCTTACCCTAACCTCCATAGAAAACGCGCACAATCGGGCCTTTATACTACGGTATCATCGCTACCTCGAGGGATAGGGTGCCGTAGGGCGCGGTGTGTGCGTGTATGCATGGGGTCCTATAGATTCTATGTGATGGGTAAGAAAGGGATGATAGATCTCATCTCTCAAAAGCCTTTCCCAAAGCTAACATCTAAGGCAAGGAATTAAAATCTAAACTAGAGCAATTAAATAAAACTACTTACAGATGGCTCTCTCCAAACATCAACACAGGTTTGTCAGATCTGGATTCATGAATTGAAAAGAGGCACCGATGCTCTCTAAAAAGAATTCTAAAATTTATTAATGAAGGGAGGCATAACCTAATACAAGAATTAGGGTCTCTATTTATAGAAGATAGAAACTCTAGGGTTACAATTGACTTGCACATCTGCTATTACAAAAATACCCCTAAGAAAAGACCTAGTCAACGCCGCCACAAAAATATGGTAAAAAGTTTTTCTCCTGATTGCACTACTCTGCCGCGGAACCGCGGCCCGAGGCATGGTTTGGCCGCGGTTCCGCGGCCAAACAAGAGGATTGCTGCATAAAATTTGGTGTGCTGGCTCCTGCTGACTTGTATTTTCTACTTTTATAGGTCTTTTCTCAGATTGGCTTCTACATATTCTCCAGATCTTCACAGTGAACATTGTAGCGGAATTTTATCGTTGCTTCGTGACAAGTCTTGAACCTTGCGCTGCTTTGTACTGATCTTTGTATAGGCTTGATCAAGATTCTCTGTTTGTTGGTCAAAGTCCACTTTTGCATCGTCTTGTCATCGTTTTCACTGTTTTAGATCTAAGAACATGTAACCTATAATATGTAGCAGACATGCGTCAAAAGCACCTGTTTATTTATAAAACAAATAAGAATGGGGAATATAATAATGCAATATTATGGTATGAACAAATACCCCCAAACTTATCTTTTGCTCGTCCTCGAGCAAACTTATTTTTTATTCTTGACAAAAAACCTAACCGCACTTTCGCAGGGAAACGCGATTGCACTGAGCTCGTCCAACAAGCCGTTAAACCTCTAGGTGTCCCTAGTAGGAGGAGTGTTGTGTCCTGAGGGTTTTCAGCGGATACTACCCACAAAATCCTATCAATTCGGCTTTTTCGACTTTTGTTCTCCAATTAGGTTTTCTAACAAGGAATTCTATTATCGTTGACTCGTAAATTATCCACTCATATTCTTCACACTTCCTCATCATTTAACTTAAGATTATATATATTTTGCAGACCTACTTAGCTTTCGGCATTTCTTAAGTTTTTCTTCTAGGGTTCCATCTCCACTTAGGAATTTTTATCAACTCTACTAAAGATACAAGTTCTATTCTTCACTCCTATCTCTCATCTAAACTCCAATCACATATCCCCACGTGTGTGTATAAATCACCCCTACACTTGGAAATTCAAATCATACTCTTGTCCGTTGTCCAAAGTACTTATTAATTGGTGAATTTTTAATTGAATTTTGCTTACACATCCTTCATGTGACCGTTAATACTTCTTGAGGTACCAACAACCGATTACAAGATGTGTTTGCACATTAAAGCGTAATTCCTAGTCTTGCAATACTCAAGGCTTTTTAGCAGTGACTCCCAAACCAGTTGGTCTAAGGCACTAGGTGATGAAGCACCCTCGCTAAATATTTTTTTTCTATTTTTGCAGCCTTAAGTAATCACAAAAACCAGTGTTCATTTTTTTATTCTTTATTCACACTTGTATTTTTTATTTTTCATCGTACTAAGGACTTTAGACAAGAGCATTTCAAGGTCTCCTCTACTATTCCAAGTTTCAAGGTGCGTGATTGTGCAAATTTGTAGGGTATACATTTTCAGAATCAAGACTTAAGCTAGGAATTATTTTTCAAACTTATACTCTAGTAAAAATATCAATACTTTTCCTTCGTTTCGACTTAGCCCAAAAAGTGAACTCAAAATTTGCCTATTTCTAAATAAACTACAAAGACATATATTTTCTACTGCTAAACTTTAAGGAAGGTTATTTTTAGGGTTTTTAATTTACTAAGTCTAAGATCTAGTTGTTCCTAACTAGTTAACCTATTTATCAAACTCAAATCAATACGGCCAAAATTGAATACATTAATTTTTATAATTTTGAAAATTTTCAATTTTTATGGGTTTTAAAATAATTATGCAAATGCAAAAATATGTACAAATGAATGCGAAGGAAGAAGACGTACCGAGCATACCCCCAAACTTAAACTTGACAGTGTCCTCACTGTCATGCCACACCAAGAGGGTCAAAATGTCGGCACTCTCCTGTTTATTTATTTATAATTTTTTATTTTTTATATTTTTTATAGAAAAAGAAAACAAAAAATATATATACATATATACAACAAGGTTTCCCCCAAACTCAAACTTGGCCTTACACAAGCCAAAGGTTAGCACCAACCATTCAAAAATCTCGTCGTGGTAATGGTAGAGTTGGTGAAAGGAGAGAGTGGAAAGAAGAGAAATGAGACGCACACGAGACCGTGTGGAGGTAGAGATGGGATACGGTCTCGGTGGGGGAGAAGAAAGGTGGAAAAGAGAAAGAAGTGTTGTACGATCTTGAGGGTGTAAATCGAGTGAATAAATTAGCACAATTTGTGATGACCGATGTGTTAAAAGCGATTGTGCTAACCTATCAATCCGTCGAGAAATAGGGTCAAATCCCTCAAGATTCGCAAGAAAGCATGGGTACGCCGAACTTGGTATTGGAGATGAAAGCGTAACAGTCTCTTGTAAGGTCGGAACGATATGAAGGACAAAAGGGAGTGAATTAGGGATAGTCTCATTCTCACCGTAGTAAACTATCTCGAACTGGAAAGATTCCAACAATGGTTCGAAACGACTGTAAGCAACCGAGTCTGATGGTTCAACTAACTCATATGAAAATGTAAAGGACTCAAACTCGGGCGGTGAGTCATCAACATCGTCCGGAAAAGTGAAACACTCGTAAGTGTCATCATCTGTGAGAACTGTGTCAGATTCAAAGGAAAATTTTTCAAGCTCACAGTCTTCAAGCGTGATATTAGGCGTGGACGGAACGATGGAAATGAGGGAGGGTGATTTAGTTAAAGGTTCAAGAGGATGAATTGGAAAATCCGACACATCAAACAAAAATGGTTCAACCTCAATATTATCCTCAATACTATCCTCATAATTCTCCTCAATATTTATCTCATCCATGCCATTATCATCAAAATCAAGACGCATATGAAGTTCGGGAGAAACATCTAATGACTTGGGATGATGAATTGGAGATAAAATTTCATTCAAATTTACGGGTTCATCATCCAAAATATTCCCGGCGTCTATATCCTCAATCAAGTGAAAATCAATTTTCTTAGACACCTCATCAAAAGCATGGATATTTATCAATTCAGGTTCTAGATTGGAGGTGTAAAGGTCAAACGGATTAGGTGCGGTTTCACTCGAAAGGGGTTCCTCACAATTTGGCAAATCAAGCACTACAAAGTCGCACAACTCATCATTTTGGACACATGTTTGAAAATTGGAGTTGTTGGATTCAATTGGGTATGGGTAGGTTTGATTTGGAAATCCTCTCACATTCTCTCTCTGTCCAACCGCCTCCTCATACATTGGAAAATTTGGAGCTAGTTGGAAACTAGCTACCGGTTCACTCGGTTGCATAAGAGCGGCCATGGACGCTTCTACATTCCTCACCATTTTGTTTGTTGCTGCAATATAAGCCTCCAATGACTCTTCCAAACTAGACTTGGGTGGTGAGGGGGTTTCGGTAAAAGATTCGAAATTGTTTGGATATGTGAAACTCCCTAATGGCTGTAACACCCGAGCCCAATAATACTATTTCTGTTACTGGTTGAGTGTTCGACATTGCTCATTTCATTTATCTTGCTTGTTTGGTTCTTATTGCAAAATTTTAACCGGCTAAGTCAGTTTTGCATATAACAAATTTTAACACCTAAAGTAAAATTAAAAATATCTATATTGGCCTACACGTCACCACTAGCCGCGTGGTAGCGTTCGTGCGTCGAGTTTCCATCCCTTTCGGTGAAACGGGCGAGTTTGGACGGCTACGCGCGCGTGCAAGTGTCCGACTTGGGGGCATGCATTTTAATCATAAAACATTTCATTTTAAAATTTGGAACCCGCCTAAAATCTTATTATTTGAATTTCAAATATTTGGGCCCAACCCGGGCGCGAATTGGAAATGTTTCATTTAGCGCCAAAATCCCAATTTAATTTAATAATCTAAAACTATACTAAAACCATAATAAATATATTCAATCTCAGAACTGTTACTGAAATAACGAATGAACCCTTTTAAATCTTTTGAAATTGTTCCCCAGCCAATCACGAGGGGATTAATCCTTCGTGGGCCCGTCTATCTCCCTCTCTCTATCTCTCCTCTCTCCTTCTGTCTCTCTCTCTCTCTCTTCCTCTAATCTCTCTCTCTCTCTCTCTCTATCCCTATATATATATTTCTTCCTTCGTCTTCGCGAGAACCCCCACCGAACCCACGCGAGCCTAACCCTAGCCTCGTCGTAACCCTAGCCAGCCTTGTTCCCCGTCGCCGACGCCACCACCACCATCACCCTTGCCTCCGCAGCCTCGACCGCACCTCCTTCCTCCTTCTTCCTTCCGTCCAGCGCCTGCAACCCAGCGCCGTAGCCACCTGCACCGTCGCCGCTTGCCGTCGCCGCCGCCTCTCGTCGCCGACGACGCCAACTTCTCCCCTTCGCCCTCTTCCCGACCTCGACACCTTCCTCCTCCTTCCCGTACGCCGGCGCCGCAACAGAACCCAAGCTGCAACCCAACCACCTCCTCTGGTTGCCGGAAATCGCCGCCGTCGACTCTCGTCGTCGTCACCCGCGCCACCGCCGACCACCTCCTCTTTCCCTGCAACCAAACCCCGGCCATTACCTCCCCTACTCACAGCACCACCCGATCCAGCAACCTCCAGCCTTTCTGCCGCGTTCACTGTTCACCGCCGGAGCCCATCGCCGTCGACCCCATCGCGGTTGCCATCCTTGATATCCCAGTAAGTTTCTCATGACCTCTCCCCTTCCCTTTTCCCTTCGCTGGTCGCTTTTTTTTGTCCGTGCGTAGTTTGCTAACCGTCGTCGCTGTTTTGACATTTCGCCGGAATCCGGCCGTGCCGACGACTTGACCCGACTTTCCAGCGAAGTACTCCGGTCCGCGTGGTCCCGCTGTTCGTTGGTTGGACTCGATCCGTGACCCGTGCGTCCGTCGCGTGTTTTCCGCCGACGTTACGTTCGTTTTTCCCGGTTCGCGAAACCGTCGAGGCAAGTATTACTTGCCACATGCTATGCTATACCAATTAAGTGTGCTTGACTCATTAAACTTGCAAAGATTAACTAGTGTAGTTACTTTTCTTATTTGGACGCATTATGACATATATCATGATACAGTTAACCTAAACCGCATTTTGCCACTTTAACCCTAATAACTAAACTACCGGTTAATCATTTTGCTGTTTAAAGGACGATAGCCGTACACATGTAGTTTTATTACTTTCTGTTATTGATATTGCACCACCTTGTGATTACTGCACCCCAAGGGTGCTCGAACCTGTTAATATGATAATACAACTGCACTATATTAATGCACCATTGTGATTAAATGAACTGTTATTGTTGTTTACTTTACTTCCTGCTGTTATTCCTTATTCGATTATATACCTGTTGTGAGCACACCCTCGATTGCGTTACATATTGACCTGACCTTGATACACATGACATATACATATACCGATGCACCGGACATGGTACCCTTTACTATCGACTCCACCTGTTGTACCATGACCTGACCTGTTACCTGATCTCATGCCTAATGCCAACAAACCTGACTTGGGGTCCTCATGGACCATTCCTGCTGTCTATCCAGACAAACCTGCTTTTACCTGATCCTGTGTTGGCATTAGTTCTTGATTACTGAATACCTGACTCGACATACATAACTTGGGGGTATGGGGAAATCAAAGGTGAAACTGATTTGTAACTCAACAGTTTGATACCTGTTCTGATCAGTCTTACGGGCTAGGCCAGCCCCGGAGTGATGATGCTGACATCACTCATCCATCCTGCTACTTGTTACTGCCTAGCGGCACGTCTCGGATTCAGCCCCGAGAATCTTGACCGTGGTCCCGGGCACGCACGGGATACTATTGAGTTACATCGACGAGTCATCAATTGATTTCAAAGACTTTAGAATAGAAACCTGATAGAACAGTTTAGTTACCCACTGCACACTACCCTGCACTGTTGTTTCATATTATTGCTTTATTCATGTTTATCCCTGCATTGCTTATTACCATGTTCATATTATACTATTGGTTGACATGACGCGCTGACGTCTGGGTTTTGCATAGCCCAGATTCTTTACCACTGTCGTCGACCGAGCAGGAGTACTTCAGCCAGCAGGCTGATTTGTGAGTTCTGTAGTGATTAGTTTATTCATTGCATTTTATTTCCAGATGTGAGCCCGCATTATGGGACGTACTTTTCTATTATTGTATTGGATCATTTGCTTCTGCACTTATTTATCATTGACTCTTGTTATTATGGATTTGGACATGTGTTAGATAGTTTATTTTATCTTGTTCTTGATATCTCTACAGCCGTAATGTGACTGTGGATGGATACTTCCTACCCACAGGTAGCATGGTTGGCTATGTCACGTGCCCAATCTTGCGTACTCTGGGAAGCGGGGCGTGACATGGTTCTTTTGGTATCAGAGCCATAGGTTAATTGGGTTGATTCTTTTGTAGTTGGGTATTGTATCCGATACACGAATCAGAATACCCGTGCTTAGGAAAACATGTCCTACCACCTTGACCGTTTTACCATTCTTGAATCACATTCTTGGATCATGTCGACGTGCAAACTTACTTTGCATGTTAACTCGAAAATCTGATTTCTTGTTATCTCTAGGACTTAGGCGACTTGGGTGGAGTTAAGTAATTGTGGCTATGATACCGCGGCATAGTTACAATGCGGTACTCTATTTAAGTATCTTGGAGTTCTAGCCTTGATCTATATTCAGAATCTATCATCATGCTAATGTTGGGTGTTTTGAGTTCAGGATTATGGCAAGTAAGAATGCGAAGACGTACCAGAGGCGTGTGGATGAAGCCGCCATGCTTGGAGTGATAAGAGGAATGCTGGAGAATCAAAGAAACAGACCGAGCTGATCCAGCAGCAAGCGGACTCGTTTCGGGAAGGTTTGCAGATCGTTCAGTAGTCTGTGAACAATATTGGAGCTAGACCAGTTGACCGAATAGGGACCGTAGCAGATTTCAGGCGGTTGGGTCCGTCTACATTTACTGGTTTAAAGGAGCCATTGCCAGTGGAGCAGTGGCTAGTTGACACAAAGAACTTGCTTTTTGCGGCATAGATTCCAGATGACAAAAAGTTGTTGTGGTACACATTCAGCTAGTGGACTACGCCCGAGAATGGTGGCTTGTTGAGGAGACCCGCTTGCCCAAGCCGATCAGTTAAGCGGATTTATCTAAGAGTTTCCTGGAGAAATTCTTCCCGCGGACTGCACGGGAGGAAATGGAAGAGAAGTTCATCGGACTAAGGCAGAATGGAGCAACCGTGGACGTGCATGCAGCAGAATGGACGAGACTCAGTAGTTTCGCTGGACCTTTCGCGACCAACGATGCAGACAGCAGTTGCAGTAAGGAAGCAGTTCGGTCGGGCCAGTCAAGTTCAGGGCTAGGCCGACACACAGTGTTCTTGCAGCTATGGAAGTTGATAGTACTGAAAAGCCGGCAGTTGTTCGCGACTTTATGGACGTATTTGAAAATATATCGGGCTTACCGCCGAAGCCAGACGTGGAGTTCGCGATTGACCTTATTCCTGGTGCAGCGCCAATGTCTAAAGCTTATTATCCAATGGCACCAGTAGAATTGGAAGAAGTTAAGAAACAAGTTACTGAATTTCTTGAGAAGGGTTGGATTCGAAGCAGCAACTCGCCTTGGGGAGCTCCAGTTCTTCTAGTAAAGAAGAAGGATGGCACAAGAAGGATGTGTATCGATTATCGAGAATTAAACCGGGTAACTATTAAGAACAAGTACCCGATCTCTCGCATTGGAGAACTTTTTGAGCAGCTTAGTGGCGCGAGGGTATTCTCGAAACTGGATTTGCGATCCGGATATCATCAGGTCCGAGTGAAAGTAGAGGATATTTGCAAGACGGCGTTTTGAACTCGGTATAGACATTACGAGTATCTAGTGATGCCCTTCGGAGTAACGAATGCGCCGGCAGTATCATGGATTTGATGAACCGAATCTTTTCACCATTCTTGGACCAGTTTATTGTGGTATTCATTGACGACATTCTGGTTTACTCGAAGAGTTCGGAAGAGCATGCTGAGCATTTGAAAATCGCACTGCAGACGCTGAGACAGGAGAAATTGTATGCGAAAATGAGTAAGTGCGAATTTTGGCTGGAAGAAGTGAAGTTTCTGGGGCATGTTGTGTCGGGCGATGGAATCGCCGTCGATCCCGAAAAGATTGCAGCAGTTCGAGATTGGCCTATTCCAAGAAATGTGGCTGAGATAAGAAGTTTCCTTGCTTTGGCCGGATACTACAGGAGATTTGTGGAGAACTTCGCTCGTTTAGCAGAACCGTTGACCAAGCTTACGCGCAAGGAAGTACCTTTTATTTGGACGGATAGATGTGCATTGGCCTTCGAGACGTTGAAGCAGAAGTTGATAACCGCCCCTATCCTGACCGTACCAGACAATTCCGGAGGACTGGTGATTCACAGCGACGCATCTGGAAAAGGATTGGGATGTGTTTTGATGCAGAATGGGATGGTCGTAGCTTACGCATCAAGACAACTGAAGACCCATGAGAAGAATTATCCGACTTATGACTTGGAGCTTGCGGCTGTGATCTTCGCCTTGAAGATTTGGAGACACTACCTTTTGGGCGAGAGAGTCGAAGTCTTTACAGATCACAAGAGTTTGAAGTATGTGTTCACTCAGAAGGAGTTGAACATGAGGCAACGCAGATGGTTGGAGCTGATGGCCGACTACGACCTTGATCTTAAGTACCATCCGGGAAAAGTTAACATCGTGCCGGATGCGCTTAGTCGGTTACCAGCGATTCAGGTATTGACTACACAGAGGGAGATCATTGCGGATTTTCGAAGATTTGACTTGGAGGTTGTGCTACCACACTCTACAGGACAGTTGATGCAGTTGCAAGTACAGTCGTCCTTAGTTGAGAAGATTAAAGCGGCACAATCGCAGGATCCTAGACTGCAAAAGTTTCGAGAGCAGGTTGAAGCCGGACTACGAACAGATTTACTGGTCCACGAAGATGGTTCGTTGAGGTATGGTAGCCGTGTGTGTGTGCCAAAGGGGGATGTGCGTGAAGAGCACATGAAGGAGGCACACAGTTCAGCTTACTCTGTACATCCAGGAGGTACAAAGATGTACCGAGATATTCGACAGCATTTCTGGTGGGAAGGCATGAAACGGGAGATTGCTCGCTTCGTGGCTAAGTGCTTGGTATGTCAGCAAGTCAAGGCTGAACATCAAAGGGTTGCTGGTTTGTTGCAACCACTTCCGATTCCTCAGTGGAAGTGGGAACATATAACCATGGATTTCATGACGGCTTTACCGCGAAGTCCAAAGGGCAACAATGCAGTATGGGTGATTGTCGATCGATTGACCAAGGCAGCTCACTTTATTCCTTTCCGGGTTGGTCAATCAACGAAGACTTTGGCAGAGCGGTACATGCAGGAGATTGTAAGATCGCATGGCGTACCAGTGAGCATCGTGTCCGATCGGGACACTCAGTTCTTATCACACTTCTGGAGGAGTTTACAGGAAAGTTTGGGGACTCGATTGAAGTTTAGCACAGCTTATCATCCTCAAACTGATGGGCAGTCGGAGAGAACGATCCAAACTCTTGAAGATATGTTGAGGGCATGCATGTTGGACTTCAAAGGTTCTTGGGAGGATCACTTACACTTGGTGGAGTTTTCGTACAACAATAGCTTCCAAGCGACTATTCAGATGGCTCCGTTTGAAGCTCTATATGGTCGTAAGTGCCGTTCACCTGTTTTTAGGGATGATGTTGGTGAACGAAGGTTACTGGGACCAGATTTGGTGGTACAGACAGTCGAGAAGGTGAATACAATCAGGAAGCATATGAAGGCAGCTCAAGACAGACAGAAAAGTTGGGCTGACACGTCAAGAAGACCTCTAGAGTTCGCCGTGGGTGATTTGGTATTCTTGAAGATATCACCGACTAGAGGGGTGATTCGCTTTGGGAGTCGGGGAAAGCTTAGTCCTCGATTCGTTGGACCCTTCGAGATATTGGAGCGTGTTGGAGAGGTAGCGTACCGTTTGGCGTTACCACAGTCCTTGGCAGGTGTGCACGATGTGTTTCATGTAACTCAACTACGGAGGTATGTTCGAGATGAAACCCACGTCTTGGATCATTCGGAGTTAACTGTACGAGAGGACCTAACTTTTGAGGAGCGACCGGTTGAAATCAAGGATCGAAGAGAAAAGGTTCTTAAGAACAAGGTTATCCCCTTGTGCTTGTTTCTTGGGATAATCGCTCGCATGGAGAGTCCACTTGGGAACGAGAAGATGAAATCCGGCAGAAGTTTCCTCACCTTTTCCTGTAGTTGTCTATCTTATAATCTTGGAATTTCGAGGACGAAATTCTTTTTGTAGTTGGGTATGATGTAACACCCGAGCCCAATAATACTATTTCTGTTACTGGTTGAGTGTTCGACATTGCTCATTTCATTTATCTTGCTTGTTTGGTTCTTATTGCAAAATTTTAACCGGCTAAGTCAGTTTTGCATATAACAAATTTTAACACCTAAAGTAAAATTAAAAATATCTATATTGGCCTACACGTCACCACTAGCCGCGTGGTAGCGTCCGTGCGTCGAGTTTCCATCCCGTTCGGTGAAACGGGCGAGTTTGGACGGCTACGCGCGCGTGCAAGTGTCCGACTTGGGGGCATGCATTTTAATCATAAAACATTTCATTTTAAAATTTGGAACCCGCTTAAAATCCTATTATTTGAATTTCAAATATTTGGACGCAACCCGGGCGCGAATAGGAAATGTTTCATTTAGCGCCAAAATCCCAATTTAATTTAATAATCTAAAACTATACTAAAACCATAATAAATATATTCAATCTCAGAACTGTTACTGAAATAACGAATGAACCCTTTTAAATCTTTTGAAATTGTTCCCCAGCCAATCACGAGGGGATTAATCCCTCGTGGGCCCGTCTTTCTCCCTCTCTCTATCTCTCTCTCCTTCTGTGTCTTTCTCTCTCTCTTCCTCTAATCTCTCTCTCTATCCCTATATATATATTTCTTCCTTCGTCTTCGCGAGAACCCCCACCGAACCCATGCGAGCCTAACCCTAGCCTCGTCGTAACCCTAGCCAGCCTTGTTCCTCGTCGCCGACGCCACCACCACCATCACCCTTGCCTCCGCAGCCTCGACCGCACCTCCTTCCTCCTTCTCCCTTCCGTCCAGCGCCGTGGCCACCTGCACCGTCGCCGCTTGCCGTCGCCGCCGCCTCTCGTCGCCGACGACGCCAACTTCTCCCCTTCGCCCTCTTCCCGACCTCGACACCTTCCTCCTCCTTCCCGTACGCCGGCGCCGCAACAGAACCCAAGCTGCAACCCAACCACCTCCTCTGGTTCGCCGGAAATCGCCGCCGTCGACTCTCGTCGTCGTCACCCGCGCCACCGCCGACCACCTCCTCTTTCCCTGCAACCAAACCCCGGCCATTACCTCCCCCTACTCACAGCACCACCCGATCCAGCAACCTCCAGCCTTTCTGCCGTGTTCACTGTTCACCGCCGGAGCCCATCGCCGTCGACCCCATCGCGGTTGCCATCCTTGATATCCCAGTAAGTTTCTCATGACCTCTCCCCTTCCCTTTTCCCTTCGCTGGTCGCTTTTTTTTGTCCGTGCGTAGTTTGCTAACCGTCGTCGCTGTTTTGACATTTCGCCGAAATCCGGCCGTGCCGACGACTTGACCCGACTTTCTAGCGAAGTACTCTGGTCCGCGTGGTCCCGCTGTTCGTTGGTTGGACTCGATCCGTGACCCGTGCGTCCGTCGCGTGTTTTCCGCCGACGTTACGTTCGTTTTTCCCGGTTCGCGAAACCGTCGAGGCAAGTATTACTTGCCACATGCTATGCTATACCAATTAAGTGTGCTTGACTCATTAAACTTGCAAAGATTAACTAGTGTAGTTACTTTTCTTATTTGGACGCATTATGACATATATCATGATACAGTTAACCTAAACCGCATTTTGCCACTTTAACCCTAATAACTAAACTACCGGTTAATCATTTTGCTGTTTAAAGGATGATAGCCGTACACATGTAGTTTTATTACTTTCTGTTATTGATATTGCACCACCTTGTGATTACTGCACCCCAAGGGTGCTCGAACCTGTTAATATGATAATACAACTGCACTATATTAATGCACCATTGTGATTAAATGAACTGTTATTGTTGTTTACTTTACTTCCTGCTGTTATTCCTTATTCGATTATATACCTGTTGTGAGCACACCCTCGATTGCGTTACATATTGACCTGACCTTGATACACATGACATATACATATACCGATGCACCGGACATGGTACCCTTTACTATCGACTTCACCTGTTGTACCATGACCTGACCTGTTACCTGATCTCATGCCTAATGCCAACAAACCTGACTTGGGGTCCTCATGGACCATTCCTGTTGTCTATCCAGACAAACCTGCTTTTACCTGATCCTGTGTTGGCATTAGTTCTTGATTACTGAATACCTGACTCGACATACATAACTTGGGGGTATGGGGAAATCAAAGGTGAAACCGACTTGTAACTCAACAGTTTGATACCTGTTCTGATCAGTCTTACGGGCTAGGCCAGTCCCGGAGTGATGATGCTGACATCATTCATCCATCCTGCTACTTGTTACTGCCTAGCGGCACGTCTCGGATTCAGCCCCGAGAATCTTGACCGTGGTCCCGGGCACGCACGGGATACTATTGAGTTACATCGACGAGTCATCAATTGATTTCAAAGACTTTAGAATAGAAACCTGATAGAACAGTTTAGTTACCCACTGCATACTACCCTGCACTGTTGTTTCATATTATTGCTTTATTCATGTTTATCCCTGCATTGCTTATTACCATGTTCATATTATACTATTGGTTGACATGACGCGCTGACGTCTGGGTTTTGCATGGCCCAGATTCTTTACCACTGTCGCCGACCGAGCAGGAGTACTTCAGCCAGCAGGCTGATTTGTGAGTTCTGTAGTGATTAGTTTATTCATTGCATTTTATTTCCAGATGTGAGCCCGCATTATGGGTCGTACTTTTCTATTATTGTATTGGATCATTTGCTTCCGCACTTATTTATCATTGACTCTTGTTATTATGGATTTGGACATATGTTAGATAGTTTATTTTATCTTGTTCTTGATATCTCTACAGCCGTAATGTGACTGTGGATGGATACTTCCTACCCACAGGTAGCATGGTTGGCTATGTCACGTGCCCAATCTTGCGTACTCTGGGAAGCGAGGCGTGACAATGGCTGTGTAGAAACAGTGTCTTGTGAAGGTGGGAAAGTCGGGTAGGACTGGTAGGAATTGGATGGTTGGACATGAGTAGGGTCAACATGTGGATAAAAAGATGAATGGACTTGTTGATCCCTAGAACTAGATGTGTGGAGAGGGGTGAAAGATCGGCTACAAGATTGAGCAATATGCTCAGCAATGGACATCGGTTTAGGAGTTACAGCTGGACTCGAAAAAGTGGCATCAACGTACGAAGGTGGTGAAGGTTGACTTTGTTGACACAAAGTGGGTTGCAAAGTAGAACTGTTTCTCCTAGACGCTTCTATTTGATCTTTCAAAGATAATTTTGGCATGGAGGGATCTTCTTTAAATCGACCGAAACAATTGACGTATGACGCAAAGTTAGGTTCGGGATACCAAAGTTCGGCAAGAGATTTATGATGTGGGGTACCCATGATAGAAGAAAGAGAAGATGAAGAAGGTAGGTGGTGGGATGCAAGGATTTTACGCGACAAGTTGCAAGTTTTTTTTTATAAAAATTTTTCCTTTTTTTTTCTTTATTTGAAACTGTTTGCAAAAAAAAATTTGATAAAGGGCTAAGACACACTTTCGATCAACCAAAAATGCACAATCAGGCCTAACTCTAGGGTCACCTAGGTCAGCTAGACAGCTCCTAACTGTTCCAAAGGGCTAGAGATAGGACCTCAAACCGCCTCTTCACCGCCAATTGCGTCCAGGTAAGTGCCAGGTAAGTGGGAGGCTCCCCGCTACAAGTAGCTGTCCTAATTAAGTAACCACTTGCCTTGACACACTTGTCTAGACACCGCAAAGTCAGGTTAGGATAAACGGCTGATGCCTCTAACTAGTCCTCTGTCCTATTGAGCTCGAAGTTCTCAGGGCTGAGTCTAGTATTTTTTTAATTAATAGATGGTCAATGCATATGCCTTATGTGATTTCTGGGGTCCTGGGAAGGGTGATGAAATCCCCACCCAATCTGAATTGGTCAAAAGCCCCTTAAAGTCAGTTTTAAAAATATGCAAAACAGTAAATCACTTGCAATCAAAGATTTTTATTTTATTTGCGGCGCAAAGAATCCTGCAGAGAATCAATTATTGGAAGGAAGAAGATTTTTAGCGCAAAGAATCCTGCAGAAGATTTGACAAAAAGATATATGGGGATTTGCAGAGGGGGGAAAAAAGAAACAAACAGTGAAAATTTCGCGGGATGACGTCATCATGACGCGGCGGTTCAGCGGCGGGAGCGCGCTTGCGCGGCGGAATGGTGGCGGTACGGAGGCTTCAGTTCTCCAAAAAAATTGTGCAGTTCTGATTTTCCAACCTCTTTCTGTTCTGATGTATCTTTTTCTGTTTCGAACTCTGGATTTTTCCAGATCCGTCTCGATTGTAGATCCTGCAAAATTCAAACAAAAAATACCCTTCACAAAATACAAAGATGATATATTTTTATATTTTTTGATTTTTCAGTTTTTATGATTTTTTTAATTTTATATTAACCTGAAATTGCAAAAAGAAAATGACACGACATCCCCGGCAACGGCGCCATTTGATTTGATTGATCTCAAAAACTATCTATAACCGCAATCAAGAACGGCGTCACTTTACAGCTAGCCGGTGAGTACGGGTCGGTCCACAGGGATGTTGTGAATCTTCTAGTCGCTCTAACGAGTTAATTCCGAAGGGTGTTCGGATTGATTATTAAATCTAAAAAAACTAAATCTATCTAAAAATTAGATTAATCTAGATCTAAATCTTGCTAGTGTTAGGTTTAGGAATGGTTTGGAAATGTAAATAAATCTCAACGCTTTCTATACCCAAATTAGGATCTATGAGGAGTTATGGTAATTATCAATAAAGGGGATTAGATCCATTCGGGAAGGTGTTCCTTCCTCTAGGTTCTTGTCCTTCCTTTAGAGATCCTTACCCTAACCTCCATGGAAAACGCGCGCAACCGGGCCTTTATACTACGGTATCACCGCTACCTCGAGGGATAGGGTGCCGTAGGGCGCGGTGTGTGCGTGTATGCATGGAGTCCTATAGATTCTATGTGATGGGTAAGAAAAGGATGATAGATCTCATCTCTCAAAAGCCTTTCCCAAAGCTAACATCTAAGGCAAGGAATTAAAATCTAAACTAGAGCAATTAAATAAAACTACTTACAGATGGCTCTTTCCAAATATCAACACAGGGTTGTCAGATCTGGATTCATGAATTGAAAAGAGGCACCGATGCTCTCCAAAAAGAATTCTAAAATTTATTAATGAAGGGAGGCATAACCTAATACAAGAATTATGGTCTCTATTTATAGAGGATAGAAACCCTAGGGTTACAATTGACTTGCACATCTGCTATTACAAAAATACCCCTAAGAAAAGACCTAGTCAACGCCGCCACAAAAATATGGTAAAATGTTTTTCTCCTGATTGCACTACTCTGCCGTGGAACCGCGGCCCGAGGCATGGTTTGGCCGCGGTTCCGCGGCCAAACAAGAGGATTGCTGCATAAAATTTGGTTTGCTGGCTCCTACTGACTTGTATTTTCTACTTTTATAGGTTTTTTCTCAGATTGGCTTCTACATATTCTCCAGATCTTCACAGTGAACATTGTAGCGGACTTTTACCGTTGCTTCGTGACAAGTCTTGAACCTTGCGCTGTTTTGTACTGATCTTTGTATAGGCTTGATCAAGATTCTCTGTCTGTTGGTCAAAGTCCACTTTTGCATCGTTTTTTCATCATTTTCACTGTTTTAGATCTAAGAACCTGTAACCTGTAATATGTAGCAGACATGCGTCAAAAGCACCTGTTTATTTATAAAACGAATAAGAATGGGGAATATAATAATGTAATATTATGGTATGACCAATGGCCGCACTTACGAAAAAGCTAGAAGCAATTGAGACCAAAATCTCATCGCCTTCTCCTGCCCCTGCTTTACCCCCACGAACTGTTTGTGCTTGTTGTTCGGATCCATCCCACCTTACTGAAGAGTGTCCTTACAATCCACCTGTTCAAGGACAAAATCAAGTTAATGCTGCCTTTCAGCAAAGACAAAGAAATAATCCATACTCTTCGACTTATAATCCTGGTTGGAGGAGCCACCCAAATTTTACTTGGAATCAAAATCAACAATTCCAAGGAAACAACAACTTTCAAAGGCCTCCTCCTCCACCACAACAAGCACCCCAACAAACTCAATACCAGCAACCTTTCCAACCACAACCTTACCCAAACCAAATAAACAATTTTGTGCCCAACAACTCTTATCCTCAAAACAATTTTGTTCAACCAAATAATGATAAGGTTACCTCGCTAGAAAGAAGTCTAGATGCATTTCTAAAACAATCTACACAATCCCCAGCAAGGCTGGAGACTTCCATCCAATCTTTGGTGCAAAACAGTGCTTCACATGATCAAAGCATCAAATCAATTGAGCCCCAAATTGCGCAATTAAATGCTGCGTTGAGCGAGCGAGAAAAGGGAAAGCTTCCATCTCAACCATTGCCAAATCCCAGTCACACACACAACGCACATGCTGCTTATGAACAACAAAATCATAATGTAAATGTGGTGACCACGTTGAGATCTGGAAGAGTGTTGCACAATAACGTGGGTAATAGTGATGACACCCCTGCCGGTGCTTCTTCTTCATCTTCTTCTTCTTCATCATCTTCATTTTCTTCGTTAGAGCCTATTCTTCATTCTTCACAAAGCTCTACCTCTTCTAACTCGAACGGACCCACATCTCACTTTATGAACACACCAACATGGGGATCTGTTCCAACTCCACAATCTACTCCACAGACATTGCACTCAACAAACTTTCAAAATGTTCCCTTTCCAAACAGGTTGAGATCCAATAAACCAACTCCACAAATGGAGAAGATTGTAGAGTTGTTCAAACAGGTTAGCATAAACATACCTCTCTTGGATGCAATCCAATAAGTCCCTTCTTACGCGAAAATCTTAAAGGACTTATGCACCAAGAAGAGGAAGTCACAAGTACCAAAGAAAGTTTTCGTGGCTAGTGCTGTTAGTGATGCTCTTGTCCAATCTTTACCCCAAAAATATAAGGACCCCGGCTGTCCTACAATTTCGATCACAATTGGGGATAAGAACATCAATAGAGCACTATTAGATCTTGGTGCTAGTGTCAATTTTCTACCCTATTCAGTATACGAACAATTGGGCGTTGGAGAGCATAAACCCACTCATTGTACTCTACAAATTGCCGACCGATCCATCACCCATCCTAGGGGTGAGTTAGAGGATGTGTTGATTAAAGTAGGGGACTTCATTTTCCCCGTTGATTTCATTGTTATGGATACACATCCTGTAGGTAACCCCCGGAGTCAAATTCCGGTGATACTCAGTCGACCATTCCTTGCGACTTCTAATGCGGTGATCAATTGTCGTAATGGTTCAATGAACCTATCTTTTGGAAATATGACGATTGAACTCAACATTTTTAAGTTGGGGAATCAGCCTTCCGAGCCTAATGCTAGTATACTTGATGTTTGCTCGATCCATGAGATCACACAGGAGGACCGTGTGCTCGAAAAATTTCTGTTCGATCACAGCAGTTTTGACGCCACGAGTGCGTTCCTCCTAGAATCTGACATAACTTTCATGCCGGAAAATGATTACGAGTGTTTCACTTTTTTGAACGATTTTGAAGACTCACCACCCGAGTTTGAGTCCTTTGATTTTTCGAATGAGTTAGTTGAACCATCCGACTCGGTTGCTTACACTCGATTTGAACCATTGATGGAATCCTTCGAGTTCGAGACAGTTGCACCAATGTTACCTTCAATTGTTTCACCTCTAAAACTCGAACTAAAGTTTTTGCCGTCTCACCTTAAATTTGCTTACCTAGATGAGAATGAGACCCTTTCCGTTATCATATCGGCATCTCTAGCTCTCGAGCAAGAGAAAGCCCTTTTAATGGTCTTACAAAACAACCGGCAAGCTTTTGGCTGGATTATGGTGGACATCAAGGGGATTAGTCCCCTCATAGTTGAACATCATATACATATGATGGATGATGCCAAGCCAGTAAGGGATCCACAAAGACGCCTCAACCCCAAAATGAAAGAGGCTGTCAAGAAGGAGATTGTCAAATGTCTTGATAGTGATATCATTTACCCTATCTCGGATAGCCAGTGGGTTAGCCCCATTCATGTTGTCCCAAAGAAATCGGGTATAACGGTCATAACCAATGAGGCGAATGAGTTGATACCTACTCGCACCCAAACTGGGTGGCGAGTTTGCATTGACTATAGAAAACTCAACGCCGCGACAAGGAAAGACCACTTTCCTTTACCTTTTATTGACCAAATGCTCGAACGATTGGCTGGGCATGAATTTTACTGCTTTTTGGATGGCTGTTCCGTCTATAATCAAGTCCCTATCGCCGAAAAGGATCAAGACAAGATTTTTATGGATGATTTCTCCATTTTCGGTGACTCCTTCGATGAGTGTTTGCTGCACTTAGACGCAGTTCTTACCCGCTGTAGGGATAAGAACCTCACTTTAAATTGGGAGAAGTGCCACTTTATGGTACGAGAGGGTATTGTCTTAGGACATGTCATCTCGCAAAACGGCATAGAGGTTGATAAAGCCAAGATTGAAGTCATTTCCTGTTAGTTATATGTATGTCCTAGAGGCCATTACTGTACATACGATGTATATTGTAGTGGATGCTAGGACATATATAGGGAGTACTTTCTTGCTCGACATGATAGTATGCTATATGATTGTTCTTTATCGTAACATGTACTCTGATTGTCTCTATGTTACATGTTGACAAAGCCCTTAGGATATGTACTCGACTACTGGGACTATGATGAGATCATACTAGTGGGGCTACGGTAGTCGACGAGTACATCCTATAACTGTTCCTAGTCGAGGGTGTTTCAAGACATGGCATCGATACACCAGAGTGGACTAGAGTATACGCATCTTGACCCATATGATAGGCGATGGATGATCCCATATCCATCGGTGTTTGACATCAAGGATGGTGTACGGGTGCTCAGTAGAAACTGAGTACACTGGACGGACTCGCCGAGAACTCCCAGATGGTATTATACCTCACGTCAGATGGCAGTTCTCCGGTGACACTGGTACAGAGTAGTCTGTTGACCCGAGATCGTCATAGAGTCTTGTGTGATTCCCACTGTGCTTTGATTTCCATCATACCACGTCCAAGAGGGCGTGCAAAAAGGTGGCTTTTGGGTACAGTCCCGAATCACATGGAGGTAATGAGCGATAGGAGGGGATTCGTCTCTCCCGGTATAGGGAGTTGATGTTGTGCTGTGTTCGATTGGCTATAACCGGAAATCCCTGGCCAGGGTTGCTGAGATCTACTGGTAAGTGTTATCAGTAGTTTCTCAAACTGTTATAGACCTTATATCGACACGACTTATCGAGCTACTGGGGTCTGACGTTTACCACCCTTAGGCGAGATATGCGACATATCAGACGACGAGACCGGACTGTACGGGAGTGTTACTGTTTGGATTCACAGGAGAATGTACATGCTTGCTTTTTGATCTTCTGAGCGCTCAATACCTGGGTAGCTGTTACGTTTAGCTGACCGCTTGCAGCTTGTGGGTGTTTGATATGATCATCACCTACTGCCGGCGTATTGACGATTCTTTAGAGTCCTACACAGAGGTTTCTTGACTCAGGAAAAACGGAGTAGGGGCACGTATGTGATATGTACGGGACCGAGGATAATGCGATATGAGATACCGTATTCTATTCTCGCGATATTTGATATCAGCCGGGTCATCGGATCAAGTGTTGATTCGATGAATCGGTACGGATAAATATTAGTCGGTTATATGCGATATAGCCGGATTGTCGGATCAAGTGTTGATTCGATAATTTAATGTATAATAATATATATGATATATTAAATTACATTATCTAATATTAGCTCACTAAAAGATTCTTTTTCTCACTCGGGTAATACATTGATATATATGCGATATATGTTAAATGTATTATTTTATTTTGTTACAATAAATATTATATATGTGATATATAATATTGTAACATGTTATAATTATTAATGCAACATAATTAGTGGAGATTAAATAAGGTTAGGGTTTGATTTGGGTTAGCACATTCTTGTTTCTTCTAGAAGCATTTCTTTTTGTCATGAAGAAGATATTTGTCTTGATATTTTCTAGTGACTCACATATAACTCAACCCAAACCCTAACCCTAGTAAACTCTCTACATAGGTTACTACAACCATGGTTGCATAAATGATTATGACAACATTTTATTATTCATCACAAAATTTTTTTCTATCATCTTCTTCCTTCTTCTTCTTTGCTTGCAAAGCTTTCTAGCTTTGATCTTTGTGATGAAAATGAGTGAGAAATAGAAAACAAATGAGAGAAAAAATCCTACTTCATCATCCTCATCTTCCCTTGCCATTTAGATGAGGGTGTTCACTTCATATTATGAGTGTTAGCTTGTGTTAACGAAACTTCAAGGTAGATCATCTTTGTATCGAAGATCGGAAGCAAAGGTTGCATCATTTTCTTCGTGAAGCCTCTCGAGAGTCCAGAACACGATGATCGCAGCGAAGGGACCTCAACATGGAGCTTAAGAAGTGAAGTACCGGATCTACAAAGGTTGTAATCCCTCTCACTTAGTGTTAAAGTGTTTAACATGCTTGTTTCGCCTAAACCCTAGTTTAAAGATCTGGCTTCGGGTTGTTCGGCACGGCTAAAATTTTAATCGGGCATGGTTGATGCCTCGTAGACCCTTGTGCGCATGTATAGCAACCCTACAGTGGTATCAGAGCCAAGCTAGAGCTTTAGGCGAAGTCTAGACGAAGTTTAAAGTTCGATCGAACCCGAAAACCCCGACTCGAACCCTTCTCTGTACATTTTTTAAAAATGTGTTTTTTTTTGAATTAAAAATGCTCAGAAAAATAAGCAGGAAAAACTAAGAATTACTGTGAAGTACGGTCCACTAAGTCAATATTTTGACTGCTGAACCACGGCTAAACCATGGGTTTGGCGGCGGTTACGCGGCCAAAATTTGGACTTAGTCCCTGGAATTTCACTTAATTATTCTTAGGTCCTTTCTTGTTAATTTTTTCTGGGAATATTTTTATTCCACTCAAGTGTTGAGTTTTCTAGGGTTGTATTGGGGACTAGTTGATTCGATCGGATAATTTAACTTTGTTTAGTTTTTCCGGATAATTTTAGAAACTGTTAAAAAGTTCAAACGGACATCAATAACTCACTTTTTCCCCAGTCGATTTTTTTTTCAAAAGTTCGATTTTTTTCTCGAGTTTAAGAATGTTCTAAGTCGTGCAAGTAACGCGGTGGACCCTCTAGAAGACAACAAACCTTAACTCGATTATGTGACCGTCTTGAACTACCTCTGAACCTTAGGGTTTGTGGCAGTACGGCGTGCCACATGTGAGGCGTTGGCTTGACCCTTCTACGGCTGGACCATTGGTACTGTGGCATGTGATGGATGTTTTTAAACCGATTTCAAGTGTTGAGATATATCGGGGAAATCTTGGGTGTTTGATTATTCGATCGGAAAGTTTAACATTGTCTATTTATCTGGAATGTGATACAATATTTGGAATCCACAGGTAGTTATGAGATAACTAATTTGAATGTTATAAATCTAGCACTTTAGTCTCAGATGATTGGTTGCCACGGAATTTTGATGTGATCAAAAGTCCGTCGCAATCACGTAGCGTACGCGGATACTCGCCGGGTAAACTTAACAGACAGCCATGCTCCATAGCCCCAACCAAGTGACTGTAGGAGAACCCCGTCGCCAAAAGCATCCGTTCGGGTGCTCGCGGCAGCGGTGTTCCACCTTAGTGCACTTCGTCGACGGCATCGGGGGTGCGGCCGTCTACTAAAGTTTGCGACGAGCATTCGATCAGGTTGTCGGGAATCTTGTTGAATTGCCCGACTTGACATTGAAAAAAGCTTTCGATAATGAGACTAAAATGCGGGGTTTATAATTGTTAGGCATGCGATGTCTAAGGAATTCATTTGGTTAGGCATGCGATGTCTAAAGAGATTGCGGATTCCAACTGTTGTAGTTTTACACTTTCTTTTCTGTAACCGTAAGCGTAGTATGTGGCGTATCGCCGGCTTCGTTGCTATGCATCAACGACAATCGGGATACGCATATTTGCTTACGTTGATGATATGAGATATTATGTGTTGCTGTGATATGTTATATTGGATCATCGCGTTTTGAATAGCCAAAATATACGAGTCATACAGTTTGGTATTTAAAATACTCACAATTCTCCACTTTTGAAAATGAGTATGACTCGAGCCCAGTCAAAAGGGTAAGGGAGTCCACCTAAGTCCGAGTCGATTTATATATAAATATCTAGTAGTCGGTGATCTCGCCTCAATAGTATTACGTACGATACAATAAATAATATGACATTCTCGAGTCAAGAGTGCGGATTTATCATCATAATTATATCTCGTACGGTAAATCCATCGCACGGCATCCCAAATCAGGGCACGGGCCGAATATCATATATAACACAACATCCATATGGTATCATCATCACATATCACGAACTATCATATATAACACAACATCCATATGGTATCATCATCACATATCACGAACTTGGGGGGTACTGATCTAAAGTCTAGTACAACTGATACTAATATCATCATGCATATGTCCTCGTGTGAATAAAATCACATCCCCCAACGATCCATTATAATATCCTGTCGCTTTTATATCATGACCCAAACACGTATCACAACCCACGGCATCATGCCCGATCATATCGACTCGCCTCCAAATATCATACACTATCCTCAACATCCGTGTATGTGTGTGTGTGTGTGTGTGTGTAAGCACTAAAACATCCACATAAACCTATATATATACATATGACGTATACACCCAAAACCAAATCCCGTGTGTATATGTATGTGTACAACCTTACTCTAGGGTTCACAACTAAGAAACCAACTAAATCCTTCCTTCAATTCTCGCTAACACTAACCCATGATCTCCTAAAACTTTTCTTGCTAAGTGTTCATATCTCTCAATAACACATCTAAGTAAATCTATATCACATCATACCATTTCTTTCGACATTGCGGGGGTGCTATACGCCATCCACCCGACTTCCCCCGTAGATATAAATCTACTCACCTCTATCCTGCTTGCTGGAGTCGATGACGCCACGCTCATCCTCGTTGTCTCGAAGTCCACGTGGGGGTATCTACATATCATATATATAGCATCTTAAACGAAAATCACGCACGAAAACCAAAATGTCGCATGAATCACACATAGGTCAAAACCTATAGTTTACGCATGTAAACACAACTAATTAACCCTCGTCGTTGACGTTCGAATGCCTCACGATGGAATTAAAACCAAATACAAAAACTAAAGTCTTAGAATCGCAAAATACGGAAACATCAACTAGGGAAAACCACCCCCAGATTTCGTCTCAGGTAAAATTAGCAAATTTTGCATATGTGGTTGCCCTAGATATCAGATAACAATGCCACAGACCAAAAATCATAAGTTTTCATCCCAACATGGCCGCAATTTGTGGCCAATACGAATAAATCTGCGGCCATAGTAATGAATTAGGGGCTAGGGTTTCAGGGGTAGTCTTCTGGTCACCTGTACAACTCTCAGTCTTCGCTAAATAATTTTCCAGGTCCCCGAGTCACTCCGGATTCCTAAATATCCAGTTCATAAAAAGCCGTAAAACAATTTCAGCAACTAAGTAAAACACTTCCAGATTTTCCTCAGGTGACAATTGGGACATTTTGCATATAGGAGGTGTCTAATTTACTGGAGATGGAGCTACAGAACAAATACGAACCAAAATGGACCAGGTATGGCCGCAAATTGCGTCCAGAGGGGATTTATTTGCGGCCTGGGTGAGGGTACAGGGGCTGGAGTCTTGGGTGATGCTTACTAGGTTCCTGCACACTCCTCTGTGTTTGCTAAATAATTTTATAAGTCTCCGGGTGGTAGCAGATTCAGTTTTCCTATCACAATTCTCACAATTTCAATGTCGGCAGAAATTCAAAGTTCGCGTTCCGGGGTTAAGTCTCAGGTTTGGGTCTGAATTCTAGCACCAGGGGGTTTGTGTGGCCTCTACTAAGCTCAATTACACATCACTACTCAAGAATTCCACAAAACCCTAACTAGGAATTTTCAAAGTTCACTAAACCGCACCAAAACACTTCTAATCTTGTATGGGTGCTAAGGTAGTGGAAATATAATGCTAATGGTGCAGAAATTACCTCAATTGGCAACTCAAGAATTTTCTTGAGTTGCCCAACGTCCTCAAAATTCGATTTTTCTTGGTCCAATGTGCTTCCCTTGAGCTTGTGCATGCTTTTTGTGAAATGGAGATGGGGTTTTGGGTTTGTTTTGGGGGTGTTTTGAGATTTGAAGTGGAGGAGGGAGATGGGGTTGCCATGGGTGAAGAGGGAGAAGAAATGGTGAAGAGATGAAGAGAAAAACATTAAGCCATGCCTAGGTTTGACCCCTCACCCTCTCTCTCTCATGCTCATCCTTCCTGTCATCATGATACTTCTTTGACTTTTCTTTTCTTTTCTTTTCTTTTGTTTTCCCTTCTCAATTAAAACAACAACCATGCTATAAAAAAAAAAGAGAAGGCCATTATAAAATGTAACAAGTGCTAAAAATGACTTAGTGCATGTCATGTGCACAAAACCGGATTAATGCGAGATTAGCGATATTTAATCGCGATTAGCACTAAAATGATGTATAATAAATCATAAAATTTCATAATTTGCATAAATCACATAAAACACCCTCTTTTCCGTAATTTTCCAAAATTTTCCCAATTTATCGGTATTTAATTATACCGCCTTATTAAAACATTCAATATAATATTATTTAATTATAAAAATTCCCAAAAATAATATTTTATTTTCCTAAAATGTTACAATCTTCCCCCTTAAAGAAATTTGGTTCCCGAATTTAAATTTAAACCTCTCAATTACTAAAACATTTCAGTATAAAGTTCAAGTCGTCGGGGCTCCGAAATCATCAACACATAAATCGTGTTATAGCGCAATGCATACGCATGAACAATGAGCAGATAACTCAAAACAAAACTCCGTCAAGTATCCCGCAATCATCGGAGTCATGGTGAAGACACAAATGTCAAATCCAAAACGAAACCAATATGATATACATCAAAACTATCTATGTACACATCTGTAGGAAATGCATGCCAAACCTTTCATGTTGTTGTGGGATGCGCATAACACTGCACAGTGGCAGACGTCTATTGTAAGAAAATAACCATATATGTATATATCTTTTATTTAATATGCACGTCCCGCCATTTTTTTTGAAAATAATTTAGAAAGGTTTCCTTTATAAAATGTTTCGTGTTATCACAGACACGTAGGTAAATACTGAGACTATAGCTCTCTTTTTGGAAATCTCTTCGATAACTATTAATGCATGCAGAATATATCCAAGTACTGTCCTCTGACTAGTCCTGCTCAGTACGAAAACAAATAGCAAATATCATAAAAACGTACTGCTCCATAAAAAATCAGTCCCAAAAGGTGCATATGAATGCTACGTGTGTCTGGTGCGCACGGAAATCGAAACCCATGAATGTGTCATACATGTGCACAGAAACAACATCTAAGTGCATCGGGTGTGCATGAAACATCTGTCAAGGGCAACGGGTGTGCCTGACAGCCAAAACCAGGCGCATCTGATATGCACGAAGAATCACGATTGAGTGCATCTGGTGTGCATCAAAATCGCATCAAGCGCCCAAATATGCGCAAGAATCCAAATCCAGTGCACAAGGTACACGAAAACAATATCGAATATTGCAATTGAAATCGACGGTATACAACACACCTCAATCCAAATCCAAATCAGGTATACCGTGGTATATAATCTCACAACCATGTGCATCAGCGTGTACAAAATCGAATCAAAATACTAAAAGTGTATGAAAACTATGTCGAAAGCATAAGTCAAATTACATGCATAACATAGGCATGAAATCAAAATCAACATCTCGAATGCTATCTAATCAAAGTAAAGTGCTACCGTGGTGCACAAAATCTCAATCATGCAAATAAATCGCTCAAAATATCAGGCATGGAATCAAAATCAACACCTCGAATGTCATCAATCAAAGTCGAATGCAACCGTGGTGCACAAAATCTCAATCCAGTGCAACTAACATGCACGAACGAAAATCCCAATCAAGTGCATCCGGTGTGCACAAAACCATATCTCGTATCATGCACTCAACATGCGCGAAAATCCAAATCAAGTACATCCGTCATGCACGAAAGAAGGCTAAATCAAGGGCATCGAACATGCATGAATAAAATCTAAATCAAGTGCATCCAACATGCACGAATAAAATCTAAATCAAGTGCATCCGATGCACACAAAATCCAATATTAAGCGCCTAATATGCGCAAAAACCCAACCCAAGCGCGTCAGTCCGTGAAAAGTATCTAGTGCAGTAACATGCATGAAAACGAATATCAAGTGCAGGCGCGCACAAAACACAAATCTGGTAACACAAATGCTCAAAGACATAAATCGGGTGCAACCGAGGTAAGGAGTATAATTCCGGTGCAACCAATGCATAAAATACGTAACTGGTGCAACAAATGCTCGAAATATGAATCCGGTGCATCCAGTGCATGAAATACAATACAGTGCAACAATCGCACAAAAATACAAATATGGTGCATCAAGTGCACAAAATACCAACTCCAGTGCATCCAGTGCACGAAATGCCGAATACAATGCACCCAGTGCACGAAATACCAAATACAGTGTATCCAGTGCATGAAATACCAAATACAGTGCATCCAGTGTACGAAATACAATATGGTGCAACAATGCACAGCTTAAAAACCTAGTGCAACAACTGCACAAAATACAAATCGGGTGCAACAAGTGCACGGAAATGCATCAATAACTCAAATGCGTATAAAAAGCAACACCGAGTGTGCCAAGGTGTATAAAATCATAAACGCGTGCTACTGCGTGCACAAAACACGTATCCACGCACTGCAAGCACATGTAAGTTATACCGAGTGCAAAAACCAAATCGAGTGCATACCACCTGCACAAAAATCAAATCAGCTGTATGCAATCCATGAAATCATAAACATGTGCAGCCAAGGTTCAAAATCAACATCAAGCGCAATAAATACGCACAAGTCATAAATCAACACGACGGTGTATGAAAACATATCTCAAGTGCAATAGCTATGCACAAAAACGTAAATACCCAGTAGGTGCAACCATGGTGCACAAAAGCAAATATCATGAAGCTCGGTCATCAAAACTCAATCATGCAATAAATCACCCAAAATACCGAAATCCATAATGACTGATACGTGATAGTCAACTCACGAAATCACAAGTCGTAAATACTGTCGGCGATATGTCCTTCCTTCAAGGTCGAGAAGGTGTCGGTGCGTCCAATGCTAGCAGAGCAAGATATCTACTTGCCTTCTGATCATGGCCTGTCGTCTGGTGCCCTTAGGCTTTCGTCTCTCACTGCGAATTGCTAAGTACATAGCTCCCCGGCTCAACGGTCCAATATAGAAACGGTAATGGAAGTAGTCCATTCTGGCACGTTCTCTAAAGATCTCTGGCCTGCTGGGCGTGTGCAATATGATTGATCCTGGGTCCAAGTCTTCTCATATAGTATTTTCAGAAAGGTCCTGTCAAGGTCTCTCCCCAATCTCGTTTCTGCCGAACTGCCCGGAAGTCATCATCTTTACTATATCTATTTCTTGTTCCGGAACGGCTGCATACTCATCATGACTCCTCCTGGAAGATATACCCATAGTCAACGCCTCTGCTTGCGTATCACATCTCTGATGTTAGCAGAGTGGAACGTCCTCTCGTCATGATATCGCACGAACCTCTTACTCCACTTTTCTCCAATGTCGACTGATTCGGACTCGTCTCCTCGTGGCTGCATAGACTACGCTCCAACGGCTATACTCATATCTGGAGTCTCCCAAGCAATATATCCCATCACATGATATTTGAATGATGTCGAACTTTTCGATCGATTCGTCAAGGCTCCATAATCCCCCAAGAGTTCAACCTTGGGTACAGTTTAATAATATCGAATACATGCCACAGCACCTATGGACCAACCGTAGAAGGGCAAACCCAAGCCTCACTAATGGCACCGCTGAACTGCCGCAAACCCTAAGGTTCACCGGCGTTCCGTGGTCATTATGTCGAGTTAGGGTTTCATTCTTCTAGAGGGTCCGTAGAATTACTTGCATTGGCTTCCGAACATTTTAAACTTGGAAAATGGGTTCCTGACATTCGATCGTCTATATCGACTCTCAACGTATCAGCGTGAAGTCGTCTCTAGCTGGAATCAATCAATCTGATGACCTCGCATCGGGGTAAGCGAACGAACAACATATCCTAGTCATTCATCCTCGGGTGACTAGCGATCTTCTATCATATCTCTAAGTACAACTCGTACTGTAATAGCTTTAAGCATCTGGGGTGATATCTCACCCTTCGCTGCAACAACTGGCTCATTCGTCCGCACGCTGAACAGTGCCTCAATCATCAAATAATCTGTGCATGCACGGTCATCACGTTTTGGCTGGCCTCTAGCAGTGGCCCAATCCTTTGGTGCTGATCTACACGTCCGAAAAATCTCGTGGAAGCGATCCATCAAATGCTCATGGCGCGTAAACCCAATAAAATGACACATCTATGCAATCGTATGCCCCTGGAATCACGCCCTGGTCAGTCCTCGTCCGTGACGAGCTCGTGCTGATGCAACTCTAGCCGTAGCTCTCCACGCCCGTATAACCGTGGTAACAAAACCATAACTGGTACTGATGAGGATAGATCATAAGAATGAAGATAATACTGTGCAAAGAAATGTACATCCTAAGGTTTCTTAAGCGGAGTATCGTATCGTAAGTATGTCGCGGAACATACACACGGTACGCCACTCTACTTGAGTCACCTACTCCATCAACCAAGGATCATCCCACACTCAGAATACCAACGCTCTGATACCAACTTTGTCACGACCCGAAAAGTACGGAACATGACCGACACTTAAACTACGAAACGTCTCGAGGCGTACGTAATCTAAGTAAAGCCAAAACCCAGAAATCCAAACCAAGTAAAGCGGTAGAGTGAAGGATAAACCAATTTTAAAGCAAGAAGTTTAATAACATAAGCCGAAATATGCATTTTTAAAATCTCAAGTCTTTTCTGAAAATTTTGGTAGAATTTCCTTTGTAAAAACTGACCCCAAACGGGTACAAACCTGATAAAGCATATATAATGAATAAAGGCATCCCCAAGCGGGAGCTATCTCTTCGTCAATCGACGGCCACAACCACGCAAGCAATATAATATACAACGCCGAAGGGCGAGAATCAAACTCAGGATAAAAATCCAGCATCATCAAGAAAACGAGAGGACGGTGTTGTGGAGTATGTGTGTGTGTGTATGTATATACATATACATATATATATATATATGTATATACATATACATATATATATATATATATATATACATATATATATATATATATATATACATATACACACATACATACATACGTATATATATGAAAAAGGGAAAGGGCATCCAAAGGATACGTGGGGGCCAGTGCCTCGCGTGTCTTGCACGCGAGCGCTGGGCGCTTAGGCGCCGGCGCACCACGTGCCCGGCACGTGGGCGCTGGGCGCTTGAGCGCTCGGGTGCTTGGACGCCGGCGAGGAAGATGGGGCTTTTAGTCCCAGAAATAGGATTTAAAATTCCAACAGAGGATTTAGAGTGGAGTTAAACTCCTAAGATGTTTTGGAGTTGATGAAAGGGGTTTTTCTTTGGAGCCCTGGGTCTTCCCCAAAATGGGGTTTTCGGAGATGGGACTCCTTCTTCCTCCTCTGTTGGCAGGATTTTGAAGATCAAGAGATGTGAGATTTTAAAAATCTCTTCTTTTTGAGATCTGATGGGAGATCTAAGCTCCCCTTTGTGGGTTTTGTGATGAAAAACTATTTAGTTTTGGAAAAGGAAGAGTAAAACTCTTGATTTAATTCAAAAGAAAGAAGAAGGTTTAGAACCTTCAGAAAGGGGAAAGAGGCACAAACCCTAGATTTTGAGGGGAATGAAAAAAAGTATATCTTTATTCATCATCATGTTGCCTTTTATAGGCTTACATATTTGCATATAGCCCCTTGGGCTTTACAAAATGATATTTTGCCCATCCCATGGCTCATGTGCCATTTGTTTTTGCACATAAGCCATGGACTTTACAAAAATTTGGCTTTATGCCCATTCATGCTTAAAAAATTACATAAAAATTATTTATTACATGATTTTGTTGTTGGCATAGGGAGGCTTGGCCGCGGGCTCGGCTTGGGCATGGGCCTGCTTGACCTGGGCTTGGGCCCACCTGGCTTGGGGTTGACCTTAACTTTGACTCGGTCAACCGGGGTGCAAATTTTGACCCCAACAAAGTGCCTCCCATCAATGAATGCACACCGCACATTTGAGTTGTGTGCATGAAATTGATGGATATTGAAGCCAGACTTCGAGGTGGAACATCATTCCGGGGGCGGAGCATCCCTTGGGGAGCATGATTCCCGGGGATCGGAGCATCATTCCGATTTGCGGAGCATAATTCCATGGTCGGAGTATCATTCTGATAAGTGGAGCATGATTCCCAAGGGTCGGAGCATAATTCCGAGGATCGGAGCATCATTCCGGAGAGTGGAGCATGATTCCAGGGTTCAGAGCATCATTCTGAAGAGCGGAGCATGATTCCAGGGTTCGGAGTATCATTCCGAAGAGGGGAGCATGATTCCAGGGATCGGAGCATCATTCCGAAGAGCGGAGCATGATTCCAGGGATCAGAGCATCATTCCGAAGCGCAGAGCATGATTCCAAAGATCAGAGCATCATTCCGAAGAGCAGAGTATGATTCCAGGGATCAGAGCATCATTCCGAAGAGCGGAGCATGATTCCAAGGATCGGAGCATCATTCAGAAGAGCGGAGCCTGATTCCAGGGATCGGAGCATCATTCCGAAGCGGAGCATGATTCCAGGGATCGGAGCATAATTCCGAAGCGGAGCATGATTCCAGGGATTGGAGCGTCATTCCGAAGAGCGGAGCATGATTCCAGGGATCGGAGCATCATTCCGAAGCGGAGCATGATTCCATGGATCGGAGCATAATTCCGACGAGCGGAGCATGATTCCAGGGATCGGAGCATCATTCTAAAGCGGAGCATGATTCTAAGGATCGGAGCATCATTCCGAAGAGCGGAGCATGATTCCAAAGATTGGAGCATCATTCCGAAGAGCGGAGCATGATTCCAGGGATCGGAGTATCATTCCGAAGCGGAGCATGATTCCAGGGATCGGAGCATCATTCCGAAGAGCAGAGCATGATTCCAGGGATCGGAGCATCATTCCGAAGCGGAGCATGATTCCAGGGATCAGAGCATAATTCCGATGAGTGGCATACATTCTGACCGAAGCATAATTTCGATGCGGAGGTTGATTCCCAGGTGAAGCATAATTCTGACAAGGAAAGCAAATAATCCGAGGCGAAGCTTGATTTCGACACGGGGTGCACATTCTGAGACGAAGCATGATTCCGATGCAGAGCTTGCTGGATGACTTGATTCCGAGGCGGAGCATAATTCCGACAGGGAAGGCAGATACGTTGAGGCGAAGCATGATTTCAACACGGTGTACACTTTGAGACGAAGCATGATTCCGGCGTAGAGCTTGTTGGCAGACTTGATTCCGAGACGAAGCATAATTTTGACAGGGAAGGCAGATACACCGAAGCGAAGCTTGATTTCGACGCGGGGGACACTCTGAGACGAAGCATGATTCCGACGCAAAGCTGGTTGGTTGATTTGATTCCGAGGCGGAGCATAATTCCTACATGGAAGGTGGATATCCCGAGGCGAAGCATGATTTCGACATGGGGTAAATTCTGGGATGGAGCATGATTCCACCGCAGAGGTTGTTGGTTTGATTTTATTTGGGTTGACATCAGTATCGCTACACCGGAATATGGTACCAGGAGCGAATTATCATTTTCCATGAGAGGATTTGGGAATTGATGGCTTGGGAGACAGGTTTGGATCCCTATCACCTAAGGCTTTTCAATTTTATAAGCCATAAGGGTCCCATCAAAGCATTTTCTCCCTACGAGTCGAAAGGATCTCGTAGGTGTATTTTCTCCTTAGGAGTCGTGGGGACTCCTAAGTGTGTTGCTCCTTTGTGAGTCGTAAGAATCTCACGCAGGAATTTTCTCCTCACAAAGTCGAGAGGACTTTGCGAGTGCATTTCATCTCTTTTTTACGAGTTTGTGCCTTTCGGGTTTTCACAAACTCGCCGACAGTCCTGCTGTTTTTACTCATGGAGCCCTTTCGGGTTTTCATCCGTGCCCATTTTGCTTGTGGACATACCTTTTTTTTTTGAATCTTCATCGCCGGTGGGACTTTGAATGTGGTCTCGCCGGTAGGACTTGGGAGAGATTGGGATTGTTTTACACCCGTAGATTGTATATGGTTTTGTAGGATGTATGATCCAGACTGTAGGGCCGGAAAAATTTCGGGACTTTGTTGGCGTCTGCATCGCCGCACTGGAATATGGTACCAGGAGTGACTCATCATTTGCCGTTGGGGTATGGGATTTGGAATTTGGTTGGCGTCTGCATCGCTGCACTGGAATATGGTACCAGGAGTGACTCATCATTCGCCGTTGGGGTATGGGATTTGGAATTTGGTTGGCGTCTGCATCGCTGCACTGGAATATGGTACCAGGAGCGACTCATCATTCGCCACTTGGGGATGTGGATTTTGGTTGGCGTCTGCATCGCTGCACTGGAATATGGTACCAGGAGCGACTCATCATTCGCCGTTGGGGTATGGGGTTTGGAATTTGGTTGGCGTCTGCATCGCTGCACTGGAATATGGTACCAAGGGCGACTCATCATTCGCCACTTGGGGTATGGGGTTTGGAATTTGGTTGGCGTCTGCATCGTTGCACTGGAATATGGTACCAGGAGCGACTCATCATTCGCCACTTGGGGTATGGGGTTTGGAATTTGGTTGGCGTCTGCATTGCTGCACTGGAATATGGTACCAAGAGCTACTCATCATTCGCCACTTGGGGTATGGGGTTTGGAATTTGGTTGGCGTCTACATCGCTGCACTGGAATATGGTACCGGGAGCGACTCATCATTCGCCATTGGGAATTTAAGTTTTGGACGGCGTCTGCATCGCTGCACTGGAATATGGTACCAGGAGCGACTCATCATTCGCCGTTGGGATTTGAGAAATTTGGAATTTTGGTTGGCGTCTGCATCGCTGCACTGGAATATGGTATCAGGAGCGACTCATCATTCGCCGTTGCTTATTGGGAAGCGATGGCTTAGAAGACAGGTTTAGATCCCTATCAACTAAGGCTTTTCAATTTTATGGGCCGTAAGGGTCCCATAAAATCATTTTCTCCCTACAAGTCGTAAGGATCCTGTAGGTGCATTTTCTTCTTAGGGGTCGTGAGGACCCCCAAGTGTGTTTTTCCTTTATGAGTCGTAAGGATCTCACGAAGGTTTGTTCTCCTCATGTATCGTGAGGACACATGAGTGGGGTCTTCCCAATGGAGCATAATTCCAAGGGCGGAGACCAGCCGCGTAACTGGTGATTACGGTGGGACATGGGTATGATGAGAATTATTTGAGCCCGTGGATTGTATACGGTAGTCAATTTGGGGACTAGCCGTAGGGCTGGGAGAATTTTAGGAAATTGGATTTTGGTTGGCATCTGCATCGCCGCACTAGAATATGGTATCAGGAGCGACTCATCATTCGCCGCTGTTTTGTTTTTATTGTTTTTCTTTTTTTTTTTTGTTTTACCACGATTGCTCTATCATTTCAGCTTTTCTTATCGCGAAGATCGCGATTGCCCTATCATTTCGGCTTTTATTCGCGGTTGCCCCATCATTTCGGTTTTATTTTCATCTTTATTTTACTCGCTGATTTTTATTGCGAGTTGCCCTATCATTTCAGCTTTTCTTTATTTTTCTTTTATTTACATTTTTTTTTTTTGTTTATTTACATATTTTTTTTACATTCCCAGTTTAACGACTTAGAGGTCGATTGTTTTCAGAGAAAAGCAGATGTCTGAGAGAATCAGTTTCATAAAGAACTTCAGTCTCCGTTTGTATGAAATTGGCGGTCGCAGATGGACTGTTTGTTAACACGCCTTTGGACAATTCTATCTCTCCTGCCTTGTATTTCTTTTCGACCCAATCTTTGAAGACGAAGCAGTCCTCAATGGCATGACCTATCACTCTGTGATAGGGGCAGTATTTGGGGTCGTCGGTCATATTCGCTTCCTGCGGTCTTTTTGACTCTGGCAGTTGTAGACCGTTCCTCAGGGCGTCTTTGAATATTTTACAGATTTTGTCCTTATGAAGGAATAGACCTTGTCCAGCTTCTTTTTCAGTGGAGATTCTCCTCCCTCTCCGAACATTGGCTTCCGAAACTGGTTGGCATTAGGCCCGCTCAACCCTTGCTTATTTCGGTTAGCCGAGGCATTGAAAGATTCAGTATCGTTGGAATTTCCGCCTTTGCGATTTTCGTCCTTTCGGTTTCTCCAGGACCTATTGTTATTTTGGGAGTCAGAGGAGGACTCCTGCTTTGAGCGTTTCAACATCTGGACTTTCCTGGTCAGCTATTGGAATGTTTTGAGACCCGCGGTGCATAGAAACGGGGCCATCCAATTGTTGAGATTTTTGATGAGGAGACTGACAGATTAGTCCTGCTCTATCGGCGGTTCACATTTGACGGAGAGATTGCGCCATCGGGTTATAAAATCCGCGCTGCTTTCGTTGTTCTTTGGCCTGGTCCTTACGAGGTCGGCGATGGTGATCTTATCGCTAACACTCATGAACCTCTGCCGAAACAGAGATTCCATTTGGACGAAAGTTGTGACGGAGCCATCCGGTATGCTCGCGTACCAGTCGAAAGCAACATCGGTCAAGCTATTAACGAACTGGCGGAGGAGAAGCGCATCATTGCCCCCAGTATTCCCGCATGAAGCTTTAAAATGGGCGACGTGCTGATTTGCATTTCCCGTCCCATCAAATCTTCCGAATTTGGGGATGACATAGCCGCTAGGAAATTCTAATGTAGGGTGTTTTTCGTCACCCCATTGAGATGGGAATACGCGCGCGCTGGTCAGGCGTACTACAGATTCCTCCTGCCTAGGGTAGGCCGGGGTTTAATGATTGTGGGGATCCGAATCTCCGGCAGTCGCGGACTAAGCTGTCGTTAATTACCCCTCGCCTTTGGAGCGAGGGAACCTCCGATTGACGGGTTAAACTGGTCATGCGAACTCAATGTGCAGTGTACGTGTGTTGTGTTTTGAAAGGGGTTTTTGGATATATCGGGAGCCACGCAGAGTTTTTACAGGGGTCCCGCTACCCGGATAGCGGGCTGGGGGTCAAGGGGGCTAGCAGCGTCCCGTTAGAATTTTTTTTCAACAGGGGCAGTGTCGTGGAGTATGCGTGTGTGTACATATGTATGCATATGTATATATATATGTATATATATATATAAAAAAGGGAAAAGGGCATCCAAGGGATGCGTGGGGCCAGCGCCTTGAGCGCTGTGCGCTTAGGTGCTGTGCGCTTAGGCGCAAGCGCGCCATGTGTCGGCACGCGGGCGTTTTGTGCTCGAGCGCTGGCGAGAAAAATGGGCTTTTAGTCTTAGAAATAGGGCTTAGAGTGGAGTTAAACTCCTAAAAATGTTTTGGTTGAGCAAATGGGTTCTTCTTCTTCCTCCTCTGTTGGCTGGATCAAGAGATGTGAGATCTAAAAATCTCTTCTTTTTGAGATCTAATGACAGATCCAAGTTCCCCTTTGTGGGTTTTGTAGTGAAAAACTATTTAGTTTTATAAAATGAAGAGTAAAACTCTTGATTTAATTCAAAAGAAAGAAGAAGGTTTTGGAACCTTGAAGAAGGAGGAAAGATCTCAGATCTAAATTTTTTTTTGGAGTGAGAAAAAGTTGTGAGATATTTTCATTATCTTTGCCTTTATAGGCTATACACTTTACATATAGCCCCTTGGGCTTTACAAAAATGTCATTTTAGCTATCCCATGGCTCATGTGCCATCTCTTTTTGCACATAAGCCATGGGCTTACAAAAAATTGGCTTTATGCCCATTTTGCATGCATTCATGCACAAAAAAATACATAAAAATTATTTATTACATGATTTGGTTGTTGGCATGGGGGAGGCCGACCGCTTCATGGTCGGGCTCGCTCCGGGCATTGGCCCACTTGGCTTGGGGTTGACTTTGATTTTGACTTGGTCAACCGGGGTGTAAATTTTTACCCCAACAAATTGCTCCCTATCAATAAATGCACACAGCATATGTGGGCCGTGTGCATGAAATTGATGGATCTTCTTTCACGTGGAGGCGACTTGCTTTGGTCCCCACTTTTTGGGATGCTCTACCCTTTTTACGACATGGACGGTCGACGCTTGATCCGTCTCCGAGATGGAGTGTCTGTGGTAGACGTTTCTCTGGCCCAGAGTAATTTGGTAGACGTGTCCCCGGCATGGAGTGTCGCTGGTCGATGTTTCCCCAAGGCGGAGTGTCGCTGGTAGACGTTTCCCCGAGGCGGAGTGTCGGTTGGTTGACGTGTCCCCGAGACGGAGTGTCTGCTGGTTGACGTGTCCCCGGCACGGGGTGTCTGCGTTGGACGTTTCCCCGGTACGGAGTGTCGCTGGCCGACGTGTCCCCGTTACGGAGTGTCTGCTTGACGTTTCCCCGTCACGGAGTGTCGCTGTTGGACGTTTCCCTGATGCGGAGTGTCTGTGTTGGATGTTTCCCCGATGCAGAGTGTCGCTTGTTGACGTGTCCCTGGCACGGAGTGTCTGCTTGATGTTTCCCCAGCATGGAGTGTCGTTGTCGGACGTTTCCCTGATGCGGAGTGTCTGTGTTGGACGTTTCCCCGATGCAGAGTGTCGCTTGTTGACGTGTCCCCGGCATGGAGTGTCTGCTTGACGTTTCCCCGGCACGGAGTGTCGCTGGTTAACGTGTCCCCGAGACGGAGTGTCTGCTTGACGTTTCCCCGTTACGGAGTGTCGCTGTTGGACGTTTCCCTGATGCGGAGGGTCTGTGTTGGACGTTTCCCCGATGCAGAGTGTCGCTTGTTGACGTGTCCCCGGCACGGAGTGTCTGCTTGACGTTTCCCCGGCACGGAGTGTCATTGTCGGACGTTTCCCTGATGCGAAGTGTCTGTGTTGGACGTTTCCCCGATGCAGAGTGTCGCTTGTTGACGTGTCCCCGGCATGGAGTGTCTGCTTGATGTTTCCCCGGCACGGAGTGTCGCTGGTTGACATGTCCCCGAGACGGAGTGTCTGCTTGACGTTTCCCCGTTACGGAGTGTCATTGTCGGACGTTTCCCTGATGCGGAGTGTCTGTGTTGGACGTTTCCCTGATGCTGAGTGTCGCTTGTTTGACGCAGAGGTCGATGTTGGAATTGGTTGGTTTGATTTGTTTGATTTGAGTCGACATCAGCATCGCTACACTGGAATATGGTACCAGGAGCGAATCATCATTTGTCATGAGAGAATTTTGGGATTGGTATTTTTGTCGGCATCTGCATTGCTGCACCGGAATAATGCCAGGAGCAACTCATCATTTGCCCCGGGAGAATTTGGGAATTGGTTTTTTTTCGGCATCTGCATTGCTGCACTGGAATAATGCCAGGAGCAACTCATCATTTGCCCTGGGAGGATTTGGGAATTGGTGGCTTAGGAGACAGGTTTAGATCCCTATAGCCTAAGGCTTTTCAATTTTTTGGGCCGTAAGGATCCCATAAAAGCATTTTCTCCCTATGAGTCGAAAGGATCTCGTAGGTGTATTTTCTCCTTAGGAGTCGTGGGGACTCCTAAGTGTGTTGCTCCTTTGTAAGTCGTAAAGATCTCACGCGGGAGCTTTCTCCTCACAAAGTCGAGAGGACTTTGCGAGTGCATTTCATCTCCTTTTTACGAGTTTGCGCCCTTTCGGGTTTTCACAAACTCGCCGGTAGTCCTGCTGTTTCTACTCATGGAGCCTTTTCGGGTTTTCATCCGTGCCCATTTTGCTTGTGGACATACCTTCTTTTTTCTTCTCTTTTTTTTTTGAGTCTTCCCCGCCGGTGGGACTTTGAATGTGGTCTCGCCGGTAGGACTTGGGAGAGATTGGGATCGTTTTACGCCCGTGGATTGTATACGGTTTTGCAGGATGTATGATCCAGACTGTAGGGCCGAAAAAATTTTCGGGACTTTGTTGGCGTCTGCATCGCTGCACTTGAATATGGTACCGGGAGCGACTCATCATTCGCCGTTGGGGTATGAGTTTGGAATTTGGTTGGCGTCTGCATCGCTGCACTAGAATATGGTACCAGGAGCGACTCATCATTCGCCATTGGGGTATGGGATTTGGAATTTGGTTGGCGTCTGCATCGCTGCACTGGAATATGGTACCAGGAGAGACTCATCATTCGCCATTTGGGATTTAGAAAGCGATGGCTTAGGAGACAGGTTTAGATCCCTATCATCTAAGACTTTTCAATTTTATGGGCCGTGAGGGTCCTATAAAAGCATTTTCTCTCTACGAGTCCCACATGTGTATTTTCTCCTTAGGAGTCGTAAGGACTCCTAAGTGTGTTTTTCCTTTGTGAGTCGTAAGGATCCCACAAAAGTTTGTTCTCCTCATGTATCGTGGGGACACATGAGTAGGTCATCTCAATGGAGCATAATTCCATAGGCGGAGGCCAGCCGCGTAACTGGTGGTTGTGGTGGGGCATGGGTATGCGGAGAATTATTTAAGCCCGTGGATTGTATACGGCAGTCAATTTAGGGACTAGCCGTAGGGCTGGGAGAGTTTTGGGAGCTTGAATTTTGTTGGCGTCTGCATCGCTGCACTGGAATATAGTACCAGGAGCGACTCATCATTCGCTTTTGTTTTGTTTTTTTCGTTTTGTTTTTGTTTTACCGCGATTGCTCAATCATTTCAGCTTTTATTATCGTGAAAATCGCGATTGCCCTATCATTTTGGCTATTTATTCGCGGTTGCCCCATCATTTCGGCTTTATTTTCATTTTTATTTTCACTCGCTGATTTTTATTGCGAGTTGTCCCATCATTTCGGCTTTTCTTTATTTTTCTTTTATTTACACATTTTTTTTACATTCCCAGTTTAACGACTTAGAGGTCGATTGTTCCCAGTTTAATGACGTGGTGGTCGTGGGTTTTCTTATCCCAGCTCCTCGAACTTTGATCTTGGTGGGGCTGTGTTGCTGACCGTAGCTCTGTGGCTTGTCGGTACATTTGGCGACTGTGAGGCTTTCCCAAGTTTGTATTGGTTCTCCACCCAGTCTTTAAAAATATAGCAGTTTTCAATGGTATGACCCGCCATTCTATGGTAAGGGCAGTATAGGGGATTGCTAGTCATGTTCATCTCCTGTGGCCTCTTTGGAGTAGGCAGTTGAAGACCGTTGTTCAAGGCGTTCACGAATATTTCGCGGACTTTATCCCTCATGAAGGAGTATACTTTCTTCTTTCTCTCTATTGGAGTAGGTGCCCTTACTGATGCTGGACCCCGAGGACGATAAGTCTTTGGTTCGCCTAATGTCCACTTACCACGTTCAGTGTGCGTATCGGAGGGACTGGAGGCTAATCGCATCCGTTTTTCACAAAGGTGTTCCTCTCTCGGGCTGGAGGGAGCATCGGTCGGCTGCTTCCGGATATTAATCCCCAGCTCACGAACCAAAATTTGATTTTGCTGTAATTGCAATCGGGCGACTTGGGTCGTGAGGTCCGCCACGACATTTGCCAGCTTGTCGACTTTAGAATGGACCTTGGCCATCTTCTCATCCTGTCCTGAAGCTGCCTTTGAAGCCATTGGAATAATGCTTGTTTTATAGTTTCGGGTATGACAACGGTGTCATCCCTACCGCCTGAACTTGATTCAGCATGAACCACGGGTTCCTTTGGGTCAATGGCCTGAGCGGGCTCTTTATCATTTAGATCGGGTCGATGTTGGATGGCAACAACCGCGTCCTCGTCATGGTTATAAGGCGTAGGAGGACTTGTTCCTTTGAGCTCCATCATAAACCGTATGAGTTGTGTACCCGTCTATTGCCTCTTCATTGGCAATGTTGCTCGCTTGGCTCTTAGCTTGTTGCCTTGGTCCGCTCTTTTTAGAGAAAGACAGATGTCTGAGAAAACCAGGTCCCTGAAGGACTTCGGTCCCCGTTTGTATGAAATTGGCGGTCGCAGCTTGATTGTTTGTTAGCACGCCAGGGGACAATGATATTTCTCCCGTCTTGTATTTTTTCTCGACCCAATCCTTTAAGATGAAGCAATCTTCAATAGTGTGTCCCAGCACTCGGTGGTATGGGCAAAAGTTGGGATGATCAGTCCTGTTCGCTTCACTTAGCCTTTTTGGTTCTGGCAGCCGCAGGCCATTCTTCAGAGCATCTTTAAAAGTTTTGTGGACCTTGTCCCTTCGGAATGAGTAGACCTTATTTCTTCTTTCCTCCAAAGTTGGCTCTCGAGATTTGTTAGTTCTTGCTCCGCCCGCTCTCTGCTTATTTAGAGAATCGGTACTGTTAGAACTTCCGCCTTTTTGGTTGTCGTCCCTCCAAGGTTTTGGTCTGTTTGTGAACTGAAGATCCTGAGTGGACTCGGCTTTGAGCGTTCCAACGTTTGGACCTTTTTGGTCAGCTCTTGGAAAGTTTTAAAGCCTGCGGTGCACAGGAAAGGCTTCATCCAGTCCTTCAGATTTTCTATAAGAAGACTGACGGATTGGTCTTGCTCCAACGGTGGTTCGCATTTGACAGAGAGATTGCGCCATCGGACTATAAAATCCATGTTGCTTTCGTTGTTCTTTGGCTCTGTCCTTACGAGGTCGGCAATGGTGATTTTATCGCTGACACTCATGAACCTTTGCTTGAACATGGATTCTATTTGAGCGAACGTTGTGATCGAGTCATCTGGTATGCTTGCATACCAATCGAAAGCAACATCCGTCAAGCTATTAACAAACTGACGGAGGAGGAGTGCATCATTACCCCCAGTATTTGCGCATGATGCTTTAAATTGGGCAATGTGCCGGTTCGCATTTCCCATCCCATCGAACCTTTCAAATTTGGGGACGACATAGCCAGTGGGAAACTCCACAAGATCGTACCGAGCAGGATATGGTCTCCCGCTACCGCTGGCATCCTTTTGCTCTCCTGCTTCGGCTACCAACGTTTTGACTTTGTTGGCAACCAAATCCATGATTTGATCTTGAGTTAGTGGGTTGCTGTCATCGGCCGCCAAGACATTTCCCGAGATAGGATGTGACTGGTCTTCATGCGGTCCGCCCAATTTTGGATTTGAGGGAATAGGCGTCGGCTGTTTCGGGGCACCGTTTCCCGGTTCATGAGAGCCCTGCGCCTGATTGGGCGGCTGATAGGCAAGTTGGGCCGTGAGCTGTGGGACGACATTTGTCAAGTCGTCAATTTTTGAGTAGAGCTTGGCCATCTCCTTGTCTTTTTTTGAGCTGCTTTCGGAGCTCTTGAAGCAGCTCTTGCTCCGCGGTCCTGGGGCGGAAAGTCGGCTCTTCTTCGCTTTCCGAGCCCGACTCCTCATGGACGGAAGGGTCTTTCTGCCTATCATCCTCATCGAGAGGGTTTTCATCACCCAGCAGAGACGGCTGTTCTTGGAAAGCGGCAACCACATTCAAGCCAGATTGGATCTGGGATGTAGTGGCCCCATTTTTGCTCTTGCTGTGCGTGCCCACCATGTAGACAGTGTGGACCTCATATCCAGCCATTTCTTTATCTTTGGCGGGGTAACCCTGTTCCTCGAACCTCATGAGGTTCAACCTAGCAGGAGCCCTAGCCCTTTTGTTGGCTCTATATCTGAGCCTTTTCTGCCTTGGCTTCTTAATTTTAAAGGCTTGGCGGGCATCCATTCCCTGGGAAGCCACCGTGAGTCGGTCGACGGGGAGCTTAGAGAAGACACCCGATCGAGCAGTTGTCAGGGGCACCGCCGGAGCTTGCTCGAGACGCCTTGTTGCTTTGTTGGTGTCGATGGCCTTGCCCCCAGTTGGGGCCAAGGAGAGCCATTCAAACACCGACTTGCGTTTGAGTTGGGGCGCCTTCGAGACCACCACATTTGGCCTCTTGCCTTTCGAGACCGATTTGTCTGTCACCGGGGCTTGAGGAGCTGGGATGGCGCCAAGAGGCATGAACATAATAGAGCCGAATGGTAGCAGCGGCTCCTCCCATTGTCGCCCGAGACTGGCCGGGAGGACCGTCCTGGAGTCTATCTTCATCGTGTAGGAGACGTGAGCCGTGCTGAGAACTGAGTTCATCTTTGGAGACATTGTTGAAAGGTGATTGCTCGAAAACCCTGCATGGAAAGGCATTATTTTAGTATAAATATAGATATGTATATTGATTGAGTTCGCATGAACGTTTAACACGAAATATGGGAGGAGAGATAGGTCCCACCGGGCGTGCCGGAATCTGTAGGGTGTTTTTCGTCACCCCATTGAGATGGGAATACGTGCGCGCTGGTCAGGCGTACTACAGATTCCCCCTGCTTAGGGTAGGCCGGGTTTTAATGATTGTTGGGATCCGAATCTCTGGCAGCCGCGGACTAAACTGTCGTTAATTACCCCTCGCCTTTGGAGCGAGGGAACCTCCGATTGACGAGTTAAACTGGTCATGCGAACTCAATGTGCAGTGTACGTGTGTTGTGTTTTGAAAGGGTGTTTTGGATATATCGGGAGCCACGCAGAGTTTTTACGGGGGTCCCGCTACCCGGATAGCGGGCTGGGGGTCAAGGGGGCTAGCAGCCCCCTTGCGGGGTGCGGGGCAACGCCCCGTTAGAAATTTTTTTCAACAGGGGCAGTGTCGTGGAGTATGCGTGTGTGTACATATGTATGCATATGTATATATATATATATATGTATATATATATATATATGTATATATATATATATAAAAAGTTAAAAGGGTATCCAAGGGATGCGTGGGGCCAGCGCCTTGAGCGCTGTGCGCTTAGGTGCTGTGCGCTTAGGCGCAAGCGCGCCACGTGTCGGCACGCGGGCGCTTTGCGCTCGAGCGCTGGGCGCTGGACGCAAACGCGCCACGTGTCGGCACGCGGGCGCTTTGCGCCCGAGCGCTGGCGAGAAAAATGGGCTTTTAGTCCCAGAAATAGGGTTTAGAATGGAGTTAAACTCCTAAAAATGTTTTGGTTGAGGAAATGGGTTCTTCTTCTTCCTCCTCTGTTGGCTGGATCAAGAGATGTGAGATCTAAAAATCTTTTCTTTTTGAGATCTAATGACAGATCCAAGTTCCCCTTTATGGGTTTTGTGGTGAAAAACTATTTAGTTTTATAAAATGAAGAGTAAAACTCTTGATTTAATTCAAAAGAAAGAAGAAGGTTTTGGAACCTTGAAGAAGGAGGAAAGATCTCAGATCTAAATTTTTTTTTGGAGAGAGAAAAAGTTGTGAGATATTTTCATTATTTTTTCCTTTATAGGCTATAGACTTTACATATAGCCCCTTGGGCTTTACAAAAATGTCATTTTAGCCATCCCATGGCTCATGTGCCATCTCTTTTTGCACATAAGCCATGGGCTTACAAAAAATTAGCTTTATGCTCATTTTGCATGCATTCATGCACAAAAAATACATAAAAATTATTTATTACATGATTTGGTTGTTGGCATGGGGGAGGCCGGCCGCTTCATGGTCGGGCTCGCTCCGGGCATTGGCCCACTTGGCTTGGGGTTGACTTTGATTTTGACTTGGTCAACCGGGGTGTAAATTTTTACCCCAACATCTACCAGATCATACTGAGCAGGATATGGTCTCCCACTACTGCTGATATCTTTTTGCGCTTCGGCTTCGGCTACCAAGGTTTTGACTTTGTCCGCAACCAAATCCATGATTTGATCTTGAGTTGGTGGGCTACTGTCATCGGCAGCCAAGACATTTTCCGAGATAGGATGCGACTGATTTTCATGCGGTCCGCCCACTTTTGGATTTGAGGGAACGGGCGTCGGCTGTTTCAGGACACCGTTTCCCGGTTCATGAGAGCCCTGCGCCTGATTGGGTGGCTGAGAGGCAAGTTGGTCCGTGAGCTGTAAGACGACGTTTGTCAAGTCGTCAATTTTTAAGTAGAGCTTGGCCATCTCCTTGTCTTTGCTTCTGAGCTGTTTTCGGAGCTCTTGGAGAAGTTGCTGCTCTGCGTTCTTGGGACGGAAGATTGGCTCATCTTCGCTTTCCGAGCCCAACTCCTCATGGACCGAAGGGTCCTTCTGCCTATCATCCTCATCGAGAGGGTTTTCATCATCCAGCGGAGGCGGCTGTTCTTGGGAAGCGGCAACCACATTTAAACCAGATTGGATTTGAGATGTGGTGGCCCCGTCCTTGCTCTTGCTGCGCGTGCCCACCATGTAGACAGTGTGGACCACATATCCAGCCATTTCCTCGTCTTTGGCGGGGTAACCCTGTTCCTCGAACCTCTTGAGGTTCAGCCTAGCAGGAGCCCTAGCCCTTTTGTTGACTCTATATCTGAGCCTTTTCTGCCTTAGCTTCTCAATTTTAAGAGCTTGGCGGGCATCTGTTTCCTGGGAAGCCACCGTGAGTCGATTAGCGGGGAGCTTAGAGAAGACACCCGATCGAGCAGTTGTCAGGGGCACCGCCGGAGCTTGCTCAAGATGCCTTGTTACTTTGTTGGTGTTGATGGCCTTTCCCCCAGCTGGGGCCAAGAAGAGTCGTTCAAACACCGACTTGCGTTTGAGTTGGGGCGCCTTCGAGACCACCACATTTGGCCTCTTGCCTTTCGAGACCGGTTTATCTGTCACCGGGGCTTGAGGAGATGGGATGGAGTTAGCTGACACGAACAGAATAGAGCCGAATGGTAGTGGCGGCTCTTCCCATTGTCACCCGAGACTGGCCGGAAGGACAGTCTTGGCGTCCATCTTCATCGTGTAGGAGATGGGAGCTGTGTCGAGAGCTGAGCTTATCCTTGGAGACATTGTTGAGAAGCGATTGCTTGAAAACCTACCTGAAAGAGCATTATTTTAGTATAAATATAGATATGTATATTGATTGAGTTCGCATGAACGTTTAACCCGAAATATGGGAGGAGAGATGGTCCCACCGGGCGTGCCAGAATCTGTAGGGTGTTTTTCGTCACCCCATTGAGATGGGAATACGCGCGCGCTTATCAGGCGCATTACAGATTCCCCCTGCCTAGGGTAGGCTGGGGTTTATTGATTGTGGGGATCTGAATCTCCGGCAGCCGCGGACTAAGCTGCCGTTAATTACCCCTCGCCTTTGGAGCGAGGGAACCTCCGATTGATGGGTTAAACTGGTCATGCGAACTCAACGTGCAGTGTTGTGTTTGAAGGGGTTTTGGATATATCGGGGGCTTCGCAGAGTTTTTACGGGGGTCCCGATACCCGAATAGCGGGCTGGGGGTCAAGGGGGTTAGCAGCTCCCTTGCGGGGTGTGGGGCAACGCCCCAACCTAAATTTTTTTTGAGAGGGACAGTGTTGTAGAGTATGTGTGTGTGTGTACATACATACACACACACACACACACACACACACACACACACACACATATGAAAAAAGGAAAGGGCATCCAAAGGATGCGTGGGGGCCAGCGCCTCGCGTGTCTAACACGCGAGCGCTGGGCGCTGGCGCACCACGTGCCCGTCACGTGGACGCTGGGCGCTCGAGCGCTAACGCACCACGTGTCCGGCACGTGCACTGGGTGCTCGAGCGCTAGCGCACCACGTGTCCGGCACGTGGACGATGGGCGCTTGAGCGCTAGCGCACGACGTGTCCGGCACGTGGGCGCTGGGCGTTTGAGCGCTCGGGCGCTAGGCGCTCGGGTGCTTGGGCGCCGGCGAGGAAGAGGGGGCTTTTAGTCCCAGAAATAGGATTTAATATCCCAAAAGAGGATTTAGAGTGAAGTTAAACTTCTAAGATGTTTTGGAGTTGATGAAAGGGGTTATTCTTTGGAGCCCTGGGTCTTTCCCAAAATGTGGTTTTCGGAGATGGGCCTTGTTCGTAACAGAATACAGCATTTTATACCGCCCATTCTTATGCTCGTGTGTTTATAGGTAGGTACTTTTAATCCGTGTTTGTTACATATTTACAGAGTACAGGTTTTCAGTCCAAATATTGCAAATCAAGACAAAATCTCCACAGTTACACCAAATACAGAACATCTGTCACAGTAGATAAAAGCCGGGTTCCGGTCATCCATATCCGTCCAGTGCCGTGTACCTGTTCCTGAGACAAGACATATGACAGTGGTCATTCGTGTCTGGGACAAGCACAGAGCACGAGGGGGGCAGCACAAGAATCAATGGGTGCGCGGAGCTCGAGAGAGATAGAAGTCAAAAGTGAAGAAAAGATAGCAATCTTGGACTAAAAATTCTGAAGATATTCTGGAAAGATTATCAGAAAATATATGTACCAGACAACAGGGGACAGCAGACCAGGGACCTACAGAAAAGCCCATGCCCTGAACCCTCTATAGTGCGGCGGATCCGCGGCCAATAGGGGGTATTGACCGCGGATCCGCGGCCTTACTGACTCCTTGTCGTGTCGTGTTTTGGGGGTAGTTTGGGGACTTCATATTGTGGCAGATTCTTGCCCTAGGTCTTCAACCCTCTGCCTATAAATACTCCAGAATGGAGCTAAGCCAAGGGTCCAATTTTTGTGTCCATTCTTTTGTAGTTTTTGTTCTTTTTCTTCTTCTTCTTCATTCTTTTTCCATGAAAATTGTAGTGAGAGCTTTTTGAGTGGGAGATCAATAAAGATGAGGGCTTTTTGTATCATTCTCTTTTGTTTCTTCTTCCCCTTGAGATTCTTGCTTTCTCTTGATCATTCAACCTCTTCATTGAGCTTGAATGGTTAAGGGTTAGTTATTGATCTCAAGGGTCGTATTTTCTTATGGAATTAGCGCTTCAATTCATATGCGTTCTCTACCCTTCTCTTGATCTTGCAACCTCTTGATTGAGCTTGCAAGTTTAAGGGTTGGCTATTGATCCCATGCTTGTCTTGAGTTCTATGTTCTTGTAATTACTTTCTTGTTCTCTTTATCGCTTTTTATTACTTGTTTATTATTATCTTGCTTTACTTTCATGCACTTAAATTCCTTGCATTTAATTACTTGTAATCTTTTCTTTTCTTTGTTCTTTTCTTTTGCTCTCTTTTGTTCATTTTGTGAATGTTGTAATTATTGTCGTTGTTAAGAATCAATACGGTATTGTAAGTTAATATCTTCTTTCTCATTTCCTTTTCCCGTTATTTTCCATTGAACTCCGCCCAAACCATACGCAAGCGCTCCGTTAGGCACCCTACCCTGACAAGGTAACTGTGATTCCTAACCGCGACCGGTTGCGTTCGGTTTGGCCGGAGGCGAAAGCAAGAGACAAGAATGGAAGGACAAGGGTAAATAAGCCGTATTCCATGAATACCGCGCTTAAATCCCCTAATCCACGTTGTTGCCGATTGCTCTAGCTTCAATTGGTCAAGACTCGGCTCAAAGGTTTTGAGTACGGATTTCTTTAGCTTACATTATCGTATCTTTTCTTAACAACTTTATACTTGCAAATAAACACATAGATTAGATCAAACAAACATACAGATTCTTTATTGACTCGTCTAAGACAAGGAAGGACATACAACCATCTCCCTGTGGATCGACCCGTGCTCAACCGGTTAGCTGCATAGCGACACCGTCCTGATCGCGGTTATACTTTAATTCTTTGAACATCCGACACGCCAAAAGCGTGCGATCAAATGGCGCCGTTGCCGGGGAGACGGTAGCGTATTTTATTTCTTGTTATTCGGGTTAATATTCTTTTTGTATATATTTCAAAAAAAAAAAATCTTTTTGTTATTTTTGATAATTTTTGTGGGCAAGTGTGCAGATTTTTGCGTATTTGCAAACTGCGATTGTGGGGAGCAAAGTGTACGTTCAAAGTTAAGGTGATTACGAAGTACAGTGCCAAAGATCCGGGTAGTTTGACCCGCGCAAGCGAACTTTTCAAGCTTACCGGATTTGATTCAACGGGGGTTTCCTAACCCAAAACTTAACGGTACGTACTTTACTAACACCTTCTTCTCAAATCCGACGCTTCCAATATACTATTCTTTGCAGGATTCTTTGCAAGTTCGCTAGCAAACGCTAAAAAAAAATTGACTAACCCGTATTTGTTGCAGTGCCGCGCTTAAACTAAAAAACGATTGTTTGATTCTTTATAGAATTTTTATTGAATTGCGCATTGCATACATTAATACGGACTTAAGGGCAAGCGAACCCCACAATATACGGTAAAGGATTTCATCACCTTTTCCGTGGCGCACAAATCACGAACTTGAGCATAACGTTTACCCACACAAAATTTAAAAGAAACTAGACTTTAAGCCTTAAGGACTTCGCGCTCACTAGGAGAAGTTAACTGTGTTTAGAACCTCGCTTAACGGTATATTGTTTACGGGGTGTCTAGGAAAGTGTTAACGGCGAAACCGCCAAAAGAGAAAGGGTTATTTAATTAAGGAACTTCGCGAAAGCGTTGGAAAACCTTCCCTTATCTCTGCACTTACCTGGCCTCGTGATCAGTGTATCTTGAGCCTGTTTCTCGACACAGTTTTACTTCGACAATTAAGTTCTGGAGCAGGTCTAGTTGACCTAGGTGAACCCTAGAACGATTAGGTGTGTGGTATTTTTGTGTCGTGATTGTTTTTGTCCATATTCTTTTTGTGTATACTTCATTCTTCTGTTAATATATATATATAAAAAAACACATTCTTTTTCCCTCCTTTTCTCTACCTTTCTCTCTCTCTCTTCATATCATGGGTACCCCACCTCGCAAAACTCTTGCCGAACTTTGGTACCCACAACCAGACATTACCTCAAACGGTTCTTGCTTTGGCCGAACTTCGAACGACCCATCCATGCCAAAAATTTCATTGAGAGATCGGATAGACGCGTCTAGGACAAACAATTTGACCCCGCAATCCACTTCGTATCAACCATTTCAAACATTCATCCCTTCTTACGTTGATACCCCTTCTTCGAGTCATGTTGTAACTCCGAGACCAATGTCTCTTGCTGAACGAATTGAACTATCTCGCAGCCGATCTTTCACTCCTTTCACCACTCCAAATTCTTGGGATCAACAATTCCATTCACCTTCTTATCCAAATGTTGATCCTGCTCCTGTCCAGCCATTCAATTCCTACCAGTCCTACCCGACTTTTACACCTTCCCTAGACATTGCTTCTACACAGCCTTTTGGGAGCTTTCAGTATCCAAACAACTTTGAATCTTTTACTGAAACCCCTTCACAACCCATGTCTAGTCTGGAACAGTCGTTGGAAGACTTTAGGGTAGCGTCAAGCCAACAGATGATGGATTGAATGCGTCCATGGCCGCCCTCATGCAACCTAGTGACCCGGTAGCTAGTTTTCAACTAGCTCCAACTTTTTCAACGTATGATGACGCGGCAGGACAAGCTGTGAATTTGAGTGGAGAGAGTGAGATGTACCCCCTTCCAAATCAAACCTACCCGTCCCAAATTGAATCCCACAACTCCTGTTTTGAAAGTCTATCGAGTATCCCACATGATTTATCAATTGAAGATAGAATGATGAATGAGTTGTGCGACTTCGTAGTGTTTGATCTGCCCGATTGTGAAGGGTCCCTTCCAAGTGAAACCATACCTAATCCTTTTGACCTCTACACCTCCATCTTAGAACCAGAATCGATTAATATCCATGCTTTTGATGAGGTGTCAGAGAATTTTGATTTTTACTTGATTGAGGATATTGACGCTGGGAACATTTTGGATGATGAACCCGTAGATTTGGCTGAGTTTGCCTCTTCAAATCATCATCCCGAGTCATTAAATGTTTTTCCCGAACCCCATATGCGTCTGGACTTTGATGAAATATGCATGGATGAGCTTAACTTTGAGGAGAATTTTGAGGATATTTTTGAGGATGAAACAGTTCTAGATGATGAGTCGGATTTTCCAATTCATCCTGTTCCTGTCACTAACTATGTACACCCTCCTGAACCTTTAACCGATAACCTTCCTCAACCACTTCCCTCCATCCTTTCCATCGTTCCGACCTGGCAAGAAACCGTCTCACTTTCATTTACTATGTCTGGTTTACCAAGTTCGGCGTACCCATGGTTTCTTACGAATCTTGAGGGCTTTGACCCAATCTCTCGACGGGTTAATAGATTAGCACAATCGCTGTTTACACATCGCTCATCACAAATTGTGCTAATCTATTCACTCCATTTTTACCCTCAAGTTCGTACTCCACTTCTTTCTCCCTTCCGCCATTCTTCTTCTCATATACCGAGACCGTATACCACTTCTATCTCACTACGGTCTCGCGTATTCTCCCTCTCTTTTCTCTACGCCTTCTTCCACCAACCTGTACATTATAGCGATAAAATCTTTGAATGGTTGGTGCTCACTTTTGGCCTGTGTAAGGCCTTGTATAGCTTGATATTGTTCTTTCCCCCCTAATCCTGAACTTCAACGCTTAACAGTGGAAACACTGTTTTACTTAAGTTTAGGGGGGACACCTTTTTTGTATATATTTTTTGTTTTCCTTTTTGTATATAATTTGTTTTTAGGGGGAGCGCCGACAATTTTGACCCTCTTGGTATAGCCTGACAGTGAGGGCACTGTCAAGTTTAAGTTTAGGGGTGTGCTCGGTAAGCTTTCTTCCTTCGCATTCATTTGTATATTTTGCATTTGCATACCTTATTAAAAACCCACAAAAATCGAAAATTTTCCAAAAATATAAAAACTTTGTCGTCAAGTTAGCTAATAGGGTAACTTAGATCTTTATTCCGAAAGATTAGTTGATATGATAGAAATAACTAAATTCTAGGCTTAGGAATTGAAAACCCTAAAAATAACCCTCATTCTGTTTAAACTTGGTAAGTATACGTCCTTACAGTTTTTTTGAGAAATAGGTAATCTTGAGTTCAGTTCTTTAGTTAAAGTCAAGATGAAGGGAAAATATTGATGCTTTACTGAAGGATAAGTCTGAAAAATAGTTTCTTTTCTTGAGTTCAAATTTAGAAAGTATATACCCTACAAACTGCACATACACGCATCTTGAAACTTGGGATAGTAGAGGATACCTAGAAATACTCTTGCCTGAAAGCCTAGTATGAAAGAAAAAACGGTATTTAAAGCTAAACACCAAAAGAGCATGTGAAAAATATATCCGGTCTTGGAAAAAAAAAAGAAAAAGAAAAAGAAAAAAATAGAATAAAGTCAAGACCTGGAAACTGCTATTTACGCTTTAATGTTCACACATTCAGTAATCGGCCATTAGTGCCTCAAGAAGCATTAATAGTCGCATGAAAGGTGTGTGAGCAAATCCGTCCATCCTTAATGAAAAGAAGTAGTATTAGGTATTAGGACAATGGTATTATAGCTTGAATTGAATTCTTAAGTGTAGGGGTGCAAATATACACACACGTAGGGGTATACAATCGATGTTTGGATAAAAGATAGAAATAAAGAATAAGACTTGTGTTTTCTGTAAAGTTGATAAAAATCCCTGATTTGAGGCCGCACTTTAGAAGGAAAACTCAGGAGAACCAATATCTTTCTAAACTTTTTTTTTGGAACGTATATGATCTAAGACTAAATAGATAGGAGGTGTGAAGTATTAGGGTTGGATATTTCTAACTTAGGATGATAGAATTTCTAACATAAATACTGAACTGTAGGAGTAGAATCTATGTTAACTTATGAAACTAGCTAGACGGGATTTTGTGGGTAGTATCCGCTGAAAACCCTCAGGAGACAACACTCCTCCTACTAGGGACACCTAGAGATTTAACGGCTTATTGCACGTGCTCAGTGTAATCGCGTTCCCTGCGAAAGTGCGGTTAGGATTTTCTTTTTTGTGAATAATTGGTTTTGCTCGGGACGAGCAAAAGTTAAGTTTGGGGGTATTTGTTCATAACAGAATACGACATTTTATACCGCCCATTCTTATGCTCGTGTGTTTATAGGTAGGTACTTTTAATCCGTGTTTGTTACATATTTACAGAGTACAGGTTTTCAGTCCAAATATTGCAAATCAAGACAAAATCTCCACAGTTACACCAAATACAGAACATCTGTCACAGCAGATAAAAGCCGGGTTCCGGTCATCCATATCCGTCCAGTGCCGAGTACCTGTTCCTGAGCAAGACATATGACAGTGGTCATTCGTGTCTGGGGCAAGCACAGAGCACGAGGGGGGCAGCACAAGAATCAATGGGTGCGCGGAGCTCGAGAGAGATAGAAGTCAAAAGTGAAGAAAAGATAGCAATCTTGGACTAAGAATTCTGAAGATATTCTGGAAAGATTATCAGAAAATATATGTACCAGACAACAGGGGACAGCAGACCAGGGACCTACAGAAAAGCCCATGCCCTGAACCCTCTATAGTGCGGCGGATCCGCGGCCAATAGGGGGTATTGGCCGCTGATCCACGGCCTTACTGACTCCTTGTCATGTCGTGTTTTGGGGGTAGTTTGGGGACTTCATATTGTGGCAGATTCTTGCCCTAGGTCTTCAACCCTCTGCCTATAAATACTCCAGAATGGAGCTAAGCCAAGGGTCCAATTTTTGTGTCCATTCTTTTGTAGTTTTAGTTCTTTTTCTTCTTCTTCTTCATTCTTTTTCCATGAAAATTGTAGTGAGAGCTTTTTGAGTGGGAGATCAATGAAGATGAGGGCTTTTTGTATCATTCTTTTTTGTTTCTTCTTCCCCTTGAGATTCTTGCTTTCTCTTGATCATTCAACCTCTTCATTGAGCTTGAATGGTTAAGGGTTAGTTATTGATCTCAAGGGTCGTATTTTCTTATGGAATTAGCGCTTCAATTCACATGCGTTCTCTACCCTTCTCTTGATCTTGCAACCTCTTGATTGAGCTTGCAAGTTTAAGGGTTGGCTATTGATCCCATGCTTGTCTTGAGTTCTATGTTCTTGTAATTACTTTCTTGTTCTCTTTATCGCTTTTTATTACTTGTTTATTATTATCTTGCTTTACTTTCATGCACTTAAATTCCTTGCATTTATTTACTTGTAATCTTTTCTTTTCTTTGTTCTTTTCTTTTGCTCTCTTTTGTTCATTTTGTGAATGTTGTAATTATTGTCGTTGTTAAGAATCAATACGGTATTGTAAGTTAATACCTTCTTTCTCATTTCCTTTTCCCGTTATTTTCCCTTGAACTCCGCCCAAACCATACGCAAGCGCTCCGTTAGGCACCCTACCCTGACAAGGTAACGGTGATTCCTAACCGCGACCGGTTGCGTTCGGTTTGGCCGGAGGCGAAAGCAAGAGACAAGAATGGAAGGACAAGGGTAAATAAGCCGTATTCCACGAATACCGCGCTTAAATCCCCTAATCCACGTTGTTGCCGATTGCTCTAGCTTCAATTGGTCAAGACTCGGCTCAAAGGTTTTGAGTACGGATTTCTTTAGCTTACATTATCGTATCTTTTCTTAACAACTTTATACTTGCAAATAAACACATAGGTTAGATCAAACAAACATACAGATTCTTTATTGACTCGTCTAAGACAAGGAAGGACATACAACCATCTCCCCGTTGATCGACCCGTGCTCAACCGGTTAGCTGCATAGCGACACCGTCCTGATCGCGGTTATACTTTAATTCTTTGAACATCCGACACGCCAAAAGCGTGCGATCAGGACTCCTTCTTCCTCTTATGTTGGCAGGATCTTGAAGATCAAGAGATGTGAGATTTTAAAAATCTCTTCTTTTTGAGTTCTGATGGGAGATCTAAGCTCCCCTTTGTGGGTTTTGTGGTGAAAAACTATTTAGTTTTAGAAAAGAAAGAGTAAAATTCTTGATTTAATTCAAAAGAAAGAAGAAGGTTTAGAACCTTCAGAAAGGGGAAAGAGGCACAAACCCTAGATTTTGAGGGGAATGAAAAAAGTATATCTTTATTCATCATCATGTTGCCTTTTATAGGCTTACATATTTGCATATAGCTCCTTGGGCTTTACAAAATGGCATTTTGCCCATCCCATGGCTCATGTGCCATTTGTTTTTGCACATAAGCCATGGGCTTTACAAAAATTTGGCTTTATACCCATTCATGCATAAAAAATTACATAAAAATTATTTATTACATGGTTTTGTTGTTGGCATAGAGAGGCTTGGCCGCGGGCTCGGCTTGGGCATGGGCCTGCTTGACCTGGGCTTGGGCCCACCTGGCTTGGGGTTGACCTTAACTTTGACCCGGTCAACCGGGGTGCAAATTTTGACCCCAATATATATGTATGTGTACAACCTTACTCTAGGGTTCACGACTAAGAAACCAACTAAATCCTTCCTTCAATTCTCGCTAACACTAACCCATGATCTCCTAAAGCTTTTCTTGCTAAGTGTTCATATCTCTCAATAACACATCTAAGTCACATCATACCATTTCTTACGACATTGCGGGGGTGCTATACGCCATCCACCCGATTTCCCCCGTAGATATAAATCTACTCACTTCTATCCTGCTTGCTGGAATCGATGACGCCATGCTCGTCCTCGTCGTCTCGAAGTCCACGTGGGGGGTACCTACATATCATATATATGGCATCTTAAACGGAAATCACGCATGAAAACCAAAATGTCGCACGAATCACACATAGGACAAAACCTATAGTTTACGCATGCAAAACACAATTAATTAACCCTCGTCGTTGACGTTCGAACGCCTCATGACGGAATTAAAACCAAATGCAAAAACTAAAGTCTCAAAATCGCAAAATACGGAAATAGCAACTAGGGAAAACCACCCCCAGATTTCGTCTCAGGTAAAATTAGCAAATTTTGCATATGGGGTTGCCTAGATATCAGATAACAATGCCACAGACCAAAGATCACAAGTTTTCATCCCAACATGGCCACAATTTGCGGCCAATATGAATAAATATGTGGCCATGGTAATGAATTAGCGGCTAGGGTTTCAGGGGTAGTCTTCTGGTCACCTGCATAACTCTCAGTCTTCGCTAAATAATTTCCCAGGTTCCCGAGTCACTCCAGATTCCTAAATACCAATTTCCAGTTCATAAAAAGCCGTAAAACAATTTCAGCAACTAAGTAAAACACTTCCAGATTTTCCTCAGGTGACAATTAGGACATTTTGCATACAGGAGGGGTCTAATTTACTGGAGATGGAGCTATAGAACAAATACGAACCAAAATGGACCAGGTCTGGCCGCAAATTGCGGCCAGAGGGGATTTATTTGCGGCCTGGGTGAGGGTATAGGGGCTGGGGTCTTGGGTGATGCTTACTAGGTGCCTGCACACTCCTCTTTGCTTGCTAAATAACTTTATAAGTCTCCGGGTGTTAGCAGATTCAGTTTTCCTATCACAATTCTCACAATTTCAATGTCGGAAGAAATTCAAAGTTCGCGTTCCGGGGTTAAGTCTCAGGTTTGGGTATGAATTCTAGCACTAGGGGGTTTGTGTGGCCTCTACTAAGCTCAATTACACATCACTACTCAAGAATTCCACAAAACCCTAACTAGGAATTTTCAAAGTTCACTAAACCGCACCAAAACACTTCTAATCTTGTATGGGTGCTAAGTTGTATGGGTGCTAAGTAGTGGAAATATAATGCTAATGGTGCAGAAATTAGCTCAATTGGCAACTCAAGAATTTTCTTGAGTTGCCCAACGTCATCAAAATTCGATTTTTCTTGGTCCAATGTGCTTCCCTTGAGCTTGTGCATGCTTTTTGTGAAATGGAGATGGGGTTTTGAGTTTGTTTTGGGGGTGTTTTGAGGCTTGAAGTGGAGGGGGGAGATGGGGTTGTCATAGGTGAAGAGAGAGAAGAAATAGTGAAGAGATGAAGAGAGAAACAATAAGCTATGCCTAGGTTTGACCCCTCACCCTTTCTCTGTCATGCCCATCTCTCTTGTCATCATGATACTTCTTTGACTTTTCTTTTTTCTTTTCTTTTCTTTTCTTTTGTTTTCCCTTTTCAATTAAAACAACAACCATGCTATAAAAAAAGAGAAGGTCATGATAAAATGTAACAAGTGCTAAAAATGACTTAGTGCATATCATGTGCACAAAACCGGATTAATGCGAGATTAGCGATATTTAATCGCGATTAGCACTAAAATGGTGTATAATAAATCATAAAATTTCATAATTTGAATAAATCACATAAAACAACCTCTTTTCCGTAATTTCCATAATTTTCCAAAATTTTCCCAATTTATCGGTATTTAATTATACCGCCTTATTAAAATATTCAATATAATATTATTTAATTATAAAAATTCCCAAAATTAATATTTTATTTTCCTGAAATGTTACAATTAACCCCCATCACAGAGGGGTCAAGTAAGCTATTTTCACCCCACTTAGCGTTACTCTGCTCGGATCTTGTGCTAACTTGATCGTCGGAGGGTCCTCGGTGGTACCAAACCGTCCCGGGACTTCCTTGCAGGTACTCGGCGCAAACTCCTCAAAACCATCATTCTCCTCAAAACCCATTGAGACCCACACGCAACAGGAGATCACCTCCAAGATGCACCGGAAGATCGACGAAAGACAACATCTGACGGAGACCCGAAAAGGACCTCCATCAGTTGGCGCCATCTGTAGGAAACTTAAGCTCCACAAAAATAAAAGTTGGCCTTCCGATCTCCATTCACATAGCATGCGATCATCTTGAAGATCTAGGTACCAGCCGCCGCCTCCCCCTCACCGGAGGCGCGGATGAACCTTCTCCGGCGACCGTCATCAACGCCCTCGCCGGCCGAATAGACCGACCACAGTCCATCGTGGAGGCGCTTGTCCACGTCCAAACGGCCGGGCCAGGGCCCCAGATCGCCGCTCCTCCGCCTCCAAAAGACTCTGCCCTCGTCGGCACGGCTGACCACCGGCAGGCTGTTGGAGATAGTGCCCTCAAAGTCAATTATTGGATCGCAGGTACGTGATTGCAATGATTGAGGCAGGACCTATAACGATATGACAGTCTTGCTCGAGATGATAGTATGCTATCTGGTTTGTCTTTATCATCGTATACATACTTTAGTTCGCTATTGCATGATTGATAGAGCCCATAGGATTCTGCTTGACAGCCAGCAGTATGATGGTGATCATATACGTGGGAGCTGGGGTCTATAAGCGCATCCTTAAAGTATCCCTAGTCGTGGGAGTTTCGAGACAGGGCATCGATACTCCAGAGTAGACTAGTGTATACAGTCGAGACCCCGACGAGGGGCGGTGGCCGGTCTCACAATCCATTGGTGTCAGTTGGTTCACCTAAGATGTATACATGTGCTCATTGGGTTATGAGTACATCGGACAGGACTCGCTGGGAACATACTAGTTGGTATTATACATATCGTCAGATAGTAGTTCTCTGGTGACATATGTACAAGTTAGTCTGTCGACCTGAGATCGTCATTTGTCTCGTGTGAGTTCCTACTGTGATTTGATTCCTACCCTACCACGCTCAAAGGAGACGTGCAAAGGTATTTTTTGGGTACAGTCCCGAGCCACATGGAGGCAGTGAGCGGATCGTCGGGGATTCGTCTCTCCCGGTATTGGGGGTTGATGTCGCACAGTGCACGGGTGGCCATCACTAGAAATCCTCGGCTGAGGTAGTGGAGAATTACTGATTTGGATCAGTAGTTTCTCAGGTGGTGATGGGTTTCATGCCGACACGATTTATCGCGTTATTAGGGGTCTGACTTTATCCACCCCCTAGACTCGATATGCGATACTCTTTAGACGAATGGACCGGACTGTATGTATATTGTCACTGTTAGGCTCAGTAGGGTTTATGGATGAGTTCGCTCGTCAGCTTCTCTTCCAATCAATACATAGGCAACCGTTACGTACAGCTTGTACCTCTGACGTGCTAGTGGTTATACCCAGTGCCAGTGTGTTGATGAGTCATTAGAGTCCCCCACAGACCGTTTCCCAAGTTCGGGCGAAACGTTGTAGAGGCCGTATGGTTTTATGGCTGGGTTCGGAAAATGCACGTGCGTTTTCGCACGTATCATTTTTCGGGAAGATAATACTGGTAGGCTTTGGTTTAAGCCGGATCCGAGTATTATACTGTGTAGATATAATATCTTTGTCTCAGTTGCATTTGTATTCGGTCGTAATACAAATGCAGGTATGTTTATACTGATATGGGGTTATCCTGAAATTCGTTTCAGGATCACTTTTGGAAGTTGCCAGTTTCCAGTTTTCTATCGCCCGTCTTTAACATTTGGTTAAAAACGGATTTATCTTTTCTTGATGGAGATGAGTCATATGTGTGTAGAAGCTTCTAGAAGTGGTGATGAGGCTAGTGAGTCATTAGATCTTTAATTGTGCAATTAATGTTTTGATGACTAAGAGTTATGATTCATTGTATGCATTGATTATATGTGCAAGGTGTCTAATGACTCATTAGCTCATTCATTGTTAAGGTCACCTCCCCCCTCTCCAACACTCACCCCCTCCACCATTTATATGGCCGGCCCCTCCTTTGCAAGGAGATGATGATTTTGGAAAAAAGAAAGGGTTGTTATAAATGAGAAGAAAGATTTAGTCCATATATATTTTCATAGCTCATTTTCATTCGATCCAAAAGGCAACTTCATTAACCGTTCGTCCACGGGTTTGGACGAAGTGAGACAAAGTGTTCTACTCATTATCTACACATCTTGGTCGTCTTTTTTAGCAAACTTGACGATCGAGTTGCCTCGGTTCAGAGGCGGGAGCCCGTTTAAAGATCCGTCGACATGGTGCCACTTGGACGAGAAGACTGGAGTTCCAGGAGATCGGAGCAGCTGCAACAAAGCGTGGGATGATGGTTGAAGACCGAAGGACTTGGATCGTTCGGTATAACATTTCTACCCACTTTGTAGTTTGTTAGTTTAGCTTTAATGGTAGATCCGGGTTATAGTACGCGATAACGCCAGTTGTAAAAAGTTTTTGTTCCGCATTTGGCGTCTGTTAGACGGCCGGGGAGTTACCGTGGACTTACACAGGCTACGTCCCATAGCCACAGATCTCACGGGTCGATACTCTCTGAGGCCCGCTGGGCGCCCCACGGCTCCATACCAAGATCCGCCGCCAGAGCGTCTCGCCTTGAGCCTCCTCGCGACCCTCACCCCTTGAGGAGATGTCGGTCACCTCGCCTGTCCCCAGGCATGACCGACACCCCCTCCCTCGACGGGGTCGCAAAGAAGGGGCTCGCCACGGCGGCTCGAGGGCCACCTCGCCCGGAGATCTGAGAACCTCATCGAGAAGAACCGGGGCCGTGCCCAGACGCAGATCTCCCACAGCAGAGGCCAGGGATCACAAGGAGCCGAATTCTCGGGGTATGTAACATTTTAGAAAAATAAAATATTATTTTTGGGAATTTTATAATTAAATAATATTATATTGAATATTTTAATAAGGCGGTATAATTAAATCCCGATAAATTGGAAAAATTTTGGAATATTATGGAAATTACTGAAATGAGGGTGTTTTATTGGATTTAAGAAAATTATGAAATTTTTTGATTAATTATACACTATTTTAATGCTAATCGCGATTAAATATCGCTAATCGCGCATTAAGCCGGTTTTGTGCACATGACATGCACCATATCACATTTTTATACTTGTGCATTTTGTTAACCATGATATTTTGCTTTTGGATTTTTATTTGGGTTTTCAAATAAAAGAAAACAAAACAAAACAAAAGAAAATAATAAAGAATAAGGGATGGGCAAGAGAGAGAGAGGTGAGGGGTCAACCCAAGACCATGGCTCCTTGTCCCTTCATTATTTCTTCTTCATTTCTCCCCCCTCTCTTCTCTCATGGCAGCACCCATCTCCCTCCTCCCTCTAAACACCTCATTTCATCATCAAAAACACCTTAAAACTCCATCCCCACTTCATTAAAAATGTGCACAAGCCCTCTAGCTACACTTTGGATCAAGAAAGTTTGCATTTTGGTGCTCTAGGGGATTCATGAGTGCCAAATGAGATAATTCTTTCACATTAAGTGTATTATTCCATTTGCTTTAGCCTCTATTCAAGTTTAAATTCAATTTCGTGTAGTTTTGTGCACTTTGGAAATTCCTAGAGAGGGTTAGGGTTTAAGTTGAGTTGTGTGGTGAACTTGAGTGTATTTAGTGACCATAAACCCCCCATGGTGTTACAAACCCAGAACATACACAAGATAAAACATGAAAGCCAAATTTCTGGAAAACTGAAACTGTTCACGTCGGTTTTGTGAGTGTTTAGGGTGTGCAGGGGAATCTGGGATGACCTGGGATAACTACGAGATAAGTAAACAATACCACTAACCTAGATAGACCACTAGGAGGCCACCCTACAAATACGAGACCCATCAAAGCACCCAGGGACGACGAGCTCGGATTTCAGGCTAGAGTGCTCGGCCACTTGGTGGAGTTAGGAGTCAGGGTTCCTTCAATAGCTCACATACACTCTATATATCACCCCAGTGTTGTTTGCTTACCTTGTTTTTCCCTGAACTAAAATCTGGAGCATGTTTTCAAAGTTACTGCCTTATGTTTTGATGTGTTTGAATCTAAGTTTTAGTATTTGGTTTTGTATTCGATCACTTGACGTTTGTACGTTGAAATCGAGTGTTATTTGGTTGATCGTGAGAGCAAACCATGGGTTTTGACCTATGTGAGTTCCGCATGTCGTTTTGGTTTTGATTTGGATTTTAATGCGATACGATACGTTGTGACATGTAGGTACCCCAATGTGGACTTCGAGACGACAAGCAAGTGAGTGGCGACGTCGGCATCGGCAAATGAAGATCAAGGTGAGTAGATATATATCTACGAGGGAAGTTGGGTGGATGGCGTATAACACCCCCGCAGTTCGTAGTGTGGTGTAGGGTACATATTATATGGATATATTCATATGTTTATTTTGAGATTATGAGTATCTAGATAGACTTTGGGAAGTCATAGATAATTTAGTATAATTAGATGATAGTGTCGTTAGTTAGTTTAGTCGCGAATCCTAGAATGAGGTTTACACCCACACGCACACACTCACACATGTTTACATTGTTTTACTTTTGCGTTTATGGGGATATGTATACACACACACACACACACAGGTATGGGACTATATATATATATATATATATATATATATATATATATATATATATATATATACGTATACCTATACATGGATGATGAGGATTTTAAATGGTACTTGGAGATGAGTCGATGAGATTAGGCATGATGCCGTGAGATCAGTGATATGTTTTGGTTCGTATTATGAGATACGACGTGAGATTATAGCGGGCCTTTAGGCGTGTGTTTTCACACACACACACACACACACACACACACACACACATATATATATATATATATATATATATATAGATGGTATCAGTAGGTACTAGAATTAGATCAGTACCTCTAATACAGGATATGATGATAATGGATACCAGATGAATAATAAGATGAATGTGATATTTGACCCGTACCCAGATTTGGGATGCCGTACGACGGATTTACGTACGAGCTATATATTGATGATAGATCCGCGCTCTTAACTCGAGGATGTCATAATATATATTGTATCGTATGTGATACTATTGAGGCGGGATCACCGACTATTATATTTATATGTATCGACTCAGATTTAGGTGGTTTCCTTACCTTTCGATTAGTCCTGTAGTTTACTTATAGATGTTAGACTAGACTCGAGTCATACCTATTTCAAAACTAACGAATCGTGAGTATTTTAAAGACAGGCCAAGAGATTCTACGGATATTTTCAAAAGACGCATCTTTTCTTAAAAACACCGTAGCCCTTATTTTTCTAAACACCACGATTCGTGTTATTTCAAATGGCAGAACTGTATGACATATATATATTGATGTAGATTCTTCACTGTTGCGTTTATTATTCATTTTCCGCATATTCTTTCTATTCGCATTGCATTGTATGTTTAAATGTGTTTATTGTTATATTAAACCCATGCTGTCAGGACACCAGCACCATTATCGATGATGCGCATGTTCCACGTACACCTGCTTGCCGGCTCACACACTTCATCATCGATAATTGCCATGTCACTACACAGTAAGATTGTTGCATCAGGATATGACTCATTGTATGGCATACTGGCATACATACATATTGTACACCCATACTGGCGTACCCACATATTGTATACCCATACATGCATACATACATATTTGCACATACATAGATGATTCTGGCTTGATTTTGGAAATTTGGGAACCACATGATATATTTTTAAACTGGATTCATTTAAAGAGCGGTTTTCCCTCGATATGTGCATATTACTGTTTTATGTTGCATGATATATTGATATGCTTTCATTTCTATTATATGTCGCATACATCATGCTTTATGATTATACGCATTGAGATATGTTGTTTCCATGATATTTCTGGATTTGAAAAACCGTGGCTATTTCAAAAGAAAGTATGTACTGTTTAAAAACTCGGTTTCTCTTAATATGATATTTCAGTACGTCCACCATGCATTTTCTCGGTTCTGAGACGTATGATAGAAATCCGATTCGAGGAGGAGGATGATCCGTTTGCGGGTTCATGGTGGACCCGGTATGGTACCCCGAGACGAGAACGGATCTGCTGTGCAGGAGACGGTGAGCCTGGCAGAGGGACCACTACCTACCGGTGATAGTATTTGGGCTCGGCGGATATCCGGAGGATACCGACCGGAGTCGAGAGATGATATGGGCCGATCCAGACTGATGGAGCCCGAGGGCCGATCCGGACTGACGGTGCCCGAGATATGAGAATTTACGTGTCGATGCTGGACACGGGTTTCATGATGTTTCGAGTGTCAATGCCGGGTACTCAGGTTTTCATGATTTTGATGTGTCGCGAGGGACACCCGTTGATTTATATCCTCATACTTTCATGCATATGCTTTATGACATTTACATGCATGATGTTGTTGTGTCATTGGTTGACACGTGGACGAGATCCACACGCATACATGCATTGATTACATAGTTGGATGATATCCACATACTTATAGACTTCATGATATAGTTGACACTGACTTCATGTTGATTGCATTGATCATACCTCATATTTATGATATGTTGCTACCTGAGGCACTGACATGATGACTTGGTATTACACTTATGTTTAGATGTTTACCCTTGCCACCTTTTCATGCTTCAGAATTTATCATATTGAGGATATATATATATATTACTGATCGTTTGACCTAGGATTGAGTCATACATACAATTTCTGCTCTGTGATGTTTTCTACTCACGAGTTGGCAACTCACCCCTGTTGTGCTACAGTTTCTTGCAGGTTTTATCGTACAGGTTCATTGCGGCTTTGCTGGCACACTGTCCTTTTCCGGATGATTGCTTGGTAAGTGGGTTCACTCGCATCGTGACCACTATTGTACTTTATTTATTTCAGTTGTATCTAGAAACTCCATCAACCAGACTTGTATATTTATTAGACTTAGAAGACCAGTTGTTTATTCTTTCGACCTTAAAGTCGCGCGTTGTATTATTATGATTATCTTGATATTTTGAGTTTTCTTTTGAGTTTTGAATATCGCCTTTCGGCGTTGTATATTATATTGCCTGCGTGGTTGTGACCGTCGATTGACGAAGAGCTAGCTCCCGCTTGGGGATGCCTTTTATCTTTGTGTATATATTATTCATGTTGTACCCCGTTTGGGGCCAGTATTTACAAAGGAAACTCTGCCGAATTTTTCAGAAAAGACTTGAGATTTTGAAAATGCATACTTCGGCTTATGTTATTAAAAACCCCTTGTTTTATAACATGTTTTCTTCACTTCTTTCTTTAAATGGTTTAAATTTCTGGGATTTCTTGGCTTACTTGAATTAGATGGGGTCCTATAGACTTCATATGATTCAAGTGCCAGTCACGTGCCATTTCGGGTCGTGACAAAGTTGGTATCAGAGCGCTAGGTTAACCTTGGTTCGAGTCTATGTTTGACTATGCGGAGCCTAGGGCGTTTGTATATATACGAAATCTAGGCTTGACCTTACGGAACTTAGACTTAGTCGAGGGGGTTTTAGACCCGAACTTTCGTCGCGTAGGTTGACCTTGGTTGATGGAGTATGTGACTTAAGGAGAGTGACGTACCGTGTGTATGTTCCGCGGTATACTTAGTTTACGCTACTCCACTTAGGGAGCCTTAGGATGTACATTTCCTTGCACAGTATTATATTCATTCCTATGATCTATCATCATCGATATTGGTTTATAGTTTTGCTGCCACGATTACATGGGCAGAGAGAGCTACGGCTAGTGTTGCGTCAACACGAGCTCGTCACGGGCGAGGACTGACCAGGGCGTGATTCCAGGGACATACGATTGCATAGAGGCATCGTTTTATTGTGTTTTCGCGCCAGGAGCGTTTGATGGATCGCTTTTACAAGACTACTCGGACATGCAGATCAGCACCAGAGGATTGAGCCACTTATTGAGGCCAGCCAGAATGTGATGACCGTCAATACACAGATTATTCTTGATGATTGAGATACTGTTCAGCATGCAGACGGATGAGCCAGTTGTTGCTGCGAACGACGAGATATCGCCCCAGATGTTGGAGCTATTGCAGTACGAGTTGTACTTAGAGATATGATAGAAGGCCGCTAGTCACCCGAGAATGAATGACTAGGACATGTGGTTCGTTCGCTTACCCCGATGCGAGGTCATCAGATTGATTGATTCCAGCTAGAGACGACTTCATGCAGGTACGTTGGGAATCGAAGGAAATGATCGAATGTCAGAAACCCATTTTCCAAGTTTAAAGTATTCGGAAAAACATGCAAGTAATTCCGTGGACCCTCTAGAAGAATAAAACCCTAACTCGACATAATGACCATGGGAACGCTTTTGAACCTTAGGGTTGGCAGCAGTTCCGCGCCATTAGTGAGACTTGGGTTTGCCCTTCTACGGTTGGTCCATAGGTACTATGGCATGTACTTGATACTGTTAAACTGTACCAAGATGATTGAGCTCTTGGGGGATTAAGGAACCTTGACAAATCGATCGGAAGGTTCGGCGTCATTCAGATATTATGTGATGGGATACATTGTTTGGGAGACTCCAGATACGAGTATAGCCGTGGGAGCGCAGTCCATGCAGCCACGAAGATACGAGTCTGAAGCAGTCGACATTAGAGAAAAGTGGAGTAAGAGATTCGTGCGAGATCTTGATGAGATGATGTTCAACTCCGCCGACACCAGAGATGTGATATGCATGCAGAGGCGTTGTATATGGATATATCTTCCGGAAGGAGTCGCGATGAGTATGCAGCCATTTCGAAACAAGAAAACAGAATTAATAAAGGACGATGACTTCCGGGCAGTTTGGCAGAAACGAGATTTGGGAGAGACCTCGACAGGACCTTTCTGGAATATTATACGAGAAGACTTGGACCCAGGAGTGGTCATTTTACGCACACCCAGCAGGCCAGAGTTCAGCATCGTCGACGAGACATATTATGAGTGACCACGACAGTTGGCCAGAGATTCTTAGAGGATGTGCTTGAGCGGGACTATTCCGCCATACTTGATTTCAGTATTTTGGGCGATCTATTCGCATGATTGAGTTTTGATGACTAAGTATCATGATATTTGTTTTCGTGCACCATGGTTGCACCTACTGGGTATTTATATTTTGCGTATAGTTATTACACTTGAGATATGTTTTATACACCGTTGTGTTGATTTATGATTTGTGCACAGTTATTGCACTTAATATCGTTTTTGTGCCTTGGCTGCACATGTTTATGATTTCATGGATTTCATACAGTTGGGTTGATTTTGTGCATATGGTACGCACACGATTTGGTTTTTGCACTTGGTATAGTTCACATATGCTTGCAGTGCATTGATACGTATTTTGTGCACCACAGTTGCACCTAACTTCGTTTTGATGTCATTTGAGATATTGATTGTGATTTTATGCCTAGGGCATGCATATGATTTGACTTATGCTTTCGGCATAGTTTTCATGCACTTTTAGTATTTTGATTTGCTTTTGTGCATGCTGATGCACATGGTTGTGAGATTATATACCACGGTATACTTGATTTGGATTTGGATTGAAATGTATTGTATACCGTCGATTTCGATAGTGATACTCGATATTTGTTTTGTGCACCTTGTGCACTTGATTGGATTCTTGTGCATATTTGGCGTGCTTGGATTGGATTTTACGTATGTTCGGCGCTTGATATTGAATTTCATGATTTCGTGCATGTTGGATGCACATGATTTAGATTTTATTCGTGCATGATGGATACAACTGATTTGGATTTTCACGCATGTTGGGCGCATGATATGAGATACGATTTTGGTGCACACCAGATACACTAAATCGGGATTTTTTGTGCATATCAGATGAACCTGATATTGCTGTCAGGCACACCGTTGCCTCTGACAGGTGTTTCGTGCACATCCGTTGCACTTAGATGTTGTTTCTGTGCACAAATATGGCACATTCATGAATGTTCCCCGCCGAAACACGGAGACGCGATAAACGTCTGGCCTGAATTTCAGGGCAGATGCTAATTGGTGCCATCCGTCCATCTCTTCGAAGATACCAAGTTGATTTATGACACCACGTATCGAAGGTTTAAACGGATGCGGCCGATGTAGCAGACTTCGTCAAATTCCCCCTCATTTGAGGGGTTTTTGATTGTGGGGACGCTCTTCTCTGCAGGCGCAAGCCCCTGCAGTTAATTACGCTACTGCATCGCGGTAACAAATTTTTTCTTCTCCAGATAGTCACTTCGTATCGTGTGTGTTTATTTTGTTTTTGGTTGCCCGTGGATTGTATACGGAGACTAATTTATGTCGTCGCCCGTAGGGTTTGGATTAGTCCAAATCCGTATTTTCTTAGATTTGGGTTTGGGGTTTGGGTTTAAGGATACGTTAGTCTCATTTGAGACTAAGATCAACTTAAACGTTTGTTAAGGATACATTATTCTAATGTTAGACTAAGATCTACTTAACAGTTTGTTGAGGACACGTTAGTCTAATTTTAGACTAAGGTCAATTTAACCATTTTTTAAGGATACGTTAGTCTAATTTTAGACTAAGATCTACTTAACAGGATCATTTAGATCCAACAAAAGAGAATTTGGGCTCTATTGTTTTAGTTTAGGGACTTTGCGGTCGATTAGTTTAGGGACATCAGGGTCCAAGGTTAAGGATATCATAGTCCGTGGGTTTAAAGGGACCCCACAGTCCGAGGTTAAGGACATCATAGTCCATGAGTTTAAGGACCCCACAGTCCAGTTTAAAGACGTCATAGTCTATGAAATGTGTGCTTGTCGTGACCCGTCATCTCTCTGAAGACGTTGAAGGATTACAACGACAAATATCAAATGAGTGAAGAGATGTACCCTTGAACCAAAGTTGATTGGGAGATCTGTAATCCAACTTGGAACTAAGATCAATTAATTAGATTATGAGCGCATTGGCTCAGTTAAATCTGAGTTGAGGACTTATGGCCAATTTGGGCTAAGTACAATTAAGTTTGAAATGTTAGCCCCTTGTTATCCTGTTGAACATTTGTCTGGGTTCAGCCCCCCCTTTGTTTAGCAATGCTAAACAGGGCTTGGGACTCTGACAACATTTTGTCTTTGTCTGGGCACTGACCATTCATCATGGCTCTGGAATTTTATTTTGTATGTCACATAAAATGATCAAGATCGGAGGAATGTAGTTGGGGTTCAATTAAAGGAGAGATCTTGTCTCTGGAAAACTTAACTGATTTGGGCTAAGGCTGGTTTGAAAATAGTGTTAAAAACTAAAGAATATTTGGCGATCACGTGTCCCCACGTGATGTGATGAAAACAGTGTCAAACACTAGGGCCAAAACGCTCACAATAGTGTTAAACACTAGAAATGAGGTGGTCACGTGGGGTCACGTGAGGCGCCTAAGTATTAGGCCAGACCCCCTTTATTTTACCCTCAAATCTGCAAATAAGTGTTAAACACTTAGCCTTCAGGCCATCACGTGTAAGCACATGAGTCATCTGAAGATGGGGGCCAGACTTCCTTTATTTTGTTTTCAGAATATTCAAATAAGTGTTAAACACTTTATCTTAACGGGCGTCACGTGTGGGCACGTGATGGGTACCCATGTATTAATTATTAAAGTATTTATTAGGGGTCACGTGGGGACACGTGAGGGCGTCCAAAATTGATTCCGCCTTTAGCTTTGTTCCCTTTATTTTGAAGGTCACGTGGGAGCACATAAGGCATTGCCTCTGGGCTAATTCCTTCTTATTCTGAGGAGTCCATTTAAAGGGTCATGTGGGGGCACGCGATCTAGTCTTGTTAGTTCTTTTTCATTTGTTAGGATGAAGGGTCACGTGTTACCACGTGATCACGTTGGATACTTTGATCTTCATGTGCATGGAGAGCTTTAAGTCTCTTGTTTTTAAGAATTAAATTCTTTTATAGGGTTAAACCCTAGTTCTGTTTAGAGGAATTAAATTCCTATGCATGTGGAAGAATTAAATTCTTATGTAGGGTTAAACCCTAGTTTCATTTGGGGGAATTGAATTCCTATGAATTTGGGAGAATTAAATTCTCATATAGGGTTAAACCCTGGTTTCATTTGGAGGAATTAAATTCCTATGAATTTGGGAGAATTAAATTCTCTAAACTCAATTCTCCCTCTAAGTTTTGGATCTGCATGGCAGAATCTCCCCGATGAGAATTAAATTCTCAACTTGTGGGGAAATTTGCTTCTGCAGATCTTCAACCAAAGGAAGAACTAAGTTCTTATTCAGAAGAGTTAAACTCTTAAACTTGAGAATTAAATTCTCTTTTATTTTATGGAGCTTAGATCTCTTTCCCCTTTCTCACCTAGGGTTTCTTTTCTCTGTAAGGAACTTCTTTTCTCTCTTGAGAATTAAATTCTCCTCTCTTTTCTCTCTGTTGTTATTTTTTCTCCAGAAAATCAAATTTCCAAAGATCCATTCTCTTCTCTTCTTGGCTCCTATTTATAGGAGAAAGAAAAGAATCAATTTGTTTAGTGAATCTTTCATTGAAAGATTTTGGTTGTTTTTGTAACTAACATGATCTTTTAGATCACTCGGTGAATTTTATTCACCAGTGGATTTTTAATCCAGAAGATATTCTGTTTGTTATTCTTGGTGAATTTCAGGAAAATCTTTCATTGTATAAAATCTTTCCATAAATTGGTGATTTTTAATCACCATTGGATTTTTAATCCAATGGTGCTCTATTTTACAGAGCACCATCCTTTTTGTTTGGAAAGATTTAAAGAAATATTTTCCTAGTTAAGGTCTTTAATTTTCCTTAATTAGAATTTAATTTTATTAGTTCAGAAGGCTTTTAAAAGTCTATCACGTGTTGGCACGTGATCCCATTATTTGATTATTAAATAGAATTTAATTCTTTTGATTAAAGAGCTTAGGAGCCCATCACGTGTTGACACGTGACCAGAATTTAATTCTGTTTTTAGGGAGCTGAGGAATCATCACGTGTCAGCACGTGACCCTTGGTCACGTGTGAGCACGTGACGCCACATTGAGGTTTTTCTTTGTTGTTTTGTTACATTTTTGTTTGACTAGAATTTAATTCTATAAAGTAGAGATCACAGGAACCTATCACGTGTCAGCACGTGACCCTTGGTCACGTGTGAGCACGTGATACCCCATTGGGAAATTTCCTGATATTTTATCAGGGAACAATGAATTTTGATTTCCGTGCGCACCAGACGCACGCGGCATTCTTATGCACATTTTGGGATTGATTTCTTATGGAGCAGTACGTTTTTATGATATTTGCTATTTATTTTCGTACTGAGCAGGACTAGTCAGAGAACAGTATCTGAATATATTTTGTATGCATTGATAGCCATCGAAGGGATTTCCAAAAAGGGAGCTATAGTCTCAGTATTTACCTACGTGTCTGAGTGACACGAAACATTTTATAAAAGAAACCTTTCTAAATTATTTTCAAAAACGGCGGACGTACATATTAAACAAAGGATAAGTATATATATAGTTATTTTCTTACAATAGACGTCCGACACTGTGCCGCGATACGCGCAAACCACAGCAACATGAAATGTTTGGCATGCATTTCCTTAAGATGTTTACATGTATAGTTTTGATGTATATCATATTGGTTTCGTATTTGATTTGACATTTGTGTCTTCACCATGGCTCCGATGATTGCAGGATGCTTGACGGAGTTTTGTTTTAGAGCTATCTGCTCATTGTTCATGTGCATGCATTGCGCTACGATGCGTTTTATGTATTGATGATTTCGGAGCCCCGACGACTTGGACTTTTACTGAAATGTTTTAGTATTTGAGAGTTTAAATTTAAATTCGGGGACCGAATTTCTTTAGGGGGGAAAACTGTAACATTTCAGAAAAATAAAATATTATTTTTGGGAATTTTTATAATTAAATAATATTATATTGAATATTTTAATAAGGCGGTATAATTAAATACCGATAAATTAGGAAAAATTTGGAATATTATGGAAATTACTGAAATGAGCGTGTTTTATTGGATTTAAGCAAATTATGAAATTTTATGATTAAGTATACACTATTTTAATGCTAATCGCGATTAAATATCGCTAATCGCGCATTAAGCCGGTTTTGTGCACATGGCATGCACCATATCACATTTTTATACATATGCATTTTGTTAACCATGACATTTTGCTTTTGGATTTTCATTTGGGTTTTCAAATAAAAGAAAACAAAAGAAAATAATAAAGAATGAGGGATGGGCAAGAGAGAGAGAGGTGAGGGGTCAACCCAAGACCATGGCTTATTGTCCCTTCATTGTTTCTTCTTCATTTCTCTCCCCTCTCTTCTCTCATGGCAGCACCCATCTCCCTCCTCCCTCTAAACACCTCATTTCATCATCAAAAACATCTTAAAACTCCATCCCCACTTCATTAAAAATGTGCACAAGCCCTCTAGCTACACTTTGGACCAAGAAAGTTTGTATTTCGGTGCTCTAGGGGATTCATGAGTGCCAAATGAGATAATTCTTTCACATTAAGTGTAGTATTCCATTTGCTTTAGCCTCTATTCAAGTTTAAATTCAATTTCGTGTAGTTTTGTGCACTTTGGAAATTCTTAGAGAGGGTTAGGGTTTAAGTTGAGTTGTGCGGCGAACTTGAGTGTATTTAGTGACCATAAACCCCCCATGGTATTACAAACCCAGAACATACACAAGATAAAACCTGAAACCCAAATTTCTGGAAAACTGAAACTGTTCATGTCGGTTTTGTGAGTGTTTAGGGTGTGCAGGGGAATCTGGGATGACCTGGGATAACTATGAGATAAGTAAACAATACCACTAACCTAGATAGACCACTAGGAGGCCACCCTACAAATACGAGACCCATCCAAGCACCCAGGGCCGGCGAGCTCGGATTTTAGGCTAGAGTGCTCAGCCACTTGGTGGAGTTAGGGGTCAGGGTTCCTTCAGTAGCTCACATACACTCTATATATCACCCCAGTGTTGTTTGCTTACCTTGTTTTTTCCTGAACTAAAATCTGGAGCATGTTTTCAAAGTTACTGCCTTATGTTTTGCGATGTGTTTGAATCTAAGTTTTGGAATTTGGTTTTGTATTCGATCACTTGACATTTGTACGTCGAAATCGAGTGTTATTTGGTTGATCGCGAGAGCAAACCATAGGTTTTGACCTATGTGAGTTCCGCGTATCGTTTTGGTTTTGATTTGGATTTTGATGCGATACAATACGTTGTGACATGTAGGTACCCCCATGTGGACTTCGAGACGACAAGCAAGCGAGTGGCGACGTCGTCATCGGCAAACGAAGATCAAGGTGAGTAGATATATATCTAGGGGGAAGTCGGGTGGATGACGTATAGCACCCCCGCAGTTCGTAGTGTAGTGTAGGGTACATTGTTCCCCGCCAAAACACGGAGACACGACCGCGCGGGTCCGTCTTGCCTGAATTTCGGGACAGATGCTAATTGGTACTATCCGTCCACCTTTCCGAAGATGCCAAGTTGATTTATGGCACCATATATCGGAGGTTTAAACGGATGTGGCCGATGTAGCAGACTTCATCAGATTCCCCCTCATTTGAGGGGTTTTTGATTGTGGGGACGCTCTTCCCTACAGGCGCAAGCCCCTGCAGTTAATTACGCTACGGCATCGCGGTAACAACTTTCTCCTTCTCCAGATGGTCACTTCGTGTCATGGGTGTTTGTTTTGTTTTTGGTTGCCCGTGGATTGTATACGGAGACTAATTTATGTTGTCGCCCGTAGGGCGTGGATTAGTCTAAATCCGTATCTTCTTAGATTTGGATTTGGGGGTTGGGTTTAAGGATACGTTAGCCTCATTTGAGACTAAGATCAACTTAAACGTTAGTTAAGGATACGTTAGTCTAATTTTAGACTAAGATCAACTTAACGGGATCATTTAGATCCAACAAAAGAGCATTTGGGCTCTATTGTTTAGTTTAGGGACATTACGGTCGATTAGTTTAAGGACATTACGGTCCATTGTTAGTTTAAGGACATCTCGGTCCAAGGTTAAGGACATTATAGTCCATGGGTTTTAAAGGACCCCACAATCCAAGGTTAAGGACATCATAGTCCATGGGTTTTAAAGGACCCCACAGTCCGAGGTTAAGGACATCATAGTCCATGGGCTTAAGGACCCCACAGTCCAGTTTAAAGACGTCATGGTCTATGAAATGTATGGTTGTCGGGACCCGTCACCTCTCTGAAGACGTTGAAGGATTACAACGACAAATATCAGAGGAGTAAAGAGATGTACCCTTGAACCAAGGTTGGTTGAGATCTGTAGTCCAATTTGGGGCTAAGATCTGTTAAAAGATTTATGAGCATATGGGCTCAATTGATATGAGTTGAGGACTTATGGACAATCTTGGGCTAAATCCAATCAGGCCAAAATGTTTGACATTTTATTTTGGGCTATTGAGCCTTTATTTGGGCTTGGCCCTGACAGTGTTTTTGTCTTTATTGAATGCTGAGCATTCCTCATAGCCTTAAGCTTATTAAAGAACAATTTATGTTCTATCAGCGACACGTGGCGTGCTTGGCGCTTTGCGCCATTCAAAGAGCGCAGCGCGCTTCTGCCGAGTAGCCCACACGTGAAGGACACGTGTCACGCTTGGCGCTGAGCGCCAGATGATGGGCGCATTGCGCCGGTTTATGAGCGCGGAGCGCTATTAGTTTAATGATGCACACGTGATTGACACGTGGTGCGCCTGGCGCTGAGCGCCAACCCATGAGCGCAGTGCGCTATTTCAAGAGCGCAGTGCGCTATTTCAAGAGCGCAAAGCGACACGTGTCGTGCTCGGCGCTGAGCGCCAGTCTAAGAGCGCAGAGGCGCAGTTCCAGAGTGCAAAGCGCAGTTCCAGAGCGCAAAGGTGCATATGATCAATTTTGTGATCTAAAAAGAGACTTTGTCTCAAGATTCTAAGAACAAAAGTTCTTCAATCTCTTATGTTGATGAAAGGCTTTGCCTTTATAGATCTATGATCTGTGAGAAAGAAGTAAATTCTTCTTTTATTTTATGATGAGATCTTTTGATCTCTCTGTGAAAGACTTTTTGTCTTTGTAGATCTATGATCTTTTAAAGAAGTGAATCCTTCTTTTTAAATTATGAGATGATTTCATCTCTATGTTTATCATCATCATTTTTTTACCTTGAAGAAAGTTTTCTTCTTCTAAGAGCTTACTCTTTTTCTTTGAATTTCTCAAAGTTTATCAGGAGGTTTCTCTCTATGCTTTTGTATATTTTTCTGTATCTTGAGACTTGAAGTCTAGGGGCCTTTATATAGGGCAAGCTGATCAGTTCAATCAGTTAAGGAGATCTTTTCTCCAATTGATTTGGGGAATTTCCCATCGTTGGATCTTTGATCCAAAGGCTTCTGATTTACAGCAGGCAATCTTCTTGTTTTTAACAAGATTGAGAAATCTTTCCATACAGAATTTACTCTGTCTTTTGGTAATTTTTAATTACCATTGGATCATTGATCCAACGGTGCTCTGCTTTACAGAGCACAATCTGGTTATTTGGAAAGATATTTAGAAATCTTTCCTTAATAGAATATAATTCTGATTAATTAATGATTTATCATTATTATTAGATCTTTGATCCGACGGTGAGGAGCTTTTAGTTCCAGCGCCAGCGCACCCGTGCTTTGCACGTGGTGCACTGCTTAGAGTGCAGTGCACTTAGCGCTAGCGCATTTTGTACTTTGCATATGGTGCGCTGCTTAGAGCGCAGCGCATCTAGCTCTAGCGCACACATGGTGTGCTGCTTACAGCGCAGCGTACCCAGCGCTAGTGCCCACGTGCTTTGCACGTGATGCGCTATTTAAGGCGCAGCACACCTGGCGCTGCATCTGAAGCGTTGCTTCATTTCAAAAATTTGAATTTTGAACAGAACTTTGCTCTGATTGGGGGAAACAAATGCCCCCCCACCGTTCCGCTCACGTGGCCCATATGTGAGTGCAGCGGTGGCAGCATCTGCGCCCTTGGATCAACTCAGAAGTTGAAACGGCACTCAGTGCCTATAAATAGGACTTTTAGTCCTTAGGATGATTTCTGTTCATCTTCCTCCTTGTTCTCTGAGAATTTTTATTCTCCCACAGAGTATAGCTCTTCATCTTAAGAATTTTCTTAAAGACAGAATTTTGTCAAAATTTAGGTAAAGATTAAATCTTTTAATAATCTAGGGTTTTACCCATTAACAGAGCCTTGCTCTTCATAGATCTTTGATCTAAAGAAAACCCTTTTAGGGTTTCATTAACAGAGGTTTGCTCTCTTGGAATCATAGATCTAAAGAGATCTTTTTCACGGTTTCTTAACCCATTAACAGAGCTTTGTTCTTTTCAAATCATGTAGATTTATTAATCTCTTATGAAGAACTCTTAAGAGTTTGTTCATGGATCTTGAAGATCTCAGAATTTTAATTCATATATAAAAAATTGATTTTAGTTCTTCTGATGGATTATTCCATCGTTTTTTCTAGAGCAAGGCCCTTGAGGAATTTTTATTCCTTCATCATTAGAACTTGACAGGCGTCATTCTGTCATAGAGCGCTGCTCTCAAGGGGAGATTTACTCCTTAGCCCGAGGGATTTCTCATTAAATGAGAATCAATTGAGGATTTTCTCATTTAATTAACAGTCTCATCAAATGATGAGGCTGTTTTATTAATGATGAACTGTCATCTAGATTTTGTGGGCCCCCTTTGGTCGCTCTCTACTGCAGTGCAGTGCGGTACAAATTTTAAAGTACCAAGTGTCAGAATTTAAAATATAGTACTGACAGTTGACTTTTGTCCTCTTTCGCGCAGGTGACATGTCTTCCGATCGTTTTTTCCCATTCGTTCATTCAGGGGGAGGATTCCCTGGAGCACCTGTGGACCAGGAAGTCTTAGCATTGATCAGAGATCATGACCCGGAACATAAGAATCTTCATCTCTGGGGGACATGGTGCAATCAAATTATTAAGGGTCAGCAGAGCTTTTCGAGCGCAGTACCCTCAGAGCCCATCATGGTGATCTATTATGCTGACCCACCCCCGGTAAACTATACCGTGGAAGAAGTCAACTGGACTTCGGGAGGTCTTCTTCAGCCTGCTATGGCTTCAATATCCGTTCAGCCTCCAATGGCTTTGGATACCCTGGGACGACATATTTGTCAAGGCGAGGAGCGCCCATAGGGACAACCATATATGATTGGCCTAATTCCTCGTCATCCAGCTGGCTATCTGCAATGGGCCCGCTATATTCTGTCAGCGAAGAAGTCGCAGTTGCTGAGGCTTGGGTTATATCCCACAATTTATGCTTCTCTCTTCTAGTATTCTACGCTTCCCGCCTGGTGGGTTAAGGCATTTCTGGAGCAGTGGAATATTCCTACTCACACCTTCCTTTTGCTGGACCGAGAAGTATCAATCTCCTTAGAGGAATTTGCAGAAGTTTCTGGTTTACCGGTTATGGGGGAGCATTATGAGGAACTGCATCCTACGGATGAATACGTTTTTGGTGCCAAGTCAGTGATGACAGGCCTTACCCCGGAGAACGCAATTCAACACCAATACCCTAGTTTGATCAAAGTGTTGAATATTTATGAGGGCCTTTTCCTCGAATCTGGGAGCCGTGGGGATAATTTCGAGGATTTCATCGCTCGTTTTCTTCACCTGGAAGTCCTTTCGAAGGAGGCCGCTAAATTCGCCAAACTTGACGACCCTTTCGGCTTAGGTTTAAATGACCTGCCAACGGCGGAGGCAGATCAAAAGAGTTCCGTCCTTCCCAACACCCCAGTCGTTTCTTTTGCGGAGGTTGCAGTCCCTGAGATTGATGAAGAAACGTTCTTTTTGGGGTTTCTTGGGCTATGGCTGAGCTGGTTTCCGCTTCCGATGCACCCTCGCCGTATGAGGCCGTCTGTTTTCTACCCAGCTCACCGAATGGTTATTGGGGTGAAAGTGGCTGTCGGGGTTGCCGGATTAGCTCATTTGTATTACGACCTCAACCAAGCGGCGGATACTACTGAATCAGGAGTGTAGCATGTGAACTTCTCGATGCATTACTTCATGTCATGGCTCGAGCTACATGCACTTGGCGTTTTCGGTATCCATAAAAGGCCGTCCTTCTACGACAGGTGCGGCTTCCCCCGGATTATGCGATTAGTCGACGCATCTATTGTAAATCCGTCACCGCGGGAAGCTAGGGGTTTGCTCCTTCATTCTCGCACGGTTGGAGATGGCATGTCCTTTACCGACAAAATTCTGACTATCGGCAAAGAGTCCGCAACAACGGTGCAGCCATTGCGGGACATTTTTAAAGATGGAGCCTCTGTTTTGAAAGATCGAAAAATCCTTCATTTATATTCCATCAGACCGGGCTTTCTAGTGTTTAGGCAAAATGATGCGGCGTTATTCATGAGATACAATCCGCATTGTTTCGCCCAGCAGCTGAGCTATAATCAGGAAGTCCCGTGTTCATATCATAATTTTGCATTATTATATTCCCCATTCTTATTCATTTTACAAATAAATAGGTGCTTTTGATCCATGTCTGCTACATAGTTGCAGGTTACACATTCTCGGAACAAAACAGTGAAATTGATGAAAAGAAGATACAAAAGTGAGACTACGACCAACAAATGGAAGAATCTTGATCATGCCTACAGTTTAAGGGACAATAAAGGTCAATGAACAAGTTCACAAAGTACAAAGGCAGCGCAAGGTTCAAGACTTCGACATGAAGCAAACGGTAAAGTCCACGACATTATGCACTGTGGAAATCTGGAAGAAAACTAGAAGACAATCTGAGAAACTAAGTGAAGAAACAAGAAGACAAATGCAACTGGAGAATTACCAAGAGAATACAGCTCAAGAACCCACCACATGGCCGCGGATCCACGGCCAAACAGGGCTTTTGGCCGTGGTTCCGCGGCCATATAGAGCACGTGTCGGTGCAATTTTGTGACGGCGGCGGCGACGTGTTGACTAATCTTCTTAGGGTAAATTTGTAAATGCAGATGTGTATCGGATGTAACCCTAAGGTTTCTATGATCTATAAATAGAAACCCTAAATCTCTTTTTGAGGTATGCCTCTTCCTATGCCTCTTTTCATTGATCAAAAATTCAGAATTCATTGTAATGTATGAAGAGAGCATCAAATAAGTTAGTAGATTTTCTTTACCTTGCCCTAGTTAATTTCCTTTCTGCCGTAGTATAGAATTTTATTATCTGCCCTAGTTAATTAGTTTAGAACTTTTAATTATTTGCCGTAGATAAAAAATATTTCTTTTAATCAATTCCCTAATGAGTGAGTAGTTCGTCACTTGTTAGGGTTAGGAATAGGAGAGGTTTGAGAGATGAAAATCTCTCACCCCTTTCTTGCCCATTACATATTTTTATAGGACTCCATGCATACATACACACACCGCTCACTACGACACCCTATCCCACGAGGTAGTGGTGATACCGTAGTTTAAAAAGACCGGTTGTATATGTTTTCCATGGAGGTTAGGGTAAGAATTAAAAAAGGAAGGACAAGAACCTAGAGTAAGAAACCTAGTTTCTTCCCGATGGTACTAATCCACTTTATTAATTATTACCATAACACCTAATAGATCTTAATTAGGGCATAGAAAGCTGTGAGGAATAATGAATTTCCAAACTTAACCTAAACCTAACCCTAGCAAGGTTTTAATCCTAGTCTAAATCAACCTTAGTTTTTAGTGATAGTCAATCCAACACCAATTGGAATTAACTCGTTAAAACAAATTGAGAATACACAAAATCCCTGTGGACCGACCCGTACTCACCGGCTAGCTACCAAGCGACGCCGTTCTTGATTGCGGTAAAATATTCTTTGATCACAAAATCTCTATCAATCAAATAGCGCCGTTGCTGGGGATCGAACCCGGGTCACCCGCGTGACAGGCGGGAATAGTCACCATTTGATTTTTGTAGGATTTTATGATCAAAGAATTAATTATCGCAATCAATAACGGCGTCGCTTGGTAGCTAGCCGGTGAGTACGGGTCGGTCCACAGGGATTTTGTGTATTCTCAATTTATTCTAACGAGTTAATTTCAATTGGTGTTGGATTGACTATCACTAAAAACTAAGGTTGATTTAGACTAGGATTAAAACTTTGCTAGGGTTAGGTTTAGGTTAAGTTTGGAAATTCAATATTCCTCACAGCTTTCTATGCCCTAATTAAGATCTATTAGGTGTTATGGTAATAATTAATAAAGTGGATTAGTACCATCGGGAAGAAACTAGGTTTCTTCCTCTAGGTTCTTGTCCTTCCTTTCTTAATTCTTATCCTAACCTCCATGCATACATACACACACCGCTCACTACGGTACCCTATCCCACGAGGTAGCGGTGATACTGTAGTTTAAAAAGACCGGTTGTATATGTTTTCCATGGAGGTTAGGGTAAGAATTAAGAAAGGAAGGACAAGAACCTAGAAGAAGAAACCTAGTTTCTTCCCGATGGTACAAATCTATTTTATTAATTATTACCATAACACCTAATAGATCTTAATTAGGGCATAGAAAGCTGTGAGGATTATTGAATTTCCAAACTTAACCTAAACCTAACCCTAGCAAGGTTTTAATCCTAGTCTAAATCAACCTTAGTTTTTAGTGATAGTCCATCCAACACCAATTGGAATTAACTCGTTAGAACAAATTGAGAATACACAAAATCCCTGTGTACCGACCCGTACTCACCGGCTAGCTACCAAGCGACGCCGTTCTTGATTGCGGTAAAATATTCTTTGATCACAAAATCTATATCAATCAAATGGCGCCGTTGCCGGGGATGGCGTAGTATTTTCTTTTTGTAATTTCGGGTTAATATAAAATCATAAAAATCATAAAAACTGAAAAAATAAAAAATATAAAATTTTTATCATCTTGTTATTTTTTGAAGGGTGTTTTGTTTGAATTGTGCAGGATCGACGAACGGATTCAGATCTGGAAAATTCCAGAGAGCAAAACAGCAAAATCACAGATCTGAACAAGCAGAGGATAATCAAAACAGAAAGCAGAAGAAATCTCGGGAACTGAACCGCATAGGACACCGCGGAAACGCGGCACTAACTCACTTCTGGCGGCGGAACCGCGGTCTGGAGGTGACGTCAGCAAGAAAAATCCCCTCTGTAAGCTTCTTCTCTTCTTCTGAAACCCCATTATCTTCTCTGTAAAAATTTTCCTGCAGGGTTCTTTGCACAAAAACTCCTCCCCTTCTCCAATAACTTGATCTTGTGCAGGAATCTTTGCGCCGCGCTAAAAAAAATTTTGTTTGCAAGTGATTTTGTTTACTGCTTTGCATATCTAAATTGACTTTAAGGGGCTTGAACACCAATCCAGACTGGGTGAGGATTTCATTACCCTTCCCAGGACCCCAAAAATCATATAAAGCATATTGCATTGACCATCAAGTTAATTAAAAAGAAGATTAGACTCAGCCCTAAGGACTTCGCGTTCAATAGGACAAAGGAATAGTTGTAGGCATCGACCGTTGATCTAAATCTGACTTTGTGGTGCCTAGACTAGACAGGTAGGGAAAGATAACTTTAAAAGGCTCGTCTCACGGTGATTCGTGAGCGGATCCCTTCTTTCTCTACTTGTGCTTACCTGGCCACAATTGGCGGTGAAGAGGCGGTTTAAGGTCCTCACATCTTGCCCTTTGGAACAATTAGGAGCAGTCTAGCTGATCTAGGTGACCCTAGATCTAGGCTTGATTATGCATTTGTGATTGATTGAACGTGTGTCTAAGCCTTTTATTGAAAAATCTTTTTTGCAAAAAGCTCCTTATGAAAAAATAAAAAAAAACACAAAAAGGAAAAAAATTACGAAAACTTGCAACTTGTCGCTAAGAAATCCGTGCACCCCACTTACACCCACTTCTTCTCATTGACGTTTTCTTACCCCCACCTTCTGTTTTTCACCTTTTTGACTACACTACCTCTTTAGTGTATGTCCGGTTGGACTAGGGACACGAGTGCCCGTTTAGTCCGTGTCTCGTTGGTACCGACTGACGACGCTTTCGACTCCGAAGTCGAAATTCCTTCCACTTCCTTACCTTCACCTTCACATTCTTCGTCTTCTAAGGAGATGTCGGGATTCAATCCTAACAACACCTTACCCGCGGGACTGATTCCACCTCCGCTAGGTGCGAATAACCCACAACACCCACCTGTTGAAGCGCCCCAACGAATCGCGCTCCAGGATCTTTTCTACCCTATCCGCACCGCCTTACCTACTTGTCTTTCACTTCCACTGGCAAATGGGGATAACTTTGAGATCAAACCCCACTTCATCAACATGTTGCCAAAATTTCACGGGCTGGAATCCGAAGATGCCTATATCTTTATAAACAAATTCCAAAATGTTTGCGTAATGATGAAGACAACACAACTTTCTAATGATGCTATAAGGCTACGTGTCATTCCATTCACTTTATGTGACCTAGCCGAGAAATGGTTATATAGCACAGCATCACACTCGATAAAAAATTGGGAAGAGTTTGTTAAAACTTTTCTAAAAAAGTTTTACCCACATCACAAGACCGCGAGAATTCGCAATGAGATTATTCAATTTTCCCAGCATCCTTCCGAACCCTTTTGGAAGTGTTTTGAAAGATTTAAAAACCTACTTGTTCAATGCCCTCACCACGGTATCGAGAATTGGCAACTTTGCCAAACTTTATACGAGGGATTGAACCCAGCAACTAAGCAGTTGTTGAAAACCATTTGTCAATGTCACTTTCTAACAAAATCAAGCGAGGAAGCATGGCAGTTTCTCGACGATCTTGCTGAACAAACACTTCAGTGAGAGAGCACTAAGACCACCTCATCTTCTTCAACAGGTCAGTCTAGGGCAGGCATACATCAATTAGATATGTCGATTGCAATGAAGGCCGAAATGGCTGATTTGATTGATCTCAAAAACTATCTATAACCGCAATCAAGAACGGCGTCGCTTTGCAGCTAGCCGGTGAGTACGGGTCGGTCCACAGGGATGTTGTGAATCTCTTAGTCGCTCTAACGAGTTAATTCCGAAGGGTGTTCGGATTGATTATTAAATCTAAAAAAAACTAAATCTATCTAAAAACTAGATTAATCTAGATCTAAATATTGCTAGTGTTAGGTTTAGGAATGATTTGGAAATGTAAATAAATCTCAACGCTTTCTATACCCAAATTAGGATCTATGAGGAGTTATGGTAATTATCAATAAAGGGGATTAGATCCATTCGGGAAGGTGTTCATTCCTCTAGGTTCTTGTTCTTCCTTTAGAGATCCTTACCCTAACCTCCATAGAAAACGCGCACAATCGGGCCTTTATACTACGGTATCATCGCTACCTCGAGGGATAGGGTGCCGTAGGGCGCGGTGTGTGCGTGTATGCATGGGGTCCTATAGATTCTATGTGATGGGTAAGAAAGGGTTGATAGATCTCATCTCTCAAAAGCCTTTCCCAAAGCTAACATCTAAGGCAAGGAATTAAAATCTAAACTAGAGCAATTAAATAAAACTACTTACAGATGGCTCTCTCCAAACATCAACACAGGTTTGTCAGATCTGGATTCATGAATTGAAAAGAGGCACCGATGCTCTCCAAAAAGAATTCTAAAATTTATTAATGAAGGGAGGCATAACCTAATACAAGAATTAGGGTCTCTATTTATAGAGGATAGAAACTCTAGGGTTACAATTGACTTGCACATCTGCTATTACAAAAATACCCCTAAGAAAAGACCTAGTCAACGCCGCCACAAAAATATGGTAAAAAGTTTTTCTCCTGATTGCACTACTCTGCCGCGGAACCGCGGCCCGAGGCATGGTTTGGCCGCGGTTCCGCGGCCAAACAAGAGGATTGCTGCATAAAATTTGGTGTGCTGGCTCCTGCTGACTTGTATTTTCTACTTTTATAGGTCTTTTCTCAGATTGGCTTCTACATATTCTCCAGATCTTCACAGTGAACATTGTAGCGGAATTTTATCGTTGCTTCGTGACAAGTCTTGAACCTTGCGCTGCTTTGTACTGATCTTTGTATAGGCTTGATCAAGATTCTCTGTTTGTTGGTCAAAGTCCACTTTTGCATCGTCTTGTCATCGTTTTCACTGTTTTAGATCTAAGAACATGTAACCTATAATATGTAGCAGACATGCGTCAAAAGCACCTGTTTATTTATAAAACAAATAAGAATGGGGAATATAATAATGCAATATTATGGTATGAACAAATACCCCCAAACTTATCTTTTGCTCGTCCTCGAGCAAACTTATTTTTTATTCTTGACAAAAAACCTAACCGCACTTTCGCAGGGAAACGCGATTGCACTGAGCTCGTCCAACAAGCCGTTAAACCTCTAGGTGTCCCTAGTAGGAGGAGTGTTGTGTCCTGAGGGTTTTCAGCGGATACTACCCACAAAATCCTATCAATTCGGCTTTTTCGACTTTTGTTCTCCAATTAGGTTTTCTAACAAGGAATTCTATTATCGTTGACTCGTAAATTATCCACTCATATTCTTCACACTTCCTCATCATTTAACTTAAGATTATATATATTTTGCAGACCTACTTAGCTTTCGGCATTTCTTAAGTTTTTCTTCTAGGGTTCCATCTCCACTTAGGAATTTTTATCAACTCTACTAAAGATACAAGTTCTATTCTTCACTCCTATCTCTCATCTAAACTCCAATCACATATCCCCACGTGTGTGTATAAATCACCCCTACACTTGGAAATTCAAATCATACTCTTGTCCGTTGTCCAAAGTACTTATTAATTGGTGAATTTTTAATTGAATTTTGCTTACACATCCTTCATGTGACCGTTAATACTTCTTGAGGTACCAACAACCGATTACAAGATGTGTTTGCACATTAAAGCGTAATTCCTAGTCTTGCAATACTCAAGGCTTTTTAGCAGTGACTCCCAAACCAGTTGGTCTAAGGCACTAGGTGATGAAGCACCCTCGCTAAATATTTTTTTTCTATTTTTGCAGCCTTAAGTAATCACAAAAACCAGTGTTCATTTTTTTATTCTTTATTCACACTTGTATTTTTTATTTTTCATCGTACTAAGGACTTTAGACAAGAGCATTTCAAGGTCTCCTCTACTATTCCAAGTTTCAAGGTGCGTGATTGTGCAAATTTGTAGGGTATACATTTTCAGAATCAAGACTTAAGCTAGGAATTATTTTTCAAACTTATACTCTAGTAAAAATATCAATACTTTTCCTTCGTTTCGACTTAGCCCAAAAAGTGAACTCAAAATTTGCCTATTTCTAAATAAACTACAAAGACATATATTTTCTACTGCTAAACTTTAAGGAAGGTTATTTTTAGGGTTTTTAATTTACTAAGTCTAAGATCTAGTTGTTCCTAACTAGTTAACCTATTTATCAAACTCAAATCAATACGGCCAAAATTGAATACATTAATTTTTATAATTTTGAAAATTTTCAATTTTTATGGGTTTTAAAATAATTATGCAAATGCAAAAATATGTACAAATGAATGCGAAGGAAGAAGACGTACCGAGCATACCCCCAAACTTAAACTTGACAGTGTCCTCACTGTCATGCTACACCAAGAGGGTCAAAATGTCGGCACTCTCCTGTTTATTTATTTATAATTTTTTATTTTTTATATTTTTTATAGAAAAAGAAAACAAAAAATATATATACATATATACAACAAGGTTTCCCCCAAACTCAAACTTGGCCTTACACAAGCCAAAGGTTAGCACCAACCATTCAAAAATCTCGTCGTGGTAATGGTAGAGTTGGTGAAAGGAGAGAGTGGAAAGAAGAGAAATGAGACGCACACGAGACCGTGTGGAGGTAGAGATGGGATACGGTCTCGGTGGGGGAGAAGAAAGGTGGAAAAGAGAAAGAAGTGTTGTACGATCTTGAGGGTGTAAATCGAGTGAATAAATTAGCACAATTTGTGATGACCGATGTGTTAAAAGCGATTGTGCTAACCTATCAATCCGTCGAGAAATAGGGTCAAATCCCTCAAGATTCGCAAGAAAGCATGGGTACGCCGAACTTGGTATTGGAGATGAAAGCGTAACAGTCTCTTGTAAGGTCGGAACGATATGAAGGACAAAAGGGAGTGAATTAGGGATAGTCTCATTCTCACCGTAGTAAACTATCTCGAACTGGAAAGATTCCAACAATGGTTCGAAACGACTGTAAGCAACCGAGTCTGATGGTTCAACTAACTCATATGAAAATGTAAAGGACTCAAACTCGGGCGGTGAGTCATCAACATCGTCCGGAAAAGTGAAACACTCGTAAGTGTCATCATCTGTGAGAACTGTGTCAGATTCAAAGGAAAATTTTTCAAGCTCACAGTCTTCAAGCGTGATATTAGGCGTGGACGGAACGATGGAAATGAGGGAGGGTGATTTAGTTAAAGGTTCAAGAGGATGAATTGGAAAATCCGACACATCAAACAAAAATGGTTCAACCTCAATATTATCCTCAATACTATCCTCATAATTCTCCTCAATATTTATCTCATCCATGCCATTATCATCAAAATCAAGACGCATATGAAGTTCGGGAGAAACATCTAATGACTTGGGATGATGAATTGGAGATAAAATTTCATTCAAATTTACGGGTTCATCATCCAAAATATTCCCGGCGTCTATATCCTCAATCAAGTGAAAATCAATTTTCTTAGACACCTCATCAAAAGCATGGATATTTATCAATTCAGGTTCTAGATTGGAGGTGTAAAGGTCAAACGGATTAGGTGCGGTTTCACTCGAAAGGGGTTCCTCACAATTTGGCAAATCAAGCACTACAAAGTCGCACAACTCATCATTTTGGACACATGTTTGAAAATTGGAGTTGTTGGATTCAATTGGGTATGGGTAGGTTTGATTTGGAAATCCTCTCACATTCTCTCTCTGTCCAACCGCCTCCTCATACATTGGAAAATTTGGAGCTAGTTGGAAACTAGCTACCGGTTCACTCGGTTGCATAAGGGCGGCCATGGACGCTTCTACATTCCTCACCATTTTGTTTGTTGCTGCAATATAAGCCTCCAATGACTCTTCCAAACTAGACTTGGGTGGTGAGGGGGTTTCGGTAAAAGATTCGAAATTGTTTGGATATGTGAAACTCCCTAATGGCTGTAACACCCGAGCCCAATAATACTATTTCTGTTACTGGTTGAGTGTTCGACATTGCTCATTTCATTTATCTTGCTTGTTTGGTTCTTATTGCAAAATTTTAACCGGCTAAGTCAGTTTTGCATATAACAAATTTTAACACCTAAAGTAAAATTAAAAATATCTATATTGGCCTACACGTCACCACTAGCCGCGTGGTAGCGTTCGTGCGTCGAGTTTCCATCCCTTTCGGTGAAACGGGCGAGTTTGGACGGCTACGCGCGCGTGCAAGTGTCCGACTTGGGGGCATGCATTTTAATCATAAAACATTTCATTTTAAAATTTGGAACCCGCTTAAAATCTTATTATTTGAATTTCAAATATTTGGGCCCAACCCGGGCGCGAATTGGAAATGTTTCATTTAGCGCCAAAATCCCAATTTAATTTAATAATCTAAAACTATACTAAAACCATAATAAATATATTCAATCTCAGAACTGTTACTGAAATAACGAATGAACCCTTTTAAATCTTTTGAAATTGTTCCCCAGCCAATCACGAGGGGATTAATCCCTCGTGGGCCCGTCTATCTCCCTCTCTCTATCTCTCCTCTCTCCTTCTGTCTCTCTCTCTCTCTCTTCCTCTAATCTCTCTCTCTCTCTCTCTATCCCTATATATATATTTCTTCCTTCGTCTTCGCGAGAACCCCCACCGAACCCACGCGAGCCTAACCCTAGCCTCGTCGTAACCCTAGCCAGCCTTGTTCCCCGTCGCCGACGCCACCACCACCATCACCCTTGCCTCCGCAGCCTCGACCGCACCTCCTTCCTCCTTCTCCCTTCCGTCCAGCGCCTGCAACCCAGCGCCGTAGCCACCTGCACCGTCGCCGCTTGCCGTCGCCGCCGCCTCTCGTCGCCGACGACGCCAACTTCTCCCCTTCGCCCTCTTCCCGACCTCGACACCTTCCTCCTCCTTCCCGTACGCCGGCGCCGCAACAGAACCCAAGCTGCAACCCAACCACCTCCTCTGGTTGCCGGAAATCGCCGCCGTCGACTCTCGTCGTCGTCACCCGCGCCACCGCCGACCACCTCCTCTTTCCCTGCAACCAAACCCCGGCCATTACCTCCCCTACTCACAGCACCACCCGATCCAGCAACCTCCAGCCTTTCTGCCGCGTTCACTGTTCACCGCCGGAGCCCATCGCCGTCGACCCCATCGCGGTTGCCATCCTTGATATCCCAGTAAGTTTCTCATGACCTCTCCCCTTCCCTTTTCCCTTCGCTGGTCGCTTTTTTTTGTCCGTGCGTAGTTTGCTAACCGTCGTCGCTGTTTTGACATTTCGCCGGAATCCGGCCGTGCCGACGACTTGACCCGACTTTCCAGCGAAGTACTCCGGTCCGCGTGGTCCCGCTGTTCGTTGGTTGGACTCGATCCGTGACCCGTGCGTCCGTCGCGTGTTTTCCGCCGACGTTACGTTCGTTTTTCCCGGTTCGCGAAACCGTCGAGGCAAGTATTACTTGCCACATGCTATGCTATACCAATTAAGTGTGCTTGACTCATTAAACTTGCAAAGATTAACTAGTGTAGTTACTTTTCTTATTTGGACGCATTATGACATATATCATGATACAGTTAACCTAAACCGCATTTTGCCACTTTAACCCTAATAACTAAACTACCGGTTAATCATTTTGCTGTTTAAAGGACGATAGCCGTACACATGTAGTTTTATTACTTTCTGTTATTGATATTGCACCACCTTGTGATTACTGCACCCCAAGGGTGCTCGAACCTGTTAATATGATAATACAACTGCACTATATTAATGCACCATTGTGATTAAATGAACTGTTATTGTTGTTTACTTTACTTCCTGCTGTTATTCCTTATTCGATTATATACCTGTTGTGAGCACACCCTCGATTGCGTTACATATTGACCTGACCTTGATACACATGACATATACATATACCGATGCACCGGACATGGTACCCTTTACTATCGACTCCACCTGTTGTACCATGACCTGACCTGTTACCTGATCTCATGCCTAATGCCAACAAACCTGACTTGGGGTCCTCATGGACCATTCCTGCTGTCTATCCAGACAAACCTACTTTTACCTGATCCTGTGTTGGCATTAGTTCTTGATTACTGAATACCTGACTCGACATACATAACTTGGGGGTATGGGGAAATCAAAGGTGAAACTGATTTGTAACTCAACAGTTTGATACCTGTTCTGATCAGTCTTACGGGCTAGGCCAGCCCCGGAGTGATGATGCTGACATCACTCATCCATCCTGCTACTTGTTACTGCCTAGCGGCACGTCTCGGATTCAGCCCCGAGAATCTTGACCGTGGTCCCGGGCACGCACGGGATACTATTGAGTTACATCGACGAGTCATCAATTAATTTCAAAGACTTTAGAATAGAAACCTGATAGAACAGTTTAGTTACCCACTGCACACTACCCTGCACTGTTGTTTCATATTATTGCTTTATTCATGTTTATCCCTGCATTGCTTATTACCATGTTCATATTATACTATTGGTTGACATGACGCGCTGACGTCTGGGTTTTGCATAGCCCAGATTCTTTACCACTGTCGTCGACCGAGCAGGAGTACTTCAGCCAGCAGGCTGATTTGTGAGTTCTGTAGTGATTAGTTTATTCATTGCATTTTATTTCCAGATGTGAGCCCGCATTATGGGACGTACTTTTCTATTATTGTATTGGATCATTTGCTTCTGCACTTATTTATCATTGACTCTTGTTATTATGGATTTGGACATGTGTTAGATAGTTTATTTTATCTTGTTCTTGATATCTCTACAGCCGTAATGTGACTGTGGATGGATACTTCCTACCCACAGGTAGCATGGTTGGCTATGTCGCGTGCCCAATCTTGCGTACTCTGGGAAGCGGGGCGTGACATGGTTCTTTTGGTATCAGAGCCATAGGTTAATTGGGTTGATTCTTTTGTAGTTGGGTATTGTACCCGATACACGAATCAGAATACCCGTGCTTAGGAAAACATGTCCTACCACCTTGACCGTTTTACCATTCTTGAATCACATTCTTGGATCATGTCGACGTGCAAACTTACTTTGCATGTTAACTCGAAAATCTGATTTCTTGTTATCTCTAGGACTTAGGCGACTTGGGTGGAGTTAAGTAATTGTGGCTATGATACCGCGGCATAGTTACAATGCGGTACTCTATTTAAGTATCTTGGAGTTCTAGCCTTGATCTATATTCAGAATCTATCATCATGCTAATGTTGGGTGTTTTGAGTTCAGGATTATGGCAAGTAAGAATGCGAAGACGTACCAGAGGCGTGTGGATGAAGCCGCCATGCTTGGAGTGATAAGAGGAATGCTGGAGAATCAAAGAAACAGACCGAGCTGATCCAGCAGCAAGCGGACTCGTTTCGGGAAGGTTTGCAGATCGTTCAGTAGTCTGTGAACAATATTGGAGCTAGACCAGTTGACCGAATAGGGACCGTAGCAGATTTCAGGCGGTTGGGTCCGTCTACATTTACTGGTTTAAAGGAGCCATTGCCAGTGGAGCAGTGGCTAGTTGACACAAAGAACTTGCTTTTTGCGGCACAGATTCCAGATGACAAAAAGTTGTTGTGGTACACATTCAGCTAGTGGACTACGCCCGAGAATGGTGGCTTGTTGAGGAGACCCGCTTGCCCAAGCCGATCAGTTGGGCGGATTTATCTAAGAGTTTCCTGGAGAAATTCTTCCCGCGGACTGCACGGGAGGAAATGGAAGAGAAGTTCATCGGACTAAGGCAGAATGGAGCAACCGTGGACGTGCATGCAGCAGAATGGACGAGACTCAGTAGTTTCGCTGGACCTTTCGCGACCAACGATGCAGACAGCAGTTGCAGTAAGGAAGCAGTTCGGTCGGGCCAGTCAAGTTCAGGGCTAGGCCGACACACAGTGTTCTTGCAGCTATGGAAGTTGATAGTACTGAAAAGCCGGCAGTTGTTCGCGACTTTATGGACGTATTTGAAAATATATCGGGCTTACCGCCGAAGCCAGACGTGGAGTTCGCGATTGACCTTATTCCTGGTGCAGCGCCAATGTCTAAAGCTTATTATCCAATGGCACCAGTAGAATTGGAAGAAGTTAAGAAACAAGTTACTGAATTTCTTGAGAAGGGTTGGATTCGAAGCAGCAACTCGCCTTGGGGAGCTCCAGTTCTTCTAGTAAAGAAGAAGGATGGCACAAGAAGGATGTGTATCGATTATCGAGAATTAAACCGGGTAACTATTAAGAACAAGTACCCGATCTCTCGCATTGGAGAACTTTTTGAGCAGCTTAGTGGCGCGAGGGTATTCTCGAAACTGGATTTGCGATCCGGATATCATCAGGTCCGAGTGAAAGTAGAGGATATTTGCAAGACGGCGTTTTGAACTCGGTATAGACATTACGAGTATCTAGTGATGCCCTTCGGAGTAACGAATGCGCCGGCAGTATCATGGATTTGATGAACCGAATCTTTTCACCATTCTTGGACCAGTTTATTGTGGTATTCATTGACGACATTCTGGTTTACTCGAAGAGTTCGGAAGAGCATGCTGAGCATTTGAAGATCGCACTGCAGACGCTGAGACAGGAGAAATTGTATGCGAAAATGAGTAAGTGCGAATTTTGGCTGGAAGAAGTGAAGTTTCTGGGGCATGTTGTGTCGGGCGATGGAATCGCCGTCGATCCCGAAAAGATTGCAGCAGTTCGAGATTGGCCTATTCCAAGAAATGTGGCTGAGATAAGAAGTTTCCTTGCTTTGGCCGGATACTACAGGAGATTTGTGGAGAACTTCGCTCGTTTAGCAGAACCGTTGACCAAGCTTACGCGCAAGGAAGTACCTTTTATTTGGACGGATAGATGTGCATTGGCCTTCGAGACGTTGAAGCAGAAGTTGATAACCGCCCCTATCCTGACCGTACCAGACAATTCCGGAGGACTGGTGATTCACAGCGACGCATCTGGAAAAGGATTGGGATGTGTTTTGATGCAGAATGGGATGGTCGTAGCTTACGCATCAAGACAACTGAAGACCCATGAGAAGAATTATCCGACTTATGAATTGGAGCTTGCGGCTGTGATCTTCGCCTTGAAGATTTGGAGACACTACCTTTTGGGCGAGAGAGTCGAAGTCTTTACAGATCACAAGAGTTTGAAGTATGTGTTCACTCAGAAGGAGTTGAACATGAGGCAACGCAGATGGTTGGAGCTGATGGCCGACTACGACCTTGATCTTAAGTACCATCCGGGAAAAGTTAACATCGTGCCGGATGCGCTTAGTCGGTTACCAGCGATTCAGGTATTGACTACACAGAGGGAGATCATTGCGGATTTTCGAAGATTTGACTTGGAGGTTGTGCTACCACACTCTACAGGACAGTTGATGCAGTTGCAAGTACAGTCGTCCTTAGTTGAGAAGATTAAAGCGGCACAATCGCAGGATCCTAGACTGCAAAAGTTTCGAGAGCAGGTTGAAGCCGGACTACGAACAGATTTACTGGTCCACGAAGATGGTTCGTTGAGGTATGGTAGCCGTGTGTGTGTGCCAAAGGGGGATGTGCGTGAAGAGCACATGAAGGAGGCACACAGTTCAGCTTACTCTGTACATCCAGGAGGTACAAAGATGTACCGAGATATTCGACAGCATTTCTGGTGGGAAGGCATGAAACGGGAGATTGCTCGCTTCGTGGCTAAGTGCTTGGTATGTCAGCAAGTCAAGGCTGAACATCAAAGGGTTGCTGGTTTGTTGCAACCACTTCCGATTCCTCAGTGGAAGTGGGAACATATAACCATGGATTTCATGACGGCTTTACCGCGAAGTCCAAAGGGCAACAATGCAGTATGGGTGATTGTCGATCGATTGACCAAGGCAGCTCACTTTATTCCTTTCCGGGTTGGTCAATCAACGAAGACTTTGGCAGAGCGGTACATGCAGGAGATTGTAAGATCGCATGGCGTACCAGTGAGCATCGTGTCCGATCGGGACACTCAGTTCTTATCACACTTCTGGAGGAGTTTACAGGAAAGTTTGGGGACTCGATTGAAGTTTAGCACAGCTTATCATCCTCAAACTGATGGGCAGTCGGAGAGAACGATCCAAACTCTTGAAGATATGTTGAGGGCATGCATGTTGGACTTCAAAGGTTCTTGGGAGGATCACCTACACTTGGTGGAGTTTTCGTACAACAATAGCTTCCAAGCGACTATTCAGATGGCTCCGTTTGAAGCTCTATATGGTCGTAAGTGCCGTTCACCTGTTTTTTGGGATGATGTTGGTGAACGAAGGTTACTGGGACCAGATTTGGTGGTACAGACAGTCGAGAAGGTGAATACAATCAGGAAGCATATGAAGGCAGCTCAAGACAGACAGAAAAGTTGGGCTGACACGTCAAGAAGACCTCTAGAGTTCGCCGTGGGTGATTTGGTATTCTTGAAGATATCACCGACTAGAGGGGTGATTCGCTTTGGGAGTCGGGGAAAGCTTAGTCCTCGATTCGTTGGACCCTTCGAGATATTGGAGCGTGTTGGAGAGGTAGCGTACCGTTTGGCGTTACCACAGTCCTTGGCAGGTGTGCACGATGTGTTTCATGTAACTCAACTACGGAGGTATGTTCGAGATGAAACCCACGTCTTGGATCATTCGGAGTTAACTGTACGAGAGGACCTAACTTTTGAGGAGCGACCGGTTGAAATCAAGGATCGAAGAGAAAAGGTTCTTAAGAACAAGGTTATCCCCTTGTGCTTGTTTCTTGGGATAATCGCTCGCATGGAGAGTCCACTTGGGAACGAGAAGATGAAATCCGGCAGAAGTTTCCTCACCTTTTCCTGTAGTTGTCTATCTTATAATCTTGGAATTTCGAGGACGAAATTCTTTTTGTAGTTGGGTATGATGTAACACCCGAGCCCAATAATACTATTTCTGTTACTGGTTGAGTGTTCGACATTGCTCATTTCATTTATCTTGCTTGTTTGGTTCTTATTGCAAAATTTTAACCGGCTAAGTCAGTTTTGCATATAACAAATTTTAACACCTAAAGTAAAATTAAAAATATCTATATTGGCCTACACGTCACCACTAGCCGCGTGGTAGCGTCCGTGCGTCGAGTTTCCATCCCGTTCGGTGAAACGGGCGAGTTTGGACGGCTACGCGCGCGTGCAAGTGTCCGACTTGGGGGCATGCATTTTAATCATAAAACATTTCATTTTAAAATTTGGAACCCGCTTAAAATCCTATTATTTGAATTTCAAATATTTGGACGCAACCCGGGCGCGAATAGGAAATGTTTCATTTAGCGCCAAAATCCCAATTGAATTTAATAATCTAAAACTATACTAAAACCATAATAAATATATTCAATCTCAGAACTGTTACTGAAATAACGAATGAACCCTTTTAAATCTTTTGAAATTGTTCCCCAGCCAATCACGAGGGGATTAATCCCTCGTGGGCCCGTCTCTCTCCCTCTCTCTATCTCTCTCTCCTTCTGTGTCTTTCTCTCTCTCTTCCTCTAATCTCTCTCTCTATCCCTATATATATATTTCTTCCTTCGTCTTCGCGAGAACCCCCACCGAACCCATGCGAGCCTAACCCTAGCCTCGTCGTAACCCTAGCCAGCCTTGTTCCTCGTCACCGACGCCACCACCACCATCACCCTTGCCTCCGCAGCCTCGACCGCACCTCCTTCCTCCTTCTCCCTTCCGTCCAGCGCCGTGGCCACCTGCACCGTCGCCGCTTGCCGTCGCCGCCGCCTCTCGTCGCCGACGACGCCAACTTCTCCCCTTCGCCCTCTTCCCGACCTCGACACCTTCCTCCTCCTTCCCGTACGCCGGCGCCGCAACAGAACCCAAGCTGCAACCCAACCACCTCCTCTGGTTCGCCGGAAATCGCCGCCGTCGACTCTCGTCGTCGTCACCCGCGCCACCGCCGACCACCTCCTCTTTCCCTGCAACCAAACCCCGGCCATTACCTCCCCCTACTCACAGCACCACCCGATCCAGCAACCTCCAGCCTTTCTGCCGCGTTCACTGTTCACCGCCGGAGCCCATCGCCGTCGACCCCATCGCGGTTGCCATCCTTGATATCCCAGTAAGTTTCTCATGACCTCTCCCCTTCCCTTTTCCCTTCGCTGGTCGCTTTTTTTTGTCCGTGCGTAGTTTGCTAACCGTCGTCGCTGTTTTGACATTTCGCCGAAATCCGGCCGTGCCGACGACTTGACCCGACTTTCTAGCGAAGTACTCTGGTCCGCGTGGTCCCGCTGTTCGTTGGTTGGACTCGATCCGTGACCCGTGCGTCCGTCGCGTGTTTTCCGCCGACGTTACGTTCGTTTTTCCCGGTTCGCGAAACCGTCGAGGCAAGTATTACTTGCCACATGCTATGCTATACCAATTAAGTGTGCTTGACTCATTAAACTTGCAAAGATTAACTAGTGTAGTTACTTTTCTTATTTGGACGCATTATGACATATATCATGATACAGTTAACCTAAACCGCATTTTGCCACTTTAACCCTAATAACTAAACTACCGGTTAATCATTTTGCTGTTTAAAGGATGATAGCCGTACACATGTAGTTTTATTACTTTCTGTTATTGATATTGCACCACCTTGTGATTACTGCACCCCAAGGGTGCTCGAACCTGTTAATATGATAATACAACTGCACTATATTAATGCACCATTGTGATTAAATGAACTGTTATTGTTGTTTACTTTACTTCCTGCTGTTATTCCTTATTCGATTATATACCTGTTGTGAGCACACCCTCGATTGCGTTACATATTGACCTGACCTTGATACACATGACATATACATATACCGATGCACCGGACATGGTACCCTTTACTATCGACTCCACCTGTTGTACCATGACCTGACCTGTTACCTGATCTCATGCCTAATGCCAACAAACCTGACTTGGGGTCCTCATGGACCATTCCTGTTGTCTATCCAGACAAACCTGCTTTTACCTGATCCTGTGTTGGCATTAGTTCTTGATTACTGAATACCTGACTCGACATACATAACTTGGGGGTATGGGGAAATCAAAGGTGAAACCGACTTGTAACTCAACAGTTTGATACCTGTTCTGATCAGTCTTACGGGCTAGGCCAGTCCCGGAGTGATGATGCTGACATCATTCATCCATCCTGCTACTTGTTACTGCCTAGCGGCACGTCTCGGATTCAGCCCCGAGAATCTTGACCGTGGTCCCGGGCACGCACGGGATACTATTGAGTTACATCGACGAGTCATCAATTGATTTCAAAGACTTTAGAATAGAAACCTGATAGAACAGTTTAGTTACCCACTGCATACTACCCTGCACTGTTGTTTCATATTATTGCTTTATTCATGTTTATCCCTGCATTGCTTATTACCATGTTCATATTATACTATTGGTTGACATGACGCGCTGACGTCTGGGTTTTGCATGGCCCAGATTCTTTACCACTGTCGCCGACCGAGCAGGAGTACTTCAGCCAGCAGGCTGATTTGTGAGTTCTGTAGTGATTAGTTTATTCATTGCATTTTATTTCCAGATGTGAGCCCGCATTATGGGTCGTACTTTTCTATTATTGTATTGGATCATTTGCTTCCGCACTTATTTATCATTGACTCTTGTTATTATGGATTTGGACATATGTTAGATAGTTTATTTTATCTTGTTCTTGATATCTCTACAGCCGTAATGTGACTGTGGATGGATACTTCCTACCCACAGGTAGCATGGTTGGCTATGTCACGTGCCCAATCTTGCGTACTCTGGGAAGCGAGGCGTGACAATGGCTGTGTAGAAACAGTGTCTTGTGAAGGTGGGAAAGTCGGGTAGGACTGGTAGGAATTGGATGGTTGGACATGAGTAGGGTCAACATGTGGATAAAAAGATGAATGGACTTGTTGATCCCTAGAACTAGATGTGTGGAGAGGGGTGAAAGATCGGCTACAAGATTGAGCAATATGCTCAGCAATGGACATCGGTTTAGGAGTTACAGCTGGACTCGAAAAAGTGGCATCAACGTACGAAGGTGGTGAAGGTTGACTTTGTTGACACAAAGTGGGTTGCAAAGTAGAACTGTTTCTCCTAGACGCTTCTATTTGATCTTTCAAAGATAATTTTGGCATGGAGGGATCTTCTTTAAATCGACCGAAACAATTGACGTATGACGCAAAGTTAGGTTCGGGATACCAAAGTTCGGCAAGAGATTTATGATGTGGGGTACCCATGATAGAAGAAAGAGAAGATGAAGAAGGTAGGTGGTGGGATGCAAGGATTTTACGCGACAAGTTGCAAGTTTTTTTTTATAAAAATTTTTCCTTTTTTTTTCTTTATTTGAAACTGTTTGCAAAAAAAAATTTGATAAAGGGCTAAGACACACTTTCGATCAACCAAAAATGCACAATCAGGCCTAACTCTAGGGTCACCTAGGTCAGCTAGACAGCTCCTAACTGTTCCAAAGGGCTAGAGATAGGACCTCAAACCGCCTCTTCACCGCCAATTGCGTCCAGGTAAGTGCCAGGTAAGTGGGAGGCTCCCCGCTACAAGTAGCTGTCCTAATTAAGTAACCACTTGCCTTGACACACTTGTCTAGACACCGCAAAGTCAGGTTAGGATAAACGGCTGATGCCTCTAACTAGTCCTCTGTCCTATTGAGCTCGAAGTTCTCAGGGCTGAGTCTAGTATTTTTTTAATTAATAGATGGTCAATGCATATGCCTTATGTGATTTCTGGGGTCCTGGGAAGGGTGATGAAATCCCCACCCAATCTGAATTGGTCAAAAGCCCCTTAAAGTCAGTTTTAAAAATATGCAAAACAGTAAATCACTTGCAATCAAAGATTTTTATTTTATTTGCGGCGCAAAGAATCCTGCAGAGAATCAATTATTGGAAGGAAGAAGATTTTTAGCGCAAAGAATCCTGCAGAAGATTTGACAAAAAGATATATGGGGATTTGCAGAGGGGGGAAAAAAGAAACAAACAGTGAAAATTTCGCGGGATGACGTCATCATGACGCGGCGGTTCAGCGGCGGGAGCGCGCTTGCGCGGCGGAATGGTGGCGGTACGGAGGCTTCAGTTCTCCAAAAAAATTGTGCAGTTCTGATTTTCCAACCTCTTTCTGTTCTGATGTATCTTTTTCTGTTTCGAACTCTGGATTTTTCCAGATCCGTCTCGATTGTAGATCCTGCAAAATTCAAACAAAAAATACCCTTCACAAAATACAAAGATGATATATTTTTATATTTTTTGATTTTTCAGTTTTTATGATTTTTTTAATTTTATATTAACCTGAAATTGCAAAAAGAAAATGACACGACATCCCCGGCAACGGCGCCATTTGATTTGATTGATCTCAAAAACTATCTATAACCGCAATCAAGAACGGCGTCACTTTACAGCTAGCCAGTGAGTACGGGTCGGTCCACAGGGATGTTGTGAATCTTCTAGTCGCTCTAACGAGTTAATTCCGAAGGGTGTTCGGATTGATTATTAAATCTAAAAAAACTAAATCTATCTAAAAATTAGATTAATCTAGATCTAAATCTTGCTAGTGTTAGGTTTAGGAATGGTTTGGAAATGTAAATAAATCTCAACGCTTTCTATACCCAAATTAGGATCTATGAGGAGTTATGGTAATTATCAATAAAGGGGATTAGATCCATTCGGGAAGGTGTTCCTTCCTCTAGGTTCTTGTCCTTCCTTTAGAGATCCTTACCCTAACCTCCATGGAAAACGCGCGCAACCGGGCCTTTATACTACGGTATCACCGCTACCTCGAGGGATAGGGTGCCGTAGGGCGCGGTGTGTGCGTGTATGCATGGAGTCCTATAGATTCTATGTGATGGGTAAGAAAAGGATGATAGATCTCATCTCTCAAAAGCCTTTCCCAAAGCTAACATCTAAGGCAAGGAATTAAAATCTAAACTAGAGCAATTAAATAAAACTACTTACAGATGGCTCTTTCCAAATATCAACACAGGGTTGTCAGATCTGGATTCATGAATTGAAAAGAGGCACCGATGCTCTCCAAAAAGAATTCTAAAATTTATTAATGAAGGGAGGCATAACCTAATACAAGAATTATGGTCTCTATTTATAGAGGATAGAAACCCTAGGGTTACAATTGACTTGCACATCTGCTATTACAAAAATACCCCTAAGAAAAGACCTAGTCAACGCCGCCACAAAAATATGGTAAAATGTTTTTCTCCTGATTGCACTACTCTGCCGTGGAACCGCGGCCCGAGGCATGGTTTGGCCGCGGTTCCGCGGCCAAACAAGAGGATTGCTGCATAAAATTTGGTTTGCTGGCTCCTACTGACTTGTATTTTCTACTTTTATAGGTTTTTTCTCAGATTGGCTTCTACATATTCTCCAGATCTTCACAGTGAACATTGTAGCGGACTTTTACCGTTGCTTCGTGACAAGTCTTGAACCTTGCGCTGTTTTGTACTGATCTTTGTATAGGCTTGATCAAGATTCTCTGTCTGTTGGTCAAAGTCCACTTTTGCATCGTTTTTTCATCATTTTCACTGTTTTAGATCTAAGAACCTGTAACCTGTAATATGTAGCAGACATGCGTCAAAAGCACCTGTTTATTTATAAAACGAATAAGAATGGGGAATATAATAATGTAATATTATGGTATGACCAATGGCCGCACTTACGAAAAAGCTAGAAGCAATTGAGACCAAAATCTCATCGCCTTCTCCTGCCCCTGCTTTACCCCCACGAACTGTTTGTGCTTGTTGTTCGGATCCATCCCACCTTACTGAAGAGTGTCCTTACAATCCACCTGTTCAAGGACAAAATCAAGTTAATGCTGCCTTTCAGCAAAGACAAAGAAATAATCCATACTCTTCGACTTATAATCCTGGTTGGAGGAGCCACCCAAATTTTACTTGGAATCAAAATCAACAATTCCAAGGAAACAACAACTTTCAAAGGCCTCCTCCTCCACCACAACAAGCACCCCAACAAACTCAATACCAGCAACCTTTCCAACCACAACCTTACCCAAACCAAATAAACAATTTTGTGCCCAACAACTCTTATCCTCAAAACAATTTTGTTCAACCAAATAATGATAAGGTTACCTCGCTAGAAAGAAGTCTAGATGCATTTCTAAAACAATCTACACAATCCCCAGCAAGGCTGGAGACTTCCATCCAATCTTTGGTGCAAAACAGTGCTTCACATGATCAAAGCATCAAATCAATTGAGCCCCAAATTGCGCAATTAAATGCTGCGTTGAGCGAGCGAGAAAAGGGAAAGCTTCCATCTCAACCATTGCCAAATCCCAGTCACACACACAACGCACATGCTGCTTATGAACAACAAAATCATAATGTAAATGTGGTGACCACGTTGAGATCTGGAAGAGTGTTGCACAATAACGTGGGTAATAGTGATGACACCCCTGCCGGTGCTTCTTCTTCATCTTCTTCTTCTTCATCATCTTCATTTTCTTCGTTAGAGCCTATTCTTCATTCTTCACAAAGCTCTACCTCTTCTAACTCGAACGGACCCACATCTCACTTTATGAACACACCAACATGGGGATCTGTTCCAACTCCACAATCTACTCCACAGACATTGCACTCAACAAACTTTCAAAATGTTCCCTTTCCAAACAGGTTGAGATCCAATAAACCAACTCCACAAATGGAGAAGATTGTAGAGTTGTTCAAACAGGTTAGCATAAACATACCTCTCTTGGATGCAATCCAATAAGTCCCTTCTTACGCGAAAATCTTAAAGGACTTATGCACCAAGAAGAGGAAGTCACAAGTACCAAAGAAAGTTTTCGTGGCTAGTGCTGTTAGTGATGCTCTTGTCCAATCTTTACCCCAAAAATATAAGGACCCCGGCTGTCCTACAATTTCGATCACAATTGGGGATAAGAACATCAATAGAGCACTATTAGATCTTGGTGCTAGTGTCAATTTTCTACCCTATTCAGTATACGAACAATTGGGCGTTGGAGAGCATAAACCCACTCATTGTACTCTACAAATTGCCGACCGATCCATCACCCATCCTAGGGGTGAGTTAGAGGATGTGTTGATTAAAGTAGGGGACTTCATTTTCCCCGTTGATTTCATTGTTATGGATACACATCCTGTAGGTAACCCCCGGAGTCAAATTCCGGTGATACTCAGTCGACCATTCCTTGCGACTTCTAATGCGGTGATCAATTGTCGTAATGGTTCAATGAACCTATCTTTTGGAAATATGACGATTGAACTCAACATTTTTAAGTTGGGGAATCAGCCTTCCGAGCCTAATGCTAGTATACTTGATGTTTGCTCGATCCATGAGATCACACAGGAGGACCGTGTGCTCGAAAAATTTCTGTTCGATCACAGCAGTTTTGACGCCACGAGTGCGTTCCTCCTAGAATCTGACACAACTTTCATGCCGGAAAATGATTACGAGTGTTTCACTTTTTTGAACGATTTTGAAGACTCACCACCCGAGTTTGAGTCCTTTGATTTTTCGAATGAGTTAGTTGAACCATCCGACTCGGTTGCTTACACTCGATTTGAACCATTGATGGAATCCTTCGAGTTCGAGACAGTTGCACCAATGTTACCTTCAATTGTTTCACCTCTAAAACTCGAACTAATGTTTTTGCCGTCTCACCTTAAATTTGCTTACCTAGATGAGAATGAGACCCTTCCCGTTATCATATCGGCATCTCTAGCTCTCGAGCAAGAGAAAGCCCTTTTAATGGTCTTACAAAACAACCGGCAAGCTTTTGGCTGGATTATGGTGGACATCAAGGGGATTAGTCCCCTCATAGTTGAACATCATATACATATGATGGATGATGCCAAGCCAGTAAGGGATCCACAAAGACGCCTCAACCCCATAATGAAAGAGGCTGTCAAGAAGGAGATTGTCAAATGTCTTGATAGTGATATCATTTACCCTATCTCGGATAGCCAGTGGGTTAGCCCCATTCATGTTGTCCCAAAGAAATTGGGTATAACGGTCATAACCAATGAGGCGAATGAGTTGATACCTACTCGCACCCAAACTGGGTGGCGAGTTTGCATTGACTATAGAAAACTCAACGCCGCGACAAGGAAAGACCACTTTCCTTTACCTTTTATTGACCAAATGCTCGAACGATTGGCTGGGCATGAATTTTACTGCTTTTTGGATGGCTGTTCCGTCTATAATCAAGTCCCTATCGCCGAAAAGGATCAAGACAAGATTTTTATGGATGATTTCTCCATTTTCGGTGACTCCTTCGATGAGTGTTTGCTGCACTTAGACGCAGTTCTTACCCGCTGTAGGGATAAGAACCTCACTTTAAATTGGGAGAAGTGCCACTTTATGGTACGAGAGGGTATTGTCTTAGGACATGTCATCTCGCAAAACGGCATAGAGGTTGATAAAGCCAAGATTGAAGTCATTTCCTGTTAGTTATATGTATGTCCTAGAGGCCATTACTGTACATACGATGTATATTGTAGTGGATGCTAGGACATATATAGGGAGTACTTTCTTGCTCGACATGATAGTATGCTATATGATTGTTCTTTATCGTAACATGTACTCTGATTGTCTCTATGTTACATGTTGACAAAGCCCTTAGGATATGTACTCGACTACTGGGACTATGATGAGATCATACTAGTGGGGCTACGGTAGTCGACGAGTACATCCTATAACTGTTCCTAGTCGAGGGTGTTTCAAGACATGGCATCGATACACCAGAGTGGACTAGAGTATACGCATCTTGACCCATATGATAGGCGATGGATGATCCCATATCCATCGGTGTTTGACATCAAGGATGGTGTACGGGTGCTCAGTAGAAACTGAGTACACTGGACGGACTCGCCGAGAACTCCCAGATGGTATTATACCTCACGTCAGATGGCAGTTCTCCGGTGACACTGGTACAGAGTAGTCTGTTGACCCGAGATCGTCATAGAGTCTTGTGTGATTCCCACTGTGCTTTGATTTCCATCATACCACGTCCAAGAGGGCGTGCAAAAAGGTGGCTTTTGGGTACAGTCCCGAATCACATGGAGGTAATGAGCGATAGGAGGGGATTCGTCTCTCCCGGTATAGGGAGTTGATGTTGTGCTGTGTTCGATTGGCTATAACCGGAAATCCCTGGCCAGGGTTGCTGAGATCTACTGGTAAGTGTTATCAGTAGTTTCTCAAACTGTTATAGACCTTATATCGACACGACTTATCGAGCTACTGGGGTCTGACGTTTACCACCCTTAGGCGAGATATGCGACATATCAGACGACGAGACCGGACTGTACGGGAGTGTTACTGTTTGGATTCACAGGAGAATGTACATGCTTGCTTTTTGATCTTCTGAGCGCTCAATACCTGGGTAGCTGTTACGTTTAGCTGACCGCTTGCAGCTTGTGGGTGTTTGATATGATCATCACCTACTGCCGGCGTATTGACGATTCTTTAGAGTCCTACACAGAGGTTTCTTGACTCAGGCAAAACGGAGTAGGGGCACGTATGTGATATGTACGGGACCGAGGATAATGCGATATGAGATACCGTATTCTATTCTCGCGATATTTGATATCAGCCGGGTCATCGGATCAAGTGTTGATTCGATGAATCGGTACGGATAAATATTAGTCGGTTATATGCGATATAGCCGGATTGTCGGATCAAGTGTTGATTCGATAATTTAATGTATAATAATATATATGATATATTAAATTACATTATCTAATATTAGCTCACTAAAAGATTCTTTTTCTCACTCGGGTAATACATTGATATATATGCGATATATGTTAAATGTATTATTTTATTTTGTTACAATAAATATTATATATGTGATATATAATATTGTAACATGTTATAATTATTAATGCAACATAATTAGTGGAGATTAAATAAGGTTAGGGTTTGATTTGGGTTAGCACATTCTTGTTTCTTCTAGAAGCATTTCTTTTTGTCATGAAGAAGATATTTGTCTTGATATTTTCTAGTGACTCACATATAACTCAACCCAAACCCTAACCCTAGTAAACTCTCTACATAGGTTACTACAACCATGGTTGCATAAATGATTATGACAACATTTTATTATTCATCACAAAATTTTTTTCTATCATCTTCTTCCTTCTTCTTCTTTGCTTGCAAAGCTTTCTAGCTTTGATCTTTGTGATGAAAATGAGTGAGAAATAGAAAACAAATGAGAGAAAAAATCCTACTTCATCATCCTCATCTTCCCTTGCCATTTAGATGAGGGTGTTCACTTCATATTATGAGTGTTAGCTTGTGTTAACGAAACTTCAAGGTAGATCATCTTTGTATCGAAGATCGGAAGCAAAGGTTGCATCATTTTCTTCGTGAAGCCTCTCGAGAGTCCAGAACACGATGATCGCAGCGAAGGGACCTCAACATGGAGCTTAAGAAGTGAAGTACCGGATCTACAAAGGTTGTAATCCCTCTCACTTAGTGTTAAAGTGTTTAACATGCTTGTTTCGCCTAAACCCTAGTTTAAAGATCTGGCTTCGGGTTGTTCGGCACGGCTAAAATTTTAATCGGGCATGGTTGATGCCTCGTAGACCCTTGTGCGCATGTATAGCAACCCTACAGTGGTATCAGAGCCAAGCTAGAGCTTTAGGCGAAGTCTAGACGAAGTTTAAAGTTCGATCGAACCCGAAAACCCCGACTCGAACCCTTCTCTGTACATTTTTTAAAAATGTGTTTTTTTCTGAATTAAAAATGCTCAGAAAAATAAGCAGGAAAAACTAAGAATTACTGTGAAGTACGGTCCACTAAGTCAATATTTTGACTGCTGAACCACGGCTAAACCATGGGTTTGGCGGCGGTTACGCGGCCAAAATTTGGACTTAGTCCCTGGAATTTCACTTAATTATTCTTAGGTCCTTTCTTGTTAATTTTTTCTGGGAATATTTTTATTCCACTCAAGTGTTGAGTTTTCTAGGGTTGTATTGGGGACTAGTTGATTCGATCGGATAATTTAACTTTGTTTAGTTTTTCCGGATAATTTTAGAAACTGTTAAAAAGTTCAAACGGACATCAATAACTCACTTTTTCCCCAGTCGATTTTTTTTTCAAAAGTTCGATTTTTTTCTCGAGTTTAAGAATGTTCTAAGTCGTGCAAGTAACGCGGTGGACCCTCTAGAAGACAACAAACCTTAACTCGATTATGTGACCGTCTTGAACTACCTCTGAACCTTAGGGTTTGTGGCAGTACGGCGTGCCACATGTGAGGCGTTGGCTTGACCCTTCTACGGCTGGACCATTGGTACTGTGGCATGTGATGGATGTTTTTAAACCGATTTCAAGTGTTGAGATATATCGGGGAAATCTTGGGTGTTTGATTATTCGATCGGAAAGTTTAACATTGTCTATTTATCTGGAATGTGATACAATATTTGGAATCCACAGGTAGTTATGAGATAACTAATTTGAATGTTATAAATCTAGCACTTTAGTCTCAGATGATTGGTTGCCACGGAATTTTGATGTGATCAAAAGTCCGTCGCAATCACGTAGCGTACGCGGATACTCGCCGGGTAAACTTAACAGACAGCCATGCTCCATAGCCCCAACCAAGTGACTGTAGGAGAACCCCGTCGCCAAAAGCATCCGTTCGGGTGCTCGCGGCAGCGGTGTTCCACCTTAGTGCACTTCGTCGACGGCATCGGGGGTGCGGCCGTCTACTAAAGTTTGCGACGAGCATTCGATCAGGTTGTCGGGAATCTTGTTGAATTGCCCGACTTGACATTGAAAAAAGCTTTCGATAATGAGACTAAAATGCGGGGTTTATAATTGTTAGGCATGCGATGTCTAAGGAATTCATTTGGTTAGGCATGCGATGTCTAAAGAGATTGCGGATTCCAACTGTTGTAGTTTTACACTTTCTTTTCTGTAACCGTAAGCGTAGTATGTGGCGTATCGCCGGCTTCGTTGCTATGCATCAACGACAATCGGGATACGCATATTTGCTTACGTTGATGATATGAGATATTATGTGTTGCTGTGATATGTTATATTGGATCATCGCGTTTTGAATAGCCAAAATATACGAGTCATACAGTTTGGTATTTAAAATACTCACAATTCTCCACTTTTGAAAATGAGTATGACTCGAGCCCAGTCAAAAGGGTAAGGGAGTCCACCTAAGTCCGAGTCGATTTATATATAAATATCTAGTAGTCGGTGATCTCGCCTCAATAGTATTACGTACGATACAATAAATAATATGACATTCTCGAGTCAAGAGTGCGGATTTATCATCATAATTATATCTCGTACGGTAAATCCATCGCACGGCATCCCAAATCAGGGCACGGGCCGAATATCATATATAACACAACATCCATATGGTATCATCATCACATATCACGAACTATCATATATAACACAACATCCATATGGTATCATCATCACATATCACGAACTTGGGCGGTACTGATCTAAAGTCTAGTACAACTGATACTAATATCATCATGCATATGTCCTCGTGTGAATAAAATCACATCCCCCAACGATCCATTATAATATCCTGTCGCTTTTATATCATGACCCAAACACGTATCACAACCCACGGCATCATGCCCGATCATATCGACTCGCCTCCAAATATCATACACTATCCTCAACATCCGTGTATGTGTGTGTGTGTGTGTGTGTGTGTAAGCACTAAAACATCCACATAAACCTATATATATACATATGACGTATACACCCAAAACCAAATCCCGTGTGTATATGTATGTGTACAACCTTACTCTAGGGTTCACAACTAAGAAACCAACTAAATCCTTCCTTCAATTCTCGCTAACACTAACCCATGATCTCCTAAAACTTTTCTTGCTAAGTGTTCATATCTCTCAATAACACATCTAAGTAAATCTATATCACATCATACCATTTCTTTCGACATTGCGGGGGTGCTATACGCCATCCACCCGACTTCCCCCGTAGATATAAATCTACTCACCTCTATCCTGCTTGCTGGAGTCGATGACGCCACGCTCATCCTCGTTGTCTCGAAGTCCACGTGGGGGTATCTACATATCATATATATAGCATCTTAAACGAAAATCACGCACGAAAACCAAAATGTCGCATGAATCACACATAGGTCAAAACCTATAGTTTACGCATGTAAACACAACTAATTAACCCTCGTCGTTGACGTTCGAATGCCTCACGATGGAATTAAAACCAAATACAAAAACTAAAGTCTTAGAATCGCAAAATACGGAAACATCAACTAGGGAAAACCACCCCCAGATTTCGTCTCAGGTAAAATTAGCAAATTTTGCATATGTGGTTGCCCTAGATATCAGATAACAATGCCACAGACCAAAAATCACAAGTTTTCATCCCAACATGGCCGCAATTTGTGGCCAATACGAATAAATCTGCGGCCATAGTAATGAATTAGGGGCTAGGGTTTCAGGGGTAGTCTTCTGGTCACCTGTACAACTCTCAGTCTTCGCTAAATAATTTTCCAGGTCCCCGAGTCACTCCGGATTCCTAAATATCCAGTTCATAAAAAGCCGTAAAACAATTTCAGCAACTAAGTAAAACACTTCCAGATTTTCCTCAGGTGACAATTGGGACATTTTGCATATAGGAGGTGTCTAATTTACTGGAGATGGAGCTACAGAACAAATACGAACCAAAATGGACCAGGTATGGCCGCAAATTGCGTCCAGAGGGGGTTTATTTGCGGCCTGGGTGAGGGTACAGGGGCTGGAGTCTTGGGTGATGCTTACTAGGTTCCTGCACACTCCTCTGTGTTTGCTAAATAATTTTATAAGTCTCCGGGTGGTAGCAGATTCAGTTTTCCTATCACAATTCTCACAATTTCAATGTCGGCAGAAATTCAAAGTTCGCGTTCCGGGGTTAAGTCTCAGGTTTGGGTCTGAATTCTAGCACCAGGGGGTTTGTGTGGCCTCTACTAAGCTCAATTACACATCACTACTCAAGAATTCCACAAAACCCTAACTAGGAATTTTCAAAGTTCACTAAACCGCACCAAAACACTTCTAATCTTGTATGGGTGCTAAGGTAGTGGAAATATAATGCTAATGGTGCAGAAATTACCTCAATTGGCAACTCAAGAATTTTCTTGAGTTGCCCAACGTCCTCAAAATTCGATTTTTCTTGGTCCAATGTGCTTCCCTTGAGCTTGTGCATGCTTTTTGTGAAATGGAGATGGGGTTTTGGGTTTGTTTTGGGGGTGTTTTGAGATTTGAAGTGGAGGAGGGAGATGGGGTTGCCATGGGTGAAGAGGGAGAAGAAATGGTGAAGAGATGAAGAGAAAAACATTAAGCCATGCCTAGGTTTGACCCCTCACCCTCTCTCTCTCATGCTCATCCTTCCTGTCATCATGATACTTCTTTGACTTTTCTTTTCTTTTCTTTTCTTTTGTTTTCCCTTCTCAATTAAAACAACAACCATGCTATAAAAAAAAAAGAGAAGGCCATTATAAAATGTAACAAGTGCTAAAAATGACTTAGTGCATGTCATGTGCACAAAACCGGATTAATGCGAGATTAGCGATATTTAATCGCGATTAGCACTAAAATGATGTATAATAAATCATAAAATTTCATAATTTGCATAAATCACATAAAACACCCTCTTTTCCGTAATTTTCCAAAATTTTCCCAATTTATCGGTATTTAATTATACCGCCTTATTAAAACATTCAATATAATATTATTTAATTATAAAAATTCCCAAAAATAATATTTTATTTTCCTAAAATGTTACAATCTTCCCCCTTAAAGAAATTTGGTTCCCGAATTTAAATTTAAACCTCTCAATTACTAAAACATTTCAGTATAAAGTTCAAGTCGTCGGGGCTCCGAAATCATCAACACATAAATCGTGTTATAGCGCAATGCATACGCATGAACAATGAGCAGATAACTCAAAACAAAACTCCGTCAAGTATCCCGCAATCATCGGAGTCATGGTGAAGACACAAATGTCAAATCCAAAACGAAACCAATATGATATACATCAAAACTATCTATGTACACATCTGTAGGAAATGCATGCCAAACCTTTCATGTTGTTGTGGGATGCGCATAACACTGCACAGTGGCAGACGTCTATTGTAAGAAAATAACCATATATGTATATATCTTTTATTTAATATGCACGTCCCGCCATTTTTTTTGAAAATAATTTAGAAAGGTTTCCTTTATAAAATGTTTCGTGTTATCACAGACACGTAGGTAAATACTGAGACTATAGCTCTCTTTTTGGAAATCTCTTCGATAACTATTAATGCATGCAGAATATATCCAAGTACTGTCCTCTGACTAGTCCTGCTCAGTACGAAAACAAATAGCAAATATCATAAAAACGTACTGCTCCATAAAAAATCAGTCCCAAAAGGTGCATATGAATGCTACGTGTGTCTGGTGCGCACGGAAATCGAAACCCATGAATGTGTCATACATGTGCACAGAAACAACATCTAAGTGCATCGGGTGTGCATGAAACATCTGTCAAGGGCAACGGGTGTGCCTGACAGCCAAAACCAGGCGCATCTGATATGCACGAAGAATCACGATTGAGTGCATCTGGTGTGCATCAAAATCGCATCAAGCGCCCAAATATGCGCAAGAATCCAAATCCAGTGCACAAGGTACACGAAAACAATATCGAATATTGCAATTGAAATCGACGGTATACAACACACCTCAATCCAAATCCAAATCAGGTATACCGTGGTATATAATCTCACAACCATGTGCATCAGCGTGTACAAAATCGAATCAAAATACTAAAAGTGTATGAAAACTATGTCGAAAGCATAAGTCAAATTACATGCATAACATAGGCATGAAATCAAAATCAACATCTCGAATGCTATCTAATCAAAGTAAAGTGCTACCGTGGTGCACAAAATCTCAATCATGCAAATAAATCGCTCAAAATATCAGGCATGGAATCAAAATCAACACCTCGAATGTCATCAATCAAAGTCGAATGCAACCGTGGTGCACAAAATCTCAATCCAGTGCAACTAACATGCACGAACGAAAATCCCAATCAAGTGCATCCGGTGTGCACAAAACCATATCTCGTATCATGCACTCAACATGCGCGAAAATCCAAATCAAGTACATCCGTCATGCACGAAAGAAGGCTAAATCAAGGGCATCGAACATGCATGAATAAAATCTAAATCAAGTGCATCCAACATGCACGAATAAAATCTAAATCAAGTGCATCCGATGCACACAAAATCCAATATTAAGCGCCTAATATGCGCAAAAACCCAACCCAAGCGCGTCAGTCCGTGAAAAGTATCTAGTGCAGTAACATGCATGAAAACGAATATCAAGTGCAGGCGCGCACAAAACACAAATCTGGTAACACAAATGCTCAAAGACATAAATCGGGTGCAACCGAGGTAAGGAGTATAATTCCGGTGCAACCAATGCATAAAATACGTAACTGGTGCAACAAATGCTCGAAATATGAATCCGGTGCATCCAGTGCATGAAATACAATACAGTGCAACAATCGCACAAAAATACAAATATGGTGCATCAAGTGCACAAAATACCAACTCCAGTGCATCCAGTGCACGAAATGCCGAATACAATGCACCCAGTGCACGAAATACCAAATACAGTGTATCCAGTGCATGAAATACCAAATACAGTGCATCCAGTGTACGAAATACAATATGGTGCAACAATGCACAGCTTAAAAACCTAGTGCAACAACTGCACAAAATACAAATCGGGTGCAACAAGTGCACGGAAATGCATCAATAACTCAAATGCGTATAAAAAGCAACACCGAGTGTGCCAAGGTGTATAAAATCATAAACGCGTGCTACTGCGTGCACAAAACACGTATCCACGCACTGCAAGCACATGTAAGTTATACCGAGTGCAAAAACCAAATCGAGTGCATACCACCTGCACAAAAATCAAATCAGCTGTATGCAATCCATGAAATCATAAACATGTGCAGCCAAGGTTCAAAATCAACATCAAGCGCAATAAATACGCACAAGTCATAAATCAACACGACGGTGTATGAAAACATATCTCAAGTGCAATAGCTATGCACAAAAACGTAAATACCCAGTAGGTGCAACCATGGTGCACAAAAGCAAATATCATGAAGCTCGGTCATCAAAACTCAATCATGCAATAAATCACCCAAAATACCGAAATCCATAATGACTGATACGTGATAGTCAACTCACGAAATCACAAGTCGTAAATACTGTCGGCGATATGTCCTTCCTTCAAGGTCGAGAAGGTGTCGGTGCGTCCAATGCTAGCAGAGCAAGATATCTACTTGCCTTCTGATCATGGCCTGTCGTCTGGTGCCCTTAGGCTTTCGTCTCTCACTGCGAATTGCTAAGTACATAGCTCCCCGGCTCAACGGTCCAATATAGAAACGGTAATGGAAGTAGTCCATTCTGGCACGTTCTCTAAAGATCTCTGGCCTGCTGGGCGTGTGCAATATGATTGATCCTGGGTCCAAGTCTTCTCATATAGTATTTTCAGAAAGGTCCTGTCAAGGTCTCTCCCCAATCTCGTTTCTGCCGAACTGCCCGGAAGTCATCATCTTTACTATATCTATTTCTTGTTCCGGAACGGCTGCATACTCATCATGACTCCTCCTGGAAGATATACCCATAGTCAACGCCTCTGCTTGCGTATCACATCTCTGATGTTAGCGGAGTGGAACGTCCTCTCGTCATGATATCGCACGAACCTCTTACTCCACTTTTCTCCAATGTCGACTGATTCGGACTCGTCTCCTCGTGGCTGCATAGACTACGCTCCAACGGCTATACTCATATCTGGAGTCTCCCAAGCAATATATCCCATCACATGATATTTGAATGATGTCGAACTTTTCGATCGATTCGTCAAGGCTCCATAATCCCCCAAGAGTTCAACCTTGGGTACAGTTTAATAATATCGAATACATGCCACAGCACCTATGGACCAACCGTAGAAGGGCAAACCCAAGCCTCACTAATGGCACCGCTGAACTGCCGCAAACCCTAAGGTTCACCGGCGTTCCGTGGTCATTATGTCGAGTTAGGGTTTCATTCTTCTAGAGGGTCCGTAGAATTACTTGCATTGGCTTCCGAACATTTTAAACTTGGAAAATGGGTTCCTGACATTCGATCGTCTATATCGACTCTCAACGTATCAGCGTGAAGTCGTCTCTAGCTGGAATCAATCAATCTGATGACCTCGCATCGGGGTAAGCGAACGAACAACATATCCTAGTCATTCATCCTCGGGTGACTAGCGATCTTCTATCATATCTCTAAGTACAACTCGTACTGTAATAGCTTTAAGCATCTGGGGTGATATCTCACCCTTCGCTGCAACAACTGGCTCATTCGTCCGCACGCTGAACAGTGCCTCAATCATCAAATAATCTGTGCATGCACGGTCATCACGTTTTGGCTGGCCTCTAGCAGTGGCCCAATCCTTTGGTGCTGATCTACACGTCCGAAAAATCTCGTGGAAGCGATCCATCAAATGCTCATGGCGCGTAAACCCAATAAAATGACACATCTATGCAATCGTATGCCCCTGGAATCACGCCCTGGTCAGTCCTCGTCCGTGACGAGCTCGTGCTGATGCAACTCTAGCCGTAGCTCTCCACGCCCGTATAACCGTGGTAACAAAACCATAACTGGTACTGATGAGGATAGATCATAAGAATGAAGATAATACTGTGCAAAGAAATGTACATCCTAAGGTTTCTTAAGCGGAGTATCGTATCGTAAGTATGCCGCGGAACATACACACGGTACGCCACTCTACTTGAGTCACCTACTCCATCAACCAAGGATCATCCCACACTCAGAATACCAACGCTCTGATACCAACTTTGTCACGACCCGAAAAGTACGGAACATGACCGACACTTAAACTACGAAACGTCTCGAGGCGTACGTAATCTAAGTAAAGCCAAAACCCAGAAATCCAAACCAAGTAAAGCGGTAGAGTGAAGGATAAACCAATTTTAAAGCAAGAAGTTTAATAACATAAGCCGAAATATGCATTTTTAAAATCTCAAGTCTTTTCTGAAAATTTTGGTAGAATTTCCTTTGTAAAAACTGACCCCAAACGGGTACAAACCTGATAAAGCATATATAATGAATAAAGGCATCCCCAAGCGGGAGCTATCTCTTCGTCAATCGACGGCCACAACCACGCAAGCAATATAATATACAACGCCGAAGGGCGAGAATCAAACTCAGGATAAAAATCCAGCATCATCAAGAAAACGAGAGGACGGTGTTGTGGAGTATGTGTGTGTGTGTATGTATATACATATACATATATATATATATATATGTATATACATATACATATATATATATATATATATATATATACATATATATATATATATATATATATATATACATATACACACATACATACATACGTATATATATGAAAAAGGGAAAGGGCATCCAAAGGATACGTGGGGGCCAGTGCCTCGCGTGTCTTGCACGCGAGCGCTGGGCGCTTAGGCGCCGGCGCACCACGTGCCCGGCACGTGGGCGCTGGGCGCTTGAGCGCTCGGGTGCTTGGACGCCGGCGAGGAAGAGGGGGCTTTTAGTCCCAGAAATAGGATTTAAAATTCCAACAGAGGATTTAGAGTGGAGTTAAACTCCTAAGATGTTTTGGAGTTGATGAAAGGGGTTTTTCTTTGGAGCCCTGGGTCTTCCCCAAAATGGGGTTTTCGGAGATGGGACTCCTTCTTCCTCCTCTGTTGGCAGGATTTTGAAGATCAAGAGATGTAAGATTTTAAAAATCTCTTCTTTTTGAGATCTGATGGGAGATCTAAGCTCCCCTTTGTGGGTTTTGTGATGAAAAACTATTTAGTTTTGGAAAAGGAAGAGTAAAACTCTTGATTTAATTCAAAAGAAAGAAGAAGGTTTAGAACCTTCAGAAAGGGGAAAGAGGCACAAACCCTAGATTTTGAGGGGAATGAAAAAAAGTATATCTTTATTCATCATCATGTTGCCTTTTATAGGCTTACATATTTGCATATAGCCCCTTGGGCTTTACAAAATGATATTTTGCCCATCCCATGGCTCATGTGCCATTTGTTTTTGCACATAAGCCATGGACTTTACAAAAATTTGGCTTTATGCCCATTCATGCTTAAAAAATTACATAAAAATTATTTATTACATGATTTTGTTGTTGGCATAGGGAGGCTTGGCCGCGGGCTCGGCTTGGGCATGGGCCTGCTTGACCTGGGCTTGGGCCCACCTGGCTTGGGGTTGACCTTAACTTTGACTCGGTCAACCGGGGTGCAAATTTTGACCCCAACAAAGTGCCTCCCATCAATGAATGCACACCGCACATTTGAGTTGTGTGCATGAAATTGATGGATATTGAAGCCAGACTTCGAGGTGGAACATCATTCCGGGGGCGGAGCATCCCTTGGGGAGCATGATTCCCGGGGATCGGAGCATCATTCCGATTTGCGGAGCATAATTCCATGGTCGGAGTATCATTCTGATAAGCGGAGCATGATTCCCAAGGGTCGGAGCATAATTCCGAGGATCGGAGCATCATTCCGGAAAGTGGAGCATGATTCCAGGGTTCAGAGCATCATTCTGAAGAGCGGAGCATGATTCCAGGGTTCGGAGTATCATTCCGAAGAGGGGAGCATGATTCCAGGGATCGGAGCATCATTCCGAAGAGCGGAGCATGATTCCAGGGATCAGAGCATCATTCCGAAGCGCAGAGCATGATTCCAAAGATCAGAGCATCATTCCGAAGAGCAGAGTATGATTCCAGGGATCAGTGCATCATTCCGAAGAGCGGAGCATGATTCCAAGGATCGGAGCATCATTCAGAAGAGCGGAGCCTGATTCCAGGGATCGGAGCATCATTCCGAAGCGGAGCATGATTCCAGGGATCGGAGCATAATTCCGAAGCGGAGCATGATTCCAGGGATTGGAGCGTCATTCCGAAGAGCGGAGCATGATTCCAGGGATCGGAGCATCATTCCGAAGCGGAGCATGATTCCATGGATCGGAGCATAATTCCGACGAGCGGAGCATGATTCCAGGGATCGGAGCATCATTCTAAAGCGGAGCATGATTCTAAGGATCGGAGCATCATTCCGAAGAGCGGAGCATGATTCCAAAGATTGGAGCATCATTCCGAAGAGCGGAGCATGATTCCAGGGATCGGAGTATCATTCCGAAGCGGAGCATGATTCCAGGGATCGGAGCATCATTCCGAAGAGCAGAGCATGATTCCAGGGATCGGAGCATCATTCCGAAGCGGAGCATGATTCCAGGGATCAGAGCATAATTCCGATGAGTGGCATACATTCTGACCGAAGCATAATTTCGATGCGGAGGTTGATTCCCAGGTGAAGCATAATTCTGACAAGGAAAGCAAATAATCCGAGGCGAAGCTTGATTTCGACACGGGGTGCACATTCTGAGACGAAGCATGATTCCGATGCAGAGCTTGCTGGATGACTTGATTCCGAGGCGGAGCATAATTCCGACAGGGAAGGCAGATACGTTGAGGCGAAGCATGATTTCAACACGGTGTACACTTTGAGACGAAGCATGATTCCGGCGTAGAGCTTGTTGGCAGACTTGATTCCGAGACGAAGCATAATTTTGACAGGGAAGGCAGATACACCGAAGCGAAGCTTGATTTCGACGCGGGGGACACTCTGAGACGAAGCATGATTCCGACGCAAAGCTGGTTGGTTGATTTGATTCCGAGGCGGAGCATAATTACTGCATGGAAGGTGGATATCCCGAGGCGAAGCATGATTTCGACATGGGGTAAATTCTGGGATGGAGCATGATTCCACCGCAGAGGTTGTTGGTTTGATTTTATTTGGGTTGACATCAGTATCGCTACACCGGAATATGGTACCAGGAGCGAATTATCATTTTCCATGAGAGGATTTGGGAATTGATGGCTTGGGAGACAGGTTTGGATCCCTATCACCTAAGGCTTTTCAATTTTATAATCCATAAGGGTCCCATCAAAGCATTTTCTCCCTACGAGTCGAAAGGATCTCGTAGGTGTATTTTCTCCTTAGGAGTCGTGGGGACTCCTAAGTGTGTTGCTCCTTTGTGAGTCGTAAGAATCTCACGCAGGAATTTTCTCCTCACAAAGTCGAGAGGACTTTGCGAGTGCATTTCATCTCTTTTTTACGAGTTTGTGCCTTTCGGGTTTTCACAAACTCGCCGACAGTCCTGCTGTTTTTACTCATGGAGCCCTTTCGGGTTTTCATCCGTGCCCATTTTGCTTGTGGACATACCTTTTTTTTTTGAATCTTCATCGCCGGTGGGACTTTGAATGTGGTCTCGCCGGTAGGACTTGGGAGAGATTGGGATTGTTTTACACCCGTAGATTGTATATGGTTTTGTAGGATGTATGATCCAGACTGTAGGGCCGGAAAAATTTCGGGACTTTGTTGGCGTCTGCATCGCCGCACTGGAATATGGTACCAGGAGTGACTCATCATTTGCCGTTGGGGTATGGGATTTGGAATTTGGTTGGCGTCTGCATCGCTGCACTGGAATATGGTACCAGGAGTGACTCATCATTCGCCGTTGGGGTATGGGATTTGGAATTTGGTTGGCGTCTGCATCGCTGCACTGGAATATGGTACCAGGAGCGACTCATCATTCGCCACTTGGGGATGTGGATTTTGGTTGGCGTCTGCATCGCTGCACTGGAATATGGTACCAGGAGCGACTCATCATTCGCCGTTGGGGTATGGGGTTTGGAATTTGGTTGGCGTCTGCATCGCTGCACTGGAATATGGTACCAAGGGCGACTCATCATTCGCCACTTGGGGTATGGGGTTTGGAATTTGGTTGGCGTCTGCATCGTTGCACTGGAATATGGTACCAGGAGCGACTCATCATTCGCCACTTGGGGTATGGGGTTTGGAATTTGGTTGGCGTCTGCATTGCTGCACTGGAATATGGTACCAAGAGCTACTCATCATTCGCCACTTGGGGTATGGGGTTTGGAATTTGGTTGGCGTCTACATCGCTGCACTGGAATATGGTACCGGGAGCGACTCATCATTCGCCATTGGGAATTTAAGTTTTGGACGGCGTCTGCATCGCTGCACTGGAATATGGTACCAGGAGCGACTCATCATTCGCCGTTGGGATTTGAGAAATTTGGAATTTTGGTTGGCGTCTGCATCGCTGCACTGGAATATGGTATCAGGAGCGACTCATCATTCGCCGTTGCTTATTGGGAAGCGATGGCTTAGAAGACAGGTTTAGATCCCTATCAACTAAGGCTTTTCAATTTTATGGGCCGTAAGGGTCCCATAAAATCATTTTCTCCCTACAAGTCGTAAGGATCCTGTAGGTGCATTTTCTTCTTAGGGGTCGTGAGGACCCCCAAGTGTGTTTTTCCTTTATGAGTCGTAAGGATCTCACGAAGGTTTGTTCTCCTCATGTATCGTGAGGACACATGAGTGGGGTCTTCCCAATGGAGCATAATTCCAAGGGCGGAGACCAGCCGCGTAACTGGTGATTACGGTGGGACATGGGTATGATGAGAATTATTTGAGCCCGTGGATTGTATACGGTAGTCAATTTGGGGACTAGCCGTAGGGCTGGGAGAATTTTAGGAAATTGGATTTTGGTTGGCATCTGCATCGCCGCACTAGAATATGGTATCAGGAGCGACTCATCATTCGCCGCTGTTTTGTTTTTATTGTTTTTCTTTTTTTTTTTTGTTTTACCACGATTGCTCTATCATTTCAGCTTTTCTTATCGCGAAGATCGCGATTGCCCTATCATTTCGGCTTTTATTCGCGGTTGCCCCATCATTTCGGTTTTATTTTCATCTTTATTTTACTCGCTGATTTTTATTGCGAGTTGCCCTATCATTTCAGCTTTTCTTTATTTTTCTTTTATTTACATATTTTTTTTGTTTATTTACATATTTTTTTTACATTCCCAGTTTAACGACTTAGAGGTCGATTGTTTTCAGAGAAAAGCAGATGTCTGAGAGAATCAGTTTCATAAAGAACTTCAGTCTCCGTTTGTATGAAATTGGCGGTCGCAGATGGACTGTTTGTTAACACGCCTTTGGACAATTCTATCTCTCCTGCCTTGTATTTCTTTTCGACCCAATCTTTGAAGACGAAGCAGTCCTCAATGGCATGACCTATCACTCTGTGATAGGGGCAGTATTTGGGGTCGTCGGTCATATTCGCTTCCTGCGGTCTTTTTGACTCTGGCAGTTGTAGACCGTTCCTCAGGGCGTCTTTGAATATTTTACAGATTTTGTCCTTATGAAGGAATAGACCTTGTCCAGCTTCTTTTTCAGTGGAGATTCTCCTCCCTCTCCGAACATTGGCTTCCGAAACTGGTTGGCATTAGGCCCGCTCAACCCTTGCTTATTTCGGTTAGCCGAGGCATTGAAAGATTCAGTATCGTTGGAATTTCCGCCTTTGCGATTTTCGTCCTTTCGGTTTCTCCAGGACCTATTGTTATTTTGGGAGTCAGAGGAGGACTCCTGCTTTGAGCGTTTCAACATCTGGACTTTCCTGGTCAGCTATTGGAATGTTTTGAGACCCGCGGTGCATAGAAACGGGGCCATCCAATTGTTGAGATTTTTGATGAGGAGACTGACAGATTAGTCCTGCTCTATCGGCGGTTCACATTTGACGGAGAGATTGCGCCATCGGGTTATAAAATCCGCGCTGCTTTCGTTGTTCTTTGGCCTGGTCCTTACGAGGTCGGCGATGGTGATCTTATCGCTAACACTCATGAACCTCTGCCGAAACAGAGATTCCATTTGGACGAAAGTTGTGACGGAGCCATCCGGTATGCTCGCGTACCAGTCGAAAGCAACATCGGTCAAGCTATTAACGAACTGGCGGAGGAGAAGCGCATCATTGCCCCCAGTATTCCCGCATGAAGCTTTAAAATGGGCGACGTGCTGATTTGCATTTCCCGTCCCATCAAATCTTCCGAATTTGGGGATGACATAGCCGCTAGGAAATTCTAATGTAGGGTGTTTTTCGTCACCCCATTGAGATGGGAATACGCGCGCGCTGGTCAGGCGTACTACAGATTCCTCCTGCCTAGGGTAGGCCGGGGTTTAATGATTGTGGGGATCCGAATCTCCGGCAGTCGCGGACTAAGCTGTCGTTAATTACCCCTCGCCTTTGGAGCGAGGGAACCTCCGATTGACGGGTTAAACTGGTCATGCGAACTCAATGTGCAGTGTACGTGTGTTGTGTTTTGAAAGGGGTTTTTGGATATATCGGGAGCCACGCAGAGTTTTTACAGGGGTCCCGCTACCCGGATAGCGGGCTGGGGGTCAAGGGGGCTAGCAGCGTCCCGTTAGAATTTTTTTTCAACAAGGGCAGTGTCGTGGAGTATGCGTGTGTGTACATATGTATGCATATGTATATATATATGTATATATATATATAAAAAAGGGAAAAGGGCATCCAAGGGATGCGTGGGGCCAGCGCCTTGAGCGCTGTGCGCTTAGGTGCTGTGCGCTTAGGCGCAAGCGCGCCATGTGTCGGCACGCGGGCGTTTTGTGCTCGAGCGCTGGCGAGAAAAATGGGCTTTTAGTCTTAGAAATAGGGCTTAGAGTGGAGTTAAACTCCTAAAAATGTTTTGGTTGAGCAAATGGGTTCTTCTTCTTCCTCCTCTGTTGGCTGGATCAAGAGATGTGAGATCTAAAAATCTCTTCTTTTTGAGATCTAATGACAGATCCAAGTTCCCCTTTGTGGGTTTTGTAGTGAAAAACTATTTAGTTTTATAAAATGAAGAGTAAAACTCTTGATTTAATTCAAAAGAAAGAAGAAGGTTTTGGAACCTTGAAGAAGGAGGAAAGATCTCAGATCTAAATTTTTTTTTGGAGTGAGAAAAAGTTGTGAGATATTTTCATTATCTTTGCCTTTATAGGCTATACACTTTACATATAGCCCCTTGGGCTTTACAAAAATGTCATTTTAGCTATCCCATGGCTCATGTGCCATCTCTTTTTGCACATAAGCCATGGGCTTACAAAAAATTGGCTTTATGCCCATTTTGCATGCATTCATGCACAAAAAAATACATAAAAATTATTTATTACATGATTTGGTTGTTGGCATGGGGGAGGCCGACCGCTTCATGGTCGGGCTCGCTCCGGGCATTGGCCCACTTGGCTTGGGGTTGACTTTGATTTTGACTTGGTCAACCGGGGTGTAAATTTTTACCCCAACAAATTGCTCCCTATCAATAAATGCACACAGCATATGTGGGCCGTGTGCATGAAATTGATGGATCTTCTTTCACGTGGAGGCGACTTGCTTTGGTCCCCACTTTTTGGGATGCTCTACCCTTTTTACGACATGGACGGTCGACGCTTGATCCGTCTCCGAGATGGAGTGTCTGTGGTAGACGTTTCTCTGGCCCAGAGTAATTTGGTAGACGTGTCCCCGGCATGGAGTGTCGCTGGTTGATGTTTCCCCAAGGCGGAGTGTCGCTGGTAGACGTTTCCCCGAGGCGGAGTGTCGGTTGGTTGACGTGTCCCCGAGACGGAGTGTCTGCTGGTTGACGTGTCCCCGGCACGGGGTGTCTGCGTTGGACGTTTCCCCGGTACGGAGTGTCGCTGGCCGACGTGTCCCCGTTACGGAGTGTCTGCTTGACGTTTCCCCGTCACGGAGTGTCGCTGTTGGACGTTTCCCTGATGCGGAGTGTCTGTGTTGGATGTTTCCCCGATGCAGAGTGTCGCTTGTTGACGTGTCCCTGGCACGGAGTGTCTGCTTGATGTTTCCCCAGCATGGAGTGTCGTTGTCGGACGTTTCCCTGATGCGGAGTGTCTGTGTTGGACGTTTCCCCGATGCAGAGTGTCGCTTGTTGACGTGTCCCCGGCATGGAGTGTCTGCTTGACGTTTCCCCGGCACGGAGTGTCGCTGGTTAACGTGTCCCCGAGACGGAGTGTCTGCTTGACGTTTCCCCGTTACGGAGTGTCGCTGTTGGACGTTTCCCTGATGCGGAGGGTCTGTGTTGGACGTTTCCCCGATGCAGAGTGTCGCTTGTTGACGTGTCCCCGGCACGGAGTGTCTGCTTGACGTTTCCCCGGCACGGAGTGTCATTGTCGGACGTTTCCCTGATGCGAAGTGTCTGTGTTGGACGTTTCCCCGATGCAGAGTGTCGCTTGTTGACGTGTCCCCGGCATGGAGTGTCTGCTTGATGTTTCCCCGGCACGGAGTGTCGCTGGTTGACATGTCCCCGAGACGGAGTGTCTGCTTGACGTTTCCCCATTACGGAGTGTCATTGTCGGACGTTTCCCTGATGCGGAGTGTCTGTGTTGGACGTTTCCCTGATGCTGAGTGTCGCTTGTTTGACGCAGAGGTCGATGTTGGAATTGGTTGGTTTGATTTGTTTGATTTGAGTCGACATCAGCATCGCTACACTGGAATATGGTACCAGGAGCGAATCATCATTTGTCATGAGAGAATTTTGGGATTGGTATTTTTGTCGGCATCTGCATTGCTGCACCGGAATAATGCCAGGAGCAACTCATCATTTGCCCCGGGAGAATTTGGGAATTGGTTTTTTTTCGGCATCTGCATTGCTGCACTGGAATAATGCCAGGAGCAACTCATCATTTGCCCTGGGAGGATTTGGGAATTGGTGGCTTAGGAGACAGGTTTAGATCCCTATAGCCTAAGGCTTTTCAATTTTATGGGCCGTAAGGATCCCATAAAAGCATTTTCTCCCTATGAGTCGAAAGGATCTCGTAGGTGTATTTTCTCCTTAGGAGTCGTGGGGACTCCTAAGTGTGTTGCTCCTTTGTAAGTCGTAAAGATCTCACGCGGGAGCTTTCTCCTCACAAAGTCGAGAGGACTTTGCGAGTGCATTTCATCTCCTTTTTACGAGTTTGCGCCCTTTCGGGTTTTCACAAACTCGCCGGTAGTCCTGCTGTTTCTACTCATGGAGCCTTTTCGGGTTTTCATCCGTGCCCATTTTGCTTGTGGACATACCTTCTTTTTTCTTCTCTTTTTTTTTTGAGTCTTCCCCGCCGGTGGGACTTTGAATGTGGTCTCGCCGGTAGGACTTGGGAGAGATTGGGATCGTTTTACGCCCGTGGATTGTATACGGTTTTGCAGGATGTATGATCCAGACTGTAGGGCCGAAAAAATTTTCGGGACTTTGTTGGCGTCTGCATCGCTGCACTTGAATATGGTACCGGGAGCGACTCATCATTCGCCGTTGGGGTATGAGTTTGGAATTTGGTTGGCGTCTGCATCGCTGCACTAGAATATGGTACCAGGAGCGACTCATCATTCGCCATTGGGGTATGGGATTTGGAATTTGGTTGGCGTCTGCATCGCTGCACTGGAATATGGTACCAGGAGAGACTCATCATTCGCCATTTGGGATTTAGAAAGCGATGGCTTAGGAGACAGGTTTAGATCCCTATCATCTAAGACTTTTCAATTTTATGGGCCGTGAGGGTCCTATAAAAGCATTTTCTCTCTACGAGTCCCACATGTGTATTTTCTCCTTAGGAGTCGTAAGGACTCCTAAGTGTGTTTTTCCTTTGTGAGTCGTAAGGATCCCACAAAAGTTTGTTCTCCTCATGTATCGTGGGGACACATGAGTAGGTCATCTCAATGGAGCATAATTCCATAGGCGGAGGCCAGCCGCGTAACTGGTGGTTGTGGTGGGGCATGGGTATGCGGAGAATTATTTAAGCCCGTGGATTGTATACGGCAGTCAATTTAGGGACTAGCCGTAGGGCTGGGAGAGTTTTGGGAGCTTGAATTTTGTTGGCGTCTGCATCGCTGCACTGGAATATAGTACCAGGAGCGACTCATCATTCGCTTTTGTTTTGTTTTTTTCGTTTTGTTTTTGTTTTACCGCGATTGCTCAATCATTTCAGCTTTTATTATCGTGAAAATCGCGATTGCCCTATCATTTTGGCTATTTATTCGCGGTTGCCCCATCATTTCGGCTTTATTTTCATTTTTATTTTCACTCGCTGATTTTTATTGCGAGTTGTCCCATCATTTCGGCTTTTCTTTATTTTTCTTTTATTTACACATTTTTTTTACATTCCCAGTTTAACGACTTAGAGGTCGATTGTTCCCAGTTTAATGACGTGGTGGTCGTGGGTTTTCTTATCCCAGCTCCTCGAACTTTGATCTTGGTGGGGCTGTGTTGCTGACCGTAGCTCTGTGGCTTGTCGGTACATTTGGCGACTGTGAGGCTTTCCCAAGTTTGTATTGGTTCTCCACCCAGTCTTTAAAAATATAGCAGTTTTCAATGGTATGACCCGCCATTCTATGGTAAGGGCAGTATAGGGGATTGCTAGTCATGTTCATCTCCTGTGGCCTCTTTGGAGTAGGCAGTTGAAGACCGTTGTTCAAGGCGTTCACGAATATTTCGCGGACTTTATCCCTCATGAAGGAGTATACTTTCTTCTTTCTCTCTATTGGAGTAGGTGCCCTTACTGATGCTGGACCCCGAGGACGATAAGTCTTTGGTTCGCCTAATGTCCACTTACCACGTTCAGTGTGCGTATCGGAGGGACTGGAGGCTAATCGCATCCGTTTTTCACAAAGGTGTTCCTCTCTCGGGCTGGAGGGAGCATCGGTCGGCTGCTTCCGGATATTAATCCCCAGCTCACGAACCAAAATTTGATTTTGCTGTAATTGCAATCGGGCGACTTGGGTCGTGAGGTCCGCCACGACATTTGCCAGCTTGTCGACTTTAGAATGGACCTTGGCCATCTTCTCATCCTGTCCTGAAGCTGCCTTTGAAGCCATTGGAATAATGCTTGTTTTATAGTTCCGGGTATGACAACGGTGTCATCCCTACCGCCTGAACTTGATTCAGCATGAACCACGGGTTCCTTTGGGTCAATGGCCTGAGCGGGCTCTTTATCATTTAGATCGGGTCGATGTTGGATGGCAACAACCGCGTCCTCGTCATGGTTATAAGGCGTAGGAGGACTTGTTCCTTTGAGCTCCATCATAAACCGTATGAGTTGTGTACCCGTCTATTGCCTCTTCATTGGCAATGTTGCTCGCTTGGCTCTTAGCTTGTTGCCTTGGTCCGCTCTTTTTAGAGAAAGACAGATGTCTGAGAAAACCAGGTCCCTGAAGGACTTCGGTCCCCGTTTGTATGAAATTGGCGGTCGCAGCTTGATTGTTTGTTAGCACGCCAGGGGACAATGATATTTCTCCCGTCTTGTATTTTTTCTCGACCCAATCCTTTAAGATGAAGCAATCTTCAATAGTGTGTCCCAGCACTCGGTGGTATGGGCAAAAGTTGGGATGATCAGTCCTGTTCGCTTCACTTAGCCTTTTTGGTTCTGGCAGCCGCAGGCCATTCTTCAGAGCATCTTTAAAAGTTTTGTGGACCTTGTCCCTTCGGAATGAGTAGACCTTATTTCTTCTTTCCTCCAAAGTTGGCTCTCGAGATTTGTTAGTTCTTGCTCCGCCCGCTCTCTGCTTATTTAGAGAATCGGTACTGTTAGAACTTCCGCCTTTTTGGTTGTCGTCCCTCCAAGGTTTTGGTCTGTTTGTGAACTGAAGATCCTGAGTGGACTCGGGCTTTGAGCGTTCCAACGTTTGGACCTTTTTGGTCAGCTCTTGGAAAGTTTTAAAGCCTGCGGTGCACAGGAAAGGCTTCATCCAGTCCTTCAGATTTTCTATAAGAAGACTGACGGATTGGTCTTGCTCCAACGGTGGTTCGCATTTGACAGAGAGATTGCGCCATCGGACTATAAAATCCATGTTGCTTTCGTTGTTCTTTGGCTCTGTCCTTACGAGGTCGGCAATGGTGATTTTATCGCTGACACTCATGAACCTTTGCTTGAACATGGATTCTATTTGAGCGAACGTTGTGATCGAGTCATCTGGTATGCTTGCATACCAATCGAAAGCAACATCCGTCAAGCTATTAACAAACTGACGGAGGAGGAGTGCATCATTACCCCCAGTATTTGCGCATGATGCTTTAAATTGGGCAATGTGCCGGTTCGCATTTCCCATCCCATCGAACCTTTCAAATTTGGGGACGACATAGCCAGTGGGAAACTCTACAAGATCGTACCGAGCAGGATATGGTCTCCCGCTACCGCTGGCATCCTTTTGCTCTCCTGCTTCGGCTACCAACGTTTTGACTTTGTTGGCAACCAAATCCATGATTTGATCTTGAGTTAGTGGGTTGCTGTCATCGGCCGCCAAGACATTTCCCGAGATAGGATGTGACTGGTCTTCATGCGGTCCGCCCAATTTTGGATTTGAGGGAATAGGCGTCGGCTGTTTCGGGGCACCGTTTCCCGGTTCATGAGAGCCCTGCGCCTGATTGGGCGGCTGATAGGCAAGTTGGGCCGTGAGCTGTGGGACGACATTTGTCAAGTCGTCAATTTTTGAGTAGAGCTTGGCCATCTCCTTGTCTTTTTTTGAGCTGCTTTCGGAGCTCTTGAAGCAGCTCTTGCTCCGCGGTCCTGGGGCGGAAAGTCGGCTCTTCTTCGCTTTCCGAGCCCGACTCCTCATGGACGGAAGGGTCTTTCTGCCTATCATCCTCATCGAGAGGGTTTTCATCACCCAGCAGAGACGGCTGTTCTTGGAAAGCGGCAACCACATTCAAGCCAGATTGGATCTGGGATGTAGTGGCCCCATTTTTGCTCTTGCTGTGCGTGCCCACCATGTAGACAGTGTGGACCTCATATCCAGCCATTTCTTTATCTTTGGCGGGGTAACCCTGTTCCTCGAACCTCATGAGGTTCAACCTAGCAGGAGCCCTAGCCCTTTTGTTGGCTCTATATCTGAGCCTTTTCTGCCTTGGCTTCTTAATTTTAAAGGCTTGGCGGGCATCCATTCCCTGGGAAGCCACCGTGAGTCGGTCGACGGGGAGCTTAGAGAAGACACCCGATCGAGCAGTTGTCAGGGGCACCGCCGGAGCTTGCTCGAGACGCCTTGTTGCTTTGTTGGTGTCGATGGCCTTGCCCCCAGTTGGGGCCAAGGAGAGCCATTCAAACACCGACTTGCGTTTGAGTTGGGGCGCCTTCGAGACCACCACATTTGGCCTCTTGCCTTTCGAGACCGATTTGTCTGTCACCGGGGCTTGAGGAGCTGGGATGGCGCCAAGAGGCATGAACATAATAGAGCCGAATGGTAGCAGCGGCTCCTCCCATTGTCGCCCGAGACTGGCCGGGAGGACCGTCCTGGAGTCTATCTTCATCGTGTAGGAGACGTGAGCCGTGCTGAGAACTGAGTTCATCTTTGGAGACATTGTTGAAAGGTGATTGCTCGAAAACCCTGCATGGAAAGGCATTATTTTAGTATAAATATAGATATGTATATTGATTGAGTTCGCATGAACGTTTAACACGAAATATGGGAGGAGAGATAGGTCCCACCGGGCGTGCCGGAATCTGTAGGGTGTTTTTCGTCACCCCATTGAGATGGGAATACGTGCGCGCTGGTCAGGCGTACTACAGATTCCCCCTGCTTAGGGTAGGCCGGGTTTTAATGATTGTTGGGATCCGAATCTCTGGCAGCCGCGGACTAAACTGTCGTTAATTACCCCTCGCCTTTGGAGCGAGGGAACCTCCGATTGACGAGTTAAACTGGTCATGCGAACTCAATGTGCAGTGTACGTGTGTTGTGTTTTGAAAGGGTGTTTTGGATATATCGGGAGCCACGCAGAGTTTTTACGGGGGTCCCGCTACCCGGATAGCGGGCTGGGGGTCAAGGGGGCTAGCAGCCCCCTTGCGGGGTGCGGGGCAACGCCCCGTTAGAAATTTTTTTCAACAGGGGCAGTGTCGTGGAGTATGCGTGTGTGTACATATGTATGCATATGTATATATATATATGTATATATATATATATATGTATATATATATATATATAAAAAGTTAAAAGGGTATCCAAGGGATGCGTGGGGCCAGCGCCTTGAGCGCTGTGCGCTTAGGTGCTGTGCGCTTAGGCGCAAGCGCGCCACGTGTCGGCACGCGGGCGCTTTGCGCTCGAGCGCTGGGCGCTGGACGCAAACGCGCCACGTGTCGGCACGCGGGCGCTTTGCGCCCGAGCGCTGGCGAGAAAAATGGGCTTTTAGTCCCAGAAATAGGGTTTAGAATGGAGTTAAACTCCTAAAAATGTTTTGGTTGAGGAAATGGGTTCTTCTTCTTCCTCCTCTGTTGGCTGGATCAAGAGATGTGAGATCTAAAAATCTTTTCTTTTTGAGATCTAATGACAGATCCAAGTTCCCCTTTATGGGTTTTGTGGTGAAAAACTATTTAGTTTTATAAAATGAAGAGTAAAACTCTTGATTTAATTCAAAAGAAAGAAGAAGGTTTTGGAACCTTGAAGAAGGAGGAAAGATCTCAGATCTAAATTTTTTTTTGGAGAGAGAAAAAGTTGTGAGATATTTTCATTATTTTTTCCTTTATAGGCTATACACTTTACATATAGCCCCTTGGGCTTTACAAAAATGTCATTTTAGCCATCCCATGGCTCATGTGCCATCTCTTTTTGCACATAAGCCATGGGCTTATAAAAAATTAGCTTTATGCTCATTTTGCATGCATTCATGCACAAAAAATACATAAAAATTATTTATTACATGATTTGGTTGTTGGCATGGGGGAGGCCGGCCGCTTCATGGTCGGGCTCGCTCCGGGCATTGGCCCACTTGGCTTGGGGTTGACTTTGATTTTGACTTGGTCAACCGGGGTGTAAATTTTTACCCCAACATCTACCAGATCATACTGAGCAGGATATGGTCTCCCACTACTGCTGATATCTTTTTGCGCTTCGGCTTCGGCTACCAAGGTTTTGACTTTGTCCGCAACCAAATCCATGATTTGATCTTGAGTTGGTGGGCTACTGTCATCGGCAGCCAAGACATTTTCCGAGATAGGATGCGACTGATTTTCATGCGGTCCGCCCACTTTTGGATTTGAGGGAACGGGCGTCGGCTGTTTCAGGACACCGTTTCCCGGTTCATGAGAGCCCTGCGCCTGATTGGGTGGCTGAGAGGCAAGTTGGTCCGTGAGCTGTAAGACGACGTTTGTCAAGTCGTCAATTTTTAAGTAGAGCTTGGCCATCTCCTTGTCTTTGCTTCTGAGCTGTTTTCGGAGCTCTTGGAGAAGTTGCTGCTCTGCGTTCTTGGGACGGAAGATTGGCTCATCTTCGCTTTCCGAGCCCAACTCCTCATGGACCGAAGGGTCCTTCTGCCTATCATCCTCATCGAGAGGGTTTTCATCATCCAGCGGAGGCGGCTGTTCTTGGGAAGCGGCAACCACATTTAAACCAGATTGGATTTGAGATGTGGTGGCCCCGTCCTTGCTCTTGCTGCGCGTGCCCACCATGTAGACAGTGTGGACCACATATCCAGCCATTTCCTCGTCTTTGGCGGGGTAACCCTGTTCCTCGAACCTCTTGAGGTTCAGCCTAGCAGGAGCCCTAGCCCTTTTGTTGACTCTATATCTGAGCCTTTTCTGCCTTAGCTTCTCAATTTTAAGAGCTTGGCGGGCATCTGTTTCCTGGGAAGCCACCGTGAGTCGATTAGCGGGGAGCTTAGAGAAGACACCCGATCGAGCAGTTGTCAGGGGCACCGCCGGAGCTTGCTCAAGATGCCTTGTTACTTTGTTGGTGTTGATGGCCTTTCCCCCAGCTGGGGCCAAGAAGAGTCGTTCAAACACCGACTTACGTTTGAGTTGGGGCGCCTTCGAGACCACCACATTTGGCCTCTTGCCTTTCGAGACCGGTTTATCTGTCACCGGGGCTTGAGGAGATGGGATGGAGTTAGCTGACACGAACAGAATAGAGCCGAATGGTAGTGGCGGCTCTTCCCATTGTCACCCGAGACTGGCCGGAAGGACAGTCTTGGCGTCCATCTTCATCGTGTAGGAGATGGGAGCTGTGTCGAGAGCTGAGCTTATCCTTGGAGACATTGTTGAGAAGCGATTGCTTGAAAACCTACCTGAAAGAGCATTATTTTAGTATAAATATAGATATGTATATTGATTGAGTTCGCATGAACGTTTAACCCGAAATATGGGAGGAGAGATGGTCCCACCGGGCGTGCCAGAATCTGTAGGGTGTTTTTCGTCACCCCATTGAGATGGGAATACGCGCGCGCTTATCAGGCGCATTACAGATTCCCCCTGCCTAGGGTAGGCTGGGGTTTATTGATTGTGGGGATCTGAATCTCCGGCAGCCGCGGACTAAGCTGCCGTTAATTACCCCTCGCCTTTGGAGCGAGGGAACCTCCGATTGATGGGTTAAACTGGTCATGCGAACTCAACGTGCAGTGTTGTGTTTGAAGGGGTTTTGGATATATCGGGGGCTTCGCAGAGTTTTTACGGGGGTCCCGATACCCGAATAGCGGGCTGGGGGTCAAGGGGGTTAGCAGCTCCCTTGCGGGGTGTGGGGCAACGCCCCAACCTAAATTTTTTTTGAGAGGGACAGTGTTGTAGAGTATGTGTGTGTGTGTACATACATACACACACACACACACACACACACACACATATATGAAAAAAGGAAAGGGCATCCAAAGGATGCGTGGGGGCCAGCGCCTCGCGTGTCTAACACGCGAGCGCTGGGCGCTGGCGCACCACGTGCCCGTCACGTGGACGCTGGGCGCTCGAGCGCTAACGCACCACGTGTCCGGCACGTGCACTGGGTGCTCGAGCGCTAGCGCACCACGTGTCCGGCACGTGGACGATGGGCGCTTGAGCGCTAGCGCACGACGTGTCCGGCACGTGGGCGCTGGGCGTTTGAGCGCTCGGGCGCTAGGCGCTCGGGTGCTTGGGCGCCGGCGAGGAAGAGGGGGCTTTTAGTCCCAGAAATAGGATTTAATATCCCAAAAGAGGATTTAGAGTGAAGTTAAACTTCTAAGATGTTTTGGAGTTGATGAAAGGGGTTATTCTTTGGAGCCCTGGGTCTTTCCCAAAATGGGGTTTTCGGAGATGGGCCTTGTTCGTAACAGAATACAGCATTTTATACCGCCCATTCTTATGCTCGTGTGTTTATAGGTAGGTACTTTTAATCCGTGTTTGTTACATATTTACAGAGTACAGGTTTTCAGTCCAAATATTGCAAATCAAGACAAAATCTCCACAGTTACACCAAATACAGAACATCTGTCACAGTAGATAAAAGCCGGGTTCCGGTCATCCATATCCGTCCAGTGCCGTGTACCTGTTCCTGAGACAAGACATATGACAGTGGTCATTCGTGTCTGGGACAAGCACAGAGCACGAGGGGGGCAGCACAAGAATCAATGGGTGCGCGGAGCTCGAGAGAGATAGAAGTCAAAAGTGAAGAAAAGATAGCAATCTTGGACTAAAAATTCTGAAGATATTCTGGAAAGATTATCAGAAAATATATGTACCAGACAACAGGGGACAGCAGACCAGGGACCTACAGAAAAGCCCATGCCCTGAACCCTCTATAGTGCGGCGGATCCGCGGCCAATAGGGGGTATTGACCGCGGATCCGCGGCCTTACTGACTCCTTGTCGTGTCGTGTTTTGGGGGTAGTTTGGGGACTTCATATTGTGGCAGATTCTTGCCCTAGGTCTTCAACCCTCTGCCTATAAATACTCCAGAATGGAGCTAAGCCAAGGGTCCAATTTTTGTGTCCATTCTTTTGTAGTTTTTGTTCTTTTTCTTCTTCTTCTTCATTCTTTTTCCATGAAAATTGTAGTGAGAGCTTTTTGAGTGGGAGATCAATAAAGATGAGGGCTTTTTGTATCATTCTCTTTTGTTTCTTCTTCCCCTTGAGATTCTTGCTTTCTCTTGATCATTCAACCTCTTCATTGAGCTTGAATGGTTAAGGGTTAGTTATTGATCTCAAGGGTCGTATTTTCTTATGGAATTAGCGCTTCAATTCATATGCGTTCTCTACCCTTCTCTTGATCTTGCAACCTCTTGATTGAGCTTGCAAGTTTAAGGGTTGGCTATTGATCCCATGCTTGTCTTGAGTTCTATGTTCTTGTAATTACTTTCTTGTTCTCTTTATCGCTTTTTATTACTTGTTTATTATTATCTTGCTTTACTTTCATGCACTTAAATTCCTTGCATTTAATTACTTGTAATCTTTTCTTTTCTTTGTTCTTTTCTTTTGCTCTCTTTTGTTCATTTTGTGAATGTTGTAATTATTGTCGTTGTTAAGAATCAATACGGTATTGTAAGTTAATATCTTCTTTCTCATTTCCTTTTCCCGTTATTTTCCATTGAACTCCGCCCAAACCATACGCAAGCGCTCCGTTAGGCACCCTACCCTGACAAGGTAACTGTGATTCCTAACCGCGACCGGTTGCGTTCGGTTTGGCCGGAGGCGAAAGCAAGAGACAAGAATGGAAGGACAAGGGTAAATAAGCCGTATTCCATGAATACCACGCTTAAATCCCCTAATCCACGTTGTTGCCGATTGCTCTAGCTTCAATTGGTCAAGACTCGGCTCAAAGGTTTTGAGTACGGATTTCTTTAGCTTACATTATCGTATCTTTTCTTAACAACTTTATACTTGCAAATAAACACATAGATTAGATCAAACAAACATACAGATTCTTTATTGACTCGTCTAAGACAAGGAAGGACATACAACCATCTCCCTGTGGATCGACCCGTGCTCAACCGGTTAGCTGCATAGCGACACCGTCCTGATCGCGGTTATACTTTAATTCTTTGAACATCCGACACGCCAAAAGCGTGCGATCAAATGGCGCCGTTGCCGGGGAGACGGTAGCGTATTTTATTTCTTGTTATTCGGGTTAATATTCTTTCTGTATATATTTCAAAAAAAAAAAATCTTTTTGTTATTTTTGATAATTTTTGTGGGCAAGTGTGCAGATTTTTGCGTATTTGCAAACTGCGATTGTGGGGAGCAAAGTGTACGTTCAAAGTTAAGGTGATTACGAAGTACAGTGCCAAAGATCCGGGTAGTTTGACCCGCGCAAGCGAACTTTTCAAGCTTACCGGATTTGATTCAACGGGGGTTTCCTAACCCAAAACTTAACGGTACGTACTTTACTAACACCTTCTTCTCAAATCCGACGCTTCCAATATACTATTCTTTGCAGGATTCTTTGCAAGTTCGCTAGCAAACGCTAAAAAAAAAATTTACTAACCCGTATTTGTTGCAGTGCCGCGCTTAAACTAAAAAACGATTGTTTGATTCTTTATAGAATTTTTATTGAATTGCGCATTGCATACATTAATACGGACTTAAGGGCAAGCGAACCCCACAATATACGGTAAAGGATTTCATCACCTTTTCCGTGGCGCACAAATCACGAACTTGAGCATAACGTTTACCCACACAAAATTTAAAAGAAACTAGACTTTAAGCCTTAAGGACTTCGCGCTCACTAGGAGAAGTTAACTGTGTTTAGAACCTCGCTTAACGGTATATTGTTTACGGGGTGTCTAGGAAAGTGTTAACGGCGAAACCGCCAAAAGAGAAAGGGTTATTTAATTAAGGAACTTCGCGAAAGCGTTGGAAAACCTTCCCTTATCTCTGCACTTACCTGGCCTCGTGATCAGTGTATCTTGAGCCTGTTTCTCGACACAGTTTTACTTCGACAATTAAGTTCTGGAGCAGGTCTAGTTGACCTAGGTGAACCCTAGAACGATTAGGTGTGTGGTATTTTTGTGTCGTGATTGTTTTTGTCCATATTCTTTTTGTGTATACTTCATTCTTCTGTTAATATATATATAAAAAAAAACACATTCTTTTTCCCTCCTTTTCTCTACCTTTCTCTCTCTCTCTTCATATCATGGGTACCCCACCTCGCAAAACTCTTGCCGAACTTTGGTACCCACAACCAGACATTACCTCAAACGGTTCTTGCTTTGGCCGAACTTCGAACGACCCATCCATGCCAAAAATTTCATTGAGAGATCGGATAGACGCGTCTAGGACAAACAATTTGACCCCGCAATCCACTTCGTATCAACCATTTCAAACATTCATCCCTTCTTACGTTGATACCCCTTCTTCGAGTCATGTTGTAACTCCGAGACCAATGTCTCTTGCTGAACGAATTGAACTATCTCGCAGCCGATCTTTCACTCCTTTCACCACTCCAAATTCTTGGGATCAACAATTCCATTCACCTTCTTATCCAAATGTTGATCCTGCTCCTGTCCAGCCATTCAATTCCTACCAGTCCTACCCGACTTTTACACCTTCCCTAGACATTGCTTCTACACAGCCTTTTGGGAGCTTTCAGTATCCAAACAACTTTGAATCTTTTACTGAAACCCCTTCACAACCCATGTCTAGTCTGGAACAGTCGTTGGAAGACTTTAGGGTAGCGTCAAGCCAACAGATGATGGATTGAATGCGTCCATGGCCGCCCTCATGCAACCTAGTGACCCGGTAGCTAGTTTTCAACTAGCTCCAACTTTTTCAACGTATGATGACGCGGCAGGACAAGCTGTGAATTTGAGTGGAGAGAGTGAGATGTACCCCCTTCCAAATCAAACCTACCCGTCCCAAATTGAATCCCACAACTCCTGTTTTGAAAGTCTATCGAGTATCCCACATGATTTATCAATTGAAGATAGAATGATGAATGAGTTGTGCGACTTCGTAGTGTTTGATCTGCCCGATTGTGAAGGGTCCCTTCCAAGTGAAACCATACCTAATCCTTTTGACCTCTACACCTCCATCTTAGAACCAGAATCGATTAATATCCATGCTTTTGATGAGGTGTCAGAGAATTTTGATTTTTACTTGATTGAGGATATTGACGCTGGGAACATTTTGGATGATGAACCCGTAGATTTGGCTGAGTTTGCCTCTTCAAATCATCATCCCGAGTCATTAAATGTTTTTCCCGAACCCCATATGCGTCTGGACTTTGATGAAATATGCATGGATGAGCTTAACTTTGAGGAGAATTTTGAGGATATTTTTGAGGATGAAACAGTTCTAGATGATGAGTCGGATTTTCCAATTCATCCTGTTCCTGTCACTAACTATGTACACCCTCCTGAACCTTTAACCGATAACCTTCCTCAACCACTTCCCTCCATCCTTTCCATCGTTCCGACCTGGCAAGAAACCGTCTCACTTTCATTTACTATGTCTGGTTTACCAAGTTCGGCGTACCCATGGTTTCTTACGAATCTTGAGGGCTTTGACCCAATCTCTCGACGGGTTAATAGATTAGCACAATCGCTGTTTACACATCGCTCATCACAAATTGTGCTAATCTATTCACTCCATTTTTACCCTCAAGTTCGTACTCCACTTCTTTCTCCCTTCCGCCATTCTTCTTCTCATATACCGAGACCGTATACCACTTCTATCTCACTACGGTCTCGCGTATTCTCCCTCTCTTTTCTCTACGCCTTCTTCCACCAACCTGTACATTATAGCGATAAAATCTTTGAATGGTTGGTGCTCACTTTTGGCCTGTGTAAGGCCTTGTATAGCTTGATATTGTTCTTTCCCCCCTAATCCTGAACTTCAACGCTTAACAGTGGAAACACTGTTTTACTTAAGTTTAGGGGGGACACCTTTTTTGTATATATTTTTTGTTTTCCTTTTTGTATATAATTTGTTTTTAGGGGGAGCGCCGACAATTTTGACCTTCTTGGTATAGCCTGACAGTGAGGGCACTGTCAAGTTTAAGTTTAGGGGTGTGCTCGGTAAGCTTTCTTCCTTCGCATTCATTTGTATATTTTGCATTTGCATACCTTATTAAAAACCCACAAAAATCGAAAATTTTCCAAAAATATAAAAACTTTGTCGTCAAGTTAGCTAATAGGGTAACTTAGATCTTTATTCCGAAAGATTAGTTGATATGATAGAAATAACTAAATTCTAGGCTTAGGAATTGAAAACCCTAAAAATAACCCTCATTCTGTTTAAACTTGGTAAGTATACGTCCTTACAGTTTTTTTGAGAAATAGGTAATCTTGAGTTCAGTTCTTTAGTTAAAGTCAAGATGAAGGGAAAATATTGATGCTTTACTGAAGGATAAGTCTGAAAAATAGTTTCTTTTCTTGAGTTCAAATTTAGAAAGTATATACCCTACAAACTGCACATACACGCATCTTGAAACTTGGGATAGTAGAGGATACCTAGAAATACTCTTGCCTGAAAGCCTAGTATGAAAGAAAAAACGGTATTTAAAGCTAAACACCAAAAGAGCATGTGAAAAATATATCCGGTCTTGGAAAAAAAAAAGAAAAAGAAAAAGAAAAAAATAGAATAAAGTCAAGACCTGGAAACTGCTATTTACGCTTTAATGTTCACACATTCAGTAATCGGCCGTTAGTGCCTCAAGAAGCATTAATAGTCGCATGAAAGGTGTGTGAGCAAATCCGTCCATCCTTAATGAAAAGAAGTAGTATTAGGTATTAGGACAATGGTATTATAGCTTGAATTGAATTCTTAAGTGTAGGGGTGCAAATATACACACACGTAGGGGTATACAATCGATGTTTGGATAAAAGATAGAAATAAAGAATAAGACTTGTGTTTTCTGTAAAGTTGATAAAAATCCCTGATTTGAGGCCGCACTTTAGAAGGAAAACTCAGGAGAACCAATATCTTTCTAAACTTTTTTTTTGGAACGTATATGATCTAAGACTAAATAGATAGGAGGTGTGAAGTATTAGGGTTGGATATTTCTAACTTAGGATGATAGAATTTCTAACATAAATACTGAACTGTAGGAGTAGAATCTATGTTAACTTATGAAACTAGCTAGACGGGATTTTGTGGGTAGTATCCGCTGAAAACCCTCAGGAGACAACACTCCTCCTACTAGGGACACCTAGAGATTTAACGGCTTATTGCACGTGCTCAGTGTAATCGCGTTCCCTGCGAAAGTGCGGTTAGGATTTTCTTTTTTGTGAATAATTGGTTTTGCTCGGGACGAGCAAAAGTTAAGTTTGGGGGTATTTGTTCATAACAGAATACGACATTTTATACCGCCCATTCTTATGCTCGTGTGTTTATAGGTAGGTACTTTTAATCCGTGTTTGTTACATATTTACAGAGTACAGGTTTTCAGTCCAAATATTGCAAATCAAGACAAAATCTCCACAGTTACACCAAATACAGAACATCTGTCACAGCAGATAAAAGCCGGGTTCCGGTCATCCATATCCGTCCAGTGCCGAGTACCTGTTCCTGAGCAAGACATATGACAGTGGTCATTCGTGTCTGGGACAAGCACAGAGCACGAGGGGGGCAGCACAAGAATCAATGGGTGCGCGGAGCTCGAGAGAGATAGAAGTCAAAAGTGAAGAAAAGATAGCAATCTTGGACTAAGAATTCTGAAGATATTCTGGAAAGATTATCAGAAAATATATGTACCAGACAACAGGGGACAGCAGACCAGGGACCTACAGAAAAGCCCATGCCCTGAACCCTCTATAGTGCGGCGGATCCGCGGCCAATAGGGGGTATTGGCCGCTGATCCACGGCCTTACTGACTCCTTGTCATGTCGTGTTTTGGGGGTAGTTTGGGGACTTCATATTGTGGCAGATTCTTGCCCTAGGTCTTCAACCCTCTGCCTATAAATACTCCAGAATGGAGCTAAGCCAAGGGTCCAATTTTTGTGTCCATTCTTTTGTAGTTTTAGTTCTTTTTCTTCTTCTTCTTCATTCTTTTTCCATGAAAATTGTAGTGAGAGCTTTTTGAGTGGGAGATCAATGAAGATGAGGGCTTTTTGTATCATTCTTTTTTGTTTCTTCTTCCCCTTGAGATTCTTGCTTTCTCTTGATCATTCAACCTCTTCATTGAGCTTGAATGGTTAAGGGTTAGTTATTGATATCAAGGGTCGTATTTTCTTATGGAATTAGCGCTTCAATTCACATGCGTTCTCTACCCTTCTCTTGATCTTGCAACCTCTTGATTGAGCTTGCAAGTTTAAGGGTTGGCTATTGATCCCATGCTTGTCTTGAGTTCTATGTTCTTGTAATTACTTTCTTGTTCTCTTTATCGCTTTTTATTACTTGTTTATTATTATCTTGCTTTACTTTCATGCACTTAAATTCCTTGCATTTAATTACTTGTAATCTTTTCTTTTCTTTGTTCTTTTCTTTTGCTCTCTTTTGTTCATTTTGTGAATGTTGTAATTATTGTCGTTGTTAAGAATCAATACGGTATTGTAAGTTAATACCTTCTTTCTCATTTCCTTTTCCCGTTATTTTCCCTTGAACTCCGCCCAAACCATACGCAAGCGCTCCGTTAGGCACCCTACCCTGACAAGGTAACGGTGATTCCTAACCGCGACCGGTTGCGTTCGGATTGGCCGGAGGCGAAAGCAAGAGACAAGAATGGAAGGACAAGGGTAAATAAGCCGTATTCCACGAATACCGCGCTTAAATCCCCTAATCCACGTTGTTGCCGATTGCTCTAGCTTCAATTGGTCAAGACTCGGCTCAAAGGTTTTGAGTACGGATTTCTTTAGCTTACATTATCGTATCTTTTCTTAACAACTTTATACTTGCAAATAAACACATAGGTTAGATCAAACAAACATACAGATTCTTTATTGACTCGTCTAAGACAAGGAAGGACATACAACCATCTCCCCGTTGATCGACCCGTGCTCAACCGGTTAGCTGCATAGCGACACCGTCCTGATCGCGGTTATACTTTAATTCTTTGAACATCCGACACGCCAAAAGCGTGCGATCAGGACTCCTTCTTCCTCTTATGTTGGCAGGATCTTGAAGATCAAGAGATGTGAGATTTTAAAAATCTCTTCTTTTTGAGTTCTGATGGGAGATCTAAGCTCCCCTTTGTGGGTTTTGTGGTGAAAAACTATTTAGTTTTAGAAAAGAAAGAGTAAAATTCTTGATTTAATTCAAAAGAAAGAAGAAGGTTTAGAACCTTCAGAAAGGGGAAAGAGGCACAAACCCTAGATTTTGAGGGGAATGAAAAAAGTATATCTTTATTCATCATCATGTTGCCTTTTATAGGCTTACATATTTGCATATAGCTCCTTGGGCTTTACAAAATGGCATTTTGCCCATCCCATGGCTCATGTGCCATTTGTTTTTGCACATAAGCCATGGGCTTTACAAAAATTTGGCTTTATACCCATTCATGCATAAAAAATTACATAAAAATTATTTATTACATGGTTTTGTTGTTGGCATAGAGAGGCTTGGCCGCGGGCTCGGCTTGGGCATGGGCCTGCTTGACCTGGGCTTGGGCCCACCTGGCTTGGGGTTGACCTTAACTTTGACCCGGTCAACCGGGGTGCAAATTTTGACCCCAATATATATGTATGTGTACAACCTTACTCTAGGGTTCACGACTAAGAAACCAACTAAATCCTTCCTTCAATTCTCGCTAACACTAACCCATGATCTCCTAAAGCTTTTCTTGCTAAGTGTTCATATCTCTGAATAACACATCTAAGTCACATCATACCATTTCTTACGACATTGCGGGGGTGCTATACGCCATCCACCCGATTTCCCCCGTAGATATAAATCTACTCACTTCTATCCTGCTTGCTGGAATCGATGACGCCATGCTCGTCCTCGTCGTCTCGAAGTCCACGTGGGGGGTACCTACATATCATATATATGGCATCTTAAACGGAAATCACGCATGAAAACCAAAATGTCGCACGAATCACACATAGGACAAAACCTATAGTTTACGCATGCAAAACACAATTAATTAACCCTCGTCGTTGACGTTCGAACGCCTCATGACGGAATTAAAACCAAATGCAAAAACTAAAGTCTCAAAATCGCAAAATATGGAAATAGCAACTAGGGAAAACCACCCCCAGATTTCGTCTCAGGTAAAATTAGCAAATTTTGCATATGGGGTTGCCTAGATATCAGATAACAATGCCACAGACCAAAGATCACAAGTTTTCATCCCAACATGGCCACAATTTGCGGCCAATATGAATAAATATGTGGCCATGGTAATGAATTAGCGGCTAGGGTTTCAGGGGTAGTCTTCTGGTCACCTGCATAACTCTCAGTCTTCGCTAAATAATTTCCCAGGTTCCCGAGTCACTCCAGATTCCTAAATACCAATTTCCAGTTCATAAAAAGCCGTAAAACAATTTCAGCAACTAAGTAAAACACTTCCAGATTTTCCTCAGGTGACAATTAGGACATTTTGCATACAGGAGGGGTCTAATTTACTGGAGATGGAGCTATAGAACAAATACGAACCAAAATGGACCAGGTCTGGCCGCAAATTGCGGCCAGAGGGGATTTATTTGCGGCCTGGGTGAGGGTATAGGGGCTGGGGTCTTGGGTGATGCTTACTAGGTGCCTGCACACTCCTCTTTGCTTGCTAAATAACTTTATAAGTCTCCGGGTGTTAGCAGATTCAGTTTTCCTATCACAATTCTCACAATTTCAATGTCGGAAGAAATTCAAAGTTCGCGTTCCGGGGTTAAGTCTCAGGTTTGGGTATGAATTCTAGCACTAGGGGGTTTGTGTGGCCTCTACTAAGCTCAATTACACATCACTACTCAAGAATTCCACAAAACCCTAACTAGGAATTTTCAAAGTTCACTAAACCGCACCAAAACACTTCTAATCTTGTATGGGTGCTAAGTTGTATGGGTGCTAAGTAGTGGAAATATAATGCTAATGGTGCAGAAATTAGCTCAATTGGCAACTCAAGAATTTTCTTGAGTTGCCCAACGTCATCAAAATTCGATTTTTCTTGGTCCAATGTGCTTCCCTTGAGCTTGTGCATGCTTTTTGTGAAATGGAGATGGGGTTTTGAGTTTGTTTTGGGGGTGTTTTGAGGCTTGAAGTGGAGGGGGGAGATGGGGTTGTCATAGGTGAAAAGAGAGAAGAAATAGTGAAGAGATGAAGAGAGAAACAATAAGCTATGCCTAGGTTTGACCCCTCACCCTTTCTCTGTCATGCCCATCTCTCTTGTCATCATGATACTTCTTTGACTTTTCTTTTTTCTTTTCTTTTCTTTTCTTTTGTTTTCCCTTTTCAATTAAAACAACAACCATGCTATAAAAAAAGAGAAGGTCATGATAAAATGTAACAAGTGCTAAAAATGACTTAGTGCATATCATGTGCACAAAACCGGATTAATGCGAGATTAGCGATATTTAATCGCGATTAGCACTAAAATGGTGTATAATAAATCATAAAATTTCATAATTTGAATAAATCACATAAAACAACCTCTTTTCCGTAATTTCCATAATTTTCCAAAATTTTCCCAATTTATCGGTATTTAATTATACCGCCTTATTAAAATATTCAATATAATATTATTTAATTATAAAAATTCCCAAAATTAATATTTTATTTTCCTGAAATGTTACAATTAACCCCCATCACAGAGGGGTCAAGTAAGCTATTTTCACCCCACTTAGCGTTACTCTGCTCGGATCTTGTGCTAACTTGATCGTCGGAGGGTCCTCGGTGGTACCAAACCGTCCCGGGACTTCCTTGCAGGTACTCGGCGCAAACTCCTCAAAACCACCATTCTCCTCAAAACCCATTGAGACCCACACGCAACAGGAGATCACCTCCAAGATGCACCGGAAGATCGACGAAAGACAACATCTGACGGAGACCCGAAAAGGACCTCCATCAGTTGGCGCCATCTGTAGGAAACTTAAGCTCCACAAAAATAAAAGTTGGCCTTCCGATCTCCATTCACATAGCATGCGATCATCTTGAAGATCTAGGTACCAGCCGCCGCCTCCCCCTCACCGGAGGCGCGGATGAACCTTCTCCGGCGACCGTCATCAACGCCCTCGCCGGCCGAATAGACCGACCACAGTCCATCGTGGAGGCGCTTGTCCACGTCCAAACGGCCGGGCCAGGGCCCCAGATCGCCGCTCCTCCGCCTCCAAAAGACTCTGCCCTCGTCGGCACGGCTGACCACCGGCAGGCTGTTGGAGATAGTGCCCTCAAAGTCAATTATTGGATCGCAGGTACGTGATTGCAATGATTGAGGCAGGACCTATAACGATATGACAGTCTTGCTCGAGATGATAGTATGCTATCTGGTTTGTCTTTATCATCGTATACATACTTTAGTTCGCTATTGCATGATTGATAGAGCCCATAGGATTCTGCTTGACAGCCAGCAGTATGATGGTGATCATATACGTGGGAGCTGGGGTCTATAAGCGCATCCTTAAAGTATCCCTAGTCGTGGGAGTTTCGAGACAGGGCATCGATACTCCAGAGTAGACTAGTGTATACAGTCGAGACCCCGACGAGGGGCGGTGGCCGGTCTCACAATCCATTGGTGTCAGTTGGTTCACCTAAGATGTATACATGTGCTCATTGGGTTATGAGTACATCGGACAGGACTCGCTGGGAACATACTAGTTGGTATTATACATATCGTCAGATAGTAGTTCTCTGGTGACATATGTACAAGTTAGTCTGTCGACCTGAGATCGTCATTTGTCTCGTGTGAGTTCCTACTGTGATTTGATTCCTACCCTACCACGCTCAAAGGAGACGTGCAAAGGTATTTTTTGGGTACAGTCCCGAGCCACATGGAGGCAGTGAGCGGATCGTCGGGGATTCGTCTCTCCCGGTATTGGGGGTTGATGTCGCACAGTGCACGGGTGGCCATCACTAGAAATCCTCGGCTGAGGTAATGGAGAATTACTGATTTGGATCAGTAGTTTCTCAGGTGGTGATGGGTTTCATGCCGACACGATTTATCGCGTTATTAGGGGTCTGACTTTATCCACCCCCTAGACTCGATATGCGATACTCTTTAGACGAATGGACCGGACTGTATGTATATTGTCACTGTTAGGCTCAGTAGGGTTTATGGATGAGTTCGCTCGTCAGCTTCTCTTCCAATCAATACATAGGCAACCGTTACGTACAGCTTGTACCTCTGACGTGCTAGTGGTTATACCCAGTGCCAGTGTGTTGATGAGTCATTAGAGTCCCCCACAGACCGTTTCCCAAGTTCGGGCGAAACGTTGTAGAGGCCGTATGGTTTTATGGCTGGGTTCGGAAAATGCACGTGCGTTTTCGCACGTATCATTTTTCGGGAAGATAATACTGGTAGGCTTTGGTTTAAGCCGGATCCGAGTATTATACTGTGTAGATATAATATCTTTGTCTCAGTTGCATTTGTATTCGGTCGTAATACAAATGCAGGTATGTTTATACTGATATGGGGTTATCCTGAAATTCGTTTCAGGATCACTTTTGGAAGTTGCCAGTTTCCAGTTTTCTATCGCCCGTCTTTAACATTTGGTTAAAAACGGATTTATCTTTTCTTGATGGAGATGAGTCATATGTGTGTAGAAGCTTCTAGAAGTGGTGATGAGGCTAGTGAGTCATTAGATCTTTAATTGTGCAATTAATGTTTTGATGACTAAGAGTTATGATTCATTGTATGCATTGATTATATGTGCAAGGTGTCTAATGACTCATTAGCTCATTCATTGTTAAGGTCACCTCCCCCCTCTCCAACACTCACCCCCTCCACCATTTATATGGCCGGCCCCTCCTTTGCAAGGAGATGATGATTTTGGAAAAAAGAAAGGGTTGTTATAAATGAGAAGAAAGATTTAGTCCATATATATTTTCATAGCTCATTTTCATTCGATCCAAAAGGCAACTTCATTAACCGTTCGTCCACGGGTTTGGACGAAGTGAGACAAAGTGTTCTACTCATTATCTACACATCTTGGTCGTCTTTTTTAGCAAACTTGACGATCGAGTTGCCTCGGTTCAGAGGCGGGAGCCCGTTTAAAGATCCGTCGACATGGTGCCACTTGGACGAGAAGACTGGAGTTCCAGGAGATCGGAGCAGCTGCAACAAAGCGTGGGATGATGGTTGAAGACCGAAGGACTTGGATCGTTCGGTATAACATTTCTACCCACTTTGTAGTTTGTTAGTTTAGCTTTAATGGTAGATCCGGGTTATAGTACGCGATAACGCCAGTTGTAAAAAGTTTTTGTTCCGCATTTGGCGTCTGTTAGACGGCCGGGGAGTTACCGTGGACTTACACAGGCTACGTCCCATAGCCACAGATCTCACGGGTCAATACTCTCTGAGGCCCGCTGGGCGCCCCACGGCTCCATACCAAGATCCGCCGCCAGAGCGTCTCGCCTTGAGCCTCCTCGCGACCCTCACCCCTTGAGGAGATGTCGGTCACCTCGCCTGTCCCCAGGCATGACCGACACCCCCTCCCTCGACGGGGTCGCAAAGAAGGGGCTCGCCACGGCGGCTCGAGGGCCACCTCGCCCGGAGATCTGAGAACCTCATCGAGAGGAACCGGGGCCGTGCCCAGACGCAGATCTCCCACAGCAGAGGCCAGGGATCACAAGGAGCCGAATTCTCGGGGTATGTAACATTTTAGAAAAATAAAATATTATTTTTGGGAATTTTATAATTAAATAATATTATATTGAATATTTTAATAAGGCGGTATAATTAAATCCCGATAAATTGGAAAAATTTTGGAATATTATGGAAATTACTGAAATGAGGGTGTTTTATTGGATTTAAGAAAATTATGAAATTTTTTGATTAATTATACACTATTTTAATGCTAATCGCGATTAAATATCGCTAATCGCGCATTAAGCCGGTTTTGTGCACATGACATGCACCATATCACATTTTTATACTTGTGCATTTTGTTAACCATGATATTTTGCTTTTGGATTTTTATTTGGGTTTTCAAATAAAAGAAAACAAAACAAAACAAAAGAAAATAATAAAGAATAAGGGATGGGCAAGAGAGAGAGAGGTGAGGGGTCAACCCAAGACCATGGCTCCTTGTCCCTTCATTATTTCTTCTTCATTTCTCCCCCCTCTCTTCTCTCATGGCAGCACCCATCTCCCTCCTCCCTCTAAACACCTCATTTCATCATAAAAAACACCTTAAAACTCCATCCCCACTTCATTAAAAATGTGCACAAGCCCTCTAGCTACACTTTGGATCAAGAAAGTTTGCATTTTGGTGCTCTAGGGGATTCATGAGTGCCAAATGAGATAATTCTTTCACATTAAGTGTATTATTCCATTTGCTTTAGCCTCTATTCAAGTTTAAATTCAATTTCGTGTAGTTTTGTGCACTTTGGAAATTCCTAGAGAGGGTTAGGGTTTAAGTTGAGTTGTGTGGTGAACTTGAGTGTATTTAGTGACCATAAACCCCCCATGGTGTTACAAACCCAGAACATACACAAGATAAAACATGAAAGCCAAATTTCTGGAAAACTGAAACTGTTCACGTCGGTTTTGTGAGTGTTTAGGGTGTGCAGGGGAATCTGGGATGACCTGGGATAACTACGAGATAAGTAAACAATACCACTAACCTAGATAGACCACTAGGAGGCCACCCTACAAATACGAGACCCATCAAAGCACCCAGGGACGACGAGCTCGGATTTCAGGCTAGAGTGCTCGGCCACTTGGTGGAGTTAGGAGTCAGGGTTCCTTCAATAGCTCACATACACTCTATATATCACCCCAGTGTTGTTTGCTTACCTTGTTTTTCCCTGAACTAAAATCTGGAGCATGTTTTCAAAGTTACTGCCTTATGTTTTGATGTGTTTGAATCTAAGTTTTAGTATTTGGTTTTGTATTCGATCACTTGACGTTTGTACGTTGAAATCGAGTGTTATTTGGTTGATCGTGAGAGCAAACCATGGGTTTTGACCTATGTGAGTTCCGCATGTCGTTTTGGTTTTGATTTGGATTTTAATGCGATACGATACGTTGTGACATGTAGGTACCCCAATGTGGACTTCGAGACGACAAGCAAGTGAGTGGCGACGTCGGCATCGGCAAATGAAGATCAAGGTGAGTAGATATATATCTACGAGGGAAGTTGGGTGGATGGCGTATAACACCCCCGCAGTTCGTAGTGTGGTGTAGGGTACATATTATATGGATATATTCATATGTTTATTTTGAGATTATGAGTATCTAGATAGACTTTGGGAAGTCATAGATAATTTAGTATAATTAGATGATAGTGTCGTTAGTTAGTTTAGTCGCGAATCCTAGAATGAGGTTTACACCCACACGCACACACTCACACATGTTTACATTGTTTTACTTTTGCGTTTATGGGGATATGTATACACACACACACACACACACAGGTATGGGACTATATATATATATATATATATATATATATATATATATATATATACGTATACCTATACATGGATGATGAGGATTTTAAATGGTACTTGGAGATGAGTCGATGAGATTAGGCATGATGCCGTGAGATCAGTGATATGTTTTGGTTCGTATTATGAGATACGACGTGAGATTATAGCGGGCCTTTAGGCGTGTGTTTTCACACACACACACACACACACACACACACACACACACACATATATATATATATATATATAGATGGTATCAGTAGGTACTAGAATTAGATCAGTACCTCTAATACAGGATATGATGATAATGGATACCAGATGAATAATAAGATGAATGTGATATTTGACCCGTACCCAGATTTGGGATGCCGTACGACGGATTTACGTACGAGCTATATATTGATGATAGATCCGCGCTCTTAACTCGAGGATGTCATAATATATATTGTATCGTATGTGATACTATTGAGGCGGGATCACCGACTATTATATTTATATGTATCGACTCAGATTTAGGTGGTTTCCTTACCTTTCGATTAGTCCTGTAGTTTACTTATAGATGTTAGACTAGACTCGAGTCATACCTATTTCAAAACTAACGAATCGTGAGTATTTTAAAGACAGGCCAAGAGATTCTACGGATATTTTCAAAAGACGCATCTTTTCTTAAAAACACCGTAGCCCTTATTTTTCTAAACACCACGATTCGTGTTATTTCAAATGGCAGAACTGTATGACATATATATATTGATGTAGATTCTTCACTGTTGCGTTTATTATTCATTTTCCGCATATTCTTTCTATTCGCATTGCATTGTATGTTTAAATGTGTTTATTGTTATATTAAACCCATGCTGTCAGGACACCAGCACCATTATCGATGATGCGCATGTTCCACGTACACCTGCTTGCCGGCTCACACACTTCATCATCGATAATTGCCATGTCACTACACAGTAAGATTGTTGCATCAGGATATGACTCATTGTATGGCATACTGGCATACATACATATTGTACACCCATACTGGCGTACCCACATATTGTATACCCATACATGCATACATACATATTTGCACATACATAGATGATTCTGGCTTGATTTTGGAAATTTGGGAACCACATGATATATTTTTAAACTGGATTCATTTAAAGAGCGGTTTTCCCTCGATATGTGCATATTACTGTTTTATGTTGCATGATATATTGATATGCTTTCATTTCTATTATATGTCGCATACATCATGCTTTATGATTATACGCATTGAGATATGTTGTTTCCATGATATTTCTGGATTTGAAAAACCGTGGCTATTTCAAAAGAAAGTATGTACTGTTTAAAAACTCGGTTTCTCTTAATATGATATTTCAGTACGTCCACCATGCATTTTCTCGGTTCTGAGACGTATGATAGAAATCCGATTCGAGGAGGAGGATGATCCGTTTGCGGGTTCATGGTGGACCCGGTATGGTACCCCGAGACGAGAACGGATCTGCTGTGCAGGAGACGGTGAGCCTGGCAGAGGGACCACTACCTACCGGTGATAGTATTTGGGCTCGGCGGATATCCGGAGGATACCGACCGGAGTCGAGAGATGATATGGGCCGATCCAGACTGATGGAGCCCGAGGGCCGATCCGGACTGACGGTGCCCGAGATATGAGAATTTACGTGTCGATGCTGGACACGGGTTTCATGATGTTTCGAGTGTCAATGCCGGGTACTCAGGTTTTCATGATTTTGATGTGTCGCGAGGGACACCCGTTGATTTATATCCTCATACTTTCATGCATATGCTTTATGACATTTACATGCATGATGTTGTTGTGTCATTGGTTGACACGTGGACGAGATCCACACGCATACATGCATTGATTACATAGTTGGATGATATCCACATACTTATAGACTTCATGATATAGTTGACACTGACTTCATGTTGATTGCATTGATCATACCTCATATTTATGATATGTTGCTACCTGAGGCACTGACATGATGACTTGGTATTACACTTATGTTTAGATGTTTACCCTTGCCACCTTTTCATGCTTCAGAATTTATCATATTGAGGATATATATATATATTACTGATCGTTTGACCTAGGATTGAGTCATACATACAATTTCTGCTCTGTGATGTTTTCTACTCACGAGTTGGCAACTCACCCCTGTTGTGCTACAGTTTCTTGCAGGTTTTATCGTACAGGTTCATTGCGGCTTTGCTGGCACACTGTCCTTTTCCGGATGATTGCTTGGTAAGTGGGTTCACTCGCATCGTGACCACTATTGTACTTTATTTATTTCAGTTGTATCTAGAAACTCCATCAACCAGACTTGTATATTTATTAGACTTAGAAGACCAGTTGTTTATTCTTTCGACCTTAAAGTCGCGCGTTGTATTATTATGATTATCTTGATATTTTGAGTTTTCTTTTGAGTTTTGAATATCGCCTTTCGGCGTTGTATATTATATTGCCTGCGTGGTTGTGACCGTCGATTGACGAAGAGCTAGCTCCCGCTTGGGGATGCCTTTTATCTTTGTGTATATATTATTCATGTTGTACCCCGTTTGGGGCCAGTATTTACAAAGGAAACTCTGCCGAATTTTTCAGAAAAGACTTGAGATTTTGAAAATGCATACTTCGGCTTATGTTATTAAAAACCCCTTGTTTTATAACATGTTTTCTTCACTTCTTTCTTTAAATGGTTTAAATTTCTGGGATTTCTTGGCTTACTTGAATTAGATGGGGTCCTATAGACTTCATATGATTCAAGTGCCAGTCACGTGCCATTTCGGGTCGTGACAAAGTTGGTATCAGAGCGCTAGGTTAACCTTGGTTCGAGTCTATGTTTGACTATGCGGAGCCTAGGGCGTTTGTATATATACGAAATCTAGGCTTGACCTTACGGAACTTAGACTTAGTCGAGGGGGTTTTAGACCCGAACTTTCGTCGCGTAGGTTGACCTTGGTTGATGGAGTATGTGACTTAAGGAGAGTGACGTACCGTGTGTATGTTCCGCGGTATACTTAGTTTACGCTACTCCACTTAGGGAGCCTTAGGATGTACATTTCCTTGCACAGTATTATATTCATTCCTATGATCTATCATCATCGATATTGGTTTATAGTTTTGCTGCCACGATTACATGGGCAGAGAGAGCTACGGCTAGTGTTGCGTCAACACGAGCTCGTCACGGGCGAGGACTGACCAGGGCGTGATTCCAGGGACATACGATTGCATAGAGGCATCGTTTTATTGTGTTTTCGCGCCAGGAGCGTTTGATGGATCGCTTTTACAAGACTACTCGGACATGCAGATCAGCACCAGAGGATTGAGCCACTTATTGAGGCCAGCCAGAATGTGATGACCGTCAATACACAGATTATTCTTGATGATTGAGATACTGTTCAGCATGCAGACGGATGAGCCAGTTGTTGCTGCGAACGACGAGATATCGCCCCAGATGTTGGAGCTATTGCAGTACGAGTTGTACTTAGAGATATGATAGAAGGCCGCTAGTCACCCGAGAATGAATGACTAGGACATGTGGTTCGTTCGCTTACCCCGATGCGAGGTCATCAGATTGATTGATTCCAGCTAGAGACGACTTCATGCAGGTACGTTGGGAATCGAAGGAAATGATCGAATGTCAGAAACCCATTTTCCAAGTTTAAAGTATTCGGAAAAACATGCAAGTAATTCCGTGGACCCTCTAGAAGAATAAAACCCTAACTCGACATAATGACCATGGGAACGCTTTTGAACCTTAGGGTTGGCAGCAGTTCCGCGCCATTAGTGAGACTTGGGTTTGCCCTTCTACGGTTGGTCCATAGGTACTATGGCATGTACTTGATACTGTTAAACTGTACCAAGATGATTGAGCTCTTGGGGGATTAAGGAACCTTGACAAATCGATCGGAAGGTTCGGCGTCATTCAGATATTATGTGATGGGATACATTGTTTGGGAGACTCCAGATACGAGTATAGCCGTGGGAGCGCAGTCCATGCAGCCACGAAGATACGAGTCTGAAGCAGTCGACATTAGAGAAAAGTGGAGTAAGAGATTCGTGCGAGATCTTGATGAGATGATGTTCAACTCCGCCGACACCAGAGATGTGATATGCATGCAGAGGCGTTGTATATGGATATATCTTCCGGAAGGAGTCGCGATGAGTATGCAGCCATTTCGAAACAAGAAAACAGAATTAATAAAGGACGATGACTTCCGGGCAGTTTGGCAGAAACGAGATTTGGGAGAGACCTCGACAGGACCTTTCTGGAATATTATACGAGAAGACTTGGACCCAGGAGTGGTCATTTTACGCACACCCAGCAGGCCAGAGTTCAGCATCGTCGACGAGACATATTATGAGTGACCACGACAGTTGGCCAGAGATTCTTAGAGGATGTGCTTGAGCGGGACTATTCCGCCATACTTGATTTCAGTATTTTGGGCGATCTATTCGCATGATTGAGTTTTGATGACTAAGTATCATGATATTTGTTTTCGTGCACCATGGTTGCACCTACTGGGTATTTATATTTTGCGTATAGTTATTACACTTGAGATATGTTTTATACACCGTTGTGTTGATTTATGATTTGTGCACAGTTATTGCACTTAATATCGTTTTTGTGCCTTGGCTGCACATGTTTATGATTTCATGGATTTCATACAGTTGGGTTGATTTTGTGCATATGGTACGCACACGATTTGGTTTTTGCACTTGGTATAGTTCACATATGCTTGCAGTGCATTGATACGTATTTTGTGCACCACAGTTGCACCTAACTTCGTTTTGATGTCATTTGAGATATTGATTGTGATTTTATGCCTAGGGCATGCATATGATTTGACTTATGCTTTCGGCATAGTTTTCATGCACTTTTAGTATTTTGATTTGCTTTTGTGCATGCTGATGCACATGGTTGTGAGATTATATACCACGGTATACTTGATTTGGATTTGGATTGAAATGTATTGTATACCGTCGATTTCGATAGTGATACTCGATATTTGTTTTGTGCACCTTGTGCACTTGATTGGATTCTTGTGCATATTTGGCGTGCTTGGATTGGATTTTACATATGTTCGGCGCTTGATATTGAATTTCATGATTTCGTGCATGTTGGATGCACATGATTTAGATTTTATTCGTGCATGATGGATACAACTGATTTGGATTTTCACGCATGTTGGGCGCATGATATGAGATACGATTTTGGTGCACACCAGATACACTAAATCGGGATTTTTTGTGCATATCAGATGAACCTGATATTGCTGTCAGGCACACCGTTGCCTCTGACAGGTGTTTCGTGCACATCCGTTGCACTTAGATGTTGTTTCTGTGCACAAATATGGCACATTCATGAATGTTCCCCGCCGAAACACGGAGACGCGATAAACGTCTGGCCTGAATTTCAGGGCAGATGCTAATTGGTGCCATCCGTCCATCTCTTCGAAGATACCAAGTTGATTTATGACACCACGTATCGAAGGTTTAAACGGATGCGGCCGATGTAGCAGACTTCGTCAAATTCCCCCTCATTTGAGGGGTTTTTGATTGTGGGGACGCTCTTCTCTGCAGGCGCAAGCCCCTGCAGTTAATTACGCTACTGCATCGCGGTAACAAATTTTTTCTTCTCCAGATAGTCACTTCGTATCGTGTGTGTTTATTTTGTTTTTGGTTGCCCGTGGATTGTATACGGAGACTAATTTATGTCGTCGCCCGTAGGGTTTGGATTAGTCCAAATCCGTATTTTCTTAGATTTGGGTTTGGGGTTTGGGTTTAAGGATACGTTAGTCTCATTTGAGACTAAGATCAACTTAAACGTTTGTTAAGGATACATTATTCTAATGTTAGACTAAGATCTACTTAACAGTTTGTTGAGGACACGTTAGTCTAATTTTAGACTAAGGTCAATTTAACCATTTTTTAAGGATACGTTAGTCTAATTTTAGACTAAGATCTACTTAACAGGATCATTTAGATCCAACAAAAGAGCATTTGGGCTCTATTGTTTTAGTTTAGGGACTTTGCGGTCGATTAGTTTAGGGACATCAGGGTCCAAGGTTAAGGATATCATAGTCCGTGGGTTTAAAGGGACCCCACAGTCCGAGGTTAAGGACATCATAGTCCATGAGTTTAAGGACCCCACAGTCCAGTTTAAAGACGTCATAGTCTATGAAATGTGTGCTTGTCGTGACCCGTCATCTCTCTGAAGACGTTGAAGGATTACAACGACAAATATCAAATGAGTGAAGAGATGTACCCTTGAACCAAAGTTGATTGGGAGATCTGTAATCCAACTTGGAACTAAGATCAATTAATTAGATTATGAGCGCATTGGCTCAGTTAAATCTGAGTTGAGGACTTATGGCCAATTTGGGCTAAGTACAATTAAGTTTGAAATGTTAGCCCCTTGTTATCCTGTTGAACATTTGTCTGGGTTCAGCCCCCCCTTTGTTTAGCAATGCTAAACAGGGCTTGGGACTCTGACAACATTTTGTCTTTGTCTGGGCACTGACCATTCATCATGGCTCTGGAATTTTATTTTGTATGTCACATAAAATGATCAAGATCGGAGGAATGTAGTTGGGGTTCAATTAAAGGAGAGATCTTGTCTCTGGAAAACTTAACTGATTTGGGCTAAGGCTGGTTTGAAAATAGTGTTAAAAACTAAAGAATATTTGGCGATCACGTGTCCCCACGTGATGTGATGAAAACAGTGTCAAACACTAGGGCCAAAACGCTCACAATAGTGTTAAACACTAGAAATGAGGTGGTCACGTGGGGTCACGTGAGGCGCCTAAGTATTAGGCCAGACCCCCTTTATTTTACCCTCAAATCTGCAAATAAGTGTTAAACACTTAGCCTTCAGGCCATCACGTGTAAGCACATGAGTCATCTGAAGATGGGGGCCAGACTTCCTTTATTTTGTTTTCAGAATATTCAAATAAGTGTTAAACACTTTATCTTAACGGGCGTCACGTGTGGGCACGTGATGGGTACCCATGTATTAATTATTAAAGTATTTATTAGGGGTCACGTGGGGACACGTGAGGGCGTCCAAAATTGATTCCGCCTTTAGCTTTGTTCCCTTTATTTTGAAGGTCACGTGGGAGCACATAAGGCATTGCCTCTGGGCTAATTCCTTCTTATTCTGAGGAGTCCATTTAAAGGGTCATGTGGGGGCACGCGATCTAGTCTTGTTAGTTCTTTTTCATTTGTTAGGATGAAGGGTCACGTGTTACCACGTGATCACGTTGGATACTTTGATCTTCATGTGCATGGAGAGCTTTAAGTCTCTTGTTTTTAAGAATTAAATTCTTTTATAGGGTTAAACCCTAGTTCTGTTTAGAGGAATTAAATTCCTATGCATGTGGAAGAATTAAATTCTTATGTAGGGTTAAACCCTAGTTTCATTTGGGGGAATTGAATTCCTATGAATTTGGGAGAATTAAATTCTCATATAGGGTTAAACCCTGGTTTCATTTGGAGGAATTAAATTCCTATGAATTTGGGAGAATTAAATTCTCTAAACTCAATTCTCCCTCTAAGTTTTGGATCTGCATGGCAGAATCTCCGCGATGAGAATTAAATTCTCAACTTGTGGGGAAATTTGCTTCTGCAGATCTTCAACCAAAGGAAGAACTAAGTTCTTATTCAGAAGAGTTAAACTCTTAAACTTGAGAATTAAATTCTCTTTTATTTTATGGAGCTTAGATCTCTTTCCCCTTTCTCACCTAGGGTTTCTTTTCTCTGTAAGGAACTTCTTTTCTCTCTTGAGAATTAAATTCTCCTCTCTTTTCTCTCTGTTGTTATTTTTTCTGCAGAAAATCAAATTTCCAAAGATCCATTCTCTTCTCTTCTTGGCTCCTATTTATAGGAGAAAGAAAAGAATCAATTTGTTTAGTGAATCTTTCATTGAAAGATTTTGGTTGTTTTTGTAACTAACATGATCTTTTAGATCACTCGGTGAATTTTATTCACCAGTGGATTTTTAATCCAGAAGATATTCTGTTTGTTATTCTTGGTGAATTTCAGGAAAATCTTTCATTGTATAAAATCTTTCCATAAATTGGTGATTTTTAATCACCATTGGATTTTTAATCCAATGGTGCTCTATTTTACAGAGCACCATCCTTTTTGTTTGGAAAGATTTAAAGAAATATTTTCCTAGTTAAGGTCTTTAATTTTCCTTAATTAGAATTTAATTTTATTAGTTCAGAAGGCTTTTAAAAGTCTATCACGTGTTGGCACGTGATCCCATTATTTGATTATTAAATAGAATTTAATTCTTTTGATTAAAGAGCTTAGGAGCCCATCACGTGTTGACACGTGACCAGAATTTAATTATGTTTTTAGGGAGCTGAGGAATCATCACGTGTCAGCACGTGACCCTTGGTCACGTGTGAGCACGTGACGCCACATTGAGGTTTTTCTTTGTTGTTTTGTTACATTTTTGTTTGACTAGAATTTAATTCTATAAAGTAGATATCACAGGAACCTATCACGTGTCAGCACGTGACCCTTGGTCACGTGTGAGCACGTGATACCCCATTGGGAAATTTCCTGATATTTTATCAGGGAACAATGAATTTTGATTTCCGTGCGCACCAGACGCACGCGGCATTCTTATGCACATTTTGGGATTGATTTCTTATGGAGCAGTACGTTTTTATGATATTTGCTATTTATTTTCGTACTGAGCAGGACTAGTCAGAGAACAGTATCTGAATATATTTTGTATGCATTGATAGCCATCGAAGGGATTTCCAAAAAGGGAGCTATAGTCTCAGTATTTACCTACGTGTCTGAGTGACACGAAACATTTTATAAAAGAAACCTTTCTAAATTATTTTCAAAAACGGCGGACGTACATATTAAACAAAGGATAAGTATATATATAGTTATTTTCTTACAATAGACGTCCGACACTGTGCCGCGATACGCGCAAACCACAGCAACATGAAATGTTTGGCATGCATTTCCTTAAGATGTTTACATGTATAGTTTTGATGTATATCATATTGGTTTCGTATTTGATTTGACATTTGTGTCTTCACCATGGCTCCGATGATTGCAGGATGCTTGACGGAGTTTTGTTTTAGAGCTATCTGCTCATTGTTCATGTGCATGCATTGCGCTACGATGCGTTTTATGTATTGATGATTTCGGAGCCCCGACGACTTGGACTTTTACTGAAATGTTTTAGTATTTGAGAGTTTAAATTTAAATTCGGGGACCGAATTTCTTTAGGGGGGAAAACTGTAACATTTCAGAAAAATAAAATATTATTTTTGGGAATTTTTATAATTAAATAATATTATATTGAATATTTTAATAAGGCGGTATAATTAAATACCGATAAATTAGGAAAAATTTGGAATATTATGGAAATTACTGAAATGAGCGTGTTTTATTGGATTTAAGCAAATTATGAAATTTTATGATTAAGTATACACTATTTTAATGCTAATCGCGATTAAATATCGCTAATCGCGCATTAAGCCGGTTTTGTGCACATGGCATGCACCATATCACATTTTTATACATATGCATTTTGTTAACCATGACATTTTGCTTTTGGATTTTCATTTGGGTTTTCAAATAAAAGAAAACAAAAGAAAACAAAAGAAAATAATAAAGAATGAGGGATGGGCAAGAGAGAGAGAGGTGAGGGGTCAACCCAAGACCATGGCTTATTGTCCCTTCATTGTTTCTTCTTCATTTCTCTCCCCTCTCTTCTCTCATGGCAGCACCCATCTCCCTCCTCCCTCTAAACACCTCATTTCATCATCAAAAACATCTTAAAACTCCATCCCCACTTCATTAAAAATGTGCACAAGCCCTCTAGCTACACTTTGGACCAAGAAAGTTTGTATTTCGGTGCTCTAGGGGATTCATGAGTGCCAAATGAGATAATTCTTTCACATTAAGTGTAGTATTCCATTTGCTTTAGCCTCTATTCAAGTTTAAATTCAATTTCGTGTAGTTTTGTGCACTTTGGAAATTCTTAGAGAGGGTTAGGGTTTAAGTTGAGTTGTGCGGCGAACTTGAGTGTATTTAGTGACCATAAACCCCCCATGGTATTACAAACCCAGAACATACACAAGATAAAACCTGAAACCCAAATTTCTGGAAAACTGAAACTGTTCATGTCGGTTTTGTGAGTGTTTAGGGTGTGCAGGGGAATCTGGGATGACCTGGGATAACTATGAGATAAGTAAACAATACCACTAACCTAGATAGACCACTAGGAGGCCACCCTACAAATACGAGACCCATCCAAGCACCCAGGGCCGGCGAGCTCGGATTTTAGGCTAGAGTGCTCAGCCACTTGGTGGAGTTAGGGGTCAGGGTTCCTTCAGTAGCTCACATACACTCTATATATCACCCCAGTGTTGTTTGCTTACCTTGTTTTTTCCTGAACTAAAATCTGGAGCATGTTTTCAAAGTTACTGCCTTATGTTTTGCGATGTGTTTGAATCTAAGTTTTGGAATTTGGTTTTGTATTCGATCACTTGACATTTGTACGTCGAAATCGAGTGTTATTTGGTTGATCGCGAGAGCAAACCATAGGTTTTGACCTATGTGAGTTCCGCGTATCGTTTTGGTTTTGATTTGGATTTTGATGCGATACAATACGTTGTGACATGTAGGTACCCCCATGTGGACTTCGAGACGACAAGCAAGCGAGTGGCGACGTCGTCATCGGCAAACGAAGATCAAGGTGAGTAGATATATATCTAGGGGGAAGTCGGGTGGATGACGTATAGCACCCCCGCAGTTCGTAGTGTAGTGTAGGGTACATTGTTCCCCGCCAAAACACGGAGACACGACCGCGCGGGTCCGTCTTGCCTGAATTTCGGGACAGATGCTAATTGGTACTATCCGTCCACCTTTCCGAAGATGCCAAGTTGATTTATGGCACCATATATCGGAGGTTTAAACGGATGTGGCCGATGTAGCAGACTTCATCAGATTCCCCCTCATTTGAGGGGTTTTTGATTGTGGGGACGCTCTTCCCTACAGGCGCAAGCCCCTGCAGTTAATTACGCTACGGCATCGCGGTAACAACTTTCTCCTTCTCCAGATGGTCACTTCGTGTCATGGGTGTTTGTTTTGTTTTTGGTTGCCCGTGGATTGTATACGGAGACTAATTTATGTTGTCGCCCGTAGGGCGTGGATTAGTCTAAATCCGTATCTTCTTAGATTTGGATTTGGGGGTTGGGTTTAAGGATACGTTAGCCTCATTTGAGACTAAGATCAACTTAAACGTTAGTTAAGGATACGTTAGTCTAATTTTAGACTAAGATCAACTTAACGGGATCATTTAGATCCAACAAAAGAGCATTTGGGCTCTATTGTTTAGTTTAGGGACATTACGGTCGATTAGTTTAAGGACATTACGGTCCATTGTTAGTTTAAGGACATCTCGGTCCAAGGTTAAGGACATTATAGTCCATGGGTTTTAAAGGACCCCACAATCCAAGGTTAAGGACATCATAGTCCATGGGTTTTAAAGGACCCCACAGTCCGAGGTTAAGGACATCATAGTCCATGGGCTTAAGGACCCCACAGTCCAGTTTAAAGACGTCATGGTCTATGAAATGTATGGTTGTCGGGACCCGTCACCTCTCTGAAGACGTTGAAGGATTACAACGACAAATATCAGAGGAGTAAAGAGATGTACCCTTGAACCAAGGTTGGTTGAGATCTGTAGTCCAATTTGGGGCTAAGATCTGTTAAAAGATTTATGAGCATATGGGCTCAATTGATATGAGTTGAGGACTTATGGACAATCTTGGGCTAAATCCAATCAGGCCAAAATGTTTGACATTTTATTTTGGGCTATTGAGCCTTTATTTGGGCTTGGCCCTGACAGTGTTTTTGTCTTTATTGAATGCTGAGCATTCCTCATAGCCTTAAGCTTATTAAAGAACAATTTATGTTCTATCAGCGACACGTGGCGTGCTTGGCGCTTTGCGCCATTCAAAGAGCGCAGCGCGCTTCTGCCGAGTAGCCCACACGTGAAGGACACGTGTCACGCTTGGCGCTGAGCGCCAGATGATGGGCGCATTGCGCCGGTTTATGAGCGCGGAGCGCTATTAGTTTAATGATGCACACGTGATTGACACGTGGTGCGCCTGGCGCTGAGCGCCAACCCATGAGCGCAGTGCGCTATTTCAAGAGCGCAGTGCGCTATTTCAAGAGCGCAAAGCGACACGTGTCGTGCTCGGCGCTGAGCGCCAGTCTAAGAGCGCAGAGGCGCAGTTCCAGAGTGCAAAGCGCAGTTCCAGAGCGCAAAGGTGCATATGATCAATTTTGTGATCTAAAAAGAGACTTTGTCTCAAGATTCTAAGAACAAAAGTTCTTCAATCTCTTATGTTGATGAAAGGCTTTGCCTTTATAGATCTATGATCTGTGAGAAAGAAGTAAATTCTTCTTTTATTTTATGATGAGATCTTTTGATCTCTCTGTGAAAGACTTTTTGTCTTTGTAGATCTATGATCTTTTAAAGAAGTGAATCCTTCTTTTTAAATTATGAGATGATTTCATCTCTATGTTTATCATCATCATTTTTTTACCTTGAAGAAAGTTTTCTTCTTCTAAGAGCTTACTCTTTTTCTTTGAATTTCTCAAAGTTTATCAGGAGGTTTCTCTCTATGCTTTTGTATATTTTTCTGTATCTTGAGACTTGAAGTCTAGGGGCCTTTATATAGGGCAAGCTGATCAGTTCAATCAGTTAAGGAGATCTTTTCTCCAATTGATTTGGGGAATTTCCCATCGTTGGATCTTTGATCCAAAGGCTTCTGATTTACAGCAGGCAATCTTCTTGTTTTTAACAAGATTGAGAAATCTTTCCATACAGAATTTACTCTGTCTTTTGGTAATTTTTAATTACCATTGGATCATTGATCCAACGGTGCTCTGCTTTACAGAGCACAATCTGGTTATTTGGAAAGATATTTAGAAATCTTTCCTTAATAGAATATAATTCTGATTAATTAATGATTTATCATTATTATTAGATCTTTGATCCGACGGTGAGGAGCTTTTAGTTCCAGCGCCAGCGCACCCGTGCTTTGCACGTGGTGCACTGCTTAGAGTGCAGTGCACTTAGCGCTAGCGCATTTTGTACTTTGCATATGGTGCGCTGCTTAGAGCGCAGCGCATCTAGCTCTAGCGCACACATGGTGTGCTGCTTACAGCGCAGCGTACCCAGCGCTAGTGCCCACGTGCTTTGCACGTGATGCGCTATTTAAGGCGCAGCACACCTGGCGCTGCATCTGAAGCGTTGCTTCATTTCAAAAATTTGAATTTTGAACAGAACTTTGCTCTGATTGGGGGAAACAAATGCCCCCCCACCGTTCCGCTCACGTGGCCCATATGTGAGTGCAGCGGTGGCAGCATCTGCGCCCTTGGATCAACTCAGAAGTTGAAACGGCACTCAGTGCCTATAAATAGGACTTTTAGTCCTTAGGATGATTTCTGTTCATCTTCCTCCTTGTTCTCTGAGAATTTTTATTCTCCCACAGAGTATAGCTCTTCATCTTAAGAATTTTCTTAAAGACAGAATTTTGTCAAAATTTAGGTAAAGATTAAATCTTTTAATAATCTAGGGTTTTACCCATTAACAGAGCCTTGCTCTTCATAGATCTTTGATCTAAAGAAAACCCTTTTAGGGTTTCATTAACAGAGGTTTGCTCTCTTGGAATCATAGATCTAAAGAGATCTTTTTCACGGTTTCTTAACCCATTAACAGAGCTTTGTTCTTTTCAAATCATGTAGATTTATTAATCTCTTATGAAGAACTCTTAAGAGTTTGTTCATGGATCTTGAAGATCTCAGAATTTTAATTCATATATAAAAAATTGATTTTAGTTCTTCTGATGGATTATTCCATCGTTTTTTCCAGAGCAAGGCCCTTGAGGAATTTTTATTCCTTCATCATTAGAACTTGACAGGCGTCATTCTGTCATAGAGCGCTGCTCTCAAGGGGAGATTTACTCCTTAGCCCGAGGGATTTCTCATTAAATGAGAATCAATTGAGGATTTTCTCATTTAATTAACAGTCTCATCAAATGATGAGGCTGTTTTATTAATGATGAACTGTCATCTAGATTTTGTGGGCCCCCTTTGGTCGCTCTCTACTGCAGTGCAGTGCGGTACAAATTTTAAAGTACCAAGTGTCAGAATTTAAAATATAGTACTGACAGTTGACTTTTGTCCTCTTTCGCGCAGGTGACATGTCTTCCGATCGTTTTTTCCCATTCGTTCATTCAGGGGGAGGATTCCCTGGAGCACCTGTGGACCAGGAAGTCTTAGCATTGATCAGAGATCATGACCCGGAACATAAGAATCTTCATCTCTGGGGGACATGGTGCAATCAAATTATTAAGGGTCAGCAGAGCTTTTCGAGCGCAGTACCCTCAGAGCCCATCATGGTGATCTATTATGCTGACCCACCCCCGGTAAACTATACCGTGGAAGAAGTCAACTGGACTTCGGGAGGTCTTCTTCAGCCTGCTATGGCTTCAATATCCGTTCAGCCTCCAATGGCTTTGGATACCCTGGGACGACATATTTGTCAAGGCGAGGAGCGCCCATAGGGACAACCATATATGATTGGCCTAATTCCTCGTCATCCAGCTGGCTATCTGCAATAGGCCCGCTATATTCTGTCAGCGAAGAAGTCGCAGTTGCTGAGGCTTGGGTTATATCCCACAATTTATGCTTCTCTCTTCTAGTATTCTACGCTTCCCGCCTGGTGGGTTAAGGCATTTCTGGAGCAGTGGAATATTCCTACTCACACCTTCCTTTTGCTGGACCGAGAAGTATCAATCTCCTTAGAGGAATTTGCAGAAGTTTCTGGTTTACCGGTTATGGGGGAGCATTATGAGGAACTGCATCCTACGGATGAATACGTTTTTGGTGCCAAGTCAGTGATGACAGGCCTTACCCCGGAGAACGCAATTCAACACCAATACCCTAGTTTGATCAAAGTGTTGAATATTTATGAGGGCCTTTTCCTCGAATCTGGGAGCCGTGGGGTTAATTTCGAGGATTTCATCGCTCGTTTTCTTCACCTGGAAGTCCTTTCGAAGGAGGCCGCTAAATTCGCCAAACTTGACGACCCTTTCGGCTTAGGTTTAAATGACCTGCCAACGGCGGAGGCAGATCAAAAGAGTTCCGTCCTTCCCAACACCCCAGTCGTTTCTTTTGCGGAGGTTGCAGTCCCTGAGATTGATGAAGAAACGTTCTTTTTGGGGTTTCTTGGGCTATGGCTGAGCTGGTTTCCGCTTCCGATGCACCCTCGCCGTATGAGGCCGTCTGTTTTCTACCCAGCTCACCGAATGGTTATTGGGGTGAAAGTGGCTGTCGGGGTTGCCGGATTAGCTCATTTGTATTACGACCTCAACCAAGCGGCGGATACTACTGAATCAGGAGTGTAGCATGTGAACTTCTCGATGCATTACTTCATGTCATGGCTCGAGCTACATGCACTTGGCGTTTTCGGTATCCATAAAAGGCCGTCCTTCTACGACAGGTGCGGCTTCCCCCGGATTATGCGATTAGTCGACGCATCTATTGTAAATCCGTCACCGCGGGAAGCTAGGGGTTTGCTCCTTCATTCTCGCACGGTTGGAGATGGCATGTCCTTTACCGACAAAATTCTGACTATCGGCAAAGAGTCCGCAACAACGGTGCAGCCATTGCGGGACATTTTTAAAGATGGAGCCTCTGTTTTGAAAGATCGAAAAATCCTTCATTTATATTCCATCAGACCGGGCTTTCTAGTGTTTAGGCAAAATGATGCGGCGTTATTCATGAGATACAATCCGCATTGTTTCGCCCAGCAGCTGAGCTATAATCAGGAAGTCCCGTGTTCATATCATAATTTTGCATTATTATATTCCCCATTCTTATTCATTTTACAAATAAATAGGTGCTTTTGATCCATGTCTGCTACATAGTTGCAGGTTACACATTCTCGGAACAAAACAGTGAAATTGATGAAAAGAAGATACAAAAGTGAGACTACGACCAACAAATGGAAGAATCTTGATCATGCCTACAGTTTAAGGGACAATAAAGGTCAATGAACAAGTTCACAAAGTACAAAGGCAGCGCAAGGTTCAAGACTTCGACATGAAGCAAACGGTAAAGTCCACGACATTATGCACTGTGGAAATCTGGAAGAAAACTAGAAGACAATCTGAGAAACTAAGTGAAGAAACAAGAAGACAAATGCAACTGGAGAATTACCAAGAGAATACAGCTCAAGAACCCACCACATGGCCGCGGATCCACGGCCAAACAGGGCTTTTGGCCGTGGTTCCGCGGCCATATAGAGCACGTGTCGGTGCAATTTTGTGACGGCGGCGGCGACGTGTTGACTAATCTTCTTAGGGTAAATTTGTAAATGCAGATGTGTATCGGATGTAACCCTAAGGTTTCTATGATCTATAAATAGAAACCCTAAATCTCTTTTTGAGGTATGCCTCTTCCTATGCCTCTTTTCATTGATCAAAAATTCAGAATTCATTGTAATGTATGAAGAGAGCATCAAATAAGTTAGTAGATTTTCTTTACCTTGCCCTAGTTAATTTCCTTTCTGCCGTAGTATAGAATTTTATTATCTGCCCTAGTTAATTAGTTTAGAACTTTTAATTATTTGCCGTAGATAAAAAATATTTCTTTTAATCAATTCCCTAATGAGTGAGTAGTTCGTCACTTGTTAGGGTTAGGAATAGGAGAGGTTTGAGAGATGAAAATCTCTCACCCCTTTCTTGCCCATTACATATTTTTATAGGACTCCATGCATACATACACACACCGCTCACTACGGCACCCTATCCCACGAGGTAGTGGTGATACCGTAGTTTAAAAAGACCGGTTGTATATGTTTTCCATGGAGGTTAGGGTAAGAATTAAAAAAGGAAGGACAAGAACCTAGAGTAAGAAACCTAGTTTCTTCCCGATGGTACTAATCCACTTTATTAATTATTACCATAACACCTAATAGATCTTAATTAGGGCATAGAAAGCTGTGAGGAATAATGAATTTCCAAACTTAACCTAAACCTAACCCTAGCAAGGTTTTAATCCTAGTCTAAATCAACCTTAGTTTTTAGTGATAGTCAATCCAACACCAATTGGAATTAACTCGTTAAAACAAATTGAGAATACACAAAATCCCTGTGGACCGACCCGTACTCACCGGCTAGCTACCAAGCGACGCCGTTCTTGATTGCGGTAAAATATTCTTTGATCACAAAATCTCTATCAATCAAATAGCGCCGTTGCTGGGGATCGAACCCGGGTCACCCGCGTGACAGGCGGGAATAGTCACCATTTGATTTTTGTAGGATTTTATGATCAAAGAATTAATTATCGCAATCAATAACGGCGTCGCTTGGTAGCTAGCCGGTGAGTACGGGTCGGTCCACAGGGATTTTGTGTATTCTCAATTTATTCTAACGAGTTAATTTCAATTGGTGTTGGATTGACTATCACTAAAAACTAAGGTTGATTTAGACTAGGATTAAAACTTTGCTAGGGTTAGGTTTAGGTTAAGTTTGGAAATTCAATATTCCTCACAGCTTTCTATGCCCTAATTAAGATCTATTAGGTGTTATGGTAATAATTAATAAAGTGGATTAGTACCATCGGGAAGAAACTAGGTTTCTTCCTCTAGGTTCTTGTCCTTCCTTTCTTAATTCTTATCCTAACCTCCATGCATACATACACACACCGCTCACTACGGTACCCTATCCCACGAGGTAGCGGTGATACTGTAGTTTAAAAAGACCGGTTGTATATGTTTTCCATGGAGGTTAGGGTAAGAATTAAGAAAGGAAGGACAAGAACCTAGAAGAAGAAACCTAGTTTCTTCCCGATGGTACAAATCTATTTTATTAATTATTACCATAACACCTAATAGATCTTAATTAGGGCATAGAAAGCTGTGAGGATTATTGAATTTCCAAACTTAACCTAAACCTAACCCTAGCAAGGTTTTAATCCTAGTCTAAATCAACCTTAGTTTTTAGTGATAGTCCATCCAACACCAATTGGAATTAACTCGTTAGAACAAATTGAGAATACACAAAATCCCTGTGTACCGACCCGTACTCACCGGCTAGCTACCAAGCGACGCCGTTCTTGATTGCGGTAAAATATTCTTTGATCACAAAATCTATATCAATCAAATGGCGCCGTTGCCGGGGATGGCGTAGTATTTTCTTTTTGTAATTTCGGGTTAATATAAAATCATAAAAATCATAAAAACTGAAAAAATAAAAAATATAAAATTTTTATCATCTTGTTATTTTTTGAAGGGTGTTTTGTTTGAATTGTGCAGGATCGACGAACGGATTCAGATCTGGAAAATTCCAGAGAGCAAAACAGCAAAATCATAGATCTGAACAAGCAGAGGATAATCAAAACAGAAAGCAGAAGAAATCTCGGGAACTGAACCGCATAGGACACCGCGGAAACGCGGCACTAACTCACTTCTGGCGGCGGAACCGCGGTCTGGAGGTGACGTCAGCAAGAAAAATCCCCTCTGTAAGCTTCTTCTCTTCTTCTGAAACCCCATTATCTTCTCTGTAAAAATTTTCCTGCAGGGTTCTTTGCACAAAAACTCCTCCCCTTCTCCAATAACTTGATCTTGTGCAGGAATCTTTGCGCCGCGCTAAAAAAAATTTTGTTTGCAAGTGATTTTGTTTACTGCTTTGCATATCTAAATTGACTTTAAGGGGCTTGAACACCAATCCAGACTGGGTGAGGATTTCATTACCCTTCCCAGGACCCCAAAAATCATATAAAGCATATTGCATTGACCATCAAGTTAATTAAAAAGAAGATTAGACTCAGCCCTAAGGACTTCGCGTTCAATAGGACAAAGGAATAGTTGTAGGCATCGACCGTTGATCTAAATCTGACTTTGTGGTGCCTAGACTAGACAGGTAGGGAAAGATAACTTTAAAAGGCTCGTCTCACGGTGATTCGTGAGCGGATCCCTTCTTTCTCTACTTGTGCTTACCTGGCCACAATTGGCGGTGAAGAGGCGGTTTAAGGTCCTCACATCTTGCCCTTTGGAACAATTAGGAGCAGTCTAGCTGATCTAGGTGACCCTAGATCTAGGCTTGATTATGCATTTGTGATTGATTGAACGTGTGTCTAAGCCTTTTATTGAAAAATCTTTTTTGCAAAAAGCTCCTTATGAAAAAATAAAAAAAAACACAAAAAGGAAAAAAATTACGAAAACTTGCAACTTGTCGCTAAGAAATCCGTGCACCCCACTTACACCCACTTCTTCTCATTGACGTTTTCTTACCCCCACCTTCTGTTTTTCACCTTTTTGACTACACTACCTCTTTAGTGTATGTCCGGTTGGACTAGGGACACGAGTGCCCGTTTAGTCCGTGTCTCGTTGGTACCGACTGACGACGCTTTCGACTCCGAAGTCGAAATTCCTTCCACTTCCTTACCTTCACCTTCACATTCTTCGTCTTCTAAGGAGATGTCGGGATTCAATCCTAACAACACCTTACCCGCGGGACTGATTCCACCTCCGCTAGGTGCGAATAACCCACAACACCCACCTGTTGAAGCGCCCCAACGAATCGCGCTCCAGGATCTTTTCTACCCTATCCGCACCGCCTTACCTACTTGTCTTTCACTTCCACTGGCAAATGGGGATAACTTTGAGATCAAACCCCACTTCATCAACATGTTGCCAAAATTTCACGGGCTGGAATCCGAAGATGCCTATATCTTTATAAACAAATTCCAAAATGTTTGCGTAATGATGAAGACAACACAACTTTCTAATGATGCTATAAGGCTACGTGTCATTCCATTCACTTTATGTGACCTAGCCGAGAAATGGTTATATAGCACAGCATCACACTCGATAAAAAATTGGGAAGAGTTTGTTAAAACTTTTCTAAAAAAGTTTTACCCACATCACAAGACCGCGAGAATTCGCAATGAGATTATTCAATTTTCCCAGCATCCTTCCGAACCCTTTTGGAAGTGTTTTGAAAGATTTAAAAACCTACTTGTTCAATGCCCTCACCACGGTATCGAGAATTGGCAACTTTGCCAAACTTTATACGAGGGATTGAACCCAGCAACTAAGCAGTTGTTGAAAACCATTTGTCAATGTCACTTTCTAACAAAATCAAGCGAGGAAGCATGGCAGTTTCTCGACGATCTTGCTGAACAAACACTTCAGTGAGAGAGCACTAAGACCACCTCATCTTCTTCAACAGGTCAGTCTAGGGCAGGCATACATCAATTAGATATGTCGATTGCAATGAAGGCCGAAATGGCTGATTTGATTGATCTCAAAAACTATCTATAACCGCAATCAAGAACGGCGTCGCTTTGCAGCTAGCCGGTGAGTACGGGTCGGTCCACAGGGATGTTGTGAATCTCTTAGTCGCTCTAACGAGTTAATTCCGAAGGGTGTTCGGATTGATTATTAAATCTAAAAAAAACTAAATCTATCTAAAAACTAGATTAATCTAGATCTAAATATTGCTAGTGTTAGGTTTAGGAATGATTTGGAAATGTAAATAAATCTCAACGCTTTCTATACCCAAATTAGGATCTATGAGGAGTTATGGTAATTATCAATAAAGGGGATTAGATCCATTCGGGAAGGTGTTCATTCCTCTAGGTTCTTGTTCTTCCTTTAGAGATCCTTACCCTAACCTCCATAGAAAACGCGCACAATCGGGCCTTTATACTACGGTGTCATCGCTACCTCGAGGGATAGGGTGCCGTAGGGCGCGGTGTGTGCGTGTATGCATGGGGTCCTATAGATTCTATGTGATGGGTAAGAAAGGGATGATAGATCTCATCTCTCAAAAGCCTTTCCCAAAGATAACATCTAAGGCAAGGAATTAAAATCTAAACTAGAGCAATTAAATAAAACTACTTACAGATGGCTCTCTCCAAACATCAACACAGGTTTGTCAGATCTGGATTCATGAATTGAAAAGAGGCACCGATGCTCTCCAAAAAGAATTCTAAAATTTATTAATGAAGGGAGGCATAACCTAATACAAGAATTAGGGTCTCTATTTATAGAGGATAGAAACTCTAGGGTTACAATTGACTTGCACATCTGCTATTACAAAAATACCCCTAAGAAAAGACCTAGTCAACGCCGCCACAAAAATATGGTAAAAAGTTTTTCTCCTGATTGCACTACTCTGCCGCGGAACCGCGGCCCGAGGCATGGTTTGGCCGCGGTTCCGCGGCCAAACAAGAGGATTGCTGCATAAAATTTGGTGTGCTGGCTCCTGCTGACTTGTATTTTCTACTTTTATAGGTCTTTTCTCAGATTGGCTTCTACATATTCTCCAGATCTTCACAGTGAACATTGTAGCGGAATTTTATCGTTGCTTCGTGACAAGTCTTGAACCTTGCGCTGCTTTGTACTGATCTTTGTATAGGCTTGATCAAGATTCTCTGTTTGTTGGTCAAAGTCCACTTTTGCATCGTCTTGTCATCGTTTTCACTGTTTTAGATCTAAGAACATGTAACCTATAATATGTAGCAGACATGCGTCAAAAGCACCTGTTTATTTATAAAACAAATAAGAATGGGGAATATAATAATGCAATATTATGGTATGAACAAATACCCCCAAACTTATCTTTTGCTCGTCCTCGAGCAAACTTATTTTTTATTCTTGACAAAAAACCTAACCGCACTTTCGCAGGGAAACGCGATTGCACTGAGCTCGTCCAACAAGCCGTTAAACCTCTAGGTGTCCCTAGTAGGAGGAGTGTTGTGTCCTGAGGGTTTTCAGCGGATACTACCCACAAAATCCTATCAATTCGGCTTTTTCGACTTTTGTTCTCCAATTAGGTTTTCTAACAAGGAATTCTATTATCGTTGACTCGTAAATTATCCACTCATATTCTTCACACTTCCTCATCATTTAACTTAAGATTATATATATTTTGCAGACCTACTTAGCTTTCGGCATTTCTTAAGTTTTTCTTCTAGGGTTCCATCTCCACTTAGGAATTTTTATCAACTCTACTAAAGATACAAGTTCTATTCTTCACTCCTATCTCTCATCTAAACTCCAATCACATATCCCCACGTGTGTGTATAAATCACCCCTACACTTGGAAATTCAAATCATACTCTTGTCCGTTGTCCAAAGTACTTATTAATTGGTGAATTTTTAATTGAATTTTGCTTACACATCCTTCATGTGACCGTTAATACTTCTTGAGGTACCAACAACCGATTACAAGATGTGTTTGCACATTAAAGCGTAATTCCTAGTCTTGCAATACTCAAGGCTTTTTAGCAGTGACTCCCAAACCAGTTGGTCTAAGGCACTAGGTGATGAAGCACCCTCGCTAAATATTTTTTTTCTATTTTTGCAGCCTTAAGTAATCACAAAAACCAGTGTTCATTTTTTTATTCTTTATTCACACTTGTATTTTTTATTTTTCATCGTACTAAGGACTTTAGACAAGAGCATTTCAAGGTCTCCTCTACTATTCCAAGTTTCAAGGTGCGTGATTGTGCAAATTTGTAGGGTATACATTTTCAGAATCAAGACTTAAGCTAGGAATTATTTTTCAAACTTATACTCTAGTAAAAATATCAATACTTTTCCTTCGTTTCGACTTAGCCCAAAAAGTGAACTCAAAATTTGCCTATTTCTAAATAAACTACAAAGACATATATTTTCTACTGCTAAACTTTAAGGAAGGTTATTTTTAGGGTTTTTAATTTACTAAGTCTAAGATCTAGTTGTTCCTAACTAGTTAACCTATTTATCAAACTCAAATCAATACGGCCAAAATTGAATACATTAATTTTTATAATTTTGAAAATTTTCAATTTTTATGGGTTTTAAAATAATTATGCAAATGCAAAAATATGTACAAATGAATGCGAAGGAAGAAGACGTACCGAGCATACCCCCAAACTTAAACTTGACAGTGTCCTCACTGTCATGCCACACCAAGAGGGTCAAAATGTCGGCACTCTCCTGTTTATTTATTTATAATTTTTTATTTTTTATATTTTTTATAGAAAAAGAAAACAAAAAATATATATACATATATACAACAAGGTTTCCCCCAAACTCAAACTTGGCCTTACACAAGCCAAAGGTTAGCACCAACCATTCAAAAATCTCGTCGTGGTAATGGTAGAGTTGGTAAAAGGAGAGAGTGGAAAGAAGAGAAATGAGACGCACACGAGACCGTGTGGAGGTAGAGATGGGATACGGTCTCGGTGGGGGAGAAGAAAGGTGGAAAAGAGAAAGAAGTGTTGTACGATCTTGAGGGTGTAAATCGAGTGAATAAATTAGCACAATTTGTGATGACCGATGTGTTAAAAGCGATTGTGCTAACCTATCAATCCGTCGAGAAATAAGGTCAAATCCCTCAAGATTCGCAAGAAAGCATGGGTACGCCGAACTTGGTATTGGAGATGAAAGCGTAACAGTCTCTTGTAAGGTCGGAACGATATGAAGGACAAAAGGGAGTGAATTAGGGATAGTCTCATTCTCACCGTAGTAAACTATCTCGAACTGGAAAGATTCCAACAATGGTTCGAAACGACTGTAAGCAACCGAGTCTGATGGTTCAACTAACTCATATGAAAATGTAAAGGACTCAAACTCGGGCGGTGAGTCATCAACATCGTCCGGAAAAGTGAAACACTCGTAAGTGTCATCATCTGTGAGAACTGTGTCAGATTCAAAGGAAAATTTTTCAAGCTCACAGTCTTCAAGCGTGATATTAGGCGTGGACGGAACGATGGAAATGAGGGAGGGTGATTTAGTTAAAGGTTCAAGAGGATGAATTGGAAAATCCGACACATCAAACAAAAATGGTTCAACCTCAATATTATCCTCAATACTATCCTCATAATTCTCCTCAATATTTATCTCATCCATGCCATTATCATCAAAATCAAGACGCATATGAAGTTCGGGAGAAACATCTAATGACTTGGGATGATGAATTGGAGATAAAATTTCATTCAAATTTACGGGTTCATCATCCAAAATATTCCCGGCGTCTATATCCTCAATCAAGTGAAAATCAATTTTCTTAGACACCTCATCAAAAGCATGGATATTTATCAATTCAGGTTCTAGATTGGAGGTGTAAAGGTCAAACGGATTAGGTGCGGTTTCACTCGAAAGGGGTTCCTCACAATTTGGCAAATCAAGCACTACAAAGTCGCACAACTCATCATTTTGGACACATGTTTGAAAATTGGAGTTGTTGGATTCAATTGGGTATGGGTAGGTTTGATTTGGAAATCCTCTCACATTCTCTCTCTGTCCAACCGCCTCCTCATACATTGGAAAATTTGGAGCTAGTTGGAAACTAGCTACCGGTTCACTCGGTTGCATAAGGGCGGCCATGGACGCTTCTACATTCCTCACCATTTTGTTTGTTGCTGCAATATAAGCCTCCAATGACTCTTCCAAACTAGACTTGGGTGGTGAGGGGGTTTCGGTAAAAGATTCGAAATTGTTTGGATATGTGAAACTCCCTAATGGCTGTAACACCCGAGCCCAATAATACTATTTCTGTTACTGGTTGAGTGTTCGACATTGCTCATTTCATTTATCTTGCTTGTTTGGTTCTTATTGCAAAATTTTAACCGGCTAAGTCAGTTTTGCATATAACAAATTTTAACACCTAAAGTAAAATTAAAAATATCTATATTGGCCTACACGTCACCACTAGCCGCGTGGTAGCGTTCGTGCGTCGAGTTTCCATCCCTTTCGGTGAAACGGGCGAGTTTGGACGGCTACGCGCGCGTGCAAGTGTCCGACTTGGGGGCATGCATTTTAATCATAAAACATTTCATTTTAAAATTTGGAACCCGCTTAAAATCTTATTATTTGAATTTCAAATATTTGGGCCCAACCCGGGCGCGAATTGGAAATGTTTCATTTAGCGCCAAAATCCCAATTTAATTTAATAATCTAAAACTATACTAAAACCATAATAAATATATTCAATCTCAGAACTGTTACTGAAATAACGAATGAACCCTTTTAAATCTTTTGAAATTGTTCCCCAGCCAATCACGAGGGGATTAATCCCTCGTGGGCCCGTCTATCTCCCTCTCTCTATCTCTCCTCTCTCCTTCTGTCTCTCTCTCTCTCTCTTCCTCTAATCTCTCTCTCTCTCTCTCTATCCCTATATATATATTTCTTCCTTCGTCTTCGCGAGAACCCCCACCGAACCCACGCGAGCCTAACCCTAGCCTCGTCGTAACCCTAGCCAGCCTTGTTCCCCGTCGCCGACGCCACCACCACCATCACCCTTGCCTCCGCAGCCTCGACCGCACCTCCTTCCTCCTTCTCCCTTCCGTCCAGCGCCTGCAACCCAGCGCCGTAGCCACCTGCACCGTCGCCGCTTGCCGTCGCCGCCGCCTCTCGTCGCCGACGACGCCAACTTCTCCCCTTCGCCCTCTTCCCGACCTCGACACCTTCCTCCTCCTTCCCGTACGCCGGCGCCGCAACAGAACCCAAGCTGCAACCCAACCACCTCCTCTGGTTGCCGGAAATCGCCGCCGTCGACTCTCGTCGTCGTCACCCGCGCCACCGCCGACCACCTCCTCTTTCCCTGCAACCAAACCCCGGCCATTACCTCCCCTACTCACAGCACCACCCGATCCAGCAACCTCCAGCCTTTCTGCCGCGTTCACTGTTCACCGCCGGAGCCCATCGCCGTCGACCCCATCGCGGTTGCCATCCTTGATATCCCAGTAAGTTTCTCATGACCTCTCCCCTTCCCTTTTCCCTTCGCTGGTCGCTTTTTTTTGTCCGTGCGTAGTTTGCTAACCGTCGTCGCTGTTTTGACATTTCGCCGGAATCCGGCCGTGCCGACGACTTGACCCGACTTTCCAGCGAAGTACTCCGGTCCGCGTGGTCCCGCTGTTCGTTGGTTGGACTCGATCCGTGACCCGTGCGTCCGTCGCGTGTTTTCCGCCGACGTTACGTTCGTTTTTCCCGGTTCGCGAAACCGTCGAGGCAAGTATTACTTGCCACATGCTATGCTATACCAATTAAGTGTGCTTGACTCATTAAACTTGCAAAGATTAACTAGTGTAGTTACTTTTCTTATTTGGACGCATTATGACATATATCATGATACAGTTAACCTAAACCGCATTTTGCCACTTTAACCCTAATAACTAAACTACCGGTTAATCATTTTGCTGTTTAAAGGACGATAGCCGTACACATGTAGTTTTATTACTTTCTGTTATTGATATTGCACCACCTTGTGATTACTGCACCCCAAGGGTGCTCGAACCTGTTAATATGATAATACAACTGCACTATATTAATGCACCATTGTGATTAAATGAACTGTTATTGTTGTTTACTTTACTTCCTGCTGTTATTCCTTATTCGATTATATACCTGTTGTGAGCACACCCTCGATTGCGTTACATATTGACCTGACCTTGATACACATGACATATACATATACCGATGCACCGGACATGGTACCCTTTACTATCGACTCCACCTGTTGTACCATGACCTGACCTGTTACCTGATCTCATGCCTAATGCCAACAAACCTGACTTGGGGTCCTCATGGACCATTCCTGCTGTCTATCCAGACAAACCTACTTTTACCTGATCCTGTGTTGGCATTAGTTCTTGATTACTGAATACCTGACTCGACATACATAACTTGGGGGTATGGGGAAATCAAAGGTGAAACTGATTTGTAACTCAACAGTTTGATACCTGTTCTGATCAGTCTTACGGGCTAGGCCAGCCCCGGAGTGATGATGCTGACATCACTCATCCATCCTGCTACTTGTTACTGCCTAGCGGCACGTCTCGGATTCAGCCCCGAGAATCTTGACCGTGGTCCCGGGCACGCACGGGATACTATTGAGTTACATCGACGAGTCATCAATTGATTTCAAAGACTTTAGAATAGAAACCTGATAGAACAGTTTAGTTACCCACTGCACACTACCCTGCACTGTTGTTTCATATTATTGCTTTATTCATGTTTATCCCTGCATTGCTTATTACCATGTTCATATTATACTATTGGTTGACATGACGCGCTGACGTCTGGGTTTTGCATAGCCCAGATTCTTTACCACTGTCGTCGACCGAGCAGGAGTACTTCAGCCAGCAGGCTGATTTGTGAGTTCTGTAGTGATTAGTTTATTCATTGCATTTTATTTCCAGATGTGAGCCCGCATTATGGGACGTACTTTTCTATTATTGTATTGGATCATTTGCTTCTGCACTTATTTATCATTGACTCTTGTTATTATGGATTTGGACATGTGTTAGATAGTTTATTTTATCTTGTTCTTGATATCTCTACAGCCGTAATGTGACTGTGGATGGATACTTCCTACCCACAGGTAGCATGGTTGGCTATGTCACGTGCCCAATCTTGCGTACTCTGGGAAGCGGGGCGTGACATGGTTCTTTTGGTATCAGAGCCATAGGTTAATTGGGTTGATTCTTTTGTAGTTGGGTATTGTACCCGATACACGAATCAGAATACCCGTGCTTAGGAAAACATGTCCTACCACCTTGACCGTTTTACCATTCTTGAATCACATTCTTGGATCATGTCGACGTGCAAACTTACTTTGCATGTTAACTCGAAAATCTGATTTCTTGTTATCTCTAGGACTTAGGCGACTTGGGTGGAGTTAAGTAATTGTGGCTATGATACCGCGGCATAGTTACAATGCGGTACTCTATTTAAGTATCTTGGAGTTCTAGCCTTGATCTATATTCAGAATCTATCATCATGCTAATGTTGGGTGTTTTGAGTTCAGGATTATGGCAAGTAAGAATGCGAAGACGTACCAGAGGCGTGTGGATGAAGCCGCCATGCTTGGAGTGATAAGAGGAATGCTGGAGAATCAAAGAAACAGACCGAGCTGATCCAGCAGCAAGCGGACTCGTTTCGGGAAGGTTTGCAGATCGTTCAGTAGTCTGTGAACAATATTGGAGCTAGACCAGTTGACCGAATAGGGACCGTAGCAGATTTCAGGCGGTTGGGTCCGTCTACATTTACTGGTTTAAAGGAGCCATTGCCAGTGGAGCAGTGGCTAGTTGACACAAAGAACTTGCTTTTTGCGGCACAGATTCCAGATGACAAAAAGTTGTTGTGGTACACATTCAGCTAGTGGACTACGCCCGAGAATGGTGGCTTGTTGAGGAGACCCGCTTGCCCAAGCCGATCAGTTGGGCGGATTTATCTAAGAGTTTCCTGGAGAAATTCTTCCCGCGGACTGCACGGGAGGAAATGGAAGAGAAGTTCATCGGACTAAGGCAGAATGGAGCAACCGTGGACGTGCATGCAGCAGAATGGACGAGACTCAGTAGTTTCGCTGGACCTTTCGCGACCAACGATGCAGACAGCAGTTGCAGTAAGGAAGCAGTTCGGTCGGGCAAGTCAAGTTCAGGGCTAGGCCGACACACAGTGTTCTTGCAGCTATGGAAGTTGATAGTACTGAAAAGCCGGCAGTTGTTCGCGACTTTATGGACGTATTTGAAAATATATCGGGCTTACCGCCGAAGCCAGACGTGGAGTTCGCGATTGACCTTATTCCTGGTGCAGCGCCAATGTCTAAAGCTTATTATCCAATGGCACCAGTAGAATTGGAAGAAGTTAAGAAACAAGTTACTGAATTTCTTGAGAAGGGTTGGATTCGAAGCAGCAACTCGCCTTGGGGAGCTCCAGTTCTTCTAGTAAAGAAGAAGGATGGCACAAGAAGGATGTGTATCGATTATCGAGAATTAAACCGGGTAACTATTAAGAACAAGTACCCGATCTCTCGCATTGGAGAACTTTTTGAGCAGCTTAGTGGCGCGAGGGTATTCTCGAAACTGGATTTGCGATCCGGATATCATCAGGTCCGAGTGAAAGTAGAGGATATTTGCAAGACGGCGTTTTGAACTCGGTATAGACATTACGAGTATCTAGTGATGCCCTTCGGAGTAACGAATGCGCCGGCAGTATCATGGATTTGATGAACCGAATCTTTTCACCATTCTTGGACCAGTTTATTGTGGTATTCATTGACGACATTCTGGTTTACTCGAAGAGTTCGGAAGAGCATGCTGAGCATTTGAAGATCGCACTGCAGACGCTGAGACAGGAGAAATTGTATGCGAAAATGAGTAAGTGCGAATTTTGGCTGGAAGAAGTGAAGTTTCTGGGGCATGTTGTGTCGGGCGATGGAATCGCCGTCGATCCCGAAAAGATTGCAGCAGTTCGAGATTGGCCTATTCCAAGAAATGTGGCTGAGATAAGAAGTTTCCTTGCTTTGGCCGGATACTACAGGAGATTTGTGGAGAACTTCGCTCGTTTAGCAGAACCGTTGACCAAGCTTACGCGCAAGGAAGTACCTTTTATTTGGACGGATAGATGTGCATTGGCCTTCGAGACGTTGAAGCAGAAGTTGATAACCGCCCCTATCCTGACCGTACCAGACAATTCCGGAGGACTGGTGATTCACAGCGACGCATCTGGAAAAGGATTGGGATGTGTTTTGATGCAGAATGGGATGGTCGTAGCTTACGCATCAAGACAACTGAAGACCCATGAGAAGAATTATCCGACTTATGACTTGGAGCTTGCGGCTGTGATCTTCGCCTTGAAGATTTGGAGACACTACCTTTTGGGCGAGAGAGTCGAAGTCTTTACAGATCACAAGAGTTTGAAGTATGTGTTCACTCAGAAGGAGTTGAACATGAGGCAACGCAGATGGTTGGAGCTGATGGCCGACTACGACCTTGATCTTAAGTACCATCCGGGAAAAGTTAACATCGTGCCGGATGCGCTTAGTCGGTTACCAGCGATTCAGGTATTGACTACACAGAGGGAGATCATTGCGGATTTTCGAAGATTTGACTTGGAGGTTGTGCTACCACACTCTACAGGACAGTTGATGCAGTTGCAAGTACAGTCGTCCTTAGTTGAGAAGATTAAAGCGGCACAATCGCAGGATCCTAGACTGCAAAAGTTTCGAGAGCAGGTTGAAGCCGGACTACGAACAGATTTACTGGTCCACGAAGATGGTTCGTTGAGGTATGGTAGCCGTGTGTGTGTGCCAAAGGGGGATGTGCGTGAAGAGCACATGAAGGAGGCACACAGTTCAGCTTACTCTGTACATCCAGGAGGTACAAAGATGTACCGAGATATTCGACAGCATTTCTGGTGGGAAGGCATGAAACGGGAGATTGCTCGCTTCGTGGCTAAGTGCTTGGTATGTCAGCAAGTCAAGGCTGAACATCAAAGGGTTGCTGGTTTGTTGCAACCACTTCCGATTCCTCAGTGGAAGTGGGAACATATAACCATGGATTTCATGACGGCTTTACCGCGAAGTCCAAAGGGCAACAATGCAGTATGGGTGATTGTCGATCGATTGACCAAGGCAGCTCACTTTATTCCTTTCCGGGTTGGTCAATCAACGAAGACTTTGGCAGAGCGGTACATGCAGGAGATTGTAAGATCGCATGGCGTACCAGTGAGCATCGTGTCCGATCGGGACACTCAGTTCTTATCACACTTCTGGAGGAGTTTACAGGAAAGTTTGGGGACTCGATTGAAGTTTAGCACAGCTTATCATCCTCAAACTGATGGGCAGTCGGAGAGAACGATCCAAACTCTTGAAGATATGTTGAGGGCATGCATGTTGGACTTCAAAGGTTCTTGGGAGGATCACCTACACTTGGTGGAGTTTTCGTACAACAATAGCTTCCAAGCGACTATTCAGATGGCTCCGTTTGAAGCTCTATATGGTCGTAAGTGCCGTTCACCTGTTTTTTGGGATGATGTTGGTGAACGAAGGTTACTGGGACCAGATTTGGTGGTACAGACAGTCGAGAAGGTGAATACAATCAGGAAGCATATGAAGGCAGCTCAAGACAGACAGAAAAGTTGGGCTGACACGTCAAGAAGACCTCTAGAGTTCGCCGTGGGTGATTTGGTATTCTTGAAGATATCACCGACTAGAGGGGTGATTCGCTTTGGGAGTCGGGGAAAGCTTAGTCCTCGATTCGTTGGACCCTTCGAGATATTGGAGCGTGTTGGAGAGGTAGCGTACCGTTTGGCGTTACCACAGTCCTTGGCAGGTGTGCACGATGTGTTTCATGTAACTCAACTACGGAGGTATGTTCGAGATGAAACCCACGTCTTGGATCATTCGGAGTTAACTGTACGAGAGGACCTAACTTTTGATGAGCGACCGGTTGAAATCAAGGATCGAAGAGAAAAGGTTCTTAAGAACAAGGTTATCCCCTTGTGCTTGTTTCTTGGGATAATCGCTCGCATGGAGAGTCCACTTGGGAACGAGAAGATGAAATCCGGCAGAAGTTTCCTCACCTTTTCCTGTAGTTGTCTATCTTATAATCTTGGAATTTCGAGGACGAAATTCTTTTTGTAGTTGGGTATGATGTAACACCCGAGCCCAATAATACTATTTCTGTTACTGGTTGAGTGTTCGACATTGCTCATTTCATTTATCTTGCTTGTTTGGTTCTTATTGCAAAATTTTAACCGGCTAAGTCAGTTTTGCATATAACAAATTTTAACACCTAAAGTAAAATTAAAAATATCTATATTGGCCTACACGTCACCACTAGCCGCGTGGTAGCGTCCGTGCGTCGAGTTTCCATCCCGTTCGGTGAAACGGGCGAGTTTGGACGGCTACGCGCGCGTGCAAGTGTCCGACTTGGGGGCATGCATTTTAATCATAAAACATTTCATTTTAAAATTTGGAACCCGCTTAAAATCCTATTATTTGAATTTCAAATATTTGGACGCAACCCGGGCGCGAATAGGAAATGTTTCATTTAGCGCCAAAATCCCAATTTAATTTAATAATCTAAAACTATACTAAAACCATAATAAATATATTCAATCTCAGAACTGTTACTGAAATAACGAATGAACCCTTTTAAATCTTTTGAAATTGTTCCCCAGCCAATCACGAGGGGATTAATCCCTCGTGGGCCCGTCTCTCTCCCTCTCTCTATCTCTCTCTCCTTCTGTGTCTTTCTCTCTCTCTTCCTCTAATCTCTCTCTCTATCCCTATATATATATTTCTTCCTTCGTCTTCGCGAGAACCCCCACCGAACCCATGCGAGCCTAACCCTAGCCTCGTCGTAACCCTAGCCAGCCTTGTTCCTCGTCACCGACGCCACCACCACCATCACCCTTGCCTCCGCAGCCTCGACCGCACCTCCTTCCTCCTTCTCCCTTCCGTCCAGCGCCGTGGCCACCTGCACCGTCGCCGCTTGCCGTCGCCGCCGCCTCTCGTCGCCGACGACGCCAACTTCTCCCCTTCGCCCTCTTCCCGACCTCGACACCTTCCTCCTCCTTCCCGTACGCCGGCGCCGCAACAGAACCCAAGCTGCAACCCAACCACCTCCTCTGGTTCGCCGGAAATCGCCGCCGTCGACTCTCGTCGTCGTCACCCGCGCCACCGCCGACCACCTCCTCTTTCCCTGCAACCAAACCCCGGCCATTACCTCCCCCTACTCACAGCACCACCCGATCCAGCAACCTCCAGCCTTTCTGCCGCGTTCACTGTTCACCGCCGGAGCCCATCGCCGTCGACCCCATCGCGGTTGCCATCCTTGATATCCCAGTAAGTTTCTCATGACCTCTCCCCTTCCCTTTTCCCTTCGCTGGTCGCTTTTTTTTGTCCGTGCGTAGTTTGCTAACCGTCGTCGCTGTTTTGACATTTCGCCGAAATCCGGCCGTGCCGACGACTTGACCCGACTTTCTAGCGAAGTACTCTGGTCCGCGTGGTCCCGCTGTTCGTTGGTTGGACTCGATCCGTGACCCGTGCGTCCGTCGCGTGTTTTCCGCCGACGTTACGTTCGTTTTTCCCGGTTCGCGAAACCGTCGAGGCAAGTATTACTTGCCACATGCTATGCTATACCAATTAAGTGTGCTTGACTCATTAAACTTGCAAAGATTAACTAGTGTAGTTACTTTTCTTATTTGGACGCATTATGACATATATCATGATACAGTTAACCTAAACCGCATTTTGCCACTTTAACCCTAATAACTAAACTACCGGTTAATCATTTTGCTGTTTAAAGGATGATAGCCGTACACATGTAGTTTTATTACTTTCTGTTATTGATATTGCACCACCTTGTGATTACTGCACCCCAAGGGTGCTCGAACCTGTTAATATGATAATACAACTGCACTATATTAATGCACCATTGTGATTAAATGAACTGTTATTGTTGTTTACTTTACTTCCTGCTGTTATTCCTTATTCGATTATATACCTGTTGTGAGCACACCCTCGATTGCGTTACATATTGACCTGACCTTGATACACATGACATATACATATACCGATGCACCGGACATGGTACCCTTTACTATCGACTCCACCGTTGTACCATGACCTGACCTGTTACCTGATCTCATGCCTAATGCCAACAAACCTGACTTGGGGTCCTCATGGACCATTCCTGTTGTCTATCCAGACAAACCTGCTTTTACCTGATCCTGTGTTGGCATTAGTTCTTGATTACTGAATACCTGACTCGACATACATAACTTGGGGGTATGGGGAAATCAAAGGTGAAACCGACTTGTAACTCAACAGTTTGATACCTGTTCTGATCAGTCTTACGGGCTAGGCCAGTCCCGGAGTGATGATGCTGACATCATTCATCCATCCTGCTACTTGTTACTGCCTAGCGGCACGTCTCGGATTCAGCCCCGAGAATCTTGACCGTGGTCCCGGGCACGCACGGGATACTATTGAGTTACATCGACGAGTCATCAATTGATTTCAAAGACTTTAGAATAGAAACCTGATAGAACAGTTTAGTTACCCACTGCATACTACCCTGCACTGTTGTTTCATATTATTGCTTTATTCATGTTTATCCCTGCATTGCTTATTACCATGTTCATATTATACTATTGGTTGACATGACGCGCTGACGTCTGGGTTTTGCATGGCCCAGATTCTTTACCACTGTCGCCGACCGAGCAGGAGTACTTCAGCCAGCAGGCTGATTTGTGAGTTCTGTAGTGATTAGTTTATTCATTGCATTTTATTTCCAGATGTGAGCCCGCATTATGGGTCGTACTTTTCTATTATTGTATTGGATCATTTGCTTCCGCACTTATTTATCATTGACTCTTGTTATTATGGATTTGGACATATGTTAGATAGTTTATTTTATCTTGTTCTTGATATCTCTACAGCCGTAATGTGACTGTGGATGGATACTTCCTACCCACAGGTAGCATGGTTGGCTATGTCACGTGCCCAATCTTGCGTACTCTGGGAAGCGAGGCGTGACAATGGCTGTGTAGAAACAGTGTCTTGTGAAGGTGGGAAAGTCGGGTAGGACTGGTAGGAATTGGATGGTTGGACATGAGTAGGGTCAACATGTGGATAAAAAGATGAATGGACTTGTTGATCCCTAGAACTAGATGTGTGGAGAGGGGTGAAAGATCGGCTACAAGATTGAGCAATATGCTCAGCAATGGACATCGGTTTAGGAGTTACAGCTGGACTCGAAAAAGTGGCATCAACGTACGAAGGTGGTGAAGGTTGACTTTGTTGACACAAAGTGGGTTGCAAAGTAGAACTGTTTCTCCTAGACGCTTCTATTTGATCTTTCAAAGATAATTTTGGCATGGAGGGATCTTCTTTAAATCGACCGAAACAATTGACGTATGACGCAAAGTTAGGTTCGGGATACCAAAGTTCGGCAAGAGATTTATGATGTGGGGTACCCATGATAGAAGAAAGAGAAGATGAAGAAGGTAGGTGGTGGGATGCAAGGATTTTACGCGACAAGTTGCAAGTTTTTTTTTATAAAAATTTTTCCTTTTTTTTTCTTTATTTGAAACTGTTTGCAAAAAAAAATTTGATAAAGGGCTAAGACACACTTTCGATCAACCAAAAATGCACAATCAGGCCTAACTCTAGGGTCACCTAGGTCAGCTAGACAGCTCCTAACTGTTCCAAAGGGCTAGAGATAGGACCTCAAACCGCCTCTTCACCGCCAATTGCGTCCAGGTAAGTGCCAGGTAAGTGGGAGGCTCCCCGCTACAAGTAGCTGTCCTAATTAAGTAACCACTTGCCTTGACACACTTGTCTAGACACCGCAAAGTCAGGTTAGGATAAACGGCTGATGCCTCTAACTAGTCCTCTGTCCTATTGAGCTCGAAGTTCTCAGGGCTGAGTCTAGTATTTTTTTAATTAATAGATGGTCAATGCATATGCCTTATGTGATTTCTGGGGTCCTGAGAAGGGTGATGAAATCCCCACCCAATCTGAATTGGTCAAAAGCCCCTTAAAGTCAGTTTTAAAAATATGCAAAACAGTAAATCACTTGCAATCAAAGATTTTTATTTTATTTGCGGCGCAAAGAATCCTGCAGAGAATCAATTATTGGAAGGAAGAAGATTTTTAGCGCAAAGAATCCTGCAGAAGATTTGACAAAAAGATATATGGGGATTTGCAGAGGGGGGAAAAAAGAAACAAACAGTGAAAATTTCGCGGGATGACGTCATCATGACGCGGCGGTTCAGCGGCGGGAGCGCGCTTGCGCGGCGGAATGGTGGCGGTACGGAGGCTTCAGTTCTCCAAAAAAATTGTGCAGTTCTGATTTTCCAACCTCTTTCTGTTCTGATGTATCTTTTTCTGTTTCGAACTCTGGATTTTTCCAGATCCGTCTCGATTGTAGATCCTGCAAAATTCAAACAAAAAATACCCTTCACAAAATACAAAGATGATATATTTTTATATTTTTTGATTTTTCAGTTTTTATGATTTTTTTAATTTTATATTAACCTGAAATTGCAAAAAGAAAATGACACGACATCCCCGGCAACGGCGCCATTTGATTTGATTGATCTCAAAAACTATCTATAACCGCAATCAAGAACGGCGTCACTTTACAGCTAGCCGGTGAGTACGGGTCGGTCCACAGGGATGTTGTGAATCTTCTAGTCGCTCTAACGAGTTAATTCCGAAGGGTGTTCGGATTGATTATTAAATCTAAAAAAACTAAATCTATCTAAAAATTAGATTAATCTAGATCTAAATCTTGCTAGTGTTAGGTTTAGGAATGGTTTGGAAATGTAAATAAATCTCAACGCTTTCTATACCCAAATTAGGATCTATGAGGAGTTATGGTAATTATCAATAAAGGGGATTAGATCCATTCGGGAAGGTGTTCCTTCCTCTAGGTTCTTGTCCTTCCTTTAGAGATCCTTACCCTAACCTCCATGGAAAACGCGCGCAACCGGGCCTTTATACTACGGTATCACCGCTACCTCGAGGGATAGGGTGCCGTAGGGCGCGGTGTGTGCGTGTATGCATGGAGTCCTATAGATTCTATGTGATGGGTAAGAAAAGGATGATAGATCTCATCTCTCAAAAGCCTTTCCCAAAGCTAACATCTAAGGCAAGGAATTAAAATCTAAACTAGAGCAATTAAATAAAACTACTTACAGATGGCTCTTTCCAAATATCAACACAGGGTTGTCAGATCTGGATTCATGAATTGAAAAGAGGCACCGATGCTCTCCAAAAAGAATTCTAAAATTTATTAATGAAGGGAGGCATAACCTAATACAAGAATTATGGTCTCTATTTATAGAGGATAGAAACCCTAGGGTTACAATTGACTTGCACATCTGCTATTACAAAAATACCCCTAAGAAAAGACCTAGTCAACGCCGCCACAAAAATATGGTAAAATGTTTTTCTCCTGATTGCACTACTCTGCCGTGGAACCGCGGCCCGAGGCATGGTTTGGCCGCGGTTCCGCGGCCAAACAAGAGGATTGCTGCATAAAATTTGGTTTGCTGGCTCCTACTGACTTGTATTTTCTACTTTTATAGGTTTTTTCTCAGATTGGCTTCTACATATTCTCCAGATCTTCACAGTGAACATTGTAGCGGACTTTTACCGTTGCTTCGTGACAAGTCTTGAACCTTGCGCTGTTTTGTACTGATCTTTGTATAGGCTTGATCAAGATTCTCTGTCTGTTGGTCAAAGTCCACTTTTGCATCGTTTTTTCATCATTTTCACTGTTTTAGATCTAAGAACCTGTAACCTGTAATATGTAGCAGACATGCGTCAAAAGCACCTGTTTATTTATAAAACGAATAAGAATGGGGAATATAATAATGTAATATTATGGTATGACCAATGGCCGCACTTACGAAAAAGCTAGAAGCAATTGAGACCAAAATCTCATCGCCTTCTCCTGCCCCTGCTTTACCCCCACGAACTGTTTGTGCTTGTTGTTCGGATCCATCCCACCTTACTGAAGAGTGTCCTTACAATCCACCTGTTCAAGGACAAAATCAAGTTAATGCTGCCTTTCAGCAAAGACAAAGAAATAATCCATACTCTTCGACTTATAATCCTGGTTGGAGGAGCCACCCAAATTTTACTTGGAATCAAAATCAACAATTCCAAGGAAACAACAACTTTCAAAGGCCTCCTCCTCCACCACAACAAGCACCCCAACAAACTCAATACCAGCAACCTTTCCAACCACAACCTTACCCAAACCAAATAAACAATTTTGTGCCCAACAACTCTTATCCTCAAAACAATTTTGTTCAACCAAATAATGATAAGGTTACCTCGCTAGAAAGAAGTCTAGATGCATTTCTAAAACAATCTACACAATCCCCAGCAAGGCTGGAGACTTCCATCCAATCTTTGGTGCAAAACAGTGCTTCACATGATCAAAGCATCAAATCAATTGAGCCCCAAATTGCGCAATTAAATGCTGCGTTGAGCGAGCGAGAAAAGGGAAAGCTTCCATCTCAACCATTGCCAAATCCCAGTCACACACACAACGCACATGCTGCTTATGAACAACAAAATCATAATGTAAATGTGGTGACCACGTTGAGATCTGGAAGAGTGTTGCACAATAACGTGGGTAATAGTGATGACACCCCTGCCGGTGCTTCTTCTTCATCTTCTTCTTCTTCATCATCTTCATTTTCTTCGTTAGAGCCTATTCTTCATTCTTCACAAAGCTCTACCTCTTCTAACTCGAACGGACCCACATCTCACTTTATGAACACACCAACATGGGGATCTGTTCCAACTCCACAATCTACTCCACAGACATTGCACTCAACAAACTTTCAAAATGTTCCCTTTCCAAACAGGTTGAGATCCAATAAACCAACTCCACAAATGGAGAAGATTGTAGAGTTGTTCAAACAGGTTAGCATAAACATACCTCTCTTGGATGCAATCCAATAAGTCCCTTCTTACGCGAAAATCTTAAAGGACTTATGCACCAAGAAGAGGAAGTCACAAGTACCAAAGAAAGTTTTCGTGGCTAGTGCTGTTAGTGATGCTCTTGTCCAATCTTTACCCCAAAAATATAAGGACCCCGGCTGTCCTACAATTTCGATCACAATTGGGGATAAGAACATCAATAGAGCACTATTAGATCTTGGTGCTAGTGTCAATTTTCTACCCTATTCAGTATACGAACAATTGGGCGTTGGAGAGCATAAACCCACTCATTGTACTCTACAAATTGCCGACCGATCCATCACCCATCCTAGGGGTGAGTTAGAGGATGTGTTGATTAAAGTAGGGGACTTCATTTTCCCCGTTGATTTCATTGTTATGGATACACATCCTGTAGGTAACCCCCGGAGTCAAATTCCGGTGATACTCAGTCGACCATTCCTTGCGACTTCTAATGCGGTGATCAATTGTCGTAATGGTTCAATGAACCTATCTTTTGGAAATATGACGATTGAACTCAACATTTTTAAGTTGGGGAATCAGCCTTCCGAGCCTAATGCTAGTATACTTGATGTTTGCTCGATCCATGAGATCACACAGGAGGACCGTGTGCTCGAAAAATTTCTGTTCGATCACAGCAGTTTTGACGCCACGAGTGCGTTCCTCCTAGAATCTGACACAACTTTCATGCCGGAAAATGATTACGAGTGTTTCACTTTTTTGAACGATTTTGAAGACTCACCACCCGAGTTTGAGTCCTTTGATTTTTCGAATGAGTTAGTTGAACCATCCGACTCGGTTGCTTACACTCGATTTGAACCATTGATGGAATCCTTCGAGTTCGAGACAGTTGCACCAATGTTACCTTCAATTGTTTCACCTCTAAAACTCGAACTAATGTTTTTGCCGTCTCACCTTAAATTTGCTTACCTAGATGAGAATGAGACCCTTCCCGTTATCATATCGGCATCTCTAGCTCTCGAGCAAGAGAAAGCCCTTTTAATGGTCTTACAAAACAACCGGCAAGCTTTTGGCTGGATTATGGTGGACATCAAGGGGATTAGTCCCCTCATAGTTGAACATCATATACATATGATGGATGATGCCAAGCCAGTAAGGGATCCACAAAGACGCCTCAACCCCATAATGAAAGAGGCTGTCAAGAAGGAGATTGTCAAATGTCTTGATAGTGATATCATTTACCCTATCTCGGATAGCCAGTGGGTTAGCCCCATTCATGTTGTCCCAAAGAAATTGGGTATAACGGTCATAACCAATGAGGCGAATGAGTTGATACCTACTCGCACCCAAACTGGGTGGCGAGTTTGCATTGACTATAGAAAACTCAACGCCGCGACAAGGAAAGACCACTTTCCTTTACCTTTTATTGACCAAATGCTCGAACGATTGGCTGGGCATGAATTTTACTGCTTTTTGGATGGCTGTTCCGTCTATAATCAAGTCCCTATCGCCGAAAAGGATCAAGACAAGATTTTTATGGATGATTTCTCCATTTTCGGTGACTCCTTCGATGAGTGTTTGCTGCACTTAGACGCAGTTCTTACCCGCTGTAGGGATAAGAACCTCACTTTAAATTGGGAGAAGTGCCACTTTATGGTACGAGAGGGTATTGTCTTAGGACATGTCATCTCGCAAAACGGCATAGAGGTTGATAAAGCCAAGATTGAAGTCATTTCCTGTTAGTTATATGTATGTCCTAGAGGCCATTACTGTACATACGATGTATATTGTAGTGGATGCTAGGACATATATAGGGAGTACTTTCTTGCTCGACATGATAGTATGCTATATGATTGTTCTTTATCGTAACATGTACTCTGATTGTCTCTATGTTACATGTTGACAAAGCCCTTAGGATATGTACTCGACTACTGGGACTATGATGAGATCATACTAGTGGGGCTACGGTAGTCGACGAGTACATCCTATAACTGTTCCTAGTCGAGGGTGTTTCAAGACATGGCATCGATACACCAGAGTGGACTAGAGTATACGCATCTTGACCCATATGATAGGCGATGGATGATCCCATATCCATCGGTGTTTGACATCAAGGATGGTGTACGGGTGCTCAGTAGAAACTGAGTACACTGGACGGACTCGCCGAGAACTCCCAGATGGTATTATACCTCACGTCAGATGGCAGTTCTCCGGTGACACTGGTACAGAGTAGTCTGTTGACCCGAGATCGTCATAGAGTCTTGTGTGATTCCCACTGTGCTTTGATTTCCATCATACCACGTCCAAGAGGGCGTGCAAAAAGGTGGCTTTTGGGTACAGTCCCGAATCACATGGAGGTAATGAGCGATAGGAGGGGATTCGTCTCTCCCGGTATAGGGAGTTGATGTTGTGCTGTGTTCGATTGGCTATAACCGGAAATCCCTGGCCAGGGTTGCTGAGATCTACTGGTAAGTGTTATCAGTAGTTTCTCAAACTGTTATAGACCTTATATCGACACGACTTATCGAGCTACTGGGGTCTGACGTTTACCACCCTTAGGCGAGATATGCGACATATCAGACGACGAGACCGGACTGTACGGGAGTGTTACTGTTTGGATTCACAGGAGAATGTACATGCTTGCTTTTTGATCTTCTGAGCGCTCAATACCTGGGTAGCTGTTACGTTTAGCTGACCGCTTGCAGCTTGTGGGTGTTTGATATGATCATCACCTACTGCCGGCGTATTGACGATTCTTTAGAGTCCTACACAGAGGTTTCTTGACTCAGGCAAAACGGAGTAGGGGCACGTATGTGATATGTACGGGACCGAGGATAATGCGATATGAGATACCGTATTCTATTCTCGCGATATTTGATATCAGCCGGGTCATCGGATCAAGTGTTGATTCGATGAATCGGTACGGATAAATATTAGTCGGTTATATGCGATATAGCCGGATTGTCGGATCAAGTGTTGATTCGATAATTTAATGTATAATAATATATATGATATATTAAATTACATTATCTAATATTAGCTCACTAAAAGATTCTTTTTCTCACTCGGGTAATACATTGATATATATGCGATATATGTTAAATGTATTATTTTATTTTGTTACAATAAATATTATATATGTGATATATAATATTGTAACATGTTATAATTATTAATGCAACATAATTAGTGGAGATTAAATAAGGTTAGGGTTTGATTTGGGTTAGCACATTCTTGTTTCTTCTAGAAGCATTTCTTTTTGTCATGAAGAAGATATTTGTCTTGATATTTTCTAGTGACTCACATATAACTCAACCCAAACCCTAACCCTAGTAAACTCTCTACATAGGTTACTACAACCATGGTTGCATAAATGATTATGACAACATTTTATTATTCATCACAAAAATTTTTTCTATCATCTTCTTCCTTCTTCTTCTTTGCTTGCAAAGCTTTCTAGCTTTGATCTTTGTGATGAAAATGAGTGAGAAATAGAAAACAAATGAGAGAAAAAATCCTACTTCATCATCCTCATCTTCCCTTGCCATTTAGATGAGGGTGTTCACTTCATATTATGAGTGTTAGCTTGTGTTAACGAAACTTCAAGGTAGATCATCTTTGTATCGAAGATCGGAAGCAAAGGTTGCATCATTTTCTTCGTGAAGCCTCTCGAGAGTCCAGAACACGATGATCGCAGCGACGGGACCTCAACATGGAGCTTAAGAAGTGAAGTACCGGATCTACAAAGGTTGTAATCCCTCTCACTTAGTGTTAAAGTGTTTAACATGCTTGTTTCGCCTAAACCCTAGTTTAAAGATCTGGCTTCGGGTTGTTCGGCACGGCTAAAATTTTAATCGGGCATGGTTGATGCCTCGTAGACCCTTGTGCGCATGTATAGCAACCCTACAGTGGTATCAGAGCCAAGCTAGAGCTTTAGGCGAAGTCTAGACGAAGTTTAAAGTTCGATCGAACCCGAAAACCCCGACTCGAACCCTTCTCTGTACATTTTTTAAAAATGTGTTTTTTTCTGAATTAAAAATGCTCAGAAAAATAAGCAGGAAAAACTAAGAATTACTGTGAAGTACGGTCCACTAAGTCAATATTTTGACTGCTGAACCACGGCTAAACCATGGGTTTGGCGGCGGTTACGCGGCCAAAATTTGGACTTAGTCCCTGGAATTTCACTTAATTATTCTTAGGTCCTTTCTTGTTAATTTTTTCTGGGAATATTTTTATTCCACTCAAGTGTTGAGTTTTCTAGGGTTGTATTGGGGACTAGTTGATTCGATCGGATAATTTAACTTTGTTTAGTTTTTCCGGATAATTTTAGAAACTGTTAAAAAGTTCAAACGGACATCAATAACTCACTTTTTCCCCAGTCGATTTTTTTTCAAAAGTTCGATTTTTTTCTCGAGTTTAAGAATGTTCTAAGTCGTGCAAGTAACGCGGTGGACCCTCTAGAAGACAACAAACCTTAACTCGATTATGTGACCGTCTTGAACTACCTCTGAACCTTAGGGTTTGTGGCAGTACGGCGTGCCACATGTGAGGCGTTGGCTTGACCCTTCTACGGCTGGACCATTGGTACTGTGGCATGTGATGGATGTTTTTAAACCGATTTCAAGTGTTGAGATATATCGGGGAAATCTTGGGTGTTTGATTATTCGATCGGAAAGTTTAACATTGTCTATTTATCTGGAATGTGATACAATATTTGGAATCCACAGGTAGTTATGAGATAACTAATTTGAATGTTATAAATCTAGCACTTTAGTCTCAGATGATTGGTTGCCACGGAATTTTGATGTGATCAAAAGTCCGTCGCAATCACGTAGCGTACGCGGATACTCGCCGGGTAAACTTAACAGACAGCCATGCTCCATAGCCCCAACCAAGTGACTGTAGGAGAACCCCGTCGCCAAAAGCATCCATTCGGGTGCTCGCGGCAGCGGTGTTCCACCTTAGTGCACTTCGTCGACGGCATCGGGGGTGCGGCCGTCTACTAAAGTTTGCGACGAGCATTCGATCAGGTTGTCGGGAATCTTGTTGAATTGCCCGACTTGACATTGAAAAAAGCTTTCGATAATGAGACTAAAATGCGGGGTTTATAATTGTTAGGCATGCGATGTCTAAGGAATTCATTTGGTTAGGCATGCGATGTCTAAAGAGATTGCGGATTCCAACTGTTGTAGTTTTACACTTTCTTTTCTGTAACCGTAAGCGTAGTATGTGGCGTATCGCCGGCTTCGTTGCTATGCATCAACGACAATCGGGATACGCATATTTGCTTACGTTGATGATATGAGATATTATGTGTTGCTGTGATATGTTATATTGGATCATCGCGTTTTGAATAGCCGGGTTTTTTTTATGTGAGATGAGAGTTTTTTCTTTTTCATTCATGTAAAATTTATTTGTATGTAATATTCTTTTATTGGGGCACTTCCAGGTTGCGGAAGATGTCACCGTTGATGTATATTATTTACTTTTCCGCATTAGGTAGACCCAAGGCGGGGAGCACAAGTAACCGGGTTCTAGGGTCCAGTGGGAGACCATCTCGAGGAGTCGAGACCGGGTCTCCTAACCCTAGAATTGGCAGTGTTACTTGCCGCTCTCGTAGGGGTCTAGGGATGTGGGTTTGGCTATTCATCGCGACCGTGGAATCCGTGTTTTATACAGGCTCGTATTGAAAACACGGACGTCCCAGTATATCCAATATTTCATATATGTTCTTCTGCTGCAATGTTCTGTGATGAGATCATATTACTGATTGAGACGAATGTTTATATTATATATATATGAGATATATGTTATATTGCAGATTTCGTTTCAAATGTGATGCTTGTGAAGCATAATAAAATGGGATTTCATTAATGAGATTAATGAAATAAAAGAAACCTAAGATGTTGTAGAAACTTGTTTAAAAACTGGTAGCTCTAGTTTTTGCTTTGCATAGCGGTGTTCTTTGTAGAACATCTAGCACCTTATTCGATAAGGAAAGAGCCGAGATCCCTTCACCGGGAGTGACCTCTTTAGTGAAACTAGCAGATGCTACAAACTCGGTTTGTCTTTTGATTGTTTCTATAGTTTTTGCTTTGCATAGTGATATATATGATATACCCTGCACCTTATTCGATGAGGAAAGGGCCGACGATCCCTTCACCGGGAATGACCCCTTTAGCAAAACTAGAAAAGCCTAAAAAACACTCCATTTAAAATCACTCGATTCTACAACGATATTAAGTTCATTACGCAAAGGGTTTTCCTAAAAACCTATCGCAACCCTCCGTCATTTCAGATAAGTACTAGTTAGTATTCGTGCTACGTTTGTTGACCATGTTAAGGCGTAGTGTGCGGTAGCTGATTAGTGCTTATCTGTATAAGCATATGATGTGATTGGATTAGGGTAGTCGTGCGACTTTGTTGACCATGTTAAGGGTCGTGCAGGTGGGTTTAATTCAATCGGGAAATGACGGGTTGAACTAGACGAGCACTTATGATTTGTTGACCATGTTAAGGTCATATAGCTGCTAGGGGTAAAATATTATCGGGAATTTCAAGTGTTGAAATTTGCAATGAGATTGCATACCTTCTATGAGATAGTTGGATCCCGATACCTGCTGTGAGTAAGAGTTACTCCTGGGAGAGTTTTACACATTACAATTAGCCGATCAAGTAGGTGTCTAGAAAGGTGTTAACGGGGTTACGCCCCTGGGAAAACGAGGTTTACTTTAATTAGGTTCGTGCGAAAGCACGGGGGACCTCCCTCAAAGTACCGGCACTGGCCTGGCTGAAAGATTGGCGAACTTGTAGCGTGTAATTAATCCCAGCTAGTCTTTCCTTTTAGGGTTTGAAGGAAGATTTGACTAAAACAGTGGGAGATATCCTGATTAGATATATTAGATAACCAATCTAATCTTGCAAGAGCATACGCTGAGTGTTTTCTTCTCTCTCTCTCCAGGTAGCGACCATATCACGCCTTAATCAAGATAATAATACGGATATATTGACCGAACCCGCTTGTTATACTGAGCTGGGGAACGTTGGTCCCGCTCCAACTTATAATTGTTATAAGACAGAGCAGGAAATTAGGGAATACCAGATTTCCCGTGCCGCCCAAACGAAGAAAGTGCATGCTGATGCATCTTCTTCAGGTGTGTTCATTACATAGAACTATTTCTCAGTATCCTGTACGTCCTGGGTATGAGATACCGGATCAGGATCCCGAATATGTAATTTATTACATGGGCTACAGATAGGTAGAGAACTGAGAACGGGTGATAAGTTTCATGAGATAGAAACGGTGCAAGTGTTGCAGCCAAGTCTGTTGGTCACTATCACCCTGTATTACCAGAATACATTGATTCTGAACGAATGTTATTAGATACCGAACCTGATATACAACATCATATCAGTCTCTTTATTGGTAAAGAAAGGATATAATTTTGTATTGCTGGATAATGTTTTGAACATTTCCTATATCAAGAGTCGATCGGTTCAGGCACGTTATCTAAAAGCATTGACGTCCTAAATAAAACTACAGTTCTTAGTTTACGGAACACACACAAGAGGAAGAGTTCATAAATGAACAAATCCTTCTTGAGGCATTGTAGACTAGGTCATATCAATGCGACCCGACTAGCTGAAGTTACATAAAGATGCATATTTAAATTAGTTTGAATTTACATCTTGTGAAACTTGCCAGTCATGTCACAAAGATAAGATGACCACAGCTCTGTTTATTAGAAACAGAGAAAGAGTTAGTGAACTCTTGGGATTGATACATGATGATGTATGAAGGTCCCATGTCTACACATGCCAAGACCGGTTCTTTGTACTTCATTACATTCTCTGATGATCTCTCAAGATTCAGACATATGTTCCAGTTGAAACACAAGTCCAACCTTTTGAGATATTCACAGAATATAAGTTAGAAGTAGGGAACCAAAATACGGGTATAAGTATTATGTCCTTTGATGAGATTAAGGAGGAGAATACTTGAGCACGGAATTCCTGGACTATTCTAAAGGAGAATGAGATTCTCTCTCAGCATTACTCCTCCGTATACACCATAGCACGATGGTATATCGGGGCGGAGTAATAGCACTCTATTTGATATGGTGTGCTCTATGATGAGTACTACTGAGTTTCCTATTTCCTTTTGGGAGTTATGCACTTGGGAAGCTGCATACCTATTGAATAGGGTTCAAATCGAATCAGTTGCCTACCACTTCATATGTGATATGGAAAGGGAAGAACCCATATCTTAAGTTTGTTAAGATTTGGGATTGTCCGGCCTATGTCTAAAAGCAAAATCCGGACAAGCTCGAGGCAAGGTCTGTTATGTAGAACTGGAAATGTTCCAGCTATACAAACCGCAGCTGATGATTTGGTAGAACCAAAGGATTCAATAGTTTCCAACGAACCTCAGCCTCTCCGCCGATATAGTAGGGTTCCTCACCCACCTGAGAGATACTTCGGTTTCTCTATGACAGTGGGAGCGAGGATTGCATCATTAGATGATGACCCAACTAGTTTCGAGCTGGCCATCAGGAGTGGGACTCTGTAAGAATGGCTGGATGCTTATCGATCTGAGATGGAATCCTTATACACCAACAAAGTATGGACTTTGGTTGCTCTATCTGAAGGGTTAAATCCCCATCAGGAGCAAGTATATCTTGAGAAGATGACTAGGTGTACATGGAAAAGTTGAGACTTTCAAAGCTATGCTTAAGTCCATCCAGATCCTACTTGCCATAGCTACATACCATGACTACGATATCTGGCGGTTGGGTGTCATGACTGCTTTTCTAAATGATGTTTTAGAAGAGAGCATCTACAAGTACACAGCCAAAGGGCTTCGTAGACAGTGGGAGCAGCGGAAACGTGAGTATGATGTTTTATATGATAAAGCAGGCATCGCGGAGTTGGAACATCTGTTTTGATGTGGTAGTCAAAGAGTTTGACTTCATCAAAATGGTAGATGAACCTTGTATATACAATAAGGTAGTAGGGAGTATGGTGGTGATCCTCGTAGAGTACGTGGATGACATACTCTTGATAGGGAAGGAGTTTCCTATGCTACGCTCGGTCAATCTCCGCTTATCACAAGGATTCTTCATACATGATCAAAGTGATACCTCCTAAATCCTGGGTTTTTGGATCAATGAAATAGATCTAATTGGATGTTAGGATATTCACTAGTTGTAGTGAGCTGGTATCAATCGATCCCGAGGAGAATCACTGGAAAAGGTTCCAGGGTGATAAGGACGACTGAATGTCAGTCGCAGGCATTGTCTTTACCCTCAGTGGAGGGACGGTATGTTGGAAGAGTTCCAAGCTAGATACCGTGACTTACTAGACGATTAAAGGCAAGATACATCGTTACCAAGGATACTACCAAAGAGGCAGTCTGGATATATATAAGTTCATGCGATGAACTTCGTTCCTACCATTGTGTGACAATGGAGTTGTGGCTTTAGCCAAGGAACTAACGTCCTATCAGAAATCCAGATATAATTCTTAGGCAGTATCACCTGATCATGGAGATGGTTGATCTCCAGGGAGATCGAGGTTAGGAGAGCAGACACAGAGGACGACAACGCAGATCCACTCACAAAGGCCTTTTTCCTAGTAGAGACTTTTATGGGATGGTTGAGTATGAGATACTTCAACCACAGCTAATTGTTGGGTATGCGATACCACAACAGATGGCCCTAGTGCAAGTGGGAGATTATTAGTTATATGTATGCCCTAGAGGCCATTACTGTACATACGATGTATATTGTAGTGGATGCTAGGACATATATAGGGAGGACTTTCTTGCTCGACATGATAGTATGCTATCTGGATGTTCTTTATCTTAACATGTACTCTGATTGTCTTTATGTTACATGTTGATAAAGCCCTTAGGATATGTACTCGACTACTGGGACTATGATGAGATCATACTAGTGGGGCCACGGTAGTCGACGAGTACATCCTATAACTGTTCCTAGTCGAGGGTGTATTGAGACAGGGCATCGATACACCAGAGTAGACTAGCGTATACGCATCTTGACCCATATGATGGGTGATGGATGATCCCATATCCATCGGTGTTTGACATCAAGGATGGTGTACGGGTGCTCAGTAGAGACTGTTGGAGATAGTGCCCTCATAGTCAATTATTGGATCGCAGGTACGTGATTGCAATGATTGCGGAGGACCTATACCAGTAGGACAGTCTTACTCGAGATGATAGTATGCTATCTGGTTTGCCTCTATCAGTCGTGTACATGTTCAGGTGACTGATTGCATGTTACACTTTGATAGAGCCCTTAGGATCTTGCTTTACTACCAACAGTATGATGGCGATCATATACGTGAGAGTTGGGTAGTTTATATGCATATCCTTAATTGTGGTCCCTAGTCATGGGAGTTTCGAGACAGGGCATCGATACTCCGGAGTAGACTAGTGTGTACAGTCGAGACCCCGGCGAGGGGCGGTGGCCGGTCTCACAAGCCACTGGTGTCAGTTGGATCACCTAAGATGTATACAGGTGCTCATTGGGTTATGAGTACACCGGACAGGACTCGCCGGGAATCTGCTAGTTAGTACTATACCTACCGTCAGATAGCAGTTCCCTGGTGACATGTGTACAGGTTAGTTCATCGACCTGAGGTCGTCATTTTTCTCGTGTGAGTTCCCACTGTGCTTTGATTTCTACCCTACCACGGCTCAAAGGAGTCGTGTAAACAGGTAGCTTTTGGGTACAGTCCCGAGCCATATGGAGGCACGTGAGCGGATCGGCAGGGGATTCGTCTCTCCCGGTATTGGGGGCGAGGTCGTGTTGTGTCTAGGAGAGCCATTACACAAAGTCCATGGCCATGGCAGGAGATTTACTGGTAGGTACTCCAGTAGTATCTCAGGGTGTTATTGGGCTTCACTCCGACACGACTTATACTGCTATTGGGGGTCTGACGTTACTAGCCCCCTAGGCAGATATGCGATACTCATAGACGAACGGACCGGACTGTATATACATTGTCACTGTTAGGCTCAGTAGGGTTTCTGGATGAGTTCGCTCATCGGCCTCCCTTGAGTGCGCTCATCGGCCTCCCTTGAGGTCAGTCCGTGGGCAGCCGTTACGCATTGCTAGTGCCGCTGACGGTTTGTGGTTAAACCCACTGCCAGGGTACTGACGAGTCATTAGAGTCCCCCACAGACAGTTTTCCAAGTTCGGGCGAAACGTTGTAGAGGCCGTATGGTTTTATGGCAGGGTTCGGAAAATGCACGTGCGTTTACGCACGTGTCAGTTTTCGGGCAGATGATACTGGTCGGCTTTGGTTTAAGCCGGATCCGAGTATTATATTGAGTAGGTATAATATCTTTGTCTCAGTTGCATTTGTATTCGGTCGTAATACAAATGCGGGTATATTTATACAGTTTCGGGGTTATCCTGAAAGTCGTTTCAGGATCACTTTTGGAAGTTGCCAGTTTCCAGTTTTCTATCAGCCGTCTTTTAACATTCGGTTAAAGACGGATTTATCTTTTCTTCAGTTGAGGTGAGTCAGTGTTCTAGAAGATTCTAGATGAGGTGACTAGGCTAATTGGTGTTGTGTTCTAATTGGTTGCTTTTAATGAAGTGATGACTTGCTTATTAGATTCAATGTTTCTAAAGTGACTCATGCTTTCAATTATGATAAAGATATGTTTCATTCTTTATGGTCACCCCCTTCCTCCTCCTACACTCACCTCCCTCCTTGATAAAAGTGGCTGGCCCTCTCTCTCTCCCATTCACTCTCTCACTTTAGAAATTATGGTTGCAAAAAGAAAAGAGTATAGTTTTGGATGCATGGAAATTTCATAGTTCATTTCTTGTTCCATTTCATTTCCATCGGCAACTTCATTAACCGATCGTCCACGGACTTGGACGAAGTGAGACAAAGTCATCTACTCATTCTCTACATCATTCTTGGTCGTCTCTTTTAGCAAACTTGACGATCGAGTTGCCTCGAGTCAGAGGCGGGAGCCCGTTTAAAGAATCAGTGATGTGGTGCCACCTCGACGAGGAGATCGGAGATCGACGAGATCGGAGCAGCCGCAACGGAGCGTGGGATGATGGTTGAAGAACGAAGGACTCGGATCGTTCGGTATAACCTTTCTACACTCTTTACAGTTTGTTAGTTTTGCAATAATGGAAGATCCGGGTTAAAGTATACGATAGCGCCAGTTAAAAAGTTTTTGTTCCGCATTTGGCGTCTGTAGACTGCCGGGGCGCTAACGTAGACTTACAGTGGTATCAGAGCCTAACCATTTTGCTATACTAACTTGTGCTAACGTGTTCAAAACATCGATCGAACCGAAAATCGAAAATTGCAAAATCCTACCTTGACAGTTTCTGTTGATTTTAAATGGTCTCAAAAATGAATTCTACATGTCTTAAAAATCTGTGCAGGGTTTTTTAGGAATACTGGAGAAATTCGTCGAAGTGAATCGACTGTTCAGCCGCGGATCCGCGGCCCAAGCATGGGTTTGGCCGCGGATCCGCCGCGGAAAGGTGATATCACTTGGTCAATTTTCTACAGTATATTCTATATTGGATTTTGGGGTTTTTGGTAAATATCGTTTTGGCCCAGGTTTTGTTACTGTTCACCAGTAAGTCGTGGGGCCCATTTTTTTGATATTTGGTGGATCGAAATTTAAACACGTCAGTTTACAGTGCTTACATTATATCTCCGACCGGGAATGTCATTTGATCGGTAAACCGCGTCTGATTGCTATAGTTCTTTTAGACGGGTTTGCGAACGTGACATTCGCGTTGATGTTCTGTGTTGTGCTGTGATGTTGCGGATTTGTCATGGTGGATAGCAGTGTGCAATGGTAGTACAGTTTGAGTTTATTTGTACATTTGATATTGCGGGACGAGCGTCCAACTTGTGGACAGCCGTCACTGCCTGTTGTATAATATTCTTTTGGGGAACGACCAGGTTGCGGTCGATGTACCTTTTGTACTATTTTTCATTACTGTACTAGGTTTTACCCCGCGACGGAGTGCACGGATAGCCGGGTTCGGGAAAGCAACGGGTCCGCATCTCATGGCTTTGAGAGGCAGAGGGGCCCCACTTCAGAATTGGCAGACTATTCGCCACACTCGTAGGGGGTACAGGTTGACCCAAGGAGGGGTGCTCAATTTACCGGATTCCGTGAAGTACCGGGTGTTCCATTCACTATGCTGTGGGGGACTGCCTCGCTTCAGGTTTTGGCGGGTAACTTGCCGCACCCGTAGGGGTCTAGGTTTCATTGCACAGGCTATCCACACGACAGGGGAACGTCGGGTTTCAGCAGCGGCTCTGTGAAACCCGGGGATCCCAGATTATCTGTATTGTTCTGTGATGCTTATTACTTTTCTGTAATGTTGCATATTATCACGCCTGGAGCGATTATTGTATATTGGTTTATATACTATTAGATATTGTATATGTTTTACACCCGCGCTAGTCCAGTCCCCGCTCTGTCGTTAGTTAAGTAACCTAACGGGTGATGACGGGACCCAGTGACGAATGCGGATGGCATATACGTACATTTTATTTTCGTTCTTTTCTGGTGTGATTTATTGATGGGACTGTGTTGATTCTGATCAACGCAAAGTAAAACAAACCTGTTTGAGTTGTTGGAACAATTTTAAAAAGGTGTTATTACAAAGACGTTTCTTTTCTTATGCATAGCGGTATTCGGTGTGAATATCCAGCACCTCATTCGACGAGGCAAGGGCTGATATCCCTTCACCGGGAAAGACCCCTTGGACAGAAGTTTGCGTCAGGGTAATAACTTTACTATAGTCGATTACAAGTTGCTTTGCATCGTGGTATTCAGTGGAATATCCTGCACCTCATTCCACGAGGAAAGAGCCGAGATCCCTTAACCGGGAGTGACCTCTTTAGCAAAAGGTTTTCGCCACTATATTTTTATAAAAAGCTATCAGGTTCCTTCAGCGATATCAAGTTCACTACGTTAAAGGTTTTTCGCCAAAAACCAGTCGTAGCCCTCCGTCGTTTCTTATGGATGGTCAGTAGTATTCAAGCTATGTTTGTTGGCTTTCGTCAAGGCATAGTGTTTGGTAGCTGCCGGGTATTCATTTGTTGCATAGATAGATGAGTTGGTTTGGGACAGTCGTATTACCTTGTTGGCTTTCGTCAAGGGTATGTACGGGTGGATTCAAATTAACAAGATAATGACGGGCAGAACTTGACATGTGACTTATGATTTGTTGACTTTCGCCAAGGTCATAAGAGCATGGGGCAAGAAAATGATATCGGGAGTTTCTAAAGAAACTGAAACTTGCCAAGTATGCGCATACCTTCTGGAGTATGAGTAACGTGGATGCATTCCATCACGTTAACATGCGATGAGAGTTGGATCCCGATTCCCACTGATGAGTTGGTTTACTCTTCGGGTGATCCCGATTGATTCTTCTTTAGGTTTGGAGGAGAATTTGACAGGACAGTGGGAGGTTTCCGGATTAGATAAAGTGATGACCATTCTGATCTAGGTTAGAGTGCACGCAGAGTGTTTCTTTTCTCTCTCTCTCTTTGGCAGCGACCTTTGACCGACCCTAGACTATGACTCAGTGACCAGGTTGACCGAACCTTCTTAAAATACTGGCTTTTGGATTGTCTGTGTTGCATAAGTCATTGCCACTCCTTCTTTTACCCTTTGCATTTCTCAGAACACCCGTATTACTACGGATATCCACTTCCATTGGATAGATCCATCGTATGGTTATATACGAACTCGAAGGGACTTCTTCGAGGATGGATCCAGGTTCAGGAGAAATAGAATTGGTTTATTCAGTTGTCTTTTATTATCACCTTCTCTCAGGTTGCGAGAGCTCCTTGGTTTAGGAGAGTACACCTATTACGCTTATTGGATAGTCTTATTCCAAACCATAGGCTGGTGCCGAAAGGTAGGGAATGAAGAAAACCGATTAGCCTAAGTAGGGTGTGCAGAAGGTAATATGTAAAGACAAAATAAAGGGATTAGAAAGAGGGCAAAGTAAATTGCGACTGATATCATTCACGACCAAAACCGCGTACTTCATCGCCACTCCTATTTCACCTTTAAAAGAATAAGGTATTATTCAGTTGTCTTTTATCATCACCTTCTCTCGAGATGCGAGTACTCCTTGGTTTAGGAGGGTACACCTATTATGCTTACTGGATAGTCTTCTTCCAAACCATAGGCTGGTGCCGAACGGTAGGGAAGGAAGAAAACCATTTAGCATAACGATGGTGTACAGAAGGTAACGACTAAAGACAAATAAAGGGATTTGGAGAGATGGCAATAAAATATACGGTTGAAGTCATGAATTGGATTATGGAAGAGGCATTGCTATGAATACCAGGATACCCCTACGAAACATATTCATGTTTCAGTGCATTGTTAAAGAAAAGCTGTTTTCCCGATTAGACACTTACTCCAAGGGTATGTATTTACCAGGTTTCATTCTCATATCTGTATGGTTTTACAGATGATGAGTGGGAGTACGATATTGGGAATTAGGTGATCATCCTCATTATATCGGAATTCGTTGTAATTGGTGATATTTGAGGAAATCGCCAGGGTACAGTTTTCTACCTACGACGCACAGGTTTTGAGTTGTTTAACTCAGCGGATTTATACATAGTATTGTATGTTGTCCAAGTGTCCTTCAGGACAAAGGGGTAGGTCCTCGTACTATGTTCTGTTTACTTATAACTTCTCTAGTATTTAGACGAGTGTTTCGTAGAAATACAAAGTCTAAGTTTTGAGAAGTTGTGGGTATAAGAATAAAGTAGAGAACCAGGTATCACAAGTATCGGGATTCTTCAAAGAGATCGAAGATGTAGATTCTTGTGATTGGTATTCAGATGATAGTGATGGTTTTGAGAAACGTGTTTCTCTTTCAGGTTACTCATAATTGGATGGATTCCTAAGTTGAGTAATGCTGATTAGCCTCTTTCCATCAAGTTGATATGCACTGGAGACAGCTGCATGATTTGAATATGGTTCCAATTAAATAAGTGCCAAAGTTTCTGTATTGGATATAGAATGGATCGTACCTTAAAAGAAATTAAGGTATGGGGAGTTGTCCAGCTTATGCTTAAAACCAGACTCTGGATAACTCAGGGCACGTTTCTGTAATGGCTGTTTGTGGGTTGACCCTGGCTATGACGTGGGTTGATATTCTACCATTTGGAAGATCAATAGTGATATTGTTCTTGACTCGCCACAGTTTTAGTAAAAATGGATCTTTTTCAGAAAAACAGTAGTGGGAGTATGGTAGAACTGGAAGTGATTCCAGAACCGCGAACGATTACGGAAAATTTAATAGGACCTATATATTCAATCAGGTTTGACATTCCAAATAGCCACTCCGCAGATTTGGTGGGTAACCTCAGACACCCGAGAGGTACTCCGGTAGCCTCAAGGACGGTGACAGGGAGGTTCTTATCTACCCAGACTTGACACTACTGTTGTTCCAGGTTATGAGACCCGGTAGGAGGGTTGTCGTAGTCAGTGGGAGCAACGGAAGCATGGTGGGCAAGTAGCTTATGTCTATTTATAGACTAGAGCAGTTATAGCGGAGATAGATCATCTAATTTTGATATGACAGTCATGGTTTTGACTTCAATCAGAATAAGGGATGGATCAGTTAAGAAGGTAGTAGTGTGTGATGTCATAGTATCTGGATGACATACACAGAGTAGGATGTAAAATTCCTATACTACGATCGGTTGTACTGTGGTCGTCACACAGTTATTTCTCCAGACAGGATATGGATATAATATTTGACATTCTGGTTTCTAGATCTATGGTTTTAGATCTGGATTTGGGTAGTTTCCCAATAGGGGTACTTTGACAGATATTCTAATGGTTTTTGGAATAAGTTGACTCCTAGCATGGTGGTGTACCTGCAGGTGATGGAGTCACCCTCTCTAAAGGTGTCGTACAGACTAAAGTAGAGAGGGATGTGCATGATTGGCAGATCACTTGCTTAGGCAACTGAGTCAATCATGAGATGTCAAGTACCACACCAGATGTTGTTTTTGCACTAGATCCAATAAGTTTGTATTAATCCAATCCTGGAGAAACATAAGGAAGCAGTTTTAGAACATAAGTACATGTTCTACGGATTTGATAACGGCAGCCTCCTTCGGGAGACGGTTATCATTCCAGGCTTCAAAGGTGACATGGATGACAGAGTGATTGTCAGAGTTATAGTTTTCCCTCTGACGAAGAGGGACAATATTATGGACAGGTGGTCCAAGAGGATACAGTGGGAGGCATGGTGCCGGATACTGATTAGGTTCAGTGATCGATACAGTCTAAGAAGTTTGGATATGGAGTTCATTTATGAACTAAGGTCCCATCAGATATCCAGACATGTTCTAAGACAGGTATTACTCAATTCGGGAGATGGTTTTCTCCGCGAACTTGAGATTAAGAGAGATATAGAAAGATACTTCTAGGCGGATCCACTCACTGAGGCTATTTCTCGAACACAATAGTTTTACAAACGGGCTTTGTGAAACTGATTAGTAGAGGAGTTGGATGTTCGGTTTCACACGGGCTGTGAGTAGTCGACATCGCAATAATTAGCCTTGAGTGCAAGTGGGAGATTGTTGGAGATAGTGCCCTCATAGTCAGTTATTGGATCGCAGGTACGTGATTGCAATGATTGCGGAGGACCTATACCAGTAGGACAGTCTTACTCGAGATGATAGTATGCTATCTGGTTTGCCTCTATCAGTCGTGTACATGTTCAGGTGACTGATTGCATGTTACACTTTGATAGAGCCCTTAGGATCTTGCTTTACTACCAACAGTATGATGGCGATCATATACGTGAGAGTTGGGTAGTTTATATGCATATCCTTAATTGTGGTCCCTAGTCATGGGAGTTTCGAGACAGGGCATCGATACTCCGGAGTAGACTAGTGTGTACAGTCGAGACCCCGACGAGGGGCGGTGGCCGGTCTCACAAGCCACTGGTGTCAGTTGGATCACCTAAGATGTATACAGGTGCTCATTGGGTTATGAGTACACCGGACAGGACTCGCCGGGAATCTGCTAGTTAGTACTATACCTACCGTCGATAGCAGTTCCCTGGTGACATGTGTACAGGTTAGTTCATCGACCTGAGGTCGTCATTTTTCTCGTGTGAGTTCCCACTGTGCTTTGATTTCTACCCTACCACGGCTCAAAGGAGTCGTGCAAACAGGTAGCTTTTGGGTACAGTCCCGAGCCATATGGAGGCACGTGAGCGGATCGGCAGGGGATTCGTCTCTCCCGGTATTGGGGGCGAGGTCGTGCTGTGTCTAGGAGAGCCATTACACAAAGTCCATGGCCATGGCAAGAGATTTACTGGTAGGTACTCCAGTAGTATCTCAGGGTGTTATTGGGCTTCACTCCGACACGACTTATACTGCTATTGGGGGTCTGACGTTACTAGCCCCCTAGGCAGATATGCGATACTCATAGACGAACGGACCGGACTGTATATACATTGTCACTGTTAGGCTCAGTAGGGTTTCTGGATGAGTTCGCTCATCGGCCTCCCTTGAGTGCGCTCATCGGCCTCCCTTGAGGTCAGTCCGTGGGCAGCCGTTACGCATTGCTAGTGCCGCTGACGGTTTGTGGTTAAACCCACTGCCTGGGTACTGACGAGTCATTAGAGTCCCCCACAGACAGTTTCCCAAGTTCGGGCGAAACGTTGTAGAGGCCGTATGGTTTTATGGCAGGGTTCGGAAAATGCACGTGCGTTTACGCACGTGTCAGTTTTCGGGCAGATGATACTGGTCGGCTTTGGTTTAAGCCGGATCCGAGTATTATATTGAGTAGGTATAATATCTTTGTCTCAGTTGCATTTGTATTCGGTCGTAATACAAATGCGGGTATATTTATACAGTTTCGGGGTTATCCTGAAAGTCGTTTCAGGATCACTTTTGGAAGTTGCCAGTTTCCAGTTTTCTATCAGCCGTCTTTTAACATTCGGTTAAAGACGGATTTATCTTTTCTTCAGTTGAGGTGAGTCAGTGTTCTAGAAGATTCTAGATGAGGTGACTAGGCTAATTGGTGTTGTGTTCTAATTGGTTGCTTTTAATGAAGTGATGACTTGCTTATTAGATTCAATGTTTCTAAAGTGACTCATGCTTTCAATTATGATAAAGATATGTTTCATTCTTTATGGTCACCCCCTTCCTCCTCCTACACTCACCTCCCTCCTTGATAAAAGTGGCTGGCCCTCTCTCTCTCCCATTCACTCTCTCACTTTAGAAATTATGGTTGCAAAAAGAAAAGAGTATAGTTTTGGATGCATGGAAATTTCATAGTTCATTTCTTGTTCCATTTCATTTCCATCGGCAACTTCATTAACCGATCGTCCACGGACTTGGACGAAGTGAGACAAAGTCATCTACTCATTCTCTACATCATTCTTGGTCGTCTCTTTTAGCAAACTTGACGATCGAGTTGTCTCGAGTCAGAGGCGGGAGCCCGTTTAAAGAATCAGTGATGTGGTGCCACCTCGACGAGGAGATCGGAGATCGACGAGATCGGAGTAGCCGCAACGGAGCGTGGGATGATGGTTGAAGAACGAAGGACTCGGATCGTTCGGTATAACCTTTCTACACTCTTTACAGTTTGTTAGTTTAGCAATAATGGAAGATCCGGGTTAAAGTATACGATAGCGCCAGTTAAAAAGTTTTTGTTCCGCATTTGGCGTCTGTAGACTGCCGGGGCGCTAACGTAGACTTACAGAGACTGGGTACACTGGACGGACTCGCCGAGAACTCCCAGATGGTATTATACCTCACGTCAGATGGCAGTTCTCCGGTGACACTGGTACAGAGTAGTCTGTTGACCCAAGATCGTCATAGAGTCTTGTGTGATTCCCACTGTGTTTTGATTTCCATCATACCACGTCCAAGAGGGCATGCAAAAAGGTGGCTTTTGGGTACAGTCCCGAATCACATGGAGGCAATGAGCGATAGGAGGGGATTCGTCTCTCCCGGTATAGGGAGTTGATGTTGTGCTGTGTTCGATTGGCTATAACCGGAAATCCCTGGCCAGGGTTGCTGAGATCTACTGGTAAGTATTATCAGTAGTTTCTCGAACTGTTATAGACCTCATATCGACACGACTTATCGAGCTACTGGGTCTGACGTTTACCACCCCTAGGCGAGATATGCGACATATCAGACGACGAGACCGGACTGTACGGGAGTGTTACTGTTTGGATTCACAGGAGAATGTACATGCTTTCTTGTTGACCTTCTGAGCGCTCAATACCTGGGTAGCTGTTACGTTTAGCTGACCGCTTGCAGCTTGTGGGTGTTTGATATGATCATCACCTACTGCCGGCGTATTGACGATTCTTTAGAGTCCTACACAGAGGTTTCTTGACTCAGGCAAAACGGAGTAGGGGCACGTATGTGATATGTGCGGGACCGAGGATAATGCGATATGAGATACCGTATTCTATTCTCGCGATATTTGATATCAGCCGGGTCATCGGATCAAGTGTTGATTCGATGAATCGGTACGGATAAATATTAGTCGGTTATATGCGATATAACCGGATTGTCGGATCAAGTGTTGATTCGATAATTTAATGTATAATAATATATATGATATATTAAATTACATTATCTAATATTAGCTCACTAAAAGATTCTTTTTCTCACTCGGGTAATACATTGATATATATGCGATATATGTTAAATGTATTATTTTATTTTGTTACAATAAATATTATATATGTGATATATAATATTGTAACATGTTATAATTATTAATGCAACATAGTTAGTGGAGATTAAATAAGGTTAGGGTTTGATTTGGGTTAGCACATTCTTGTTTCTTCTAGAAGCATTTCTTTTTGTCATGAAGAAGATATTTGTCTTGATATTTTCTAGTGACTCACATATAACTCAACCCAAACCCTAACCCTAGTAAACTCTCTACATAGGTTACTACAACCATGGTTGCATAAATGATTATGACAACATTTTATTATTCATCACAAATTTTTTTTCTATCATCTTCTTCCTTCTTTTTCTTTGCTTGCAAAGCTTTCTAGCTTTGATCTTTGTGATGAAAATGAGTGAGAAATAGAAAACAAATGAGAGAAAAAATCCTACTTCATCATCCTCATCTTCCCTTGCCATTTAGATGAGGGTGTTCACTTCATATTATGAGTGTTAGCTTATGTTAACGAAACTTCAAGGTAGATCCTCTTTGTATAGAAAATCGGAAGCAAAGGTTGCATCATTCTCTTCGTGAAGCCTCTCGAGAGTCCAGAACACGATGATCGCTACGAAGGGACCTCAACATGGAGCTTAAGAAGTGAAGGACCGGATCTACAAAGGTTGTAATCCCTCTCACTTAGTGTTAAAGTGTTTAACATGCTTGTTTTCGCCTAAACCCTAGTTTAAAGATCTGGCTTCGGGCTGTTCGGCACGGCTAAAATTTTAATCGGGCATGGTTGATACCTCGTAGACCCTTGTGCGCGTGCATAGCAACCCTACATTTCCAATCTTCCTTCTTCTAAATACGTCAAAGACATCCGAGCCTTCCTTGGCCATGCTGGTTTTTATAGACGGTTCATCAAGGATTTTAGCAAGATAGCTAGACCCTTGTCTCTTTTATTGGCCAAGGACACCACATTTGATTTTGACTCAACTTGCATAGAAGCATTCGTGTCATTAAATCACTCACTCATTTCTGCGCCCATTCTTTCATCTCCCGACTGGACGCATCCTTTTGAAATTATGTGCGATGCATCTGATTTCGCCACTGGTGTTGTTCTTGGACAGCACATTAATAAGATGCCGCACGTAATTTATTACGCTAGCCGAACATTAAATGAGGCCCAATTGAATTACACAACAACAGAAAAAGAATTATTAGCCGTTGTGTTTGCACTTGAAAAATTCCGGCCCTATTTAATCGGCTCTCCAGTGATTTTTTACACGGATCACTCCGCTCTTCGCCACCTTTTTGCGAAGAAGGATGCTAAATCACGGCTAATATGTTGGATCCTCTTACTACAAGAGTTTGACCTTGTCATAAGGGACAAAAGAGGATGTGAAAACGTAGTTGCCGACCACCTTTCACGACTTCCTTCTTTGCCTACACTTGAAATTCCAATTAAAGATGTTTTTCTCGATGAGCAGCTCTTAACCGTGTCATGCGAACCTTGGTTCGCTGATATAGTAAACTATTTGGCCACCAGACTGATACCTAAAGATTGGTCGAAACAAGACAAACTCCGATTCCTGTCCCAAGTAAAACATTTTACTGGGATGAACCGTATCTCTTTAAATACTGTTCCGACCAAATCATTCGTCGGTGCGTCCTCGAAAACGAGTTTAAGAGTGTGCTGTCTTTTTGCCACGATCAAGCGTGTGGCGGGCACTTTGGCCCCAAGAAGACAGCAGAAAAAATCTTGCAGTGTGGCTTCTACTGGCCACGACTTTTTAAAGATGCATACGAATACTGCAAGACATGCTCCCGGTGCCAACACTTGGGCCGGATATCACGAAGAAATGAAATGCCGCTCCAACCAATTTTGGTTGTGGATATTTTTGACGTTTGGGGAATAGACTTCATGGGACCATTTCCCAATTCCTTTGGGAATATGTATATTCTTTTGGCTGTTGACTATGTGTCAAAATGGGTCGATACCGTGCCCAGCCGAACGAATGACAACAAGGTTGTCGTTCGATTTCTTAAAGAAAATATCTTTTCTCGGTTTGGGCACTCTCGAGCAATTATAAGTGATAATGGATCTCACTTCTGTAATAGGACTTTTGAGTCCTTAATGCGCAAATATTCTATTACTCATAAATTGTCAACACCATATCATCCCCAAACTTGTGGGCAAGCCGAAGTTTCAAATCGGCAGATTAAACAAATTTTGGAGAAAACGGTTTTTAAAAATCGTAAAGATTGGTCACACAAACTGATTGATGCACTATGGGCATTTCGTACTGCATACAAGACCGATATTGGTATGTCTCCATACCGGCTTGTTTATAGGAAGGCTTGCCACCTCCCAGTTGAAATTGAGCACAAGGCATTTTGGGCGATTAAAGAGTTGAACTTATCGATGGGAGATGCGGGCCGCAATAAAAGGCTGCAATTGAATGAACTAGATGAGCTGCGGGATGAGGCCTACTGTTTCCCCCAATCAGAGCAAAACTCTGTTTTGAATTTCAAAATTCAAAAAAATTGAAGCAACGCTTCAGATTCTGCACGCTGTGCGCTGCTCGCCACGTGTCAAACGCAGACGCGCTAGCGCCAGGTGCGCTGCGTCCTAGGAAGCGCACCCCAATCAGAGCAAAGCACTATTTTAAAATTCAAAATTTAAAAGTTGAAGCAACGCTTCAGATCCAGCGCTCTGCGCTGCGCGCCACATGTCAAACACGGGTGCGCTAGCGCAGTTGCGCTGCGCTCTGCGCTGCGTACTACATGTCAAACACGGGTGCGCTAGCGCAGTTGCGCTGCGCTGCGTGCCACGTGTCGAACGTAGGTACGCTAGCGCAAGGTGCGCCAGCGCTGGAATTAAAAATTCCCCACCATCAGATCAAAAGATCTACTAATAATAAATTATTAATTAATCAGAACTAAAATTCTGTTATGGAAAGATTTTTCAATCTTATTGAAACAAGAAGATTATCTTCTGTAAAATAGAGGCCTTAGGATCAAAGATCCAACGGTGGGAAATATTCCCAAATCAATCAGAGAAAGATCTCTTAAAACTGATTTAACAAATCAATTGGCCCTATATAAAGGCCCCTAGACTTCAAGTCTAATAGAGAAAAACCCTCTGCAAAAAAGAGCAAGCTCTTAGGAAAAAGAAGATTTTTGTTCATTTTTAAGGTAAAGAACTATATTCTTGAACAACAGAGATGAAACCATCTCGTAAAAAAAGAAGAACCATCTTCTAAAAAGATCAGAGATCTAAAAAAGACCAAGGTCTGTAATAAAAAAGAAAAGATCAAAGATCTAATCATAAAATAATAAAAAGAAGTAAAATACTTCACTCACAGATCTTTTGATCTATAAAGGCAGAGCCTTTTATGAAAACAAGAACTTTTGTTCTTGAATCTTAAGGCAAAGCCTCCTTTAAGAAGAACATAAAAGTTGTTCTTTGATCTTAAGATTGATCAGATGCGCTTTGCGCTATTGAAAAGTGCCTTGCACTCATGAATTGCGCTCATTGGACCGGCGCTCAGCGCCAAAAACTGCCACGTGTCAACCAAAGACACAATCTGCACTTTGCGCTTATGAAATAGTGCACTGCGCTCATGGGCTGGCACTCAGCGCCAAGCGCGCCACGTGTCACTCGCTGGCGCGCCAACAGACTAGCGCAGAGCGCTCATAAATTAAAAGCGCAATGCGCTAATGAACTAGCGCTTAGCGCTAAGCGCGATACGTGTCCTCTTCGTGTGCGCTACCTGATAGAAGCGCAATGCGCTATTTGACTGGCGCAAAGCGCCTGGCGCGCCACGTGGCGCACTGTCAGAATAAGCTCTGTTTCTGATGAATGCTATGCAATCAATACAAGACAAAAATATCAGAGCCCAATGCCTAGCATTATTAAAAGGGCTGAGCCCACATAAAGGCTGAATAGCCAGAGCAACTAAAAATGTTAAACATTTTTAATTGGACTTAGCCCAATTCTGGCCATAAGTCCTCAACTTATATTGAACTGAGCACATCTGCTCTTTCAAACAATTCACACTGGTTCGAGGGTACATCTCGTTACTCCTCTGATATCTGTCGTTGTAATCCTTCAATGTCGTCAGAGAGGTGACGGGTCCCGACAACCACACATTACTGCGGACTGTGGGTTCCTTAAACTCATGGACTATGATGTCCTTAACCTCGACCGTGATGTCTTAAAACTAATATCGGACTGTGAGGTCCTTAAACTCATGGACTATGATGTCCTTAACCTCGACCGTGATGTCTTAAAACTAATATCGGACTGTGAGGTCCTTAAACTCATGGACTATGATGTCCTTAACCTCGACCGTGATGTCTTAAAACTAATATCGGACTGTGAGGTCCTTAAACTCATGGACTATGATGTCCTTAACCTCGACCGTGATGTCTTAAAACTAACATCGGACTGTGTGGTCCATAAACTCATGGACTATAATGTTCTTAAACTCGACCGTGATGTCTTAAAACTAATATCGGACTTTGAGGTCCTTAAACTCATGGACTATGATGTCCTTAACCTCGACCGTGATGTCTTAAAACTAATATCGGACTGTGAGGTCCTTAAACTTATAGACTATGATGTCCTTAATCTCGACCGTGATGTCTTAAAACTAACATCGGACTGTGAGGTCCTTAAACTCATGGACTATGATGTCCTTAACCTCGACCGTGATGTCTTAAAACTAATATTAGACTGTGAGGTCCTTAAACTCATGGACTATGATGTCCTTAACCTCGACCGTGATGTCTTAAAACTAACATCGGACTATGAGGTCCTTAAACTCATGGACTATGATGTCCTTAACCTCGACCGTGATTTCTTAAAACTAACATTGGACTGTGGAGTCCCTAAACCCACGGACTATGATGTCCTTAACCTCGACCGCGATGTCTTTAAACTAACATTGGACCGAGATGTCCTTAAACTAACAATGGACCGTAATGTCCTTAAACTAATTATCGACCGCAATGTCATTAAACTAAACAATAGAGCCCAATTGCTCTCTTGTTGGATCTAAACGATCCCGTTAAGTTGATCTTAGTCTAAAATGAGGCTAACGTATCCTTAACGAACGTTTAAGTTGATCTTAGTCTCAAATAAGGCTAACGTATCCTTAAACCCAAACCCCAAACCCAAATCTAAGAAAGATACGGATTTGGACTAGTCCACGCCCTACGGGCGACAGCATTACTTAGTCTCCATATACAATTCACTGGCAACCAAACACAAAACAAACACCCACGACACTAAGTGACCATCTGGAGAAGGAGAAAGTTGTTACCGCGATGCGGTAGCGTAATTAACTGCAGGAGCTTGCGCTTATAGGGAAGAGCGTCCCCACAATCAAAACCCCTCAAACGAGGGGGAATCTGACGAAGTCTGCTACATCGGCCGCATCCGTTTAAACCTTCGATACATGGTGCCATAAATCAACTTGGCATCTTCGGAGAGGTGGACGGATAGCACCAATTAGCATCTACCCCGAATTTCAGGCAAGACGGACCTACGCGGTCGCGTCTCCGTGATTCGGAGGGGAACAGATTCTGGCACGCTTGGTGGGACCTTTTCCTCTTTCCACTCCACACTTCGTGTGTCGTGTTCGCGAACCAATCGCGGTTTGCTAATGGTTGCCCTTGGGTTTCGAGGTACTAAGATTTGGCGTTTTGCTTGGTTCAGAAAGCAAATGATCAATGGCGTTCACCTGCTCGAAATGTTCCAACTGCAACTGCAACCCACGTTCTGCCTCATCTGGAGGCATAGCTTACGGACCTCAAGCGGCGTCCTTGTTCACGATGCCGGTGGAACAGGTCACCCATGCTTCTACTGGATTATTTTTTGGGACTATGCTCCCCCCGATGAGTTTCAGCACCCCTGTACCAACATCAGAAGCTCCCAAGAAGTCGGTCTTTGATCGGCTTGCTACTACCGCGGCCCCTCTCAACGGGTCGTCCACCTCCAACTCCTCGGTCTTCGCCAGACTGAGCCTGAACTCCGATGGGCCTGCCAAGAAGCCCATGATACCTGAAGTGGCCATCCCAAAGAAGATAGCCATCCCTGCTCTTGAAGTCGTTAAGGCAACTTCTCCTGCCAAAGAGTCGGTCTTTACAAGACTGACTATTCCGGCTCCCGTTCCTGCTCGAAGGTCTGTCTTTGACAGATTAGATACCGCTACTCAAAAGACGTCAGTCTACAAGAGGCTGGCACCAGCGGCACCTCACCTGGATAGGGGGCAAGACAAAGCCATCCGCATCGCCGAACCAACCCCAACAGCTCGACACGCTCGATGTCGTCACTGTCGCCGAGTAAGGAAGGCCGGGGGCAACTCCCCCTCTGGGCTAACTCCATCAGCTCCAACGGTGGAAATTAATGCTGCTGTTCTAACCGGGAACAGGTTTGAGCTGCTGAATAAGGTGCGCAGGAACTCACCTACCGCCGTACTGAAAAGATCTCCGCCGCCGGTAGAGACTGTCACAGAAATGAAGCCGGAACAGTCCCCTCAACGACTGTCTTCTAAAGTTTAAAAAATCTGACGACAAGTCCGAGAGTCAGTGGTTGATCAAGACTACCCCCGCCGGCAGAAGAAGTTGAAGGTCCGACAGGAAGAAAACCGTCATGTTAAGCTACAAAAGACGACGGCTGTTAGTTGTATGTATGCCCTAGAGGCCAGTATTGTACAGATGATGTATATTATATTGGATGCTTGGACATATATAGAGATGACTTTCTTGCTCGATATGATAGTATGCTATCTGGTTACTCTTTATCTTAACATGTATACTAGTCTCTTTAAACTGTCTTATAGTTACATGTTGGTAAAGCCCTTAGGATGTGTACTTGACTACCTGGACTATGATGCAGATCATACTAGTGGGGACATGGTAGTCCATAGGTACATCCTTCAAGGTCCCTAGTCGTGGGTGTATCGAGACGGGGCATCGATATACCAGTGTAGACTAGCGTATACGCTTCTCGACCCATGAGATGGGCGATGGATGATCCCATATCCATTGGTGTTTGACATCAGAGATGGTATACGGGTGCTCAGTGGAGACTGGGTACACTGGACGGACTCGTCGAGAACTCCCAGATGGTATTATACCTCACGTCAGATGGCAGTTCTCAGGTGACACTTGTGCAGATTAGTCTGTAGACCCGAGATCGTCATAGAGTCTTGTGTGATTCCCACTGTGCTTTGATCTCCACCTTACCACGTCCATGAGGGCGTGCAAAACGGTGGTTTTTGGGTACAGTCCCGAGTCACATGGAGGCAATGAGCGATAGGAGGGGTTTCGTCTCTCCCGGTATTGGGGGTTGATGTTGCGCTGTGCTCGATTGGCCGTAACAGGGAAGTCCCTGGCCAGGGCTGATCAGAGATTTGCTGGTAAGTGTTACCAGTAGTTTCTCGACCCGTTATGAGCCTCACATCGGCACGACTTATCGGTTATTGGGGTCTGACGTTTACCACCCCTAGACTTGATATGCGACATATCAGACGAACAGACCGAACTGTACGGTAAGTGTTACTGGTTGATTCACAGGAGTGTGAGCGGGCTTGCTCGTCGATCTTCTGATCGCTCAATACCCGGGTGGCCATTACGTTTAGCAGACCGCTTGCGGCTTGTGGGTGCTTGATATGATCATCATCTGCTGCCGGCGTATTGACGAGTCTTTAGAGTCCTACACAAAGGTTTCCTAGCTCAAGCAAAACGAAATAGGAGCGCATATGAGATATGTGCGGGACCGAGAATGATGCGTGTATGTGATACCGTATTTCATTCTCGCGATGAATGTTTCGATTGGTTGTATGCGATATAACCTAGTTATCGAATCAAAGATTGATTCGATAAGTCGATACATTGGATACTAGTCGGTTATGTGCGACATGACCGGATCATTGAATCAAGTGTTGATTTGATGATTTAATGTATAATTATATATTTGATATATTACTTTGCATTAACTAGTATTGGTTCACTTTAAAAGGATTTTCTCACTTGATGTGCACATTGTATATGTGATATATTTTTGTGTGCACTTGATTGTATCATGTTTGATGATACATGTTATCTTGTGCATGTGTAAAGATTAAACCATGGTTATATGAATGGTTAGGCTTTTGTTTACTTATTCATTTATTTATTTTGTTTATTTTGGAAAAGCAAAAAGGAAATGGTGGCTTTTCTTGTCTCTTTCGTGAGGCTTCATGAAGAGTCGAAAACTTGACCATTTTGTTTGCTTCCCTTAACCTAACCATTCACCTAACCCTAGTTTACTCTCTACACTTGACTATGGTTAGTATATGATAAGTATTCATATTAGTTTCTTTTTAAAGAAGAAACTTATGATATTCTATCATCATCTTCTTCTTCTTCTTCAAGAACAAAACTTGCCACCATTAATGGCATCTTGAGAAAAAGAGTGAGAAATCCAATTCTAAAGTGAACCCACCTCCTATTTCTTCATCCTCTACCTCTTGCCAAGTGGTATAGGGTGTTTTCTTCACAAGTTTCATTGCTTGGTGAAGTTGGAGCTTGATCTTGTGTTACCTCGACGTAGATCATCTTCGGCAACGAAGCCGACGACCTAGCCCGCCCATTTCTCCGATGGAGCCGATGCAAGAGTCCGGGATCCGATATGGACAGCGATGAGGACGTCTACGTGGAGCTAAGGAAGTGGAGAACCGGATCTACAAAGGTTGTAGCCTCTTTCTTTTAGTTAAAATGTTAACTAGTTTCACTTTTCGCCTAAACTCTAGTCAACGAATCCGTATTAGGGTTTCTCGGCACTTGAAAACTTTGATATTGGCATGGTTGATGCCTTGTGAGACCTCATTAGCGTGCCTAGGAACCTTACAGTGGTATCAGAGCCTAGCTAGAGCCTTAGGCGAAGTCTAGACGACGTTTGAAATCCGAACGAACATCGAAACCTAATCATTCATGCTCTCTAGACTTTTTTCAAAAACTGGGTTTTTTCCAGATTAAAAATGCTTAAAAAATTCAGCAGGGAATTCTAAGAATTACGGTGCAAAAATTACCTCATGATGCATCTAAAGAGCGGCGGAACCGCGGCAGAAGCCTGGCTTCTGCGGCGGTTCCGCGGCCAATTGATGGGATTTGCCTCCAAAGTTTGCACAGTAATTCATGTTTTCAGGTGCTGAGTTTTCTGGGAATTTTTAATTTGCACTCAAGAGTTGAGTTTTCTGGGATGTTTTGGGGGCGTAGATGATTCGATCGGATTATCAGATTTTGTCGATGTGGCTTTCCGGATATTTTAGAATATGTTAAAAAGTTCGACCGGATGTAAATACCCAATCTTTCTCCTGCCGGAAAATTTCCAAGTGTTGGATTTTTCTGTGGTTTAAGGACGTTCTGAGTAGTGCAAGTAACGCGATGGTCCCTCTAGAAGACAACAAACCTTAACTCGATTATGTGACCGTCTTGAACTGCCCTTTGAACCTTAGGGTTTGGGGCAGTACGGCGTGCCACATGTGAGGCGTTGGCTTGACCCTTCTACGGCTGGACCGTTGGTACTGAGGCATGAAGTGAATGTCTTTGAACTTATTTCATGTGTTGAACGGTTTCGGGAAAACTTGGGTGTTCGAATGTTAGATCGGAAAGTTTAATATTTTCTATTTATCCGGAATGTGATACAATAATTGGAATTCACAAACAGTTATGAGATAACTGAATGAATGTTATAAATCTAGCGGTTTAGTTTCACTTGATATTGAAAAGAATTTTCGATAATGAGACTAAAATGCGGGGTTTATAATTGTTAGGCATGTGATGTCTAAGTATTTCATTTGATTAGGCATGCGATGTCTAAAGAGGTTGCGGATTCCAACTGTTATAGTTTTACACTTTCTTTTCTGTGACCGTAAGTGTAGTATGTCGATATCGCCGGTTTCGTTACTATACGTCAACGACAATTGGGGTATGCATACTTACTTACGTTGATGACATGTGATGTTATGTGTTGCTGGATATGTTATATTGGATCATCGTGTTTGAATAGCCGGATTTTTTTATGTGAGATGAGTGTTTTTCATTTTCATTCATGTAAAAACCTGTATGTAATATTCTTTTATTGGGACACTTCCAGGTAGCGGAAGATGTCACCGTTGATGTATATTATTTACTTTTCCGCATTAGGATAGATCCAAGGAGGGGAGCACAAGTAACCGGGTTCTAGGGTCCAGTGGGAGACCATCTCGAGGAGTCGAGTCCGGGTCTCCTAACCCGAGAATTGGTAGGGTTGCTTGCCGCTCTCGTAGGGGTCTAGGGGTGTGGGATTGGCTATTCATCACAACCGTGGAATCCGTGTTTTATACTGGCTCGTATTGAAAACACGGACGTCCTAGTATATCCAATATTTCATATGATATTTTCTGCTGCGATATCTGTGATGTGATCATTTGATATGTTCTGCTGGATATTGTATATAGTATATATGATATATTATATAGACGTTACTTATGTTTTGCACCCGCACTAGCCCTGCCCTGCTCTGTCGTTAGTTACCTAACCTAACGGTGCACGAGGGGACATCGTGGCGAATGCGGATGGCATAAGTGTACGTCGTATTTATCTGTGATGTTTAGGTGACTTAAATGATGGGACTTCATTAATGTGATTGATGAAAGAAAAGAAACCTAAGATGTTGTAGAATCAAATTTTAAATAAAACAGGTAGCTACAGTTCTTGCTTTGCACAGCGGTATATGTGATATATCCTGCACCTTATTCGATGAGGAAAGGACCGAGATCCCTTCACCGGGAGTGACTCCTTTAGCAATAACTGGCAGATGCTACACACTCGGTTTGTCTTTTGATTGCTTCTATAGTTTCTGCTTTGCACAGTGATATATATGATATATCCCGCACCTCATTCGACGAGGAAAGGGCCGACGATCCCTTCACCGGGAGTGACCCCTTTAGCAAAACTAGAAAAAGCCTAAAAAACACTCCATTTCAAAATTCACTCGATTCTACAACGATATCAAGTTCATTACGCTCATGGTTTTCAGAAAAACCTGACGTAGCCCTCCGTCATTTCAGATAAATCCTACTTAGTATTCGTGCTACGTTTGTTGACCTCCGTCAAGGCGTAGTGTGCGGTAGCTAACTAGTATTTATCTGTTTATGCATATGATGCAGATTGGATTAGGGTAGTCGTACGACCTTGTTGACCTCCGTCAAGGGTCGTGCGGGTGGGTTTGATTTAATCAAGAAATGACTGGTTGAACTTGACTTGCACCCTGTGGTTTGTTGACCTCCGTCAAGGTCATAGGATGCTTGGGGCAAATTATTATCGGGAATTTCAAGTGTTGAAATTTGCAATGAGATTGCATACCTTCTATGAGATAGTTGGATCCCGATACCCACTGCGAGTAAGAGTTACTCCTGGGAGAGTTTTACACATTACAATTAGCCGATCAAGTAGGTGTCTAGAAAGGTGTCAACGGGGTTACGCCTCTGGGAAAACGATGTTTACTTTAATTAGGTCCGTGCGAAAGCACGGGGAACCTCCCTCAAAGTACGGACACTGGCCTGGCTGAAAGATTGGCGAAGTTGTAGGGTGTAATTAATCCCGGCTAGTCTTTCCTTTTATGGTTTGAAGGAAAATTTGATAAAAACCAGTGGGAGCCATCCTGATTAGATAAGATAATAACCAATCTGATCTTGCACGAGCATACGCTAAAGTGTTTTCTTCTCTCTCTCTCCAGGTAGCGACCATGTCATGCCCTAATAAAGATAATAATATGGATGTATTGACCGAACCCGCATGTTATACTGTGCTGGGGAACGTTGGTTCCGTTCTTTCTTATAAGAGTTATAGGACTGAACAAGATATAGGGGAATACCAGGATTCCCATGCCACCCGATTGAAGAAAGTACATGATGATGCATTTTCTTCGGGTGTGTTCGTTACAGAGAACTGTTTCTCCATTTGTCCTACGTCCTGGGTATTAGATACCGGGTCAGCATCCCATATATGTAATCAGTTACATGGGCTCAGGAAAGGTAGAGAACTTGGAGAAGGTGATAAAGACATTAGAGTTGGAAATGGTGCAATTGTTGCAGCTAAGACTGTCGGGGAATATCACCTTGCATTACCAACTGGTAATACATTGGTTCTAAACGATTGCTATTACATGCCGAACCTGATATGCAACATTATATCGGTTTCTTTATTGAGTAAAGAGGGATATAATTTTGTATTACAGGACAATGTTATGAACATTTTCTGTAACCAAAAGTTGGTTGGATCAGGCACGTTGTGCAATGACATTTATGTTCTAAATCAATCAACAGTTCTGAGCATAACAAACACACACAAGAGGAAGAGTTCTGAACTGAACGAATCCTTCTTATGGCATTGTAGACTGGGTCACATCAATGCGACACGACTAGCTAAGTTGCATAAGGATGGATATTTAAATCCGTTTGAATTTTCATCTTATGACACTTGCCAGTCATGTCTCAAAGGCAAGATGACCAAAACTCCGTTTACGGGACACGGAGAAAGAGTTACCGAACTCTTGGGACTAATACATAGTGATGTATGCGGTCCCATGTCTACACATGCCAGGGATGGTTCTTCGTACTTCATTACATTCACTGACGATCTCTCAAGATACGGACATGTGTACTTAATAAGAAACAAGTCTGAAGCTTTTGAGAAATTTAGAGAATATAAACAAGAAGTCGAGAACCAAACCGGAAAAAGTATTAAAATCCTTCGATCTGATCGAGGAGGAGAATACTTGAGCATTGAATTCCTGGACTTCCTAAAAGAGAATGGGATTCTCTCTCAGCTAACTCCTCCATATACACCACAGCACAACGGTGTATCAGAACGGAGGAACCGCACCCTATTAGATATGGTGCGCTCTATGATGAGTGTAGCTGAGTTACCTGTTTCCTTCTGGGGATATGCACTGGAAACAGCAGCATACCTACTGAATAGGGTTCCTACCAAATCTGTGCCTACCACACCATATGAGATATGGGAGGGGAAGAGACCATATCTTAATTTTATAAAGATATGGGGTTGCCCGGCCTATGTCAAAAGACAAAAACCGGACAAACTCGAGGCAAGGTCTGTTTTGTGTAAATTTGTTGGATATCCCAAATATTCGCGAGGGTATATCTTCTACCACAGTGAGGAACAAAGAGTATTTGTTGCTCAACATGCCACCTTTTTAGAAAAGGAATTTCTTGCAAAAGAGATTAGTGGCTCAGAGGTAGAACTGGAAGAGGTTCCAGCTGAACAAAACACAACAGAAGATTTAGTGGAACCAGAAGATTCAGTAGCTCCCAATGAACCTCAGCCTCTCCGCCGATCTAGTAGGGTTCCTCGCCAACCTGAGAGATACTACGGTTTTCTCATGGATGGTGGGAGCGAGGATTGCATCATGGAGGATGATGACCCAACTAGCTTCGAGCAGGCCATCACGAGTAGGGACTCAGTGAAATGGCTGGATGCTATGCGGTCCGAGATGGAATCCATGTACACCAACAAAGTATGGACTTTGGAAGTTGCTCCTGAAGGGGTAAAACCCATTGGGAGCAAGTGGATCTTCAAGAAAAAACTTGGTGTAGATGGGAAAGTAGAGATTTTCAAAGCTAGACTTGTTGCAAAGGGTTTTCGTCAAAGACCAGGTGTGGACTATGACGAAACCTTTTCTCCAGTGGCTATGCTTAAATCCATCTGGATCATGCTTGCCATCGCTGCATATCATGATTACGAAATCCGGCAAATGGATGTTAAGACCGCCTTTCTAACCGGTGATTTAAAAGAGTGCGTGTACATGACTCAGCCAGAGGGCTTCGTAGACAGTGGGAGCAGCGGGAAGGTATGCAAGCTGCTTAAATCCATTTATGGATTAAAGCAAGCATCGCGGAGTTGGAACATCTGCTTTGACGTCGTTATCAAAGAGTTTGATTTCGTCAAAAACCCAGATGAACCTTGTATTTACAAGAAGGTGGCAGAGAGTAAGGTTGTCTTCCTCGTATTGTACGTGGACGACATACTCTTGATAGGAAATGATATTCCTATGCTGCAATTGATCAAGCTCTTCTTATCACAAAGATTCTCAATGAAAGATCTTGGTGGTGCCTCCTGCATATTGGGAATTAGGATCTATAGAGATAGATCCAAACGGATATTGGGATTTTCCCAATCCAGGTACATTGACACCATACTAAAGAGGTTTAGTATGGAAGAATCCAAGCGTGGGAACTTGCCCACGATCTCTGGAGTCACTCTCTCTAAAGAGATGTCTCCCAAGACTGATTTGGAGAGAGCTCGCATGCAAGGGATACCCTATGCTTCGGCTGTAGGCTCTATCATGTACGCGATGCTATGTACCAGACCCGATGTTGCATACTCACTAAGTGTAGTGAGCAGGTATCAAGCTGATCCTGGAGAGAGTCACTGGACAGCTGTGAAGAGCATTCTCAAGTACTTGCGAAGGACTAAAGAGATGCTCTTGGTGTACGGTAACGGGAAACTCTAAGTGGAGTCCTTTACCGATTCGAGCTTCCAGAGTGATAAGGACGACTCTAAGTCGCAGTCGGGATTTGTCTTTACCCTTTACGGAGGGACGGTTAGCTGGAAGAGTTCCAAGCAGGAAACCGTGGCAGACTCGACGATGGAGGCTGAATACATCGCTGCCAACGATGCTGCCAAAGAGGCTATCTGGATCAAGAAGTTCATTACTGAACTTGGAGTGGTTCCATCCATTGAGCATCCAATACCTTTGTATTGCGATAACAATGGAGCGGTGGCTTTGGACAAGGAACCCAGGTCCCATCAGCGATCCAGGAATATTCTGAGACGGTATCACCTCATCCGGGAGATAGTTGATCGCCGGGAGATCGAGGTCAGGAGGGTTGACACGAAGAACAACACGGCGGATCCACTCACGAAGGCCATTCCCTAGATACAGTTTGAGAGACTCTTCGGGATGCTCGGTATGCGATACTACAGCAGCTGGCCCTAGTGCAAGTGGGAGATTGTTAGTTGTATGTATGCCCTAGAGGCCGGTCTTGTACAGATGATGTATATTATATTAGATGCTTGGACATATATAGAGATGACTTTCTTGCTCGATATGATAGTATGCTATCTGGTTACTCTTTATCTTAACATGTATACTAGTCTCTTTAAACTGTCTTATAGTTACATGTTGGTAAAGCCCTTAGGATGTGTACTTGACTACCTGGACTATGATGCAGATCATACTAGTGGGGACATGGTAGTCCATAGGTACATCCTTCAAGGTCCCTAGTCGTGGGTGTATCGAGACGGGGCATCGATATACCAGTGTATACTAGCGTATACGCTTCTTGACCCATGAGATGGGCGATGGATGATCCCATATCTATTGGTGTTTGACATCAGAGATGGTATACGGGTGCTCAGTGGAGAATGGGTACACTGGACGGACTCGCCGAGAACTCCCAGATGGTATTATACCTCACGTCAGATGGCAGTTCTCAGGTGACACTTGTGCAGATTAGTCTGTAGACCCGAGATCGTCATAGAGTCTTATGTGATTCCCACTGTGCTTTGATCTCCACCTTACCACGTCCATGAGGGCATGCAAAACGGTGGTTTTTGGGTACAGTCCCAAGTCACATGGAGGTAATGAGCGATATGAGGGGTTTCGTCTCTCCCGGTATTGGGGGTTGATGTTGTGCTGTGCTCGATTGGCTGTAACAGGGAAGTCCCTGGACAGGGCTGATCAGAGATTTGCTGGTAAGTGTTACCAGTAGTTTCTCGACCCGTTATGAGCCTCACATCGGCACGACTTATCGGTTATTGGGGTCTGACGTTTACCACCCCTAGACTTGATATGCGACATATCAGACGAACAGACCGGACTGTACGGTAAGTGTTACTGGTTGGATTCACAGGAGTGTGAGCGGGCTTGCTCATCGATCTTTTGATCGCTCAATACCCGGGTGGCCGTTACGTTTAGCAGACCGCTTGTGGCTTGTGGGTGCTTGATATGATCATCATCTGCTGCCGGCGTATTGACGAGTCTTTAGAGTCCTACACAGAGGTTTCCTAGCTCAAGCAAAACGAAATAGGAGCGCATATGAGATATGTGCGGGACCGAGAATGATGCGTGTATGTGATACCGTATTTCATTCTCACGATGAATGTTTCGATTGGTTGTATGCGATATAACCTAGTTATCGAATCAAAGATTGATTCGATAAGTCGATACATTGGATACTAGTCGGTTATGTGCGACATGACCGGATCATTGAATCAAGTGTTGATTTGATGATTTAATGTATAATTATATATTTGATATATTACTTTGCATTAACTAGTATTGGTTCACTTTAAAAGGATTTTCTCACTTGATGTGCACATTGTATATGTGATATATTTTTGTGTGCACTTGATTGTATCATGTTTGATGATACATGTTATCTTGTGCATGTGTAAAGATTAAACCATGGTTATATGAATGGTTAGGGTTTTGTTTACTTATTCATTTATTTATTTTGTTTATTTTGGAAAAGCAAAAAGGAAATGGTGGCTTTTCTTGTCTCTTTCGTGAAGCTTCATGAAGAGTCGAAAACTTGACCATTTTGTTTGCTTCCCTTAACCTAACCATTCACCTAACCCTAGTTTACTCTCTACACTTGACTATGGTTAGTATATGATAAGTATTCATATTGGTTTCTTTTTAAAGAAGAAACTTATGATATTCTATCATCATCTTCTTCTTCTTCTTCTTCAAGAACAAAACTTGCCACCATTAATGGCATCTTGAGAAAAAGAGTGAGAAATCCAATTCTAAAGTGAGCCCATCTCCTATTTCTTCATCCTCTACCTCTTGCCAAGTGGTATAGGGTGTTTTCTTCACAATTTTCATTGCTTGGTGAAGTTGGAGCTTGATCTTGTGTTGCCTCGACGTAGATCATCTTCGGCAACGAAGCCGACGACATAGTCCGCCCATTTCTCCGATGGAGCCGATGCAAGAGTCCGGGATCCGATATGGACAGCGAGAGGACGTCTACGTGGAGCTAAGGAAGTGGAGAACCGGATCTACAAAGGTTGTAGCCTCTTTCTTTTAGTTAAAATGTTAACTAGTTTCACTTTTCGCCTAAACTCTAGTCAACGAATCCGTATTAGGGTTTCTCGGCACTTGAAAACTTTGATATTGGCATGGTTGATGCCTTGTGAGACCTCATTAGCGTGCCTAGGAACCCTACAATGGCTACTTGGGTGCCCACTGCAGCGTCCCCCTCAACTTCGACCGCTCATAAGAGGGGAAGGCCGGAGAAAATCCCCATGCCTGCGACAAATGTCAAAGGCACTGAGCCCAAACGCCCTAAGTCTGGGGGCATGGTGGTGCATACCGTTTATATGGCATCTGGAAAAAAGGATAGCCGTATCTCCACAGGTCATCGACCGCTTACGCGATCCATGACAAAAGCCCAAGAGCAGCAGCAGAAGCTTCAGGAGATGATGACTGCTGTGGCCGCACTCACAGGACCGAAAGCAAGCCCAGAGGCATCCTCAGAACAACGCCACGAGCAGGAAACTGATGCCGAGTTCCTTCGGAGAATGTTTGAAAAGAAGGACAAAGAGGCCGCGGAACAAGCGGCCAATATAAAACAAATGGCCCTTCTGTTCCAAGATATAGTGGGCATGATGATCCAGCCGGATCCCCCAGCCGAAGATCCTCCAGTAATAATTGAAGATGATAGAGGAGAAACATCAAATCCACCTCCGGCTCTTTCAGCAGCAAAGGAGGAAACTATTTCCAAGTCCGCCCTGGATGATTACATCGCTCAGCAGATACGAGTTCACCGGGCGAATGAAGCGGCTGGGCAAATTGTTAGAACTGGGCGACCGTATCCAGGATGGTATGATCAGATAAAGTACCCGCCGGGCTACACGATCCCGAAATTCCATGTGTACAAGGGGACAGGCAATCCCCTTCGGCATGTCACCCAGTTCTGGGCTCTTTGTGGCAACACCGGCGGCGATGATAAGCTCTTGCTTCACCAATTCGTCGGTAGCTTATCGGATACGGTGTTTGAGTGGTACTCCGAACTTCCAAATGACTCCGTCAAAACCTTCGCAGATATGGAGTTGTTGTTTACCCAGCGATTCACAAGTGCCAGTGAACGCACCCCAATAACGGCATTGATCAATGCCAGGGTGAAGCCGGGCGAAACGTGGGTTCAGTACGAGATCCGATGGCGGAATCTGTGGTCGAAATGCGAACAGCGCATCGAAGAAGCACCAGTGGTGGGCATGCTCGTGGGCACTCTAGACCCTCATGCAACTATTTCACAGTTCATGATGTTCTTCAAACCGACCACATTCCAGGCTTTAATCGACAAGCTAGCCCAGATGGATCAGATGGGTCATAAACCGTCTCCTCCGAAGCCGGAGCCACGGAACGAAAAGGGTAAAGGGAAGGCGACCTTCGTAGCAAACACCCAACAGCAGCCTGTTCAGTTGATAAAACTGCACATTTGTATTACATTTTTCCTACCATTTTTATATTAAAAAAGGACTTTAATATAATATATTATACATATGAGGGTTTATTTGTGAAAACACCATTTTCCATGTGTTAATATATTTTAATTAGTATTTGGTAGGAAAATGTATGCAAATAAATCCATTGACCAAATCCTAGTAGAACTAAGTCTACTAAATATTATTTGAGATTATTGTGCAGAATTTTCCAAGTTGTTATACAGAATTTATCAAACAAATCAAGTTGTTGAAGAAAACTTGCCTAATTAAGAAGCAAAACTTGGAGACCAAGTCTGGAAGCAACCGAGAAAAGATTTTTGAATTCTGAAGATGCCTAGGATTGCCACGTGTCACAAGATTCAAGCACAAGAAATTTCATCAAGAGATCCCTACCATTAAGCGCGGATCCGCGGCCAAACACCCCCTTAGGCCGCGGATCCGCCGCAATCTTAAGGAGTTGGAAGACAAGATTTTGTGGGGTGAATCAAAGCTATATTTTACCAAGTTTTCAACCTAAAGATTCTGGCTTTGCACTATAAAAGGGCACCGAGAGCCTTTTGGAAAAGTTATCAAGCCGACGCGATCACGAAGCCCCAGACGCTCACGTATCCAGGCTGATCATCAACTGTTCGTCTACCTCCTTAGGAAAGATCGAGAAGCAACTAGTTTTGTAATCATTTTCTACGGAATCAAAGTGTAGATTGTTCAAGTTGATTAATAAAGGTAGTTGTTTTATTTAATTCTTTTGCATTTTACATTATGTTTTCCCTCTCTGTCTTTTCATCTTCTTCTCCCAACATGCGCGAGTAATTCTCCGCTTGTTAGGGTTCGTAGGATTAGGGTAGGCTAATGGACGATGAAAATAACTAAACCCTTTTTAAGTCCTATAAAGTTTAGGAACTTTATCAAAAGAATCATTAACATCCTAATCGGGCGCGCTAACAATTCTTTGCTAGTTCCGACCGCGATTAGAGATTAGATTAATGATTGTTTTGGTAAAGGCTAGATATGAACGGAGTTCCGTGTCGAGATAAGGGTTAAGAGTGGGATTCCTTTTCCCTCCAGAAACCCTAATCAACACGCATCACCGTCGTTCTAGTTCTAAATCTATTAATGGATAAAAAGGGTAACTTTTAATTAATCGTCCATAACTACTAAATCCTAACGAACCCTACAAGCCCCCTTGTTATATTAACTACATCCTTAAGATAATCTAGATCTATATTTTACATTCTTGTTTAACGTAGATCCAGAAACCATTCTATAAAACTCTTTATCCCTCCTCTCTTTCTCAACACATCTAAAGTAAAAGTAAAAGGTTCCACGTTTCCCAGAGGACGACCCGTACTCATCTCGGTCTAGCTACGTGCGACACCGTTATTGATTGCGGTTAAACTGCAAACACACTTTTTCGTAACAATCACAGCCCAGTGCTCCAAGATTAACGGATCAATTGGAAGAGAGACGGCGATATTATAATGAGAAAATGAAGCGCTCTTACTCGTTCCCGCGGGATAAAACGAAGACGCTGTTCGAACTAGCGATGCGCAACAAGCTTATCAATTTGCCGAATCCAAAGTGACCATTGTAACCCGGCGAAGTGAATAATCCTAATTATTGCCCTTACCACCAAACGGTAATCCATCCAATCGAAAATTGCTTCATCTTTAAGGGATGGATCGAGGATCAGTACCAACAGGGCAAGTTCGCACTGTCCAAAAAGTGGAAAGTGAGCCCACCACAACCGCACATTCCTAAGAAGATGGACACACCGGGGGCAACGTGCTCTTTTGTTGAAGAAGCTCCATGGGAGGTCGTATTTTCGGCCAAAACCAAATGGATGCTGAATGATCTCCAGAAATGCCCGGCGATCAGGTGGAATAATCCGCTGGAACCTTAGATCATCGAAGGAATGCTGAAGCCATGCCCAACACCAAACATTGGTGGTGATATCCAAAGTGCTCACACCCAGCCGTCGAAATCTTCGAAAAAGAAGAAGAAATCCAAAAAGCCCGTGAAGCCCGGCGACAAGCGCACGGACCTGCAGAAACAAATCGACGCGCTGGAAGAGAATAACCAGAAGGCATGGACTCCAATCACGCTCCAAGAGTTTCTCGGCCACGTCCTTGAAGACGGAGATGATGGAGAAGACTCGTCAGATGAATCTGAGGATTGCGTAGCAAGTTGCCATGTGATCTCTCACTCATCGATGAACGATGAAGAAGCTCCTTGCACCGAGAAACTGGGGGCAGAGCCTGAACCGGAACTTCTGGGGCCATCAGATGAAATGATCGACGCATTCCTAAACGAAGCTCTCCAGAAAAGTAAAGCTGATCGGGAGCGTGAGATGGCCATATTTGAAAAGGCCAAACGCCGGCGACTGGACGAAAGAGTCGAGACATTCCCGCCGAATCAAAGGACATCTGTCGCAGATAAAAACAAGTTCAAGACGAGGAAAAGGTTTCCTAAAGCCATATCAATGGGAATGAAGCTACCACCCTCCGAAGGAAACACTCCCGGTGAAGCAGAGATCCATCCTAGCTACTGCCTATATCACCAAAAGATGGCACACCCCACCGAAGAGTGCAATGGTTTTTAAAGATGGTGGCAGAGGTATGTTGCTCACCGGCAACATTTTAAGCGGATGAAACGCAAAACTCGTCGGGAGCAAAGAAGTGCGACTGAGGAGCATAAAAGAACTACCGGTAACTGTCGTACGGTCAACGCCGGGAGATCGCAGATTCTCACCTTCGGGAGCTACTCCGATGAAGAGATGACTCTTGGCCCTCTCTTTAAAGAGTCCACCTCGGGGAAAGAGGAAGAGCCGAAGACCTGTGAAAATATCCAACTGCGCAATCGTACGCTGCCCGAAAAGAATCTCGGGCCTACAAATAGAAAAGATAAAGGAAAAGAAAAGGTCCCTGAAGATATCATCCTTGATGACCAAGCCGTTGATAAACTAACAGCCAAGGACCCTCCAAAGAAAAGTCCTTTAATGAATTAAGAATGGCCGATAAATGTTTAAGGACATCATAGATCCAACAAGAGAGCAATTGGGCTCTATTGTTTAGTTTAATGACCTCTGCCTGGCGTTGATCTTCGCGATAACGAAACTCAGGCACTATGCATTGGCGCACGAAGTCCGTCTCATATCCAAGATGGATCCCCTCAAGTATTTGATGTCAAAGGCCATATTAACGAGGCGACTCGCTAAATGGGCCCTGCTCTTGATGGAGTTCTCGATAACTTATCGACCTCTTAAGGCAGTGAAAGGCCAGGCCATCGCCGACTTCCTCGCCGAGCATCCGATACCTGTCGATTCCCCGTTGAATTGCGAACTGCCAGACGAACATGCGTTTAACACAATCGATGGTAATGGCACCCGATGGGAACTTTATTTTGATGGAGCGTCTTCCATGAAGAAGTGCAAGCAAAGCACCCCTATAATCAAATCAGGGGTAGGCCTCATCTTCGTAACTCTACAAGGAGGGATAATGCGCTTTGCTTTCTCCTTAACAGAGCCAAGGACAAACAATGAAGCTGAGTATGAAGCTTTGATAGCAGGTCTCGAGATCGCCATCGACATGGGGATTGAGAACTTCCTTGTTTCCCCCAATCAGAGCAAAGCTCTGTTGGAAATTCAAAATTCAAATTTTGAAGCAACGCTTCAAATTCCGGGCGCAACGCGCCACGTGTCAGGTGCAGATACATCAGCGCAGTGCCCAAGGCAGCGCACCCAATCAGAGCAAAGCTCTGTTTAAAGAAAAATTAAAGGAAGCAACGCTTCAGTTGCGCAAGCGCTGCGCTGCGCGACACGTGTCAGCGCAGATGCGCTAGAGCAGTTGCGCTGCGCTTTGCGCTGCGTTTTGCGCTGCGCGACACGTGTCAGCACAGATGCGCTAGCGCAGATGCGCTGCGCTGTGCGCTGCTTGACACGTGTCACGCGCTGGGCCATTTGGGCCAAACAGAATTAAGATTTTAAAGAAATCTTTCTGTTCTTGTTAAAACAAGAAGATTTTCTTCTGTAAAACAGAAGCCCTTGGATCAAATATCCAACGGTGGGGAAATTCCCCAAATCACTCAGAGAAAGATCTCTTTAACAAATTTAACTAATTTATGGGCACTATAAAAAGGACCCTAGACCTCAATTCAAAAGGGATCAACATTTTGTGAGAAATCAAAAATTTCAAGCAGAGAGAACTCTGAAGAAATTCCAAGAAAAAAAAGAAAGGTAAAAGACTTTTTAGATAGAAGAATTTCTTCTGATAGATTATGGATCTAAAAACAAGATCAATGATCTTTAATAAGAACAAAATAAAAACAATGCTTTGCACTTTTTTTTATGAACCAATGGTTCTTTGAAATAAGAGAAACAAGAAAAACTTGTTTTCTTTGATCTAAATTAGATCAAGAAATCAAAAAGTGCAACTTTTTCATGAACCATTGGTTCTAAAAAAAGATTCTCAAATTATAGTGCCTTGCACTTGCAAACTGCGCTGTTGCGCTCCTGGATTGGCGCAAGCCACCAGAGAGTGCCACGTGTCAGCATCTGAACCATTTGCGCTATGCGCTTTTGAAATAGAGCCTTGCTCTCTGGAATTGGCGCAACTCACCAGACCACGCCACGTGTCAGCAGCGCAAGGCAGCGCACTAGCGCAGCGCACTGCGCTTGCATGACACGTGTCCTCACCACGAGCACTTGCGCTCTTTGATTGGCGCAAAGCGCCTGAAAAATGCAATGCATTTATTTTGTTAAAGGGCCAGGCCTAAGTCAAAAAGACCTAACAGGCCAAAATAAATTGCAAAGCAATAAAAAGGGCAGAGCCCAAGTAAAATTGATGCTCTGCATCATTTATAAATGGGCAGAGCCCAAAACAAATTGATGCTCTGCATTCTTTATGGGCAGAGCCCAAATAAAAATAAAAAGTAATGCAATGCATTATTTAAATGTGTGCAAAGCCCTAGCACAGGTCTAATAGACCAAAAATAAATAAAAGCGTTGAATATTTTTCAACTGGACTTAGCCCAATCATGGCCGTAAGTTCTCAAATTAAATTGACTGAGCAAGATTTCTCTCCTAAATCAATTTACCTCCGGTTCGAAGGTACATCTCCGAACTCCTATGACACCTGTCGTTGTAATCCTTCAACGATGTCAGAGAGGTGACGGGTCCCGACGACCATATATGAATACGGACTGCGGGGTCCTTAAACTCGTGGACCGAAACGTCCTTAAACTAATGTTGGACCGAAACGTCCTTAAAATATTATTGGACCGAAACGTCCTTAAACTAATATCGGACCAAGACGTCCTTAAACTAATGACGGGCCAAAACGTCCTTAAACTAATGGTGGACCACCACGTCCCTAAACTGGAACATGGACCACCACGTCCCTAAACTAGAACAATAGAGCCTCCAAATACTCTTTAGCCGGATCTAAACGGTCCCGTTTAAGTTGATCTTAGCCCCAAATACGGCTAACGTATCCTTAAACATTTAAATGGACTATAAAACTCCAAATCAACTTTGGTTCAAGGGTACATCTCTGAACTCCTCTGACACCTATCGTTGTAATCCTTCAACGACGTCAGAGAGGTGATGAGTCCTGACGGCCATATATTAAATGGATCACCACGTTAAGTTGATCTTAGTCTCAAACAGGACTAATGTATCCTTAACGAATGTTTAAGTTGATCTTATCCTCAATACGGCTAACGTATCCTTAAACTAAAAACACCAAACCCAAATCTAAGTAAATACGGATTTGGACTAATCCACGTCCTACGGGCGATGAAAAAAATAGTCTCCGTATACAATCCATGGGCAACCATAAATAAAACAAACACACACGACACGAAGTGAAATTGTGGAGAAGGAGAAAGTGGCTACCGCGATGCGGTAGCGTAATTAATTGCAGGGGCTTGCGCCTGCAGGGAAGAGCATCCCCACAATCAAAAACCCCTCTAGTGAGGGGGAATCTGACGAAGTCTGCTACATCGGCCGCATCCGTCTAAACCTCCGATACACGGTTCCATAAATCAACTTGGCATCTTCGGAGAGGTAGACGGATAAAACCATATAGCATCTGCCCCGAATCTCAGGCAAGACGTCCTAATGTCTCGGCCGCCGTTCAGAGGGGAACAGATTCTGGCACGCCTGTTAGGACCTTTTCCTCTTTCCACTCCACACTTCGTGTGTCGTGTTTTTCCCGCGATCAAATAATCGCGGTGTGTATGTTTTTGGTTGCCCTTAGCGGAGTGGATATTGAAGCCGGCATTTCGTCTTTATAAAGAATGGCATTTGCTCCCACCCTAGCAACTCAGGCTCTGTCATATCCGGCGGAGTCAAGTATGGGTCACTTACAGCCTCAAATCTCTACAATCCGGCTCTTCAAGAAATCAACGGGCTTCTTTTTGGGTCGATGCTCCCTCCTCCCACCCTCGGTGCCTCAACGCCGATGGAGGAAGCCCAGAGGATGTCTGTCGTCCACAGGCAGGCTCCCCAAGCAGCAGCCTTGCCGACGGAATCGGTCCTCAAACAACTGGCACATGCCAAAGACTAAGGTCGACGCAGGGGGCAGAATATTCAAGCTCTTCAAGAAATCAATAGCTTCAAACTGCACTAACTGTAACAGCAACTCTCGCTCTGTCCCATCTAGAGGAGTAACCTACGGGCCCCAAGTGGCCTCCCTTTTCACTATGCCAGTGGAGCAGGTAACTCAAGCCACCACTGGGCTATTCTTCGGGACCATGCTCCCTCCAACGAGCTTCAGCGCTCCTGTACCATCACAAGAAGCTCCCAAGAAGTCGTTTTTCAGCGCTCCTGTGCTTATTTACGCCATACTTTGCATTATACTATATATAAGCACACAAAAAAATTGTGATAATAAAAGAGTAGAAAGTGAAAAATTATATTTAAAAGATAGGAATAGTTTAAGAAAAACAAGAAAGTTAGATGTTTTCTTAAATGAAACTAGTAATAAGTAGTTATGAGCTGTTGTCCCAAGGGTTAGTAAGATGAAGGAAATTACTAATCTGAGGATAAAAATAAGCCTGAAAAATAGTTCCTATTCTGGAAGCCAAACATTTGAACGTTGATACCCTACTATACGCACTTACACACATCTTGAAACTCGGGATAGTAGAGGATACCTTGAAATGCTCTTGTCTAGAAGCCAAAGTATGAAGAAAATAAAAGTGGAGAATAAAAGATAAAATGGGGAAAAGAAAAATGAACACTGGTTTTGTTATCACCGAGGCAGCAATAAAAAAATATAGCGAGGGTGCTTTATCACCTAGTGCCTTAGACCAATTGGTTTGGGAGCCACTGCTAAGCCTTAGGTGTTGCAAGACGAGGAAAAACACTTAATTAGCAAGCACATGAGTAATCGATCGGTTAGTACCTCAAGAAGTATTAACGGTCGCATGAAGAATGTGTGAGCAAATTCCATCTAAATATCTATTAAAAAGTACTGAGGTAGATGGACAAGAGTATGATTGCTTGAATTGAATTCTCTGAGTGTAGGGATGTCCAGTTCACACACGTAGGGGTATATGATCAATGTTTGGAAGTAAGGTAGGAATGAAAACTAAAGGCGATGTTTTATTGAGGGATGATGTGATTTCTAACATCTTTTCATGACTATTAAGATAGGGCTCATAGCAACTGAAAAGCTGGTAGAGTTGAAAACTCTTATTTTCAAGTTCTTTCTTTTATAGTTCTTATCTTTATATAACTTTCACCATCTCTCTTTTATTATACGATTTTGTGGGTGTAATCCGCTGAAAACCCTCAGGAGACAACACCCCTCCTACTAGGGATATACCACTGGTGCCGAGTAAGGAAGACCGGGGGCAACTCTCCTTCTGGACTGACTCCGCCGACTCCAACGGCGGAAATTGATGCTGCTGTTCCAACTGGAAACAACTTTGAACCACTTAGGAAGGTCCACAATAACTCTCCGACCGCTGTGCTGAAAAGATCTCCTCCACCTATGGAGAGCGCTACAAAGGTGAAGCCGGAAAAGCCCCCTCAATGGCTGTCCTCTAAAATCTACAAGGTCTGGCGTCAAGTCCAAGACTCGGTAATTGATCAAGATTATCCCCACCGACAGAAAAAGATGAATGTTCAGCGGGAAGAGGACCGTCCTATCAATCCACAAAAGGCGATAGCTACTTGGGTGCCCACGGCAAGTGACCCACGGCCGACGTTCGTCAGTGAGCTGCTATCTGAAGAAAGGGTCTGCGTTAAAAGACCTGCTTATGCAGCACAAAGATTGCTTCGCATGGAACTATTCCAAAATGCCGGGATTAGATCCAGAAATTGCTGTGCACAAATTGGCGATATCCCCAGACGTCAAGCCAGTCAAACAGGCGCCGAGGAGAATGCGGCTCGAGCTTGAGATGAGCATCAATGCCGAGGTCAAGAAGCTAATCGACTCTGGTTTTATCCAGGAGGTTAATATCCTGAATGGATCGCCAACATTGTCCCGGTGATGAAGAAAAATGGGACAGTGCGCATATGCGTAGACTTCCGGGATCTCAATAAAGCTTGCCCGAAAGACGATTTCCCAGTGCCAGTCACCGAACTGATGATAGACAATACGTCCACTCATGAGGTTTTCTCCTTCATGGACGGCTCATCAAGGTATAATCAAATAAAGATGCATCCCGAAGACCAGAAGCACACCGCTTTCAGGACTCCTTTGGGTATATTCTGCTACAAGGTGATGCCCTTTGGTTTAAAGAACGCCGGTGCTACTTACCAGAGAGCCATGACGCAGATCTTTGATGACCTTATACACGAAATCGTCGAATGCTATATCGATGATCTCGTGGTCAAGAGCAATTCATACGAAGAACATCTGGAGCATCTAAAGACCGTATTTCGACGCCTTCGACAATACAACTTGAAGATGAAAGCGCTCAAGTGTGCATTCGGAGTTTCCTCGGGCAAATTCCTGGGATTCATCGTCCGACACCGAGGTATTGAGATAGATCCGTCAAAGATCAAGGCGATCATGGAAATGCCTCCGCCAAAAACCCTCAAACAGTTGCGGTCTCTCCAAGGGAAGCTCGCATACATACGGCGATTTATAGCCAATCTTTCAGGCAAGTGCCGTCCTTACAGCCACCTGATGAAGAAGGGAGCTTCATTCGTCTGGGATAAAAAATGCCAGGGCGCGCTGGACGAAATTAAACAGTACCTGCAGAACCCGCCAGTGTTGGCTGCTCCGGTCAAGGGAAAGCCCCTCATTCTTTATACAACCGCCCTCGAAGGTTCTTTAGGCGCATTATGGGCGCAAGAGAATGATCAGGGGAAAGAAAGAGCTCTCTATTACTTGAGTCGAGTTCTTCTGGGGGCAGAAAGCAACTACTCTCCCATTGAAAAACACTGCCTGACGTTGATCTTCGTGATAACAAAACTTAGGCACTATGCGTTGGCGCATGAGGTCCGTCTCATTTCGAAGGTGGACCCTCTTAAGTATTTAATGTCAAAGGCCATATTGACGGGACGACTCGCTAAATGGGCCCTGCTTTTGATGGAGTTCTCGATAACCTATCAACCTCTCAACGCAGTGAAAGGCCAGGCCATCGCCGACTTCCTTGCTGAGCATCCGATACCGGCCGATTCTCCTCTGAATTGCGAGTTTCCAGACGAACATTCGTTTGACGCTATCGATGGGAACGATACCCGATGGGAACTCTATTTTGATGGAGCGTCTTCCATGAAGAAGCGCAAACAAAGTACCCCTATAATCAAATCGGGGGTAGGCCTCATCTTCATGACTCCACAAGGAGGGATAATGCGCTTCGCTTTCTCCTTAACAGAGCCGAGGATGAATAACGAAGCCGAATATGAAGCCATGATAGCGGGTCTCGAGATCGCCATCGACATGGGAATTGAAAACCTCCTCATATACGGAGATTCTCAACTGGTCGTTAGTCAAGTAAACGACGACTACCAAACGTGCAAACCGGAGTTGGTGAAGTACGGTGAAAAGGTGCAACAACTGTTGACCCAAATTCCCTCCTATATTTTGGAAAGCATACCGCGCGTGGAAAACAGCAAAGCAGACGCGTTGGCCAAACTTGCTAAAGAACTGGCTGACGAGAACTTCGATGACGTTAGAATCATGGTACAAAGCCGTCGGGTGCTTGCCCCAGCAGAAATATCTCCGGAATCATCCGAAGAGAAGGAAGCGACTGAACAGACGACCTTGCAAATAGAAGACCGGGAAAAGGCTGAGGATTGGAGGGAAGTCTTCATAGACTACTTTAAGTCCCACCGAATGCCTGAAGAAGCGTCCACAAGACATCAGCTCATGAAACGAGCTCTGTCTATCGCCTTCGTCATTGATACTCTATACAAGAGGTCATTCGATTCTATGTGGCTGAGATGCCTAGGACCTGACAAAGCAGAAAGAGTCATTCAGGAAGTTCATGATGGACTCTGTGGTTCTCACCAAGCGGACCCGAAGATGAAGTTGAAGATCAAACGGATGGGCTACTACTGGCCCACGATAATTCATGACTGCCTCTAATATACGAAGCAATGCCACTCATGCCAAATCCATGGGGACTTCATCCACCAACATCCAAATCCATTACATCCAACGGTGGCTAGCTGGCTATTCGAGATGTGGGGAACTGACATAGTCGGCCCCATTGAACCAGCATCGTCTAGAGGACATCGTTTTATCCTGGCGACGACTGATTACTTCTCCAAATGGGCAGAAGCAGTACCGTTGAGGGAAGTGAAGACGGAGAATATCCTTCATTTCTTCAAGACGCACGTCATATATCGGTTTGGAACGCCAAGACGGATCATCTCCGATAACGGGCCAGCCTACAGAAGCCACAAGATCAGTCGCTTCGCACAGCAGCATAATATAGACTGGAGATATTCTTCAGTTTACAATCCGCGAGCTAATGGTCTAGCCGAGGCCTTTAACAGGACCCTGACGAAGATCATGAAGAAGACGGTGTCCCGAAATAAGAAAGACTGGCACGAGAGACTGCAAGAAGCTCTCTGGGCGTATCGAACTACATTCAAGACAGCCACGAATGCAACGCCATATGCGTTGGTGTTCGGTACAGAAGCAGTACTTCCCCTCGAGATAGAGTTGCCCTCGCTACGAATGGCAGTCCACTATGAGTTGACGAACGAAGAAAATGCAAACCTTCGGCTTGAGGAGCTTGATGCCCTTGAAGAAACACGGCTTATAGCGCAACAAAATCTGGAGGCTTATAAAGCAAAGATGACGCGCTCATATGAAAGATTGACCCGACCGAGGACATTCCGCCAAGGCGAACTAGTGCTAGTGGTCAAAAGGCCTATGATCCCCAATCGTGCCAAGCGGGGAAAATTCGAGCCAAACTATGAAGGCCCGTACATCATAGACAAAGTCTACCAGGGTGGAACCTATCTACTCATGGATATGCACGGTGAAAGGCCTTTCAGGCCAATAAACGGTCGCTTCCTAAAGAAATACCACGCTTAATGAGCCACAGCCTAGGTCAATGATTGATGACGACGACTATGTCCCCTCGCTATCTTCCTAAGCTCAAGCTTTATAAGCAGTAGCCAGCCTTCTCCATGACGGACCGAAACGTCCTTAAACTAATAGCGGACCGAAACGTCCTTAAACTAATACCGCAGCATCCTTAGGCTGACGAGATGAATAAAAATAAATAAATAAATAAAAATATAATGAATAGAAATGGTATGTCCATAAGCAAAAAGGACACAGATGAAAACCCGAAAGGGCTCCATGAGTAAAAACAGCAGGGCTACCGGCGAGTGTTCGTGAAAACCCGAAAGGGCGCGACCTCGTAAAAAAAAAGAAAAGAAAATAAAAAGAATTAAAAAAAAAAGGTATGTCCATAAGCAAAATGGGCACGGATAAAAACCCGAAAGGGCTCCGTGAGTAAAAACAGCAGGACTACCGGCGAGTGTTTGTGAAAACCCGAAAGGGCGCAATCTCGTTAAAAGACATTTATAGGGTCCTCTCGACCTTGTAAAGAGAAACCACCCGCGCGAGATCCTTACGACTCACAACGGAGCAATACACTTGGGGATCCCCATGATTCCTAAGGAGAAAATACACTTGCGAGATCCTCACGACTCGTAAAGAGAACTCTCTTATGAGACCCTCACGGCTCATAAGATTTGAAAGTCTTAAGTTACAGAGACCTAAACCTGTGCTTAAGCAACCCCCACAACTTCCAATATTGCCCTACAAGTGGTCCGATACTGGCCCTTGTATACAATCCACGGTCGCGAATAAACATTTCCCTAACCAAGTCCCATCCATGACTGGGGATTTGTACACATGATAGACAACCCTTGTAGGTCCTCTCGATTTACAAGGAGAAAACCCTCTTGTAGGATCCTTACGACTTACAGAGGAACAAACACTTAGGAATCCTCACGATCCCTAAGGAGAAAATACACCTACAAGATCCTCACGACTTGTAGGGAGAAATACCTTTGTGAGACCCTTACGACTCATGAAGTCAAAAGCCTTAGTCGACAGGACCTTAACCCTGGTCGCTAAGCCATCTTTGTTTGACATCGACAGAGGCAGATGATGATTCGCTCCTGGCAATATCCCAGTTGTAGCGGTGCTGATGCCGAAATCGGTGTCTAATTCCAGGTTTACGACGAAAAGCCAGTAGGCCGCACATGCATATGAAATAGCCGAAATGATGGGGCAACTTGAATTAAAAAGCATCAAGTAAAATGTATGCATGCAAAATAGCCGAAATGATTGGGCAACTCGCAATAAAAAACAGCGAGTAAAAATAAAATAAACAGCCGAAATGATTGGACACCGCGAAAAATAGCCGAAATGATTGGGCAATCGCGACCTTCGCGATATAAAAGCTGAAATGATAGAGCATCGCGGAAATAAAACAAAAAAAATGATGATAAAACTTGGGCCCTACAGTTGAGATCACATCGATCCCTGTATACAATCCAAGGGCGCAAACGAAGAGGGAACCATACTTTTCCAACAGGCTCCGCCAGAAAACGAAGCCAAATCTCGACGGTTCATCCCAACTCCGAAGAAACCAGTGTCTTCGGAAAAATACCTCAACTCAGGGAAACAAACAATCCTTGACGAGAGCCTCCTGATTCGCATCGAATTGCAGAGCAACCAGTGTCTCCGTGGGAAATTCTTGATCCGTTTCAACACCAAGGAAACAAATAATCCTTGGCAAATACCTCAACTCAGGGAAACAAACAATCATTGACGAGAGCCTCCTGATTCGCATCGACTCGCAGAGCAACCAGTGTCTCCGTGGGAAATTCTCGATCCGTTTCAACACCAAGGAAACAAATAATCCTTGGCAAATACCTCAACTCAGGGAAACAAATAATCCTTGACGAGAGCCTCCTGATTCGCATCGACTCGCAGAGCAACCGGTGTCTCCGTGGGAAATTCTCGATCCGTTTCAACACCAGGGAAACAAATAATCCTTGGCAAATACCTCAACTCAGGGAAACAAACAATCCTTGACGAGAGCCTCCTGATTCGCATCGACTCGCAGAGCAACCAGTGTCTCCATGGGAAATTCTCGATCCGTTTCAACACCAGGGAAACAAATAATCCTTGGAAAGTACCTCAACTCAGGGAAACAAACAATCCTTGACGAGAGCCTCCTGATTCGCATCGACTCGCAGAGCAACCGGTGTCTCCATGGGAAATTCTCGATCCGTTTCAACACCAAGGAAACAAATAATCCTTGGCAAATACCTCAACTCAGGGAAACAAACAATCCTTGACGAGAGCCTCCTGATTCGCATCGACTCGCAGAGCAACCAGTGTCTCCGTGGGAAATTCTCGATCCGTTTCAACACTAAGGAAACAAATAATCCTTGGCAAATACCTCAACTCAGGGAAACAAACAATCCTTGACGAGAGCCTCCTGATTCGAATCGACTAGCAGAGCAACCAGTGTCTCCGTGGGAAATTCTCGATCCGTTTCAACACCAGGAAAACAAATAATCCTTGGCAAATACCTCAACTCAGGGAAACAAACAATCCTTGACGAGAGCCTCCTGATTCGCATCGACTCGCAGAGCAACCAGTGTCTCCGTGGGAAATTCTCGATCCGTTTCAACACCAGGGAAACAAATAATCCTTGGAAAGTACTTCAACTCAGGGAAACAAACAATCCTTGACGAGAGCCTCCTGATTCGCATCGACTTGCAGAGCAACCAGTGTCTCCGTGGGAAATTCTCGATCCGTTTCAACACCAAGGAAACAAATAATCCTTGGCAAATACCTCAACTCAGGGAAAAAAAACAATCCTTGACGAGAGCCTCCTGATTCGCATCGACTCGCAGAGCAACCAGTATCTCCGTGGGAAATTCTCGATCCGTTTCAACACCAAGGAAACAAATAATCCTTGGCAAATACCTCAACTCAGGGAAACAAACAATCCTTGACGAAAGCCTCCTGATTCGCATCGACTCGCAGAGCAACCAGTGTCTCCGTGGGAAATTCTCGATTCGTTTCAACACCAGGGAAACAAATAATCCTTGGCAAATACCTCAACTCAGGGAAACAAACATCCTTGACGAGAGCCTCCTGATTCGCATCGACTCGCAGAGAAACCAGTGTCTCCGTGGGAAATTCTCGATCCATTTCAACACCAAGGAAACAAATAATCCTTGGCAAATACCTCAACTCAGGGAAACAAACAATCCTTGACGAGAGCCTCCTGATTCGCATCGACTCGCAGAGCAACCAGTGTCTCCGTGGGAAATTCTCTATTCGTTTCAACACCAGGGAAACAAATAATCCTTGGCAAATACCTCAACTCAGGGAAACCAGCGTCCTTGACAAGAGCCTCCTGATTCGCGTCGGCTCGCAGAGAAACCAGTGTCTCCGCGGGAAATTCTCGATTCGTCTCAACCTGCAAGATGAAGCCTCAGGCAGCAGGGATTAAAAAACTTGCTTCCTGAACAATGGAACCCTGCAAGTCGATCTAAAATGGTCTCTTGCATACTATTCACGGGTCTCACTCTCCAAAGTCGAGTTTCGACAAGGAGGGAAACAACCGCTTATGGGCCCTCTCGACTCGTAAGAAGGAAAAATTCTCTTATAGGATCCTTACGACTTATAAGAGGAAACGCACTTGGGAATCCTCACGATTCCCAAGGAGAAAATCCACCTATGCGATCCTCTCGATTCGTAGGGAGAAAAGTCTCTATGAGACCCTCACGGCTCATAGGGTTGAAAAGGCTTAGGCGGCAGATCTGAACCTGCGGCCTAAGCCATCGCTATCTCGTGAAGAAATCAAGATGCTTACTCTATTATCTGCTAATTGTGACAGCATGCTGATAATAAGAAAGGAAAAAGCAAAGAAATAGTACAAGACATTGCAAAGAAAAATGTGTATCTTTATTGAATGTAATCAAGTACAAGATGAAGCGTACAAAGTATTGAAGAATGGCTACATATTATTTAAAAAGAAAAATTCTACAAGTCTCTAGATACAAGGAGAATTACTGGGAAGGAAGCGTCTTGCACAGCTCTAGTAATTGTTCTTGCACTTCCTTCCACGCCTTTTCCTGATCTGCCACCACCGCCATCTCTGCTTCCACCTGAGCCCTTTGCTGCAAGAGAGACGCGAGCTGCTCCCTGACGGCCTGCTGAGTGGCTTCGCGGCCTTGGGCATTACGCTTGGCAACGTCAAGTGCCCGCTTCAGTTTTAGCCCATTTGAGATGCGTTCCAGAAGGCCCTCGAAGACGGTCTTTACCTCAGCGGCGTTCGCCTCAACTTCAGCACGCAGGCGAGCAGTTTCACTTGAAGACTCCTGACACTCCTTCAGCCTCAAAGCTGCTTCTTGTTCCAAATGGCGGAAATGAAAAGTGCTTTTCTCGAGCTATGCTCCCCGTTGAGTACTCACGGCCAAAACCTCAGGGGCAAGACGCATCGACTCCAGCTGATGAAGGCGAGCCTCGATCTCTCTGCAGTGCTTAATCCAAGATGCGACGATGCCCTCGTCATGGAAATTGGCAAATATCACCAGCATCGGGTTAACCGTCGTAGCGAAGTCCGTAGCAGACGTAGGAATCTCGACGTCGAGTTTCTCGATGTAGTCGCTCAACATGCGTAGACTATTCGTAGCACCTTTCGAGGACGGACGTCTCTGGGAAGGGCCGGCCGACATTGTAATATGAGGCTCAAAAGGCGCCAAGACCGGAACGACAGCTGAAAAGACAAAATGCGATTAGATGACGATTCAATAGATATGAAAAAAGTCATTGATAAGATAGTCTACTATACCGGTTGAGGCAGGTGGCAAGGCCGAAAGGGCCGGGGGCGCGACCAATCTTTCTTCTCCCCCTTCGATTTGTAACACTGCAGTCAGGACGAGAAAAAGTTAGAAATAATTCTATCACCGAAAAAGAAAAGTATCAGTCGGGAACTATACTCACCAGCACCACCAGAGGGAGAAGTGAGTTCAGATGGGAATGAGAAGTGTGGGAGCAACACTTGATATAGATGATCAAAGAGCACTCCTGAAAAGACACAACAATACGACTTTAGTACACAAATTATACGTCTGAAGGATAGGATTAATAAATTGCAAACCCATACCTTCCAACATCTTAGATGGTATGAGAGAGGGTTGAGAGGTGACCACCGCCAAGGCAGTCGTTGAAGGCGCTCCCTCAAGCAGTGGGGCATCGGCGCTGGCTGCACCTGCGTTACGAAAAAGGAGAACTTGTCAGAAAGGATTGTAAAGTAAAGAAAGACAGCAACTTGGGATTTACCTGATGAGCTGCCGGCTGAAACGGAGGCGACTCCCTCCTCCATTGACATGAGGCCACCGCCCGTGGCCTCATCACCCGACTCGATGGGGACCGTCGTCGTGCTCGCGCGGCCAGGAGACGGCGGAAGATCATAGACGGGGAGGGCAATGATCGGAGCATTGCCGGACTCTTGGGAGAGAGCGGCTGACTCTTCCTCAAGAGTCGTGCCCATCTCACTCGCTACTTCTTCGGGCTCCGCAGTCTCCATCGGCTCATCCGCCGTCACCACGAGGTCGCCGGCCTCAAGCACCTCATCCACCACTACCCCGGGCTCAGTTATAACGGCGATTTCATCTGCCGCCACTTCGGGCTCGGCATCAATGACCTTCTCGGCTGCAGATCTCTCAACCTCCATCTCAGACTCCGCAACCCCAGCGACGTTGCCCACCGTCAGCTCGGGTGCGGCAGGTGCCGCCTCCTCAGTTTCCTTGGGTTCAACAGTCTCCGCCTGCCCCTCGGTTAGACTTGGCCCTGCAGGATAGAATATATAAGAACCGATGGCTTTCTAATTCTTACAACAAGATTCTGAAAGAAATATTACCTGAAGTGGATTTATCGTTTGCACTCCGAACTGCACGCGCCACTTGTCTGCGAGCAGTGGATAGGGCGACGAGGGCCTCTTCGGAGGGAGTATCAGCACGAGGGACGGTGCTTGGGCCCGCTCCAATAGCCAAGGCAGCCCTGCGTGCCTTCGCTTCGCGCCTTAACCGTTTCCTTTCCTCCTGAGCTGTCGCGATGGATCTCTTCGACGCTTCCTTCAAGGCGTCGTCGTCCTCGTTCAGAGATGCCTCCAGAGCCTTTAAGGCATCTCTCATTGGCTCTTCAAGACGGACCTCCCACGGTAGCCCCGAGGAAGCCGGAACATCGGCAGATGGCAGAATGTCCGCGTCGCTTGGCGGGAACGACATTGAGGTTCCTGCGATAAAAAGGGAGAGCTTAGACCGACCATAACACAAAGGAAATGAAATCATGATGAATTGAAACTTACTAAGGCCCATGGACGCTCTAAGACGTTCCTCCTCTTGGAAAGTCTTCAGGGAAGCGGCGATGGCTTCCTCAGTGGTGATGCCTGTTGGAAGAAAAGAAGGAAAAATATTAGTCAAAGGCAATAATAAAAGATATGATGTAATAGAAAATACGACTAGTGATTACCTGATTCCGCAAGCTTAGCCAGCCATGCGTCACGCCTCGTCAACCGCTCCGAAGCTTCGAGGGCGGCCTCCAAGTCCGTGTCATCCGGCGGCATGACTAATCCCTCATTAGTCCCATATTCGCTCAGGCCCTCGGCGTAGGGAGCGTGGGGTTCCTGACCGAAAGCGACGTCTACGGCGAAGAGCGACTTCTTTTTCTTCTGCCCGCCAACCCTTGGTGCACGCGGGATCGACTTACGTTTAGCAGCCACCTTGGGACGGCAGGTCCCGATATCCGCACCCACGCCAGACTCCGGCGAGGCCACAACCATTATCTCCACTGGAGCATGGGGAGCTGGAGGTGCATCTGCAATATCAGGGAGTGGCGATCCGTGTGGAGGAATTTGCGTACGCGGTGGCCCGGCTATAGAATCTTTCAAAGGGGGAACTACCGGCGTCCTTGGCACTAAGGGAGCGTTACGGTCGGTACCTGGAGGCACACCCTTACGGTCGACCAGCAATCGCCTTTCCTCCATTATAACGGCCCCCGTCGCATGATTGTACCATTCTTTATATACATTGAGAAGTCGTGGAGCGTAAGCCGGCGCACTGATAAAAAAATGAGAACCCGTGTTCAGGCGCATGAAGTGATGCAGCGTGTTCTCCATCCCTTCTTCAGTGGCAGCGGGTTCCAGCAGGAAAGGTTCCAAGGGGACCCCTTGATCATAGCCCAGTTGTTGGGCGAAACGATGCAGGTTATATCTCATGAAAATCGCCGCACCATTCTGCCTGAAGACTAGGAAGCCCGGTCTAATAGAATACAAGTGAAGGGTCTCCCGGGCCGTAAAAACTGAGGCTCCATCCTTAAAGGAGTCTTGTAATGGTCGCACCGCAGTGGTGGACGCTTTTCCGATAGTCAACACCTTGTCAATAAAGGACATCCCAGCTCCAACGGTGTGAGGGCGAAGGAGTAAACCCCTGGCGTTCCGTGGTGATGGGGTCACAATTGATGCGCCGATCAGCTGTATAATGCGAGGGAAACCGCACTTGTCGAAGAATGAGGGCCTTTTGTGCATGCCGAAGACACCCGCCGTGTGTAGCTCGAGCCACGATACAAAGTAGTGCATCGGGAAGACCACGTGCAGTACCCCGGGCTCACTAGCATCCGCTGCTCGACTGAGGCCATGATATAAGTGTGCCAAGCCGGCGATCCCAACAGCCACTTTTACCCCGATGGTCATCCGGTGGGCTGGGTAAAAGACAGAGGGCCGCATACGGTGAGAGTGCATTAGGATCGCAAACCAACTCAGCCACAACCCGAGAAATACTAAGAAAAAGGCCTCCTCGTCCATCCCAGGGGCTGCAATCTCTTCAAAAGACATGGTCGGGAAGTCCGGAAGGAAAAAAACCCTTTGGGTCTATCTCCTTCGCCGGCAGGTTATCCAAGCCTAGACCGAAAGGGTCATCCAGGGTAGCAAACTTGGCAGCTTCTGATGAGAGGACACTTGGGCGATGGAACCGAGTGATGAAATCCTTGAAGCTAACTCCGCGACTCCCATGTTCAATGAAAAGGGCTTCATAAATGTTCAACACTTTAATTAAGCTTGGGAATTGGTGTTGAAAAGCATTCTCCGGCGTGAGCCCCCTTACCAATGGCTTAGCACCGAAGACATACTCGTCTGTCGGGAGCAACTCCTCATAGTGTTCCCCTATAACCGGTAAACCGGATACCTCCGTGAACTCCTCCAGAGAAATTGACACTTCCCGATCCATGGCGAGGAAAGTGTGGGTAGGAATGTTCCACTGCTCCAAGAAAGCCTTGAACCACCAGGTGGGGAGCATGGGATATTGGAATAGAGAGACATAGACCGCGGTGTACAATCCTAACCATATCAACTGCGACTTCTTCGTCGACAGGATATACCGGGCCCACGGCAGATAACCAATCGGGTGGCGGGGGATCAGACCAATGTTATATGATTGCCCCCAAGGTCGCGCCTCGCCCTGACAGATACGGCGTCCTAGGATATCCAAAACCATAGGACGCTGGACCGGAATCGCATCCATAGCGGGATGAAGAAAGCCCTTTGAGGTCCAATCAACCATCTCCACGGCATACTGCACTGAGGGTGGGGTAGCATAGTGAATCGCCGTAATGGGTTCCGACGGCACTGCGCAGGTGAAGCTCCGTCAACCCATGATAATCTGGTTATACCACGATCCCCAAAGGTGGAGACTCTTGGATTCCGGGTCGTGGTCCTTAATCATGGCTAGAACTTCACGGTCCAAGGGCGCTTCAGGAAACCCTTCCTCCGAGTGAGCGAACGGGAACGAGGTATCGAGAGACATGGTCACTGCAAAGGAACAAGAAATAGCCGTTAGTGCTGCAATTCCAACGCTTGGCGTTTAAAAACTTTCAATTAACTGAATTTAAAAATTAATTAAATTAAAATTAATCACACCACACTGCAGTGCAGTGGGTAAGGGACCAAATGGGGACCCACAAAATCTGGATGAAAATGCCTCATTTAATAAGACAGCCTCATCATTGGGTGAGACTGTCAGTCAAAGAAAAGATCCCCAAGAGAATATTCTCATCAGTGGGGAATCCCTAGAGACAAGGAGAAAATCTCCTCTTTCAGAGCAAAGCTCTGTCACAGAATGACACTTGTCAAATTCTGGTCTCAAAGGAATAAAATTCCTTAAAAAGAGCTTAGCTCTGTAAGATTCCATCAAAAAGAAAATTTTGAAAAGAAATTTAAAATTAAAATTTTTGGAATCTTAAAAAAAAATCCATGAAAACTTATAAAAAATTCTTCATTTTTCAGATCTAAAAGATCTACATTTGATTCAAGAGCAAAGCTCTGTTCATGGGTTAGAACCCATGAACAAGATCTCTGTAGATCTATAAGTTTTTGAGAGCAAATCTCTGTTTATGAAACCCCAATGGGGATTTCTTTAGATCAAAAGATCTATGAGAGCAAAGCTCTTTTGGTTAAGATTGATTCAAATTAATTTTACCTAAAGTTTCTAACTTTGTAAATGAGCAAAGCTCTGAAGTTCTTAAGCAAGAGCAAAACTCTGTTGAAATCAAAAATCTTGAAAAAAGGGTGAAGATTTTTTAAGGGCCAGAGGTCCTGTTTATAAGGCGCTTGCGCCCCTTCAGCTCACCCCTTGATCCAACGGTCAGGAGCTTGCCACCGCTGCACTCATGTGCGCGCCACGTAAGCGCAACGGTGGGGGGCATTTGTTTCCCCCAATCAGAGCAAAGCTCTGTTGGAAATTCAAAATTCAAATTTTGAAGCAACGCTTCAAATCCCGGGCGCAACGCGCCACGTGTCAGGCGCAGATACATCAGCGCAGCGCCCAAGGCAGCGCACCCAATCAGAGCAAAGCTCTGTTTAAAGCAAAATCAAAGGAAGCAAAGCTTCATTTGCGCAAGCGCTGCGCTGCGCTTTGCGCTACGCGACACGTGTCAGCGCAGTTGCGCAGCGCAGTGCGCTGCTTGACACGTATCACGCGCTGGGGCATTTGCGCCAAACAGAATTAAGATTTTAAAGAAATCTTTCTGTTCTTGTTAAAACAAGAAGATTTTCTTCTGTAAAACAGAAGCCCTTAGATCAAAGATCCAACGGTGGGGAAAATTCCCCAAATCACTCAGAGAAAGATCTCTTTAACAAATTTAACTAATTTATGGGCACTATAAAAAGGACCCTAGACCTCAATTCAAAAGAGATCAACATTTTGTGAGAAATCAAAAATTTCAAGCAGAGAGAACTCTGAAGAAATTCCAAGAAAAAAAGAGAAAGGTAAAAGACCTTTTAGATAGAAGAATTTCTTCTGATAGATCATGGATCTAAAAACAAGATCAATGATCTTTAATAAGAACAAAATAAAAACAGTGCTTTGCACTTTTTTTTTATGAACCATTGGTTCTTTGAAATAAGAGAAACAAGAAAAACTTATTTTTTTTGATCTAAATTAGATCAAGAAATCAAACAGTGCTTTGCACTTTTTCATGAACCATTGGTTCTAAAAAAAGATTCTCAAATTATAGTGCCTTGCACTTGCAAACTGCGCTGTTGCGCTCCTGGATTGGCGCAAGTCACCAGAGAGCGCCACGTGTCAGCATCTGAACCATTTGCGCTATGCGCTTTTGAAATAGAGCCTTGCTTTCTGGAATTGGCGCAACTCACCAGAGCGCGCCACGTGTCAGCAGCGCAAGCACAGCGCACTGCGCTTGCATGACACGTGTCCTCACCATGAGCACTTGCGCTCTTTGATTGGCGCAAAACGCCTGAAAAATGCAATGCATTTCTTTTGTTAAAGGGCCAGGCCCAAGTCAAAAAGACCTAACATGCCAAAATAAATTACAAAGCAATAAAAAGGGCAGAGCCCAAGTAAAATTGATGCTCTGCATCATTTATAAATGGGCAGAGCCCAAAACAAATTTGTAACGTTTCAAAATAATAAAATATTAATTTTGGGAATTTTTATAATTTAATATTATTTTAATGATTATTTTAATATTCCAGTATAATTAAATACAAATAAATGGGGAAAAATTATGAAAAATCCTAAAATAGGGTATTTTATGGAATTATGCCATTTTAAAGTTTTTATGATTTGTTTGACACTAATTTAGTGCTAATCGCGATTAAAAATCGCTAATCGGATTTTTAGCATTTTTGTGCAAAACATGCACATATCTTTTTCTACACTTGTGTTACATTTTTATTGCCATGGTTGTTCATTTGGGTTTACTATTTGAGTGAGAAGGAAATTGAGGGGAAAGAAAAGGGAAAAGTAATATAATATGAGGGTTGGTGAGAGAGAGAGAGGTATGGGTTATTTTGACCAAGACTTAGCCATTTCCTCTTCAACCTTCACTCATTTCTCTCCCTCTCCCTCTTGTTGCTGCTGCTGCTCCTGCTCCTCACCTCACCTCACCTCCCCTCTTCAAGCCCCAAATCATCTCACAAACAACACCAAAACACTACTCTCATTTCATTAAAAGTGTGCACGAGCTCAAGATCTACACATTGGACTAAGGAAGCAAGGATTTTGGCCACTAGGGGCAACTCAAGAATTTTCTTGAGTTGCCAAATGAGATAATTTCTGGACCATTAGTTTAGTTTTATCATTTCTTATACCCCCATGCAAGTTTTGAACCGATATGGTGTGTGTTTGTGGACTTAAAGAAAACCTAGTTAGGGTTTGAGGAAGAATTGAGTTGTGAAGTGAAACTAAGACATGTTGCGACCTTAGAATCTGGTGTGATGCTAGATTAGACCCAAACCTGAACTAGAAACCAGAATACGGATTTATGGAACCGATATCGGAAAAATTGTGAAATCTGTTGCTGTTTTTGGGAATCTGCTATCACCCGAGACATCCTAAAATAAAATTGATTGGACAGTGAGATGTGCAGGCACCCTAGAACCACCATACAAAGCCCTAGCCCCCACCTCCTTTTCCAGGCCACAGATTTAATCTGTTTAGCCGCAATTTGCGGCCTGGGTCCCACCATTTTGTCTCATGTTTGTTATGTAGCTCCTACATGTATATTTTAGGCCCCTGGCATGTCTAGATTTGTCTAATCTGACCTAGGGAGAAATCTGGAGCCTATTTCCTGAGTTGTTGTTTTGGATTCATGTTTCGTATTCCGTATTTTGTGGTTCTGGATTGTGTATCCGTGTTTTACCTCGATCACTTGACGTTTGCACGACGGGATCGAGGGTCGTTTAATGGTTTTGAAGGTGTTGTCCATAGGTTCTAACCTATAGGCCATAGCGTATCGTTTCAGGTTTCGTATGCCGTTTAGTTTGAATTGGTTTTGATACGCTTTTGCGATACGTTAATGTGTAGGTACCCCATGAAGACTTCAGGATGACAAGCAAACGCATGGCGACGTCGGCAGATAAGGACGCAAGGTGAGTAAATTATATCTACGGGGGAAGTCGGGTGGATGGCGTATAGCACCCCCGCAGTCCGTGGTGATGTATACGAATACGTATACACACGTATATTTATTATGTGTTGTTTAAGTTTATTGATGGTAATAATGGAATTATTGATGATAAGGATGTATTGGTTTAGTATAGTGCGGACCCTAGAGTAGTGGTTGCACCTACACATACACGTACACATATACTTGCATACATTCTTTCATTATCTGTGCGCATATGGAGGTGTGTATATCTACACATGGGTATGGGACTATGTGTTCATATACGGGATTTAAGGATGATCCGTGGGATTGAGATGAGTCGATGAGATTTGATTGAGGCCGTGAGATTCGACGATATGACAGAGTTCGTATTTGAGATGCGACATGATGATTTTAGCGGGCCTTTGGGCATGTGTTCTACCCCGCATTCATATTTATATAGATGGTATCGATGGTACTAGACTTAGAGTTGTACCCTAGATTATGTGATATGATGGTAGTGGTACCTGATATGTGATGAGATAATGTGATATTGACCCGTACCCAGCTATTGGGATGTTGTACGACGATTTACCGTACGAGCTTTATATTGATGTTAGATCCGCACTCATGACTCGAGGATGTTATATGATATACCGTATCGTACGTGATACTATTGAGGCGAGATCACCGACTATTATATATATATATGTATATCGACTCAGATTTAGGCGGTTTTCATACTCCTCCCGATTGACTTGATTGTTGGGTCCGTAGTTCGCATAGTAGGCGTTAGACTAGACCCGAGTCATACCTATTTCAAAAGTAACGAATCAGGGATATTTTAAAGATAGGCAAAATGGATTCTACGGATATTTTCAAACGACACATCTTTTCTTAAAACACCGTAGCCCTTATTTTACCAAAAACCCTGATTCGTCTTATTTCAAAAGGCAAGGCTGCATGATATATTTATTGAGATAGGGTCTGTACTGTTGCGTTGATTATTCGATTCCGCATATTCATACTATTTGCATTGCATTGCTTGTGTTTATTGATATATTACAGTCATGCTGCTAGGACACCAGCACCATTATCGATGATGCGTATGTTCCACTTACACTTGTTTGCCGGCTCACACACTTCATCATCGATAATTGCCATGTCACTACACTGTGGTACTGTTGCATGACATACTGATATGCTTACATTTCTTTTACATGTCGCATACATCATGCTTTCTGATTATACGCATTGAGATATGTTGTTTCCATGATATTTCGGGATTTGGGAACCGTGGGTATTTCAAAAGAGAATATGTAATTGTTTTAAAAACCCGGTTACCCTTGATATGATATTTCAGTGCGTCCACCATGTGTTTTCTCGGTGCTGAGAGCGACATGTGAAACCCGATTCGAGGAGGCGGATGAGGCCGATTGCGGGTACATGGTGGACCCGGTATGGTACCCCGGGGCGAGAACGGCTTCGCTGTGTAGTAGACAGTGAGCCTGGCAGAGGGACTACTACCTACCGGTGATTGGTTGGACCTGGCAGTTTCCAGAGGATACTGACAAGAGTCGATAGATGGATATGGGCGTACTGCCGGGGCCGAGGGCCGATACCGCAGACAGAGCCCGTGGGCTGATCCGGACTGACGGTGCCCGATATATGAGGATTTACGTGCTGATGTTGGGCACAGCTTTCATAATGTTTTCGAGAGTCGATGCTGGACACTCCGGTTCCATGATTTGACGTGTCGCGAGGGACACGGATGGTTTATATCCTCATTTTCCATGCATCTGCTTTATGATATTTACATGCATGATGGTTATTGTCATTGGGTGACGAGTGGACGGGATCCACATATATACAGATTTGATTACATTGATCATACCTCATATTTATGATATGCTATTACCTGAGGCACTGGCACGAGCACTTGGCACTACACTCATGTATAGAGATTACATTGCCAGTTTAGCATGTTGCAGACTTATTCATATTGAGGTTTATTTATATCTGATTGTATTGACCTAGGATGGGTCATACATTCGATCTCTGCTTGTAGATATTTTCTATTCACGAGTTGGCAACTCACCCCCGTTGTGCCACAGTTCTTGCAGGTTTTTCCGTACAGGTTTATTGCGGCTTTTCTGGCACATTGCTTCCATTACGGGTGACTTGCTTTGGTAGGTGGGTTCTTTTGCATCAGAACCACCATTGTATATGTATTTTTCATTGTATCTAGAAATTCCATCAACCAAAACTTGTATATTGTTTCAAACTTAGACACAGTGATGTATTATTTCGACCTTAAAGTCGCGCTTGTAGTATTATGGTTTTCTGGCTGTTTTGAGTTTCTTTTGGAGTTTTAATCCTCGCCCTTTGGCGTTGTATATTATATTGATTGCGTGGTTGTGACCGTCGATTGACGAAGAGCTAGCTCCCGCTTGGGGATGCCTTTTTCCTTGTATATATATATTATTATTGTTGTACCCCATTCGGGGCCAGTTTTTACAAAGGAAACTCTGCCGAAATTTTCAGGAAAGATTACACATTTTAAAAATGCATATTCGGCTTAGTTATTTAAAAACTTCGATTTTCAAAACATGTTTTCTTTACTTATTAAAAACCAGTTCCTTATTTACTCTTTAAATGGTTTTAGATTTCTGGGCTTTTAGCTAACTTGGATCAGATGGAGTCCTATAGACTTCATATGGTTCAAGGGCCAGTCACATGCTCTTTCGGGTCGTGACAAAATTGATGCTCTGCATCCTTTATGGGCAGAGCCCAAATAAAAATAAAAAGTAATGCAATGCATTATTTAAATGTGGGCAAAGCCCTAACACAGGTCTAATAGACCAAAAATAAATAAAAGCGTTGAATATTTTTCAACTGGACTTAGCCCAATCATGGCCGTAAGTCCTCAAATTAAATTGACTGAGCAAGATTGCTCTCCTAAATCAATTTACCTCCGGTTCGAGGGTACATCTTTGAACTCCTCTGACACCTGTCGTTGTAATCCTTCAACGACGTCAGAGAGGTGACGGGTCCCGACGACCACATATGAATACGGACTGTGGGGTCCTTAAACTTGTGGACCGAAACGTCCTTAAACTAATATCGGACCGAAACGTCCTTAAACTAATGATGGACCGAAACGTCCTTAAACTAATGGTAGACCACCACGTCCCTAAACTGGAACATGGACCACCACGTCTCTAAACTGGAACAATAGAGCCTCCAAATACTCTTTAGCCGGATCTAAACGGTCCCGTTTAAGTTGATCTTAGCCCCAAATACGGCTAACGTATCCTTAAACATTTAAATGGACTATAAAACTCCAAATCAACTTTGGTTCAAGGGTACATCTCTGAACTCCTCTGACACCTATCGTTGTAATCCTTCAAGGACGTCAGAGAGGTGATGAGTCCTGACGGCCATATATTAAGTGGATCACCACGTTAAGTTGATCTTAGTCTCAAACAGGACTAATGTATCCTTAACGAAAGTTTAAGTTGATCTTAGCCTCAATACGGCTAACGTATCCTTAAACTAAAAACACCAAACCCAAATCTAAGTAAATACGGATTTGGACTAATCCACGTCCTACGGGCGACGAAATAAATAGTCTCCATATACAATCCACGGGCAACCACAAACAAAATAAACACACACGACACGAAGTGAAATTCTGGAGAAGGAGAAAGTGGCTACCGCGATGCGGTAGCGTAATTAACTGCAGGGGCTTACGCCTGCAGGGAAGAGCGTCCCCACAATCAAAAACCCCTCTAGTGAGGGGGAATCTGACGAAGTCTGCTACATCGGCCGCATCCGTCTAAACCTCCGATACATGGTGCCATAAATCAACTTGGCATCTTCGGAGAGGTAGAGGATAAAACCATATAGCATCTGCCCCGAATCTCAGGCAAGATGTCCTAACGTCTCGGCCGCCGTTCGGAGGGGAACACTCCTCATATACGGAGACTCCCAACTGGTCGTTAGTCAAGTAAATGGCGACTACCAAACGTACAAACCAGAGTTGGTGAAGTACGGCGAGAGAGTACATCAACTACTGACTCAAATTCCTTCCTACACCTTGGAAAGCATACCGCGTGCGGAAAATAGCAAAGCGGATGCACTAGCCAAGCTCTCTAAAGAACTAGCTGATGAAAACCTTGATGACGTCAGGATCATTGTACAAAGCCGTCGGGTTCTTGCACCGGCGGAAATATCTTCGAAGTCAGCCGAGGAAAAGGGAGAGACCGAGCAAATGGCTCTGTAAGTAAAAGACCAGGAGAAGGCTAAGGATTGGAGAGAAGTCTTTATAGATTACTTCAAATCCCGTCGAACACCTGAAGATGCGTCCTCAAAACATCATCTCATGAAGCGACCCTTATCTTTTGCCTTTGTCAATGATACTCTGTACAAGAGGTCGTTCGATTCCCTGTGGTTAAGATGCCTGGGACCCGAAGAAGCAAAAAGGGTCATCCAAGAACTCACGACGGACTCTGCGGTTCTCACCAAGCAGGCCCGAAGATGAAGTTGAAGATTAAACGGATGGGCTACTATTGGCCCACGATGATCCAAGACTGCCTCGAATATGCGAAGCAATGTCACTCATGCCAGATCCATGGGGACTTCATCCACCAGCACCCAAATCCACTACATCCGACGGTGGCTAGCTGGCCGTTCGAAATGTGGGGAACTGATATAATCGGCCCTATCGAACCAGCATCATCCAGAGGACATCGATTCATTTTGGCGACAACTGATTACTTCTCCAAATGGGCAGAAGCAGTACCGCTGAGAGAAGTGAAGACGGAGAATATCCTCCATTTCTTCAAGACACACGTCATTTATCGGTTTGGAACTCTGCGACGGATTATCTCCGATAATGGGCCAGCCTATAGAAGCCACAAGATCAGCCGCTTCACACAACAGCATAACATAGACTGGAGATACTCTTCAGTCTATAATCCCCGAGCTAACGGTCTAGCTGAGGCTTTCAACAAGACCTTGACAAAGATCGTGAAAAAGACGGTGTCCCGAAATAAGAAGGACTGACACGAGAGACTGCATGAAGCTCTCTGGGCGTACCGGACTACGTTCAAAACGGCCACGAACACAACTCCATACGCATTGGTGTTCGGTACAGAAGCGGTACTCCCCCTCGAGATAGAGTTACCCTCTCTACGAGTGGCAGTTCATTACGAGCTAACGGACGAAGAGAACGCTCACCTTCGCCTCGAGGAGCTCGATGCCCTTGATGAAACCCGGCTCATAGCGCAACAAAATCTAGAGGCTTATAAAGCTAAGATGGCGCGCTCACATGAAAGATTTACCAGGCCGAGAACATTCCGCCAAGGCGAACTCGTGCTAGTGGTCAAAAGACCTATGATCCCCAATCGTGCTAAACGAGGAAAATTCGAGCCAAACTATGAAGTCCCGTACATCATAGACAAAGTTTACCAGGGTGGAGCCTATCTACTCATGGACATGCATGGCGAAAGGCCCTTCAGGCCAATAAATGGTCGTTTCCTGAAGAAATACTACGCCTAACAGGTTTCGGCCTAGGTCAATGATAGATGACGACGACTATGTCCGCTCGCTATCTTCCCAAGCCTAAAACTCTGTAAGTAGTAACCGGCTTCCTTAACAACGGACCGAAACGTCTTTAAACTAACGACGGACCGAAACGTCCTTAAACTAACAACGGACCACTATGTCCTAAAACTAGCTGTTGACCGAGATGTCGATAAACTACGGTGGATTGCAGCATCCCCAAGCTGATACAAAAAAAAGAATAAAAAAAGAAAGAAAAATGGTATGTCTATAAGCAAAATGGGCACGGATGAAAACCCGAAAGGGCTCCATGAGTAAAAACAGCAGGGCTACCGGTGAGTTTTGTGAAAACCCGAAAGGGCGCAACCTCGTTAGAATAAAAAAAAAGAGAAGAAAAAACGGTATGTCTATAAGCAGAAAGGGCACGGATGAAAACCCGAAAGGGCTCCATGAGTAAAAACAGCAGGGCTACCGGCGAGTGTTTATGAAAACCCGAAAGAGTGCAACCTCGTTAAAAGACACTTGCAAGGTCCTCTTGACTTTGTAAGGAGAAACCACCTGTGTGAGATCCTTACGACTCACAAGGGAGCAACACACTTAGGAATCCTCACGATTCCTAAGGAGAAATTATACTTGCGAGATCCTCATGACTCGTAAGGAGAACCTTCTTATGAGACCCTCACGACTCCTAAGATTTGAAAGTATTAAGCTACAGGGATCTGAACCTGTTCTTAAGCAGTCTCCATAACCTCCACTAATGCCCTACAAGCGGCTCAATGCTGACCCTTGTATACAATCCACGGGCGCGAATAAACATTTCCCTAACAAAGTCCCACCCGTGACTAGGGATATGTTCGCACGGTGAAAAACCCTTGTGAGTCCTCTCGACTTATAAGGAGAAAACACTCTTGTAGGATCCTTACGACTTATAAGAGAACATACACTTAGGAGTCCTCACGATTCCTAAAGAGAAACCGCGCCTACGAGATCCTCACGACTCGCAGGGAGAAATACCTTTATGAGACCCTTACGGCTCATGAAGTCAAAAGCCTTAGTCGACAGGATCCTAACTCTGTTCGCTAAGCCACCTTTGTTCGATATCGACAGAGGCAAATGATGATTCGCTCCTGGCAATATCCCAGTTGTAGCGGTACTGATGCCGAAATCAGTGTCTAATCCCAAGCTTGCGGCAAAAAGCTTGTGGGCCACACATGCATACGAAATAGCCGAAATGATGGGGCAACTTGCAATAAAATCAGCAAGTAAAAATGTATGCATGCAAAATAGCCGAAATGATTGGGCAACTTGCAATAAAAAATAGCGAGTAAAAATAAAATAAATAGCCGAAATGATTGGGCACCGCGAAGAATAGCCGAAATGATGGGGCAATCGCGACCTTCGCGATATAAAAGCTGAAATGATAGAGCATCGCGGAAAGAGATAAAAAATATATATATATATATAATGAAATTTATGCCCTACAGGTGATATCACATCAATCCCTGTATACAATCCAGGGGCGCAAACAAAAAAGGAATCACACTCCTCCTCCCTAGGTTTCATCAGAAGAAGAAGCCAAATCTCAACGGTTCACAGATAGCCTGGAGATCATCTCAACATTCGTCTCATTACAACAGACACAACATCAAGCAAAGCGGAACAGCGGCAACCCCCAGTTCCATGACTCGGCGGTGCACAGATAACCAATAGTCAAACCCCGACTCCGTGAAATATGGATAAAGTCAAAATTCCTGGTTACGTGGAACGCGGATTATGTCACTCCCGACCCCGTGGAAAACGTCCAGAGCGGATCCTGATCCTCGCAGAGCACGGCAGTGAACCCGTGTGAAGCATCCAGAGCGGAGCCTGGTCCTCGCCGAACACGGCAGTGAACCCGTGGGAAGCATCCAGAGCACAATTCCTGGTTTCGTGGAACGCGGATTATGTCACTCCTGACCCCGTGGGAAACGTCCAGAGCGGATCCTGGTCCTCGCAGAGCACGGCAGTGAACCCGTGTGAAGCATCCAGAGCGGAGCCTGGTCCTCGCCGAACACAGCAGTGAACCCGTGGGAAGCATCCAGAGCAAAATTCCTGGTTACGTGGAACGCGGATTATGTCACTCCTGACCTCGTGGGAAACGTCCAGAGCGGATCCTGGTCCTCGCAGAGCACGTCAGTGAACCAGTGTGAAGCATCCAGAGAGGAGCCCGGTCCTCGCCGAACACGGCAGTGAACCCGTGGGAAGCATCCAGAGCAAAATTCTTGGTTACGTGGAACGCGGATTATGTCACTCCTGACCCCGTGGGAAACGTCCAGAGCGGATCCTGGTCCTCGCAGAGCACGGCAGTAAACCCGTGTGAAGCATCCAGAGCGGAGCCTGGTCCTCGCCGAACACGGTAGTGAACCCGTGGGAAGCATCTAGAGCAAAATTCCTGGTTACGTGGAACGCGGATTATGTCACTCCTGACCCCGTGGGAAACGTCCAAAGCGGATCCTAGTCCTCGCAGAGCACGGCAGTGAACCCGTGTGAAGCATCCAGAGTGGAGCCTAGTCCTCGCCGAACACGGTAGTGAACCCGTGGGAAGCATCTAGAGCAAAATTCCTGGTTACGTGGAACGCGGATTATGTCACTCCTGACCCCGTGGAAAATGTCCAGAGCGGATCCTGGTCCTCGCAGAACACGGCAATGACCCTGTGTGAAGCATCCAGAGTGGAGCCTCGTCCTCGCCGAACACGGCAGTGAACCCGTAGGAAGTATCCAGAGCAAAATTCCTGGTTACGTGGAACGAGGATTATGTCACTCCCGACCCCGTGGAAAACGTCCAGAGCGGATCTTGGTCCTCGCAGAACACGGCAATGAACCCGTGTGAAGCATCCAGAGCGGAGCCTGGTCCTCGCCGAACACGGCAGTGAACCCGTGGGAAGCATCCAGAGAAAAATTCCTGGCTATGCGGAACGCGGATTATTTCACTCCTGACCCTATGGGAAACATCCAGAGCGGAGCCTAGTCCTCGCAGAATACGGCAGTGAACCCGTGGGAAGCATCCAGAGCAACTCCTGACTCCGTGAAATGTGGATAAGGACAACTTCACCCATCACTTGCGGGTCCTCACGACTCGTAAGGGAGTAAATTCTCTTGTGAGATCCTTACAACTTTCAAGAGAAAACACACTTAGGAATCCTCACGATTCTTAAGGAGAAATTACACCTACGGGATCCTCTCGACCGGTAGCGAGAAAATTCTTTATGAGACTCTCACGGCTCATAAAGTTGAAAAGTCTTAGGTGACAGATCCTAACCCTGTTTTCTAAACCATCACCACTCTACAAAGAATCCAAGACTGACAGCTATATACTATCTACAGACCACATTTGCTAAAATCACATGGCAACAACGCAGCAAAGAAAAGAAAGCAACAAGGAGAACATTTAATTTGCACTTAATTAAGCGTTCGAGGCATACCCGTTCATGCATGTGCAAAAGATTTAGTACGTAAAATAAAACAAGTTGAAATGAGAAACTTGCCATTCATACTGCGAAAAAGTTCTTACAATTATAAAAGCAGTAAACAAAAACATTGTCAAAATAATTACAATGGCAAAACCTCAGATCCAGGGCATGGATTGAGGAACTCAAAAGTGACTTTGTTCAGAATCTTCCAGGCATTTCGAACCATCCTAGTATGCTTTTTTTCGCGGTCACAAGCGTCGGGATCCCCACGGATGTCCTCCACCCTCCGATAGGCAGCAAGTATGGCCGACTGTTGAAAAGCCTGATGCAGGAGATCGATAAGATTGTCTCGCCTTCTCTTCGAGATTAGGCTCATCAGATACACCGAATGCACCTTATCCTCGGCGGCATCCAATGCCCTAAACGGCACGCCGATACAGAATAGAGGAAGCGCTTCCCAGATCGCTCCCACAATAAGCTTCAGGAGAGAGGAGCGTCGAGGAAGCAGTTGACCATTGTATGCGTCAAAGCGACTCATAATTTCGGCACACTCGGCGTTTGTGAATTCTCGATTCTGAGAACGGCCGAGTGAGCGGATGTCTCCGTAAGAGATAATCTCGTCATGATCATACATGTGAGCGTCCATTACGCCTAAAAAAGAAAATCAACGAAAATTAGCGGACAGACTGATTAAGCGAATTCTTATTAAAGACAGGCACAGGGAGTTAAACTCCTCGAGAGCAATGCTCTGTAGACAGAAGTGACACCTGTCAAAATCAATTATGAGGGGAATTTAAAGAAATTCCCTGAGAACATCGAGAGCCTTGCTCTGAGAAGATGATATAATTCATCAAAGATAAAATTCCATTTTTAATCTTCAAGATCCATGAAAAACTCTTAAGAGTTCTTCTATATGATTTGAAAGGAGCAAAACTCCATTAATGAATTAAGAAATCATAAAGTAAAATCCTTTTGGAGAGCAAAGCTCTATTAATGGAACCCTAAAAGGGTTCTCTTTAGGTCAAAGATCCATGGAGCAAAGCTCTGCTAGTGAAACCCTAAATGGGTTTTCTGTAGATCAAAGATCTATTAAGAGCAAGGCTCTGTTAATGGGTAAAACCCTAACTCATTAAAATTTATTAAAATTTTTACCTAAGTTTGGAAAAAATATTTACTCCTGTGAAGTTCTTAAACAAAAGAGCTGTGCTCTGAATAAAAATTCTCAGGAAAGAAGATGATAATTATCTGAGGACCAAAGGTCCTATTTATAGGCACTGAACTGCCTCTTCAACTTCTGAGTTGATCCAAGGGCTCAGATGTTGCCATCGCTGCACTCACGTGTGCGCCACGTGAGCGCAATGGCGGGGGGGCATTTGTTTCCCCCAATCAGAGCAAAACTTTGTTTTGAATTTCAAAATTCAAAAAAATTGAAGCAACGCTTCAGATTCTGCGCGCTGTACGCTGCTCGCCACGTGTCAAACGCAGATGCGCTAGCGCCAGGTGCGCTGCGCCCTAGGCAGCGCACCCCCAATCAGAGCAAAGCTCTGTTTTAAAATTCAAAATTTAAAAGTTGAAGCAGCGCTTCAGATCCAGCGCTCTGCGCTGCGCGCTACGTGTCAAACACGGGTGCGCTAGCACTGTTGCGCTGCGCTCTGCGCTGCGTACCACATGTCAAACACGGGTGCACTAGCATAGTTGCGCTGCGCTCTGCGCTGCGCGCCACATGTCGAACGTAGGTGCGCTCGCACAAGGTGCGCCAGCGCTGCAATTAAAAATTCCCCACCATCAGATCAAAAGATCTACTAATAATAAATTATTAATTAATCAGAACTAAAATTCTGGTGTGGAAAGATTTTTCAATCTTATTGAAACAAGAAGATTATCTTCTGTAAAATAGAGGCCTTAGGATCAAAGATCCAACGGTGGGAAATATTCCCAAATCAATCAGAGAAAGATCTCTTAAAACTGATTTAATAAATCAATTGGCCCTATATAAAGGCCCCTAGACTTCAAGTCTAATAGAGAAAAAAGAGAGAGAAAAAACCTCTGCAAAAAAGAGCAAGCTCTTAGGAAAAAGAAGATTTTTCTTCATTTTTAAGGTAAAGAACTATGTTCTTGAACAACAGAGATGAAACCATCTCGTAAAAAAAGAAGAACCATCTTCTAAAAAGATCAGAGATCTAAAAAAGACCAAGGTCTTTAATAAAAAAGAAAAGATCAAAGATCTAATCATAAAATAATAAAAAGAAGTAAAATACTTCACTCACAGATCTTTTGATCTATAAAGGCAGAGCCTTTTATAAAAACAAGAACTTTTGTTCTTGAATCTTGAGGCAAAGCCTCCATTAAGAAGAACATAAAAGTTGTTCTTTGATCTTAAAATTGATCAGATGCGCTTTGCGCTTTTGAAAAGTGGCTTGCACTCATGAAATGCGCTCTTGCGCTCATTGGACCGGCGCTCAGCGCCAAAAGGTGTCACGTGTCAACCAAAAACACAATCTGCGCTTTGCGCTTATGAAATAGCGCACTGTGCTCATGGGCTGGCGCTCAGCGCCAAGCGCGCCACGTGTCACTCGCTGGCGCGCCAACAGACTAGCGCAGAGCGCTCATAAATTAAAAGCGCAATGCGCTAATGAACTAGCGCTTAGCGCTAAGCGCGACACGTGTCCTCTTCGTGTGCGCTACCTGACAGAAGCGCAATGCGCTATTTGACTGGCGCAAAGCGCCTGGCGTGCCATGTGGCGCACTGTCAGAATAAGCTCTGTTTCTGATGAATGCTATGCATTCAATACAAGACAAAAATATCAGAGCCCAATGCCTAGCATTATTAAAAGGGCTGAGCCCAAATAAAGACTGAATAGCCAGAGCAACTAAAAATGTTAAACATTTTAAATTGGACTTAGCCCAATTCTGTCCATAAGTCCTCAACTTATATTGAACTGAGCACATCTGCTCTTTCAAACAATTCACACTGGTTCGAGAGTACATCTCGTTACTCCTCTGATATCTGTCGTTGTAATCCTTCAACGTCGTCAGAGAGGTGACGGGTCCCGACAACCACACATTACTACGGACTGTGGGGTTCTTAAACTCATGGACTATGATATCCTTAACCTCGACCGTGATTTCTTAAAACTAATATCGGACTGTGAGGTCCTTAAACTCATGGACTATGATATCCTTAACCTCGACCGTGATGTCTTAAAACTAATATCGGACTGTGAGGTCCTTAAACTCATGGACTATGATGTCCTTAACCTCGACCGTGATGTCTTAAAACTAACATCGGACTGTGGGGTCCGTAAACTCATGGACTATGATGTCCTTAACCTAGACCGTGATGTCTTAAAACTAATATCGGACTGTGAGGTCCTTAAACTCATGGGCTATGATGTCCTTAACCTCGATCGTGATGTCTTAAAACTAATATCGGACTGTGAGGTCCTTAAACTCATGGACTATGATGTCCTTAACCTCGACCGTGATGTCTTAAAACTAATATCGGACTGTGAGGTCCTTAAACTCATGGACTATGATGTCCTTAACCTCGACCGTGATGTCTTTAAACTAACATCGGATTGTGAGGTCCTTAAACTCATGGACTATGATGTCCTTAACCTCGACCGTGATTTCTAATATCGGACTATGATGTCCTTAACCTCGACCGTGATTTCTAATATCGGACTGTGAGGTCCTTAAACTCATGGACTATGATGTCCTTAACCTCGACCGTGATGTCTTAAAACTAACATCGGACTGTGGAGTCCCTAAACCTACGGACTATGATGTCCTTAACCTCGACCGCGATGTCTTTAAACTAACATTGGACCAAGATGTTCTTAAACTAACAATGGACCGTAATGTCCTTAAACTAATTATCGACCGCAATGTCATTAAACTAAACAATAGAGCCCAATTGCTCTCTTGTTGGATCTAAACGATCCCGTTAAGTTGATCTTAGTCTAAAATGAGGCTAACGTATCCTTAACGAACGTTTAAGTTGATCTTAGTCTCAAATAAGGCAAACGTATCCTTAAATCCAAACCCCCCAAACCTAAATCTAAGAAAGATATGGATTTGGACTAGTCCACGCCCTACGGGCAACAGCATTACTTAGTCTCCGTATACAATCCACGGGCAACCAAACACAAAACAAATACCCACGACACGAAGTGACCATCTGGAGAAGGAGAAAGTTATTACCGCGATGTGGTAGCGTAATTAACTGCAGGGGCTTGCGCCTGCAGGGAAGAGCGTCCCCGCAATAAAAAAACCCCTCAAATGAGGGGGAATCTGACGAAGGCTGCTACAGCGGCCGCATCCGTTTAAACCTTCGATACATGGTGCCATAAATCAACTTAGCATCTTCAGAGAGGTGGACGGATAGCACCAATTAGCATCTGCCCCGAATTTCAGGCAAGACGGACCTACGCGGTCGTGTCTCCATGATTCAGAGGGGAACACCTACGAAAATGCGGTAATTGTTAAAAACCGAACGAAGGTGTTCCATGACAAACACTTTATGCGCAAAACTTTTAAACCTGACCAACAGGTTTTGTTTTATGACACCCGGTTACACTTCCACCCCGGCAGGCTCAAATCTAGATGGAAAGGGCCGTTTTTGGTACGCACTGTATATCCGCACGGTGCGGTAGATCTTGAAAATCCGGAGGACGGTACTTTATTTAAAGTAAACGGACATCGACTCAAACCGTTCCTCACTGCGGACCCGTCGGAGGAGCTCCTGTTTTTGCAGGAGCCGATTTACACTGACTGATCTTCCTCCATATTACCCCCAAATTTTCGATCATCTAGCCAAGGTTTTGTTTCAAACAAATTTGGGGGTATGCATCATTTGTAAATATATGAATACAAACTAACATAAAAAATAAAAAAAAAATTGAAATTTTTTTTGGGTATTTTTGTAAATTTACAGATTAAATAAATAAAATAAAATTTTTATTTGCAAATAATTTCCTCTTTTTAGAGGGGTTTATTTGCAAATACCCATCATTTCCCCCCTTTATAAAGAACCCGACCCCACCTGTTTTCACAACCCTAATTGTCATCTTCTAAAACCCTAGCGTCGTCGCCCCTCGAATTTCTGCAGCGAGATCCCTTCATCGCGCTGCCCAACCGCTGCAGGAACCCCTCTCTGGCCGCTGATCCGCCGCGGGTCTCTGTCTTCACCCCCTAAAATTTTCAAGGGAGGTACGCTCTCTCAAAACACTCTCTGTTTTTCAATTTCTAGATCTGTAGATCACCTAATGGCACACAGCATGCAACTTGAACGTGATTTTTCACAAGTATTTTCACACGAGGTGTACGGTAGTTATTTTGCGAACGAGATAGCGCATAGGGGTTGGAACTATTTGATATATAATCACCCTCACGCTTATGCACTTCCGGAATTAGTCACTCGTTTTTACGAGTGTATGGAAGATGGGTGTCTCACCCAATTCGGGTTTATAAAATTACAGTGGGGTGAGAGGGAAATTATCATCGATAGGGACATTTTACACGAGGTCACATTAATCTCTCGCATACCCGCTCATGACTAACCTCTACAATTTGAGGATTACATGCCCTTGATGGGCAATGATTGCTCAAGGGAGTCGCGAAAGGGGATCCAAGCGAGAACCCTTTTTGCAAATGTTTTAACTGTGTGCCGGTGGACACAAAATAATATTTTTGGAAGCTCTCATAACACTACATTTTTTACACCCTCATTGCATATTGTGCATACCCTCATGACAAGAAACCTACGTTTCGACATGTGCACAGTTTTGCTAAACTCTATAGGTGCGGGCAAACGAGCCGCAAATTACCCTTTCCCCATGCTTGTTACACAACTCTGTCGATATTTCCTCCCCGTGGAGGAGTTCGAATTTTACATGCATGGAGGCATACCTGTCAGGCCTCTTATTGAGGGCGTTTCTACGTCCTATTCACGATTGACAGATGTATGGTCGAGGACTGAACCGGCGGAGCACGTGCCCGCCCGCACACCTAGCTCTAGCTCGACCGCGAGCGAAGGAGAAATGACCCCACTAAAATATGCACATTTGATGCGGAGAGCTGTGAGGGGCATAGAGGAGTTGGGGGCGACATCGAGGGAGCACGACCGGTGGTCGACTGAGGTTGAGCAGGGGATTCAAACCCTGCTGGGTAGGGCTGAGCGTTCCCATTCACGGTCGAGAGCACGGCGTGGGGCCGAGCAGTGAGGGCGCTGCTTTGGGTAAATTTAGGGGAGTTGGTGGTTGTATATAGTTATCTTTTGCATTGCATATTTTTTTTAAATTTTTGTATATATTTTCTTTTTCTTTTGCATGTTTAAATTCTGCATTGCATCCTTATATAAAAATCACAAAAATTGAAAAAAAATTGAAAAAAAAATAATAGAAAAAAAATAAAAAATCAAGTAAAAACTGAAAAATTTGAAAAATTATAAAAATTAAAACATTCAATTTTAGCCATAATTGACTTGAGTTTGACAAAGAGGTTAACTAGCTAAGAACAACTACATCTTAGACTTAGTAAATTAAAAACCCTAAAAATAACCTTTCTAAAAATTTAACGGTAGAAAATATATGTCTTTGTAGTTTATTTAGAAATAGACAAATTTCGAGTTCGCTTCTTGGGCTAAGTTAAAATAAGGGAAAAGTATTGATATTTTTATTAAAGTATAAGTCTGAAAAATAATTCCGAAGCTTAAATCTAAATTCTGAAAATATATACCTTACAAATTGCATAAACACGAACCTTGAAACTTGGAATAGTAGAAGAGACCTTGAAATGCTCTTGTCTAAAGTCCTTAGTATGAAGGAAAATAAAATAAAAATTACAAGTGTGAATAAAGAGATAAAAAAATGAACACTGGTTTTTGTAATTACTTAAGGCTGCATAAATAGAAAAAATATTTAGCGAGGGTGCTTTATCACCTAGTGCCTTAGACCAACTGGTTTAGGAGTCACTGCTAAAAGCCTTAGGTATTACAAGACTAGGAATTACGCCTTAATGTGCAAACATATTTTGTAATCGGTCGTTGGTACCTCAAGAAGTATTAACGGTTGCATGAAGAATGTGTGAGCAAAATTTCATCTAAAAATTCACCAATTGAAAAGTACTTTGGACGATGGACAAGAGTTTGATAGCTTGATTTGAATTTCCAAGTGTAGGGGTGATATATACACACACGCATGGGTATGTGATTAGGGTTTAGATAAGAGATAGGAATGAAAAATAGGACTTATATCTTTAGTAGAGATGATAAAAATTTCTAAGTTGAGATGGAACCCTAGAAGGAAAACTCAAAAGATGCTAAAAGCTAAGTAAATCTACAAATCATATATAATCTTAAGTTAAATGATAAGGAAGCGTGAAAAATACGAGTGGATAATTTCTGAGTCGAAGATAATAAAATTCCTTGTTGGAAAATCTAATTGGAGAATAAAAGTCAATAGGCCGAATTGATAGGATTTTGTGGGTAGTATCCGCTGAAAACCCTCAGGAGACAATACTCCTCCTACTAGGGACACCTAGAAGTTTAACGGCTTGTTGCACGAGCTCAGTGCAATCGCGTTTCCCTGCGAAAGTGAGGCTAGATCTTTTTCGAGAATAAATTAGTTTTGCTCGAGGACGAGCAAAAGATAAGTTTGGGAGTATTTGTACATATCATAATTTTGCATTATTATATTCCCCATTCTTATTTATTTTACAAATAAACAGGTGCTTTTGATCCATGTCTGCTACATAGTTGCAGGTTACAAGTTCTCAGAACAAAACGGTGAAATTGATGAAAAGACGATACAAAAGTGAGACTACGACCAACAAATGGAAGAATCTTGATCATGCCTACAGTTTAAGGGACAATAAAGATCAATGAACAAGTTCACAAAGTACAAAGGCAGCACAAGGTTCAAGACTTTGACACGAAGCAAACGGTAAAGTCCACGACATTATGCACTGTGGAAATCTGGAAGAAAACTAGAAGACAATCTGAGAAACCAAGTGAAAAAACAAGAAGACAAATGCAACCGGAGAATTACCAAGAGAATACAGCTCAAGAACCCACCACATGGCAGCGGATCCGCGTCCAAACAGGGCTTTTGGCCGCGGTTCCGCGGCCATATAGAGCACGTGTCGGTGCAATTTTTTGACGGCGGCGGCGGCGTGTTGACTAGTCTTCTTAGGGTAAATTTGTAAATACAGATGTGTATCGGATGTAACCCTAGAGTTTCTATGATCTATAAATAGAAACCCTAAACCTCTTTTTGAGGTATGCCTCTTCCTATGCCTCTTTTCATTGATCAAAAATTTAGAATTCATTGTAATGTATGAAGAGAGCATAAAATAAAGTAAGTAGATTTTCTTTACCTTGCCCTAGTTAATTTCCTTTATGCCGTAGTATAGAATTTTATTATCTGCCCTAGTTAATTAGTTTAGAACTTTTAATTATTTGCCGTAGATAAAAAATGTTTCTTTTAATCAATTCTCTAATGAGTGAGTAGTTCCTCACTTGTTAGGGTTAGGAATAGGAGAGGTTTGAGAGATGAAAATCTCTCACCCCTTTCTTACCCATCACATATTTTTATAGGACTCCATGCATACATACACACACCGCTCACTACGGCACCCTATCCCACGAGGTAGCGGTTATACCGTAGTTTAAAAAGACCGGTTGTATATGTTTTCCATGGAGGTTAGGGTAAGAATTAAGAAAGGAAGGACAAGAACCTAGAGGAAGAAACCTAGTTTCTTCCCGATGGTACTAATCCACTTTATTAGTTATTACCATAACACCGAATAGATCTTAATTAGGGCATAGAAAGCTGTGAGGAATGTTGAATTTCCAAACTTAACCTAAACCTAACCCTAGCAAGGTTTTAATCCTAGTCTAAATCAACCTTAGTTTTTAGTGATAGTCAATCCAACACCAATTGGAATTAACTCGTTAGAACAAATTTAGAATACACAAAATCCCCGTGGACCGACCCGTACTCACCAGCTAGCTACCAAGCGACGCCATTCTTGATTGCGGTAAAATATGCTTTGATCACAAAATCTCTATCAATCATCCCGCTTGAGGCTTTCTTGTTAGAACCTGCTGCCACCGAAGAGGGAATGCGAAACACGCTACATCATTTTATGCGCGTGAACACAGGGTCCAACTTCTTTATCAGCGAACCGAGCTGTGCCCCGAAGGCCCTTAATGTGTACGTGGCCTGGTATCAGCATTCAATGGGTGCCGTCATCAGGGAGGAGAAGCGACTGCTGCTCAATCGCAAGGGTGCACTCCCCTGCCGGTGATCGAAATGTCTCTCTGAAGCGACGAACCATTGTCCGTCCTCCCTTAAGAGAAGCTGCCGTGATCGAAGTCCCGCGTGACAGGCCCGAGCTACTGATACCCCGTGCTCCCGTAGAAACGGTGACTGTAGCTTCCCCCGAGTCTGGCGTGGGTTCAGATATCGGGACTCGTCATCCCAAGGTGCCCACCAAGCGTAAACTTGTGCTTGCGGCGACGGGAACTCGCTCGCAGAAGAGGAAGAAGAAGTCGATCCTCTCTATAGACGTTGTACTCGGCCAGGTGCCTCATGCTCCTTATAGCGAGGGCCTGAGTGAATATGGGACCAACGAGGGCCTATTCGTAGCGTTGGATGATACGGATCTGGAGGCTGCTATTGCAGCTTCTGTACGATCAGCAAGCCACAAAGCAGGAATGATCATCCTTACTAAGTCAGGTAATCTTTAGTTGCATCTTTTTTGCTGTTATGTGTTTTTCTATTATCATGCCTTGACTAACACCTCATCTTTAACAGGCATTTCCACTGAAAAAGCTCTCGCGGCATCCCTCAAGACCTTTGAGGAGGAGGAGAGGATTCACGCTTCGCTGGGTGTTGGTATATTTCGGCTCATTGCACCTTCATTCGTCTTTCTTATGGACAATCTGACTCCTTTTATCTTATTGCAGGGACTATAATGCCAGTCCCACGGGATGATGCGGAGATACTTCCAGGGCCGACTATCGAAGTCCCGGCCTCCTCAGCACTGCCAAAAGAGGCATTACTTAAGCGACCAATGACGGATGCTATAACGGCTTTAGAGATAGCTCTTGGCATGGACGATGACGTCCCACTGACGGAGGTTTTGAGAAGATCCGCTCTCACGGCCCGGGTGGAAAGAAAGCGTAGAATGCGCGCGGCAAGGGAGCATACCGCCGCTTTGGCTGCGGGTGCAGGTTCAAGCGCTGCTACCCCTTCCCCTACTCCTTCAGAGGATGCTTTGGCTGCCTTGTCTACCACCCACAGACAGGCAACACGTGCGGCTCGGGAAGCAGTCGAAAAATCAACCCAAGGTAACGTGACATTGAGTTCTTTTTGTAGAAGTTTTAATTTTCAGATTTTCATATATCTTATCCTGCAGGGTCAAGTTTTGATGAGGTAGCGGTAAATGAGATGGCTGCAATCACCGAGCCTGAGGTAGCGGTAGGTGAGATGGCTACAATCACCGAGCCTGAGGTAGCCACTCTTTCTCAAGAGTCTGGCACTGCCCCAATCGCCACTCTTTCCCATCGCGGCTCCTTGCCGTTGCCGGGCGCTGCGAGTCACGACGATTCTCGTGGAGTCGGGGGATGAAGCTACGGACGGCGAGACCATTCCGATGGGAGAGGGTGAAGCAGCCACTGCACCCAGTAACACCCTTGTCGCGGTTTCAATTGGCGACTCACCAGGTAGATTTTGGGTTATTGCTTTCTCCTTCATTCTGCAATCCCTTTCAATCTCTTTTAACAGCGTTTCTCTTATTTCTAATGCAGGTGTGGTGAGCGTTGAGGTTGTGCCACCCGAGGAAACATCTCCAGTTGCTGCTTTGACGGTGACCGCCCCTTTGCCTTCTCTCGTACCCTCTCAAATGCTGGAAAGTGCGGATTTGTGACCCATCAGTTTCATTGTGGGCAGTATACTTTATGTACTGACATTGCATTATTACATCCTTGCAGGAGTCCTTTTTGATCACCTGTATCAGGTGCTGCACCCGCATTTCTCCTTCCAGTCAGAGATTGCCTCTTCTAGGGAAGCTGGTGAGTATAGCCTTTAGCTAACGTCTTTTCTTTTCTTTTATGGGCAGTCAAATCGTTTCTAATTCGTATTTGTTTTAATTGCAGCCCTACAGATCGAAGGAGGAGACGAAAGAACAGTTGCACCACCGGTACTCCCGGTCTTTCCACCTGCTGCAACTAGAATAGTATACTCCGTTGTTCATGAACCTCCTTTATTTCTTGAACCGTTATTTGACTGTGATTTGCTTTGTAGCTGTGATACCGACTCCAGCTCCGTTCGAATCTTGAGTTATAATGCCAGCAGACTCCTTTTCTTGACGTCCCTCTTCAAAAGGCGCTATGAATAGTCTTCGCATGTTGATCGATCACCTCGAGAAGCTTGACGCAGAGACTCCTGCCCTTGCTACAGATTTTGCTGCTGAGGTTAATCCCATGCCGGTGACGCTCGTGCACTTTCATAGTGAAGGCGTCATGGAGTCCCGGGTTAATCACTGCAGAAAAATTGAGGCATGTTTTCATGAGCTCGAGTTTAGACGTCCTGTCCCTGAGGTCTTGGCTGTGAACTCCCAGCGGGCTGTATGGGTCGAGGAGAGCACTCCCTACTTCCGCCATCTTGAACAGGAAGCGGCCTTAAAGCGTAAGGAGTGCGAAGAGATTTTAAGCGAATCTGCTCGATTCCATGCTCAAGATGATGCAAACGCTGCACAGCTGAAAGTTATCTTCGAAAGCCTTCTACGATGTATTTCTGACGGGCTCACACTGAGGCAAAAGCTTGACCTCATCGAGCGAGATGGACAGAATCGTGGGGCAGCTCAGTGGGTCGTCGAAGAGCAACTTTTATCCTATTTGCAGCAACGAGCTCAGGTTGAAATAGAGTTGGCCACGACAACTGACCATGAAAAAGGGCTGACGGAAGTGCGTGAGCGGCTGATTGGTTTATTAAAAACGCTTCCCTCTCAGTAATTGTTTTTGCACCATTTGTAATTTTGAATAAGATGTACCTATTTTTTATTCTTTCATATGATGTATTTTGTACCCAATTGAATTTATGAATAAAAGATACATTTCTTTCGTAATATCTTGTGTCGTCTCTTGCTTCCTTCTTTTCTTTGTTATCAGCATGTCACTTTCGTAAGCATAGCCTGCAGATGATAGAGAGAGCATTCCGTTTTGAATTTTTCGAGGGGTAGCGATGGCTTAGGAAAGGAGGTTCAGATCTGCTGCCTAAGGCTTTTCAACTTCATGAGCCGTGAGGGTCTCATAAAGACTTTTCTCCCTAAGAGTCGAGAGGATCTCGTAAGTGTATTTTCTCCTTAGGAATTGTGAGGATTCCTAAGTGCGTTTTCTCTTATAAGTCGTAAGGATCTTACAAGAGAGTTTTCTTCCTTGTGGGTCAAGAGGACCCGTAAGTGTTTAATGAGATTGACACCATCCGCATTTCACGGAGTTAAGAGTTGCTCTGGGCATTTCCCACGGGGTCAAGATTGACTTTAGTCGTGTTCCACGGGACCAGAGTTTGTCCTGGATGCTTCCCACGGGGTCAGGATTGACATAAGCCGTGTTCTGCAAGGACCAGGTTCCGCTCTGAACGTTTCCCACGAGGTTAGAATTGACATAGGCCGTGTTCCACGTGACCAGGATTTGCTCTGGACATTTTCCACGGGGTCAAGATTGACATAGCCGTGTTCTGCGAGGACCAGGCTCCGCTCTGGATGCTTCCTATGGGGTCAGGATTGACATAGGCCGTGTTCTGCGAGGACCAGGATCCGCTCTGGACATTTCCCATGGGTCAGGATTGACATAAGTCGCATTCCACGAAACCAGGATTTTGCTCTGGATGCTTCCCACGGGGTCGGATTGATATAGCCGTATTCTGCAAGGACCAGGCTCCGCTCTGGACGTTTCTCACGGGGTCAGGATTGACATAGGCCGCGTTCCACGAAACCAGGATTTGCTCTGGATGCTTCCCACGGGGTCAGGATTGACATAAGCCGTATTCCGCGAGGACCAGGCTCCGCTCTGGATGCTTCACACGAGGTCAGGATTGACATAAGCCGTATTCCGTGAGGACCAGGATCCGCTCTGGACGTTTCCCACGGGGTCAGGATTGACATAGGCCGTGTTCCACGTAACCAGGATTTGCTCTGGATGCTTCCCACGGGGTCAAGATTAACATAAGCCATGTTCCGCGAGGACCAGGATCCGCTCTGGACGTTTCCCACGGGGTCAGGATTGACATAGGCCGTGTTCCACGTGACCAGGATTTGCTCTGGATGCTTCCTACGGGGTCAGGATTGACATAGGCCGTGTTCTGCGAGGACCAGGCTCCGCTCTGGACGTTTCCCATGGGGTCAGGATTGACATAGGCTGTGTTCCATGTAACCAGGATTTGCTCTGGGTGCTTCCCACGAGGTCAGGATTGACATAGGCCGTGTTCTGCGAGGACCAGGATCCGCTCTGGAAGTTTCCCATGGGGTCAGGATTGACATAGGCCGTGTTCCACTAAACCAGGATTTGCTCTGGATGCTTCTCACAGGGTCAGGATTGATATAGGCCGTGTTCTGCGAGGACCAGGATCCGCTCTGGACGTTTACCACGGGGTCAGGATTGACATAGTCCGTGTTCCACTAAACCAGGATTTGCTCTGGATGCTTCCTACGGGGTCAGGATTGACTTAGGCCGTGTTCTGCGAGGACCAGGATCCGCTCTGGATGTTTTCCACGGGGTCAGGATTGACATAGGCTGTGTTCCACTAAACCAGAATTTGCTCTGGATGCTTCCCACGGGGTCAGAATTGATATAGCCGTGTTCTACGAGGACCAGGATCCGCTCTGGACGTTTCCCACGGGGTCAGGATTGACATAGGTCGTGTTCCACGTAACCAGGATTTTCTCTGGATGCTTCCCACGGGGTCAGGATTGACATAGGCCGTGTTCTGCGAGGACCAGGCTCCGCTCTGGACGTTTCCCACGGGGTCAGGATTGACATAGGCCGTGTTCCACGTAACCAGGATTTGCTCTGGATGCTTCCCACGGGGTCAGGATTGACATAGGCCGTGTTCTGCGAGGACCAGGATCCGCTCTGGACGTTTCCCACGGGGTCAGGATTGACATAGGCCGTGTTCCACTAAACCAAGATTTGCTCTGGATGCTTCTCACGGGATCAGGATTGACATAGCCATGTTCTGCGAGGACCAGGATCCGCTCTGGACGTTTTTCACGGGGTCAGGATTGACATAGGTCGCGTTCCACGAAACCAGGATTTGCTCTGGATGCTTCCCACGGGGTCAGGATTGACATAGGTCGTATTCCACATAACCAGGATTGGTTGACTTTATCCGCATTTTATGGAGTCGGGGGTTGACTCTCGATTGTCTGTGCACTGCCGAGTCATGGAACTGGGAATTGCCACGGTTCCGCTTTGCTGATGTTGCGTCTGTTATAATGAGACGAATGCTGAGATGATCTCTAGGCTGTTTGTGAACCGTTGAGACTTGGCTCTCTTTCGGATGGAGCCTGGTGGGAAGGTGTGGTTCCCTCTTAATTTGTGCCCCTGGATTGTATACAAGGATCGATGTGATCTCACCTGTAGGGCAAAAGGTTTCATTTTATATTTTTCTTTCCGCGATGCTCTATCATTTCAGCTTTTATATCGCGAAAGTCGCGATTGCCCAATCATTTCGGCTATTTCTCGCGGTACCTAATCATTTCGGCTATTTGTTTTATTTTTACTCGCTGCTTTTTATTGCGAGTTGCCCAATCATTTCGGCTATTTTGTATGCATACATTTTTACTTGCTGATTTTGTTGCAAGTTGCCCCATCATTTCGGCTATTTCGTATGCATTTGCCTCGCTGTGAGTTTGGGATTTGATACCGATTTAGGCATCCGCATCGCTGCAACTGGGACATTGTCAGGAGCGAATCATCATTTGCCTTTGTCGATGTCGAACAAAGGTGGCTTAGGGAACAGGGTTAGGATCTTATCGACTAAGGCTTTTGACTTCATGAGCCGTAAGGGTCTCATAAAGGTATTTCTCCCTACGAGTCGTGAGGATCTCGTAGGTGCATTTTCTCCTTAAGAATCGTGAGGAGTCTTAAGTGTATGGTCTCTTATAAGTCGTAAGGATCTTACAAGAGTGTTTTCCTCCTTATAAGTCGAGAGGACTTACAAGTGTCTTTTGCCATATGAGCATATCTCTAGTCTCTGGTGGGACTTTGTTAGGGAAATGTTTATTCGTGCCCATAGATTGTATACAAGGGTCAGCATTGAACCGCTTGTAGGGCAAAATTGGAGGTTGTGATGGCTGCTTATGAACAGGTTCAGATCCCTGTAGCTTAAGGCTTTTGAATCCTATGAGCCGTGGGGGTCTCAAAAGGGGAATTCGCCTTACGAGTCGTGAGGATCTCGTAAGTGCGTTTCTCCTTAGGAATTGTGGGGATCCCTAAGTGTGTTGCTCCTTTGTGAGTCGTAAGGATCTCACACAGGTGGTTTCTCCTCACAAGGTCGAGAGGACCTTGCAAGTGTCTTTTAACGAGATTGCGCTCTCTCGGGTTTTCACAAAACTCGCCGATAGTCCTGCTGTTTTTACTCACGGAGCCCTTTTAGGTTTTCATCCGTGCCCATTTTGCTTATGGACATACCTTTTTTTATTTTTTTATTTTTTTATTTTTTATTTTATATATATATATATATATATATATATATATATATATATATATTTTATTATTTTTTTATTATTATTTTTTTTTGTGTCAGCCTTGAGATGCCGCGGTCCGTAGTAGTTTATTGACGTCTCAGTCAACAGCCAGTTTTAGGACATAGTGGTCTGTTGTTAGTTTAAGGACGTTTCGGTCCGTTGTTAATTTTAAGACATTTCGGTCCGTCGTTAGTTTTGGGACATTTCGGTCCATCGTTAGTTTAAGGACGTTTCGGTCCGAGAAAAGGAAGCCGGCTACTATTTATAGAGTTTAGGCTTAGGAAGATAGCGAGCGGACATAGGCGTCGTCATCTATCGTTGATCTAGACCATGACTCGTCAGGCGTAGTATTTTTTTAGGAAGTGATCATTTATTGGCCTAAAAGGTATTTCATCATGCATGTCCATGAGTAGGTAGGCTCCACCCTGGTAAACTTTGTCTATGATATACGGGCCTTCATAGTTCGGCTCGAATTTCCCCCGCTTGGCATGATTGGGGATCTTTTGACCACTAGCACGACTTCGCCTTGGCGGAACGTTCTCGGCCTAGTCAATCTCTCATATGAGCGCGTCATCTTTGCTTTATAAGCCTCCAGATTTTGTTGCGCCATGAGCCGGGTTTTGTCGAGGGCATCAAGTTCCTCAAGTCGAAGATGAGCATTTTCTTCGTCCGTTAGTTCGTAGTGAACCGCCACTCGTAGAGAGGGTAACTCTATCTCAAGGGGGAGTACCGCTTCTGTGCCGAATACTAATGCATACGGCGTTGTGTTTGTGGCTATTTTGAACGTAGTTTGATACGCCCAAAGAGCTTCATGCAGTCTCTCGTGTCAGTCCCTCTTATTTCGAGACACCGTCTTTTTCACGATCTTCGTCAAGGTCTTGTTAAAAGCCTCAACTAGACCGTTAGCTCGGGGATTATAGACCGATGAATATCTCCAGTCTATGTTATGTTGTTGTGCGAAGCGGCTGATCTTGTGGCTTCTATAGGCTGGCACGTTATCGGAGATAATCCGTCGCGGAGTGCCAAATCGATAAATAACGTGTGTCTTGAAGAAATGGAGGATATTCTCCGTCTTCACTTCCCTTAGTGGTACTGCTTCTGCCCATTTAGAGAAATAATCAGTTGTCGCCAAAATGAATCGATGTCCTCAAGACGATGTCGGTTCGATGGGCCCGATTATGTCAGTTCCCCACATTTCGAATGGCCAGCTAGCCACCGTCAGGTGTAGCGGATTCGGATGCTGATGGATAAAGTCCCCGTGAATCTGGCATGAGTGGCACTGCTTCGCATATTCGAGGCAGTCTTGGATCATTGTGGGCCAATAGTAGCCCATCCTTTTGATCTTCAGCTTCATCTTCGGCCCAGCTTGGTGAGAACCGCAGAGTCCATCGTGAGTTTCTTGAACGACTCTCCTTGCCTCTTCAGGTCCCAGGCATCTTAGCCACAGAGAATCAAATGATATCTTATATAGAGTATCATTGACAAAGGCAAAAGATAGAGCTCATTTCATGAGTTGATGTCTTGACGACGCATCTTCAGGTGTTCGACGGGACTTGAAGTAGTCTATAAAGACTTCTCTCAAATCCTTTGCCTTTTCCTGTTCTTTTATTTGTAGGGCCGTTTGCTTAGTCGCTCCTTTTTCTTCGGATGACTCCGGAGATATTTCTGCCGGTGCAAGAACCCGACGGCTTTGCACGACGATCCTCGCGTCATCGAGGTTTTCGTCGACCAGTTCTTTAGCGAGCTTGGCTAATGCGTCCGCCTTGCTATTTTCCGCACGCGGTATGCTCTCCAGGGAATAGGCAGAGATTTGAGTCAGCAATTGCTACACTCTCTCGCCGTATTTCACCAACTTTGGCTTGCACGTTTGATAGTCGCCATTTACTTGACAAACGACCAGTTGGGAGTCTCCGTATATGAGGAGGTTCTCAATTCCCATGTCGACGGCGATCTCAAGACCTGCTATCAAAGCTTCGTATTCGGCTTCATTGTTCGTTCTTGGCTCTGTTACGGAGAAGGCAAAGCGCATTATCCCTCCTTGTGGAGTCACGAAGATGAGGCCTACCCCTGATTTGATTATGGGGGTGCTTTGTTTGCGCTTCTTTATAGAAGATGCCCCGTCGAAGTAGAGTTCCTATCGGGTGTCATTCTCTCTTCTCTCCCCGTCGATCGTGTCAAGCGCGTGTTCGTCTGGCAATTCGCAGTTCAAGGGAGATTCGGCAGGTATCGGATGCTCAGCGAGGAAGTCGGCGATGGCCTGGCCTTTCACTGCCTTGAGGGGTCGATAAGTTATTGAGAACTCCATCAAGAGCAGGGCCCATTTAGCGAGCCGTCCTGTTAATATGGCCTTCGACATCAAATACTTGAGAGGATCCACCTTCGATATGAGATGGACCCCATGTACCAACGCGTAGTGTCTGAGCTTCGTTATCGCGAAGATCAACGCCAGGCAGTACTTTTCGATGGGAGAGTAATTATTTTCTGCCCCCAGGAGAACTCGACTCAAATATTAGAGGGCTCTCTCCTTCTCTTGGTCGTTTTCTTATGCCCATAATGCGCCTAAAGAACCTTCGAGGGCTGTTGTATACAGGATGAGAGGTTTTCCTTTAACGGGAGCAGCCAGTACTGGCGGATTCTGCAGGTATTGCTTGACTTCGTCGAGCGCGCTTTGGCATTTGCGATCCCAGACGAAAGAGGCTCTCTTCTTCATCAGGTGACTGTAGGGACGATACTTGCCAGAGAGATTACCTATAAATTGCCGGATATACGCGAGCTTCCCTTGGAGAGACCGTAGTTTCTTGAGAGTCCTTGGCGGTGGCATTTCTATAATCTCCTTCTTCAACGGGTCTATCTCTATGCCTCGGTGTCGGACGATGAATCCCAGGAACTTGCCTGAGAACACTCCGAACGTGCATTTGAGAGGGTTCATCTTCAAGTTGTATTTCCGAAGGCGCTGAAACAGGATCTTCAGATGCTCCAAATGTTTCTCGTATGATTTTCTTTTAACTACGAGGTCGTCGATATAGCATTCGACGATTTCATGTATGAGGTCATCGAAAATCTTCGTCATGGCCCTCTGATAGGTGGCACCGGCGTTCTTTAGACCGAAAGGCATCACCTTGTAGCAGAATATGCCCAAAGGGGTCCGGAAAGCGGTATGCTTCTGGTCTTCGGGATGCATCTTTATCTGATTGTATCCTGATGAGCCGTCCATGAAGGAGAAAACTTCATGAGTGGACGTATTATCTATCATCAGCTCAGTGACTTGTACTGGGAATTCGTCCTTCGGGCAGGCTTTATTGAGATTCCGAAAGTCCACACATATGCGCACCGTTCCATTTTTCTTCATCACTGGTACAATGTTGGCAATCCAATCAGGATACTGAACCTCTTGGATAAAGCCAGAGTCGATTAGCTTCTTGACATCGGCGTTGATGCTCATCTCGAGCTCGAGCCGCATTCTCCTCGGTGCTTGTTTGATCGGCTTGACGTCCAGGGATATTGCCAATTTGTGGACAGCAATCTCTGGATCTAGTCCGGGCATCTCGGAATAGTTCCATGCAAAGCAATCTTTATACTGTATAAGAACGTCTTTTAGCGTAGCCACCCTTTCTTCAGACAACAGCTCACTGACGAATTCGGCCGCGGGTCGCTTTCCGTCCCCAAGTCGATCTTTCTGAGGTTATCTGCAGTAGTATGTATCCCATCTTCCAGCTCTTTTGGCGCCGGCGGAAACTCTGAGATCACCTCATCGTCATTGTTTTCGAAGCACCGGGGGAGGTCATCCGTATTCTTGGGTTCTTCTTCTGACAGCGTTATTATATGACAGGCACGAGATCGCTTTCAAGTCCGATATTGATTTAGTTCTACTCTCGCTGCAAGCTCGGCTTTTGGTTCATGCTTCTGTGGCGGAGTTACCCTCCAGCTGCTAGATAGAGCGAACCTGCCTTGCTGATACTGGTCTTCTACCCAGTCTTTGAATGTAAAGCAGTCTTCGAGAGGATTTCCTATTGCCCGGTGATAGGAGCAATAGTCCGGGTGAGAGACCTCGTTTGCTTGCTCGGGATGCTTGGACTCCGGGAGTGTCAACATCCGATATTTCATGACAAGATCGAATATCTTCTTTGTCATATCTTGAGGAAAAGAATATTCCCGACCCATCTTCTTTATAAGAGACGGATCCCGGCTGCTCGATTCTTGATCGCGTGGCTTCTCAGACCTGCTATGCTGCTGTCGAACGTTTTTTTCTGTTCTTTGGTTTATTTTTACCTCAGCGCTGGGTCTTTTGCTTGACGGGTTGGCGACGAGGAGCATTGTCATTTTCAGCGGCCTGTTTAAGGAGGCGCTGCGTCCTGGCATTCTCGTAAATGGCCATTTCGCGGTTATGGTCATCCCGGACCTTTTGACACGCTTCCCTTATTAGCTTGTCCATCCGTTCTTCAAACGACGGACTCGGCATTTTGATGGCAGGACCTTGTTTTGGTTTAGGGTCAGCGTCTTTTAACAGAACGTCTCCTTCTTCATCGAAGTCATGTATGACGTAGCTGCCATGGACTCGCTCCCTCTTCTTGGATTGAACATATCCAAGCCCGATCGTTTCCATTCTCTCGTTGGGCAACTTTCGCTGAGTTCCAGGGACGTCCCAGATCCTGTTGTAGAACCGAGCTTGTCAAGCCGTTTGTTTGAAGGGTACGCCTTGGCGTCTCAACAGCCTTTTAAGCCTTCTGTGTAATATCTAGGCAGACGGATGGGCTGGAGCTTGTCAAGTGTAGAATCGGCACCATGCCAAATTTCTTTTTCCACTTTGGTTTCCGTGGATTGATAAAAGAGGATTGCCTTTTCATCTCTTCGCCTGGGAGAGACATAGAATGTCTGCAGCTCCTGCACATTATAGGTATCAAGTGCGTCGAGCTCTTTGTAATGCTCTTGCGGAACCATGGCAATTTGCAAACTCTGATCATTGCCAGCAAAGGCTTGTATTGATGGCCGAACGAAAAATACGGCATTGACCTCATCTTCCGAGTCACTGCCGAAGATCAACATAGGGGTGGACGGTCCCGACTTGTTGCATTGGGGCGGCCCTGAATAAACTATTTCTTCTTCCTCCTCGGTATCACTCCCGAAGACCGGAATAGTAGTGATTGCTTTGTTCTTCGGTTTACAGCATCTCTCCGTGTCTTCAAAGTCCGGCAAGAAATACTTTGCATCCTCATATTTGCGAACTTCGTTTATAGAGAACGGGTTAAGTTCCCCTGTTACGGTGTACTCGAGACCATCCTTGAAATATTTCATACACTGATGTTGTGTAGAAAGGATAATGTTGTACTCGTGTAACCAAGGCCTGCCGAGCAAAGTATTGTAGCATGTCTTGGCGTCAATGACATGAAACTTGATGTCCGTGATAAGCAGCCCAAAGCGTAGTGTCAATATTACAAACCCAAGCGTCCGTGATGACTGGGAGTCAAACTCGGAGATGGTGATTTTATCACGAGCGAGGTGCTGAACGCTCATGCAGATTTCCTTTAACACTCTCACGTTGAGCAGATTGACGGAGGACCCATTGTCAACTAGGATTTTGCCTATCTTGATATCTTGATAGTATCCGGAGACATAGAGGGGACGGTTATGCTCGCATGTCCCAAGGAGGAGATCTTCATCGCCGAAGGTGATATCGGCTGTGTGCACTTCTTCCAGCTCGTCCTTCATCTTTTCTTCGGGGAGGAAAGCTTGGAATTGCTCGGGCTCTTGCAGTGCCCTGACCAGAGAGTCTCTTGCCTCCTTAGATAGCAGAAGGGCGTCGAGAATGCTGAGCTGCGAGGGTATCTTCCTCAGGTGTGCAAGAACGTTGTAATCCACCTTACTTTTCTTGGGCGGGTCCTTGGCTGCCAGCTCTTCGACGACTCGATCATCAAGGGTGATATCCTCAGGGACTTTTTCCTTCCCCTTATCCTTTTTTTTCGAGCCCTTATTTGCAGGTCCGAGATTCTTTTCAGGTAATCTGCGATTGCGCAGCTGAATGTTCTCGCAGCTCTTCGGTCCTTCCTCTTTTCCCGAGGTGGATTCTTTAAAGAGAGGGCCAAGAGTCATTTCTTCGTCAGAGTCGCTCCCGAAGGTGAGAACTTGAGATCCCTCAGCGTTGACTATGTGACATTCGCCGGCAGTTCTCTTATGCTCCTCGGTCGTATTTTTTTGCTCCCGACGATCTTTGCGCTTCATCCACTTGAAATGTTGCCGGTGAGCAACATATCCCTGCCACCAGTTTTTAAAGGCTATGAACTCTTCAGTAGGGTGCGCAATCTTTCGATGATATAAGCGGTAGCTAGGATGTGTATTCGCTTCATCAGGAGTGTTTCCTTCGGAGGGTGGCAGCTTCATTCCCATCGATATGGCTTTGGCGAACCTTTTCTTCGTCTTGAATCTGTTTTTATTTGCGGAGGATGTACTATGATCTGGTAGGAGTGTTTTAATAGAATCATTCAGTCGTCGGCGTTTAACCTTTTCAAATATGACCATCTCGCGCTCCCGATCAGATTTTCTTTTCGAAAGAGCTTCGTTTAGGAATGCGTCAATCATTTCGTCTGATGATCCTGAAAATTCAGGCTCAGGATCATCCCCCAGTTTATTTGCGTAAGAAGCTTTGTCATCGTTTATTAACGAGTGAGAGATCACATGGCAGCTTGCCACATAATTTTCAGGCTCATCCGACGAGTCTTCTCCATTATCGTCATCTCCGTCCTCAAGGACGTGGCTGAGAAATTCTTGGAGTGTGATTGGGGTCCGTGCCTTCTGATTATATTCTTCTAGCGTGTCAATCTGTTTTTGTAGGTCCATGCGCTTATCACCGTACTTCACGGGCTTTTTGGTCTTCTTCTTCTTTTTCGAAGACTTTGACGGCTGGGTGTGATCGTTTTGACTATCACCACCAATTTTTGGAGTTGGGCGCGGCTTCAGCATTCCCTCGATGATCTTGGATTCCAGTGGATTCTTCCACCTAATTGCCGGGCATGTTTGGAGATCTTTCAGCATTCTTTTAGTCTTGGCTGAAAGAACGACCTCCCATGAAGCTTCTTCTACGAAGGAATATGATGCCCCCGGTGTGTCCGTCTTCTTGGGAGCGTGTGGCTGTGGCGGGCTTACTTTCCAATTCTCGGACAGCGCAAACTTGCCTTGTTGGTATTGGTCTTCGATCCAGCCTTTAAAGACGAAGCAATTTTCAATTGGATGGCTTACCGTTTGATGGTAGGGGCAATAATTAGGACTATTAGCCTCACCGGGTTGCAACGGTCATTTTGGATTCAGCAGATTGATAAGCCTGTTGCTCACCGCTAGCTCAAACAATCTCCTCGTTTTGTCCCGGGAAAACGAATAAGGGAACTCCATCTTCTCATTATAGTATCGCCGTCTTTCATCTAAGCGATCCATTAATTTGGGACCACTGGGCTGCTGTTGAGCATTGGCGACGAAGGTCGCTTTCCCTTTCCCTTTTTCATTCCGTGGCTTCGGCTTCGAAGAGGAAGGCCTATGGCCCATCTGGTCCATTTGAGCCAGTTTGTCAATCAGGGCTTGGAACGTGGTTGTTCCCCTCCGAATGGCGGAGGAGACATGGACTGCCTTGCCTGAGATTCGGGGCAGATGCTATATGGTTTTATCCGTCCACCTCTCCGAAGATGCCAAGTTGATTTATGGCACCGTTATCGGAGGTTTAGACGGATGCGGCCGATGTAGCAGACTTCGTCAGATTCCCCCTCGTTTGAGGGGTTTTGATTGTGGGGACGCTCCTCCCTGCAGGCGCAAGCCCCTGCAGTAATTACGCTACCGCATTGCGGTAAAAACTTTCTCCTTCTCCAGATGGTCACTTCGTGTCGTGGGTGTTTGTTTTGTTTATGGTTGCCCGTGGATTGTATACGGAGACTGAGTAATACCGTCGCCCGTAGGACGTAGATTAGTCCAAATCCGTATTTACTTAGATTTGGTTTTGGTGTTTTTAGTTTAAGGATACGTTAGCCGCATTTTAGACTAAGATCAACTTAAACGTTCGTTAAGGATACGTTAGTCCTGTTTGAGACTAAGATCAACTTAACGTGATAATCCATTTAATATCTGGCCATCGGGACTCGTCACCTCTATAACGTCGTTGAAGGATTACAACGGCAGATGTCAGAGGAGTTCAGAGATGTACCCTTGAACCAAGGTTGATTTGGAATTTTATAGTCCGTTTGAATGTTTAAGAATACGTTAGCCGTATTTGGGGGCTAAGATCAACTTAAACGGGATCGTTTAGATCTGGCAAAAGAGCATTTGGAGGCTCTATTGTTCCAGTTTAGGGACGTAGTGGTCCATAGGTAGTTTAGGGACGTTGCGGTCCATGTTCCAGTTTAGGGACGTGGTGGTCCATATTCCAGTTTAGGGACGTGGTGGTCTGATATTAGTTTAGGGACGTTTCGGTCCGATATTAGTTAAAGGACGTTTCGGTCCAACATTAGTTTAAGGACGTTTCGGTCCAATATTAGTTTAGGGACGTTTCGGTCCGTGTTGATATGTGGTTGTCGGGACCCGTCACCTCTCTGACGTCGTTGAAGGATTACAACGACATGTGTCAGAGGAGTTCAGAGATGTACCCTTGAACCCGTAGTAAATTGATTTAGGAGAGCAATCTTGCTCAGTCAATTTAATTTAAGGACTTATGGCCAAAATTGGGCTAAGTCCAGTTTCGACATTTTTTTTGTCTTCGGCCTGTGCTAGGGCTTTACCCCCTTTTAGTAATGCACTGCATTATTCTTGTTTTGATTGGGCTTTGCCCTTTTATAAGTGATGCAGAGCATCTATTTTTTTTGTTTGGGCTTTGCCCTCCCCCCCTTTTTAAAATGCATAGCATTTTTTATTGGGCCTGTTAGGCCTTTTAATTGGGCTCTGTCCCTTTTCTTTAATAATGCAGAGCATTAAATACTCTGACAGTGCCCCACGTGGCTTGTCAGGCGCTTTGCGCTAAGTATTGAGCGCAAACTCATATGGTGGTGACACGTGTCACGCTCTGGTGAGCGCAAGCGCACTAGCGCAGTGCGCTGCGCTAGTGCGCTGCGCTGTTGCGCTGCTGACACGTGGCGCGCTCTGGTGAGTTGCGCCAATTCCAGAGAGCAAAGCTCTATTTCAAGAGCGCGTAGCGCAAGTGGTTCTATGGCTGACACGTGGCGCTCTCTTAAGAGCGCAACAGCGCAGTTTGTAAGTGCAGAGCACTAAGAATCTTTTAGACAGAAGTGCAAAGCACTATTTAATTTCTTGATCTAATTTAAGAAAAATAAATTTTTCTTTTGTTTGAAGAACCAGAGGTTCATAAAAGTGCAAAGCACTATTTATTTTTTATTTTATTGTTTTCTTGTTTTAAAGAACCAGAGGTTCATAAGAAGTGCAAAGCACTGTTTATTATGTAAAGATCATTGATCTTGTTTTTAAATCAATGATCTATTAGAAGAAATTTCTTCTATTTCCTGAAGGTTCTTTAACTTTTTCTTGAAATTTTCTCAGAGTTCTCTCTGTTTTCAGCTCTTGACCTTTTTTTTTCAAGAAATGTTGATGCCTTTGAATTGAGGCCTAAGGTCCTTTTTATAGTGCCCATAAATTAGTTAAATTTGTTAAAGAGATCTTTCTCTGAGTGATTTGGGAAATTTTCCCTACCGTCGGATCTTTGATCCAAGGGCTTCTGCTTTGCAGAAGAAAATCTTCTTGTTTTAACAAGAACAGAAAAGATTTCTTAGAAATTTAATTCTGTTTGGCGCAGATGCCCCAGCGCGTGACACGTGTCGCGCAGCGCAACTGCGCTAGCACATCTGTGCTGACACGTGTCGCACAGCGCAGCGCAACTGCGCTGACACGTGTCGCGCAGCGCACTGCCTGCGCAGCTGAAGCGTTGCTTCATTTAATTTTTCTTTAAATAGAGCTTTGCTCTGATTGGGTGCGCTGCCTTAGGCGCTGCGCTGATGCATCTGCGCCTGACACGTGGCGTGTTGCGCAGCGCAAATATACTAAAGCGTTGCTTCATTTATTAAATTTTAAATTTTCAAAGCAGAGTTTTGCTCTGATTGGGGTAAACAAATGCCCCCCCACCGTTGCGCTTACGTGGCCCCAAACATGAGCGCAACGGTGGCGGAATTCCAACCGCCGTGATAACTTTTGGAAGTCGAAGAGACACTTGATGCCTATAAATAGGACCTTTGGTCCCCCACAGATGCTTATCATCTTTCAGATTTTTATTTTCAAAAAACTTCAGAGCTTTGCTCTTGCCTTCAAGAACTCTAGAGCTTTGCTCTTCTTTCCAAAGTTTTTTTAGAAAAAACTTTAGGTAAAATTGATTCTTAGATTAAATTAATTTTAATTAATCTTAAACAGCAGAGCTTTGCTCTCATAGATCTTTTGATCTGAAGAGATCCTCATTGGTGTTTCACTAGCAGAGCTTTGCTCAATTTCAAAGTTAGAAACTTTAGGTAAAATTAATATAAATCAAATTAATTTAAATTAATCTCAATCAAATAGCTTTGCTCTCACAGATCTTTTGATCTAAAGAGATCCCCATTGGGGTTTCACTAGCAGAGCTTTGCTCAATTTCAAAGTTAGAAACTTTAGGTAAAATTAATATAAATCAAATTAATTTAAATTAATCTCAATCAAAGAGCTTTGCTCTCACAGATCTTTTGATCTAAAGAGATCCCCATTGGGGTTTCGTTAAGCTTTTGTTCATGGGTTTTAATCCTGGAACAGAGCTTTGCTCTCTAGGAATTTAGCCCTCTATGTATATTATTTTTCTTCTATCGCTAATCTTCCTGTGGTATTTCCTCCATGCATAATGGAGGTGCATCTATACAGTTTGCACGAGTTCATTACCTATGACGATATCCGCGCACAGGGTCGTCAACAAAACCAGGAGTTTACAGACGCTCAATGTGCAGAGGTCATGGGTCGTCTGAACGCAAGCGGTGGTTGGCTGCTACCCCGTCGTTCGGCTCTTTTGAAAGTCGTGCTGGGAGCAATATGGAGAGCACTTCTGGGTCTTCACGAGGCCCTACCGCTCAATGCGCTGGATGATGCCGAGGACAAGGTACATTCAGTGTACCTGACGGGGCTGATCTCGAAGAAACGGCGGGACAGACTCATTGACATCCTACACCAAATCTTCCAGCAGACGACGATAGTTGCTGCTTATCGAAGGCCGGGAGGGCTTACCGAGCATCTTGACACAGAAGAGCGCGAGAGGCTGTGCATAAGAATAATTAGAAAGGCCAGAAGAACTCTGGATGGCCTTACTTTTGAATTCCTCAATCCGTGCCCCGGATCTGAGGTTATACCGTTGTAATAATTTGAATAATGTTTCTTATTCATTACTCTTGTGATTGTAAGAATTTTTAGCAATATGAATGGAAACCCTCTTTTTTTTATTTCAGCTTGTCTTATTTCTCGTCCTGAGTCTTCTGCCCATGCATAAATGAATGTGTCTCGAACGCCTGATCAAATGTAAATCGGATGTTCTTTCTGTAGCTTTCTTCTTTCTCTTATTATCGGCATGCTATCTTAATAAACATGGTTGACGGATAATAGAGCACGCATCTTGACTTTCTTAAGAAATAGCGATGGCTTAGGCCGCAGGTTCAGATCTGCTGTCTAAGACTTTTCAACTCTATAAGCCGTGAGGGTCTCATAGAGACTTTTCTCCCTACGGATCGAGAGGATCTCGTAGGTGGGTTTTCTCCTTAGGAATCATGAGGATTCCTAAGTGTGGTTTTCTCTTATAAGTCGTAAGGATCCTATAAGAGAATTTTTCCCTCTTACGAGTCGAGAGGACCCACAAGCAGTTGTTTCCCTCCTCGTCGAAATTCGACTTTGGAGAGTGAGACCCGTGAATAGTATGCAAGAAACCATTTTGGATTGACTTGCAGGGTCCCATTGTTCAGGAAGCAAGTTTTTTTTAGTCCCTGCTGCCTGAGGCTTCATTTGCATGTTGAGACGAATCAGGAATTTCCCACGGAGACACTAGTTTCTCTGCGAGCCGACGCGAATCAGGAGGCTCTTGTCAAGAAGTGTTTGTATCCGTGAGTTGATGAGTTTGCTAGGGATTATTTGTTTCCCAAGCACCAAGGATTATTTGTTTCCTTAGGGTTTGAAACAAGTCGAGGATTCCCCACGGAGGCACTGGTGGCTCTGCGTGTCGACGCGAAACAGGAGGCTCTCGTCAAGGAGTGTTTGTATCCGTGAGTCGAGGAGTTTGCTAGGGATTATTTGTTTCCCAAGCACCAAGGATTATTTGTTTCCTTGAGGTTTGAAACGAGTCGAGGATTCCCCACGGAGGCACTGGTGGCTCTGCGAGTCGACGCGAAACAGGAGGCTCTCGTCAAGAAGTGTTTGTATCCGTGAGTCGAGGAGTTTGCTGGGGATTATTTGTTTCCCAAGCACTAAGGATTATTTGTTTCCTTGTGGTTTGAAACGAGTCGAGAATTTCCCACGGAGGCACTGGTGGCTCTGCGAGTCGACGCGAAACAGGAGGCTCTCGTCAAGGAGTGTTTGTATCCGTGAGTCGAGGAGTTTGCTAGGGATTATTTGTTTCCCAAGCACCAAGGATTATTTGTTTCTTTGGGGTTTGAAACGAGTCGAGGATTCCCCATAGAGGCAGTGGTGGCTCTGCGAGTCGACGCGAATCAGGAGGTTCTCGTCAAGGAGTGTTTGTATCCGTGAGTCGAGGAGTTTGCTAGGGATTATTTGTTTCCCAAGCACCAAGGATTATTTGTTTCCTTGGGGTTTGAAACGAGTCGAGAATTTCCCACGAAGGCACTGGTGGCTCTGCGAGTCGACGCGGATCAGGAGGCTCTCGTCAAGGAGTGTTTGTATCCGTGAGTCGAGGAGTTTGATAGGGATTATTTGTTTCCCAAGCGCCAAGGATTATTTGTTTCCTTGGGGCTTGAAACGAGTCGAGAATTTCCCACGGAGGCACTGGTGGCTCTGCGAGTCGACGCGGATCAGGAGGCTCTCGTCAAGGAGTGTTTGTATCCGTGAGTCGAGGTATCTGCTGAAGACATTGGCTTCTTCGGAGTTGGACTGAACCGTCGAGATTTGGCTTCGTCTTCTGGCGGAGCCTGTTGGGGAAGTATGGTTCCCTCTTTGTTTACGCCCTTGGATTGTATACAGGGATCGATGTGATCTTAACTGTAGGGCCAAAGTTTTATCATCATTTTTTGTTTTATCTCCACGATGCTCTATCATTTCAGCTTTTATATCGCGAAGGTCGCGATTGCCCAATCATTTCGGCCATTTTTCGCGGTGCCCAATCATTTCGGCTATTTATTTTATTTTTACCCGCTGCTTTTTATTGCGAGTTGCCCAATCATTTCAGCTATTTTATTTTATTTTTTTTTATTTTTACTCGCTGCTTTTTATTGTGAGCTGCCCAATCATTTCGGCTATTTTGCATGCATACATTTTCACTTGCTGCTTTTTATTACAAGTTGCCCTATCATTTCGGCTATTTCGTATGCATGTGCGGCCTATTGGCTTTTCGCCGTAAGCCTGGAATTAGACACCGATTTCGGCATCAGCACCGCTACAACTAGGCTATTACCAGGAGCGAATCATCATCTGCCTCTGTCGATGTCAAACAAAGGTGGCTTAGCGACCAGGGTTAGGGTCCTGTCGGCTAAGGCTTTTGACTTCACGAGCTATAAGGGTTTCACGAAGTTATCTCTCCCTACAAGTCGTGAGGATCTTGTAGGTGTATTTTCTCCTTAGGACTCGTGAGGATTCCTAAGTGTTCATTTCCTCTGTAAGTCGTAAGGATCCTACAGGACGGTTTTCTCCTCATAAATCGAGAGGATTTACAAGAGTTGTTTACCATGCGAACATATCCCCAGTCACGGATGAGACCTGGTTAGGGAAATGTTTATTCGCGCCCGTGGATTGTATACAAGGGTCAGTATTGAGCCACTTGTAGGGCAATATCGGAAGTTGTGGGGGTTGCTTAAGCACAGGTTTAGGTCTCTGTAACTTAAGACTTTCAACTCTTATGAGCCGTGAGGGTCCCATAAGAGAGTTCTCCTTACGAGTCGTGAGGATCTCGCAAGTGTATTTTCTCCTTAGGAATCGTGGGGATCCCTAAGTGTGCTGCTCCCTTGTGAGTCGTAAGGATCTCACGTGGGTGGTTTCTCCTTATAAGGTCGAGAGGACCCTATAAGTGTCCTTTAACGAAGTTGCGCCCTTTCAGGTTTTCACAAACACTCGCCGGTAGCCCTGCTGTTTTTACTCACGGAGCCCTTTCGGGTTTTCATCCGCGTCCATTTTGCTTATGGACATACCGTTTTTTTTATTCTTTTTATTTTTATATTTTTTTTTCTCTTTTTTTTTTCGAGGTCGCGCCCTTTCGGGTTTTCACAAACACTCGCCGGTAGCCCTGCTGTTTTTACTCACGGAGCCCTTTCGGGTTTTCATCCGTGCCCTTTTTGCTTATGGACATACCGTTTTTTTAATTTTATTTTTATATGTTTTTTTTATATCTCGTCAGCCTAAAGATGCTGCGGTAGTAGTTTAAAGACGTTTCGGTCTGCTATTAGTTTAAGGACATTTCGGTCCGTCGTTAGTTTAAGGACGTTTCGGTCCGTCGTGGAGAAGGTCGGCTACTTTTATAAAGCTTGAGTTTAGGAAGATAGCGAGCGGACATAGTCGTCGTCATCTATCATTGACCTAGGCTGCGGCTCATTAAGCGTAGTATTTCTTTAGGAAGCGACCGTTTATCGGCCTGAAAGGCCTTTCACCGTGCATGTCCATGAGTAGATAGGCCCCACCCTGGTAAACTTTATCTATGATGTACGGGCCTTCATAGTTCGGCTCGAATTTTCCCCGCTTGGCGCGATTGGGGATCATAGGCCTTTTGACCACTAACACGAGTTCACCGTGGCGGAATGTCCTTGGTCGGGTCAATCTTTCGTATGAGCGCGTCATCTTTGCTTTATAAGCTTCCAGATTTTGCTGCGCTATGAGCCGGGTTTCATCAAGGGCGCCAAGCTCTTCAAGCCGAAGGTGAGCATTTTCTTCGTCCGTCAGCTCGTAGTGGACTGCCACTCGTAGAGAGGGTAACTCTATCTCGAGGGGGAGTACTGCTTCTGTACCGAACACCAACGCGTACGGCGTTGTGTTCGTGGCCGTCTTGAATGTAGTTCGATATGCCCAAAGAGCTTCTTGCAGTCTTTCGTGCCAATCTTTCTTATTTCGGGACACCGTTTTCTTTATGATTTTTGTCAAGGTCTTGTTGAAGGCTTCAGCTAGTCCGTTAGCTCGCGGATTATAAACCGAGGAATATCTCCAGTCTATATTATGCTGTTGCGCGAAGCGACTGATCTTGTGGCTTCTGTAAGCTGGCCCGTTATCGGAGATGATCCGTCGCGGAGTTCCAAACCGATATATGACATGCGTCTTGAAGAAATGGAGGATATTTTCCGTCTTCACCTCTCTTAACGGTACTGCTTCTGCCCATTTAGAGAAGTAGTCAGTCATCGCCAGGATGAAACGATGTCCCCTAGACGATGCTGGTTCGATAGGGCCAACTATGTCAGTCCCCCACATTTCGAATGGCCAGCTAGCCACCGTTGGATGTAGTGGATTTGGGTGCTGGTGGATGAAGTCCCCATGAATTTGGCATGAGTGGCATTGCTTCGCATATTCGATGCAGTCCTGAATCATCGTGGGCCAGTATAGCCCATCCGTTTTATCTTCAACTTCATCTTCGGGCCTGCTTGATGAGAACCGCAGAGTCCGTCGTGAACTTCCTGAACGACTCTTTTCGCTTCATCAGGTCCCAGGCATCTCAACCACAGAGAATCAAACGATCTCTTGTACAGAGTATCGTTGACGAAGGCGAAAGACAGAGCTCGTTTTATGAGCTGATGTTTTGTGGACGCTTCTTCAGGCAATCGGTGGGACTGGAAGTAATCTATGAAGACTTCTCTCCAATCCTCGGTATTTTCCCAGTCTTTTACTTGCAGGGTCGTCTGCTCGCTCGCTCCTTTTTCTTCGGATGATTCCGGAGATATTTCTGCTGGGGCAAGCACCCGACGGCTTTGCACCACGATTCTAACGTCATCGAGGTTTTCGTCAGCCAGTTCTTTAGCAAGTTTGGCCAATGCATCCGCTTTGCTGTTTTCTGCGCGCGGTATGTTTTCCAAAGTGTAGGAGGGGATTTTGGTCAACAGCTGTGGCACCTTTTCGCCATACTTCACCAATTCTGGTTTGCATGCCTGGTAGTCGCCGTTTACTTGACTAACGACCAGTTGGGAATCTCCATATATGAGGAGATTTTCGATTCCCATGTCAATGGCGATCTCAAGGCCTGCTATCAGAGCTTCATATTCGGCTTCGTTATTTGTCCTCGGCTCTGTTAGGGAGAACGCGTAGCGCATTATCCCTCCTTGTGGAGTTATAAAGATGAGTCCTACCCCCGATTTGATTATAGGGGTATTTTGTTTGCGCTTTTTCATGGAAGATGCTCCGTCGAAATAAAGCTCCCATCGGCTATTATCACCGTCGATTGCATCAAACGCATGTTCGTCTGGAAGATCGCAATTCAGAGGAGAATCGGCAGGTATCGGGTGTTCAGCTAGGAAGTCGGCGATGGCCTGACCTTTCACTGCCTTGAGAGGTTGATACGTTATCGAAAACTCCATAAAGAGTAGGGCCCATTTAGCGAGTCGTCCCGTCAATATGGCCTTTGACATCAAGTATTTAAGGGGGTCCACTTTTGAAATGAGACGGACCTCATGCGCCAACGCGTAGTGCCTGAGCTTTGTTATCGCGAAGATCAACGCCAGGCAATGTTTTTCAATGGGGGAGTAGTTGCTTTCTGCCCCCAGTAGAACTCGACTTAAGCAGTAGAGTGCTCTTTCTTTCCCTTGATCGTTCTCTTGTGCCCATAATACGCCTAAGGAACCTTCGAGGGCGGTTGTATAAAGAATGAGAGGCTTTCCCTTAACCGGAGAAGCCAACACCGGCGGGTTCTGCAGGTATTGCTTGATCTCGTCTAGCGCGCTTCGGCATTTTTGATCCCAGACGAACGGGATTCCCTTCTTCATCAGGTGGCTATAGGGACGGCACTTGCCTGAAAGATTGGCTATAAATCGCCGTATGTATGCGAGCTTCCCCTGGAGAGATCGCAACTGTTTAAGAGTTCTTGGCGGAGGCATTTCCATGATCGCTTTGATCTTTGACGGATCTATTTCAATACCTCGATGTCGAACAATGAATCCCAGGAATTTGCCTGAGGAAACTCCGAATGCACACTTGAGCGGGTTCATTTTCAAGTTGTATTGTCGAAGGCGTTGAAATACGGTCTTCAGATGCTCGAGATGTTCCTCGTATGATTTGCTTTTAACCACGAGATCGTCGATATAGCATTCGAAGATTTCGTGTATAAGGTCGTCGAAGATCTTCGTCATGGCCCTTTGGTAGGTGGCACCGGCGTTCTTTAAACCGAATGGCATCACCTTGTAACAAAATATTCCCAGAGGAGTCCTGAAGGCGGTGTGCTTCTGGTCTTCGAGATGCATCTTTATTTGATTATACCCTGACGAACCGTCCATGAAAGAGAAAATCTCATGAGTGGACGTATTGTCTATCATCAGTTCAGTGACTGGCACTGGGAAATCATCCTTCGGGCAAGCTTTATTGAGATCCCGAAAGTCCACGCATATGCGCACCGTCCCATTTTTCTTCATCACCGGAACGATGTTAGCGATCCATTCAGGATATTGAACCTCCTGGATGAAGCCAGAGTCGATTAGCTTCTTGACTTCAGCATTGATACTCATTTCAAGCTCGAGCCGCATTCTCCTCGGCGCCTGTTTAACTGGCTTAATGTCCGGGGATATCGCCAATCTGTGCACAGCAATTTCTGGATCTAGTCCCGGCATTTCGGAATAGTTCCACGCGAAGCAATCTCTATGCTGTATAAGCACATCTTTTAACGTGGCCACCCTCTCTTCAGGTAGCAGCTCGCTGATGAATGTTGGTCGTGGATCGTTTGCCGTCCCCAACTCAATTTTCTTGAGGTTATCTGCAGTGGTATGGATTCCATCTTCCAGCTCTTTTGGCGCTGGTGGGAATTCCGAGATTATTTCGTCGCTGCTGTTTTCGAAGCACCAAGGAAGCTTATCTATGTCCTCGGGCTCTTCTTTTAATATTGTAATCACGTGACAGGTGCGAATTCGCTTCCAATCTTGATGTGGAACCGGTTCTTCTTCCGTGGCCTTGGGCTCGTGTTTCTGTGGCGGCGCTACCCTCCAGTTGTCAGACAGAGCGAACTTGCCCAGCTGGTACTGATCTTCGACCAAATTCTTAAAGGTGAAGCAGTCTTCGAGCAGGTGACCTATTACTCGATGGTAAGGACAATAGTTTGGGCCTGAGACTTCGCCTGCTTGTTCGGGGTTTTTGGACTCCGGCAGTGTAAGCATTTGATGTTTTAGAGCAAGGTCAAGTATCTTCTTCGTCTTATCCCGAGGAAATGAGTACGCTCGACCCATTTTCTTCATGAGGGATAGATCAATGACGCTCGACTCCCGTTTGTGTGGCTTTTTAGCCCTGCTTTGTTGTTGTTGAGCGCTTTTTTGGCCTTTCGACTTATTTTTGCTTTTGCGCCGAGCCTTCTTTATAACAGGTTGACAGGGAGCAGCCTTTTCATCTTTCACGGCTTGTTGGAGAAGGCGTTGCGTTCTGGCTTTCTCGTAGATGACCATTTCGCGGTTATGGTCGTCTCGGACTTTTTGACCCACTTCCCTTATAAGCTTGTCCATTTGTTCTTCGAACGACGGACTGGGCTCCTTTGCATCTGGCACTTTTATTGGCTCAGGATTAGCGTCCTCCCATTGAGCATCCGCTTCTTCATCGAAGTCATACATGACGTAACAGCTTTTTAGTAGCTCCCGTTTCTTTGACCGGATGTATCCAAGTCCTTTTGTCTCTATTCTTCCATTAGGCAGTTTGCGTTGAGTCCCAGGAACGTTCCAGACTTTGTCATAGAACTTGGCTTTTCGAACGGTTTGCTAGAAGGATATCCCCTGGCGTTTCAGCAGCTTTTTCAAACCTTCCGTATAATATCTGGGAAGACGGATAGACTGAAGCCTGTCGAGCGTAGAATTCGCGCCATGCCAGATTTCTTTTTCTACCTTGGTTTCTTCAGAGCGGTAAAACAGAATTGCTTTCTCGCTCTCTCGCCTGGGAGGGATATAGAATGTCCGCAACTCTTCTACACTGTAGATATTAAGTGCATCCAGTTCTTTATGGTGTTTAAGCGGCACTATGGCGACTTGTAGACTTTGCTCTTCGTCAGCGGACGTTTGTATTGAAGGTCGAGCAGAGAATACGACATGGACCTCATCCTCCGAATCACTACCAAAGAGCAACGTAGGAGCGGACGGTCCTGGCTTGTTGTGTTGGGGCGGACCCGAATACACTATCTCCTCTTCTTCCTCGGTATCACTGCCGAAGACAGGGATGGTGGCATTAGCTTTATTCTCCGGCTTGTGACACCTTTCCATGTCTTCGAAACTCGGCAAGAAGTATTTGGCATCTTCATACTTACGAACTTCGTTCACGGAAAACGGATTCAATTCTCCTGCCACAGTGTATTCGAGACCATCCTTGCAATATTTCATACACTGATGCTGTATAGAAGGGATGATATTGTACTCGTGTAACCATGGTCGACTGAGCAGAGCATTGTAGAATGTCTTGGCATCTATGACATGGAATTTAATGTCCGTGACGAGCAACCCAAAGCGTAACGTCAATATCATAGATCCAAGATTTTTTGATGATTGGGAGTCGAACCCGGAGATGGTGATCTTGTCTCGGGCGAGGTGTTGGACACTCATGCAAACTTCCTTTAACACCCGCACATTGAGTAAATTAACAGATGATCCGTTATCGACCAAGATTTTACTTATCTTTATGTCATGGAAGTATCCTGAGACATAAAGGGGACGATTGTGTTCGCACGTCCCGAGGAGAAGGTCTTCATCGCCAAAAGCAACATCGGCCGTGTGCACCTCTTCCAACTCATCCTTCATCTTTTCTTCGGCCAGGAAGGCTTGGAAATGGTCCGGATCTTGTAGCGCCTTAATCAAAGAATCCCTCGCCTCTTTTGATAGTAACAGGGCATCAAGAATGCTGAGTTGTGAGGGCAGCTTCCTCAGATGCGCCAAGACATTGTAATCCACCTTATTTCTCTTCGGCGGATTCTTGGCGGTTAGCTCTTCCGCAACTTGATCATCTAGAGTAATATCCTCAGAGACCTTTTCTTTCCCTTTATCTTTCTTGTTTAAGGGTCTGAGATTCTTTTCAGGTAGCGTCCGATTGCGTAGCTAGATATTTTCGCAAACCTTTGGCTCTTCTTCTTTTCCCGAAGTTGACTCTTTAAAGAGAGGGGCGAGCTCCAGCTCCTCATCAGAATCGCTCCCGAATGTAGGCACTTGTGACCCGCCAGTGTTAACCATGTGACAATCGCCGGTAGTTCTTTCAAGCCCTTCGGTCGTATTTCTTTGCTCTCGACGAGTTTTACGCTTTTCCCGCTTGAAGCGTTGTCGACGAGCAACATATCCTTGCCACCATTTATCGAAAGCTTTGCATTCTTGAGTGGGGTGCGAAACCTTCTGATGATATAAGCAATAGGAGGGGTGCACTTCTATTTCACCAGTAATTTTTCCTTCAGAGGATGGTAGCTTCATGCCCATTGATACGGCCTTAGCAAACCTTTTCTTTATCTTGAATTGGCTTTTGTCGGTAGCGAAGGTATTTTGCTCCAGCGGGATCGTCTCAGCTCTTTCATCAAGTCGCTGGCGCTTGGCCCTTTCAAATCTAGCCATCTCGCATTCTCGATCAGCTTTACTTTTCAGTCGAGCTTCGTTAAGGAACACGTCAATCATTTCGACTGATAGCTCCGGAATTTTTGATTCGGTATCTGCCCCCAGCGTTTTAGTGCCAGAAGTCTCCTCATCGTTCGTGATCGAATGGGAGATCATATGACAGCTCGCTACATATTCCTCGGATTCATCCGATGAACTTTCTCCCTCATCTTCTTCTTGAAAGACGTGATTGAGAAACTCTTGGAGCGTAATGGGAGTCCGCGCCTTTTGGTTGTATTCATCTAGCGCGTCAATTTGCTTTTGTAAGTCCATGCGCTTGTCACCGGGCTTCTTAGATTTCTTCTTCTTCTTTTTCGAAGATTTTGACGACTGGTTGCGAGTGCTTGAGCCACCACCATCGGTCTTTGGAGTTGTACGTGGCTTCAACATCCCTTCAATGACCTGCGGTTCCAACGGGTTCTTCCACTTGATCGCTGGACATGTCTGAAGATCGTTTAGCATCCTCTTTGTCTTGGCTGATAATACAACCTCCCAAGGAGCTTCTTCAATGACGGAGCATGTTGCCCCCGGCGTATTCGTCCCTTTAGAGGTGTGGGGCTGTGGGGGATTCACCTTCCATTTGTCAGATAACGCGAACTTGCCATGTCGGTACTGGTTTTCAAGCCAATTTTTGAAAACGTAGCAATCTTCGATCGAATGGCCTAGTACTCGATGATAAGGACAGTAGTTGGGTTCGTTGACGTCACTTGGTTGTAACGGACGTTTTGGATCCGGCAAATTTATGAGTCTGTTGCGCAACGCCAGCTCGAACAACCTCCTCGTTTTATCGTGGGGAAAGGAATAAGGACGTCCCATCCTATCCTCAAGGGGTACGTACGGACGCATATTATTTTGACGAGCCACTGGCTTCGGGTCGCTCGGTTGTTGTTGAGCATTAGCGACGATGATCGCTTTTCCCTTCCCTTTGTCATTTCGGGAGTCCGGCCTTGGAAGAGGAGGTTTATGGCCCATCTGATCCATCTGTGCTAGTTTGTCGATCAAGGCTTGGAAGGTAGTCGGCTTGAAAAAAATCATAAACTGCGAGATGGTTGCTTGTGGATCGAGGGTTCCCACAAACATACCCACTGCGGGAGCTTCTTCAATGCGCTGCTCACACTTTGACCACAAGTTCCGCCACCGTATAGCGTACTGAATCCACGTCTCGCCGGGTTTTACCCTAGCGTTAATCAGTGCCGTCATCGGGGTATGTTCACTGGCGCTTGCAAAACGCTGAGTAAACATCAGCTCCATCTCCGCGAAGGTTTTAATAGAGTCGTTCGGGAGCTCAGAGTACCATTCGAACGCCGTATCTGATAAGCTTCCAACAAACTGGCGAAGCAAAAGCTTGTCATCACCGCCGGTGTTGCCGCAGAGTGCCCTAAACTAGGCAACATGTTGATGAGGATTGCCCGTCCCTTTGTAGACATGGAACTTAGGAATCGTATAACCTGGCGGGTACTTGATTTGATCATACCAACTTGGATATGGCCGCCCCGTTTTTACGACCTGACCGGCCGCTTCGGTCGCATGATGCGCCCGTATTTGCTGGGCGATGTATTCATCCAAATCGGTTTTTGAGATTGTATCCTCTTTAACTGTGGACAGAGCTGGTCGAGGATTCGACGTCTCTCCCCTATCGTCTTCAAGAATGATCGGGGAATCTTCAGCAGGTGGATCTTGTTGAATCATCATACCCACCATATCCTGGAACAGGAGGGCCATTTTCTTTATGTTGGCTGCCTGCTCCGCAGCTTCTTTATCTTTCTTCTCTAGTACGCGCCGAAGGAATTCGGCGTCCGTTTCTTGTTCTTGACGCTCGTCTGAGGATTTTTCCGGGGTTTCTTTTGGCCCTGTAAGTGCAGCCATAGCGTTCATCATTTCTTGGAGCGTCTGCTACTGCTCCTGAGCCTTGGTCACTGACCTCGTGTGCGGTCTATGACCTGTTGATATGCGGCTATCTTCTTTTCCCGATGCCATGTAAACCATATGAACTGTTATGCCCCCTAACTTGGGGCGTTTAGGTTCATCACCTCTGATGTTTGTCGCCGGTGCGGGAGTTTTCTCCGGCCTTCTTCTTTTATGGGCCGTTGAAGTGGAAGGGGCCATTGCAGTGGGCACCCTAGCGATCGTTGTCCTCTGCTGTTTAATTGGACGATCTTTTTCTTTTTGCACCTTCATCTTTTTTCGTTGACGGGAGTGATCCGTGTCGATCACGAAGTCTTGAACCCTCCTCCAAACTTTATAAATTGTTGAGGACAGCCGTTGAAGGGGCTGTTCTTGCTTTGTTTCTGGGACTCTCTCCGCAGGCAGAGGAGATCTTTTCAATGTAGCGGTTGGAGAGTTCTTCCGTACCCTCCTCAGCAATTCAAAGCTGTTCCCAGTTGGAACAGCAGCGTTGACCTCCACCATTGGAGCCGGTGGAGTTAGCCCTGAGGGAGAGTTGCCCCATGCCTTCCTCACTCGTCGCCAATGGCGACGTCGAGCACGACGAGCCGTTGGGACTGGCTCAGAGATAGAGATAGCTTCTTTTTGCCCCCTGTCTGAATAGGGCGTCGTCGCTGTTAACCTCTTAAAGACTGAGGTTGCCCTTTGAGGGGTGATATTCATCCTATCGAAGACGGATCCTCGAGCAGGGACAGGAGCAGGAATCGTCAGTCTTGAAAAGACTGACTCTTTGACAGGGGAAGCCACCTTGACAATTTCTGGAGCAGTAGTCATTGCCTTCCTTGGGACAGCCAATTTAAAGTTCTGATCCAGCCTGGCGAAAACCGAAGCTGATGGTTTGGCAGTGGGTGACCCGTTGACAGGGGCCGTCGTGGCAGTGAGTCGGTTGAAGACCGACTTCTTGTTCACCCCCGGTGCAGGTATTGGCATAGAGAAGCTTGTAGGTGGGATCATGGTCCCGAAGAACAGGCCAGTGGTGGCTTGGGTCACCTGGTCTACTGGCAGAGTGAGGAAGGAAGCCGCTTGGGGCCTATATGCTACACCTCCGGGGGAGGTGGAGCGTCCGTTGCAGTGGCACTTCGAGCAGTTGGTGCAGTTAACGGCCATTGATTCTTGAGTTCTCTCTGCCAGGCAAAAGACCAAATCTTAGTAACTTGAAAATCCAAAGGCAACCATTTAACAAACCGCGATTAGTTCGCGAAGACGACACACGAAGTGTGGAGTGGAAAGAGGAAAAGGTCCCACCGGGCGTGCCAGAATATGTTCCCCTCCGAATGGCGGCGGAGACATGGACTGCCTTGCCTGAGATTCGGGGCAGATGCTATATGGTTTTATCCGTCCACCTCTCCGAAGATGCCAAGTTGATTTATGGCACCGTATATCGGAGGTTTAGACGGATGCGGCCGATGTAGCAGACTTCGTCAGATTCCCCCTCATTTGAGGGGTTTTTGATTGTGGGGACGTTCTTCCCTGCAGGCGCAAGCCCCTGCAGTTAATTACGCTACCGCATTGCGGTAACAACTTTCTCCTTCTCCAGACGGTCACTTCATGTCGTGGGTGTTTGTTTTGTTTGTGGTTGCCCGTGGAATGTATACGGAGACTGAGTAATACCGTCGCCCGTAGGACGTGGATTAGTCCAAATCCGTATTTACTTAGATTTGGTTTTGGTGTTTTTAGTTTAAGGATACGTTAGCCGCATTTGAGACTAAGATCAACTTAAACGTTCGTTAAGGATACGTTAGTCCTGTTTGAGACTAAGATCAACTTAACGTGATAATCCATTTAATATCTGGCCATCGGGACTCGTCACCTCTCTAACGTCGTTGAAGGATTACAACGGCAGATGTCAGAGGAGTTCAGAGATGTACCCTTGAACCAAGGTTGATTTGGAATTTTATAGTCCGTTTGAATGTTTAAGAATACGTTAGCCGTATTTGGGGGCTAAGATCAACTTAAACGGGATCGTTTAGATCCGGCAAAAGAGCATTTGGAGGCTCTATTGTTCCAGTTTAGGGACGTAGTGGTCCATAGGTAGTTTAGGGACGTTGCGGTCCATGTTCCAGTTTAGGGACGTGGCGGTCCATATTCCAGTTTAGGGACGTTTCGGTCCGATATTAGCTTAAGGACGTTTCGGTCCAACATTAGTTTAAGGACGTTTCGGTCCAATATTAGTTTAGGGACGTTTCGGTCCGTGTTGATATGTGGTTGTCGGGACCCGTCACCTCTCTGACGTCGTTGAAGGATTACAACGACATGTGTCAGAGGAGTTCAGAGATGTACCCTTGAACCCGTAGTAAATTGATTTAGGAGAGCAATCTTGCTCAGTCAATTTAATTTAAGGACTTATGGCCAAAATTGGGCTAAGTCCAGTTTCAACATTTTTTTGTCTTCGGCCTGTGCTAGGGCTTTACCCATTTTTAGTAATGCACTGCATTATTCTTGTTTTGATTGGGCTTTGCCCTTTTATAAATGATGCAGAGCATCTATTTTTTTTGTTTGGGCTTTGCCCTCCCCCCTTTTTAAAATGCATAGCATTTTTTATTGGGCCTGTTAGGCCTTTTAATTGGGCTCTGTCCCTTTTCTTTAATAATGCAGAGCATTAAATACTCTGACAGTGCCCCACGTGGCTTGTCAGGCGCTTTGCGCTAAGTATTGAGCGCAAACTCATATGGTGGTGACACGTGTCACGCTCTGGTGAGCGCAAGCGCACTAACGCAGTGCGCTGCGCTGTTGCGCTGCGCTAGTGCGCTGTACTGTTGCGCTGCTGACACGTGGCGCGCTCTGGTGAGTTGCGCCAATTCCAGAGAGCAAAACTCTATTTCAAGAGCGCGTAGCGCAAGTGGTTCTATGGCTGACACGTGGCGCTCTCTTAAGAGCGCAACAGCGCAGTTTGTAAGTGCAGAGCACTAAGAATCTTTTAGACAGAAGTGCAAAGCACTATTTAATTTCTTGATCTAATTTAAGAAAAATAAATTTTTCTTTTGTTTGAAGAACCAGAGGTTCATAAAAGTGCAAAGCAATATTTATTTTTTATTTTATTGTTTTCTTGTTTTAAAGAACCAGAGGTTCATAAGAAGTGCAAAGCACTGTTTATTATGTAAAGATCATTGATCTTGTTTTTAGATCAATGATCTATTAGAAGAAATTTCTTCTATTTCCTGAAGGTTCTTTACCTTTTTCTTGAAATTTTCTCAGAGTTCTCTATGTTTTCAGCTCTTGACCTTTTTTTTTCAAGAAATGTTGATGCCTTTGAATTGAGGCCTAAGGTCCTTTTTACAGTGCCCATAAATTAGTTAAATTTGTTAAAGAGATCTTTCTCTGAGTGATTTGGGGAATTTTCCCCACCGTCGGATCTTTGATCCAAGGGCTTCTGCTTTGCAGAAGAAAATCTTCTTGTTTTAACAAGAACAGAAAAGATTTCTTAGAAATTTAATTCTGTTTGGCGCAGATGCCCCAGCGCGTGACACGTGTCGCGCAGCGCAAAGAGCAGCGCAACTGCGCTGACACGTGTCGCGCAGCGCAAAGAGCAGCGCAACTGCGCGGACACGTATCGCGCAGCGCATAGCGCAGCGCAACTGCGCTAGCGCAACTGCGCTGACACGTGTCGCGCAGCGCACTGCCTGCGCAGCTGAAGCGTTGCTTCATTTAATTTTTCTTTAAATAGAGCTTTGCTCTGATTGGGTGCGCTGCCTTGGGCGCTGCGCTGATGCATCTGCGCCTAACACGTGGCGTGTTGCGCAGCGCAAATATACTGAAGCGTTGCTTCATTTATTAAATTTTAAATTTTCAAAGCAGAGCTTTGCTCTGATTGGGGTAAACAGTGGTTGGCTTGAAAAACATCATAAATTGCGAGATGGTCGCTTGAGGGTCAAGAGTGCCCACGAACATACCTACTGCCGGTGCTTCTTCGATGCGCTGCTCGCATTTCGACCATAAATTTCGCCACCGTATGGCGTACTGGACCCAAGTTTCACCTGGTTTCACCCTGGCGTTAATTAGTGCGGTAATCGGAGTACGCTCGCTAGCGCTCGTGAATCTCTGCGTAAACAGCAGCTCCATCTCCGCAAAAGTTTTGACAGAATCGTTGGGAAGCTCCGAATACCACTCAAACGCTGTTTCCGACAAGCTACCAACAAACTGGCAGAGCAGGAGTTTATCATCACCTCCGGTGTTACCGCACAGGGCTCTGAATTAAGCGACATGCTGATGTGGGTTCCCCGTCCCTTTATATACATGAAATTTAGGGATCGTATATCCCGGCGGGTATCTTATTTGGTCATACCAGCGTAGATAGGGTCGCCCTGTCTTAACGACCTATCCAGCCGCTTCGTTCGCCTGGTGAGCTCGTATTTGCTGAGCAATGTAATCATCCAAAGCGGCCTTGGAGATGGTCTCCTCTTTGGCTGCTGAAAGGGCCTGAGGAGGGTTCGATGTCTCCCCTCTATCGTCTTCAATGATAATCGGGGGGTCTTCAGCTGGAGGTTCCGGCAGTAACATCATCCCGGCCATGTCTTGAAACAAAAGAGCCATTCATTTTATGTTGGTCGCCTGTTCCGCGGCCTCTTTTTCTTTCCTCTCGAGCATTCTTCGGAGGAACAACATCGGTTTCTTGTTCCTGACGCTGCTCTGAGGTCTCCGAATTGTCTTTCGGCCCAGTGAGTGTGGCCATTGCAGTTAGCATTTCCTGAAGTTTCTGCTGCTGCTGCTCCTGAGCCTTTGTTATCGATTGAGTGAGCGGTCGATGACCTGTGGAAGCACGGCTTTCCTCTTTTCCGGAAGCCATATAAACGGTATGCATTACCGTGCCCCCGGACTTGGGGCGTTTAGATTCAGCTTCGCCGCGGCCATAGGGGCTTTCTCTGGCCTCCTTATCTTGTGCACGGTCGAAGTTGAGGGGGCCGTTGCAGTAGGCACCCAAGTAGCTGTCGCCTTTTATGGCTTGACAGGATGGTCCTCTTTTCGCTGAACTTTCACCTTTTTCTGTCGGCGAGAGTAATCTTGATCGATCACCGAGTCCTGAACCTGTCGCCAAACTTTGTAAATTTTGGAGGACGGCCGCTGAGGGGGCTGCTTCGGCTTCTTTTCCGTAGCATTCTCCACAGGTGGAGGAGATCTCTTCAGCACGGCAGTTGGAGAGTTATTGCGAACCTTCCTAAGCGGTTCGAAGCTGTTCCCAGTTGGAACAGCAGTATCGATTTCCACCATGGGAGCTGGCGGAGTCAGTCCAGAAGGGGAGCTGCCCCCAGCCTTCCTTACTCGGTGCCAGTAACGACGGCGAGCATGTCGTGCGGATGGGATCGTCTCAGCTGTAGGGGTGACTTTGTCGTGCCCCCTGTGTTGGCGAAGGGTTGTCGCCGGTGTCAGCCTCTTAAAGACCGATGTTCGTTGAGAAGCGATATCCAATCTGTGAAAGACAAACCTCTGGGCAGGGGAAGTAGTTTTGGGGACTTCGCCTGGAGCAGGAGCCGGAATGGCCAGCCTTGTGAAGACTGACTTCTTGGAAGAAGAAGCCTCTCCGATGATTTCGTCCGCTTGAGCCGGGATGGCTATCCGCTAAGGGATGGCTGCTTCAGGTATCGCGGGCTTATTGGCGTTCTGGCCCAGTCTGTTGAAAACTGAGGCAGTGGGGTTGGGTGACCCGTTGAGAGGGGCCGCGGCAGTGGTAAGTCGATCAAAGACCGACTTCTTTGGGGCTTCTTGCGACAATAGTAGGGCATTGAAGCTCATCGGTGGGATCATGGTCTTAAAGAACAGCCCAGTGGTGGCCTGAGTTACTTGCTCCACCGGCAACTTGAACAGGGAGGTCGCTTGGGGCCCGTAGGTTACACCTCCAGATGAGGCGGAATGAGAGTTGCAGTTGCAGCTAGAGCAGTTAGATGCCATTTCTGTTCTTTTTTCTGCACGGGAACAAGACCAAATCTTAGTACCTCTTACCTAAGGGCAACCATATCAAACCGCGATTCGTTCGCGAACACGACACACGAAGTGTGGAGTGGAAAGAGGAAAAGGTCCCACCGGGCGTGCCAGAATCTGTTCCCAGCCGAAACACGGAGACGCGACCGCGCGGGTCCGTCTTGCCTGAATTTCGGGGTAGATGCTAATTGGTGCTATCCGTCTACCTCTCCGAAGATGCCAAGTTGATTTATGGCACCATATATCGGAGGTTTAAATGGTGCGGCCGATGTAGCAGACTTCGTCAGATTCCCTCTTATTTGAGGGGTTTTTGATTGTGGGGACGCTCTTCCCTGCAGGCGCAAGCCTCTGCAGTTAATTACGTTACTGCATCGCGGTAACCACTTTTTCCTTCTCCAGATGGTCACTTCGTGTCGTGGGTGTTTGTTTTGTTTTTGATTGCCCGTGGATTGTATACGGAGACTAATTTATGTTGTCGCCCGTAGGGCGTGGATTAGTCCAAATCTGTATCTTCTTAGATTTGGGTTTGGGGGTTGGGTTGAAGGATACGTTAGCCTCATTTGAGGCTAAGATTAACTTAAACGTTAGTTAAGGATACGTTAGTCTAATTTTAGACTAAGATCAACTTAACGGGATCATTTAGATCCAGCAAAAGAGCATTTGGGCTCTATTGTTTAGTTTAAGGACATTGCGGTCAATTAGTTTAAGGACATTACGGTCCATTATTAGTTTAAGGACATCTCGGTCCAAGGTTAAAGACATCATAGTCCATGGGTTTTAAAGGACCCCACAGTCCGAGGTTAAAGACATCATAGTCCATAGGTTTTAAAGGACCCCACAGTCCGAGGTTAAGGACATCATAGTCCATGGGCTTAAGGACTCCATAGTCCAGTTTAAAGACGTCATAGTCCATGAAATGCATGGTTGTCAGGACCCGTCACCTCTCTGAAGACGTTGAAGGATTACAACGACAAATATCAGAGTAAAGAGATGTACCCTTGAACCAAGGTTGGTTGAGATTTGTAGTCCAATTTGGGGCTAAGATCTGTTAAAAGATTTATGAGCAGATGGGCTCAATTGATATGAATTGAGGACTTATGGCCAATCTTGGGCTAAGTCCAATCAGGTCAAAATGTTTAACATTTTATTTTGGGCTATTAAGCCTTTATTTGGGCTTGGCCCTGACAGTGTTTTTGTCTTTGTTGAATGCTGAGCATTCCTCATAGCCTTAAGCTTATTAAAGAATAATTTATATTCTATCAGCGCGACATGTGGCGCGCTTGACGCTTTGAGCCAGTCAAAGAGCGCACTGCGCTTCTGCCGAGTAGCGCACACGTGAGGGACACGCGTCGCACTTGGCACTGAGCGCCAGATGATGGGCGCATTGCGCCAGTTTATGAACGCGGAACGCTATTAGTTTAATGACGCACACGTGATTGACACGTGGTGCGCCTGGCGCTGAGCGCCAGCCCATGAGCGCAGTGCGCTATTTCAAGAGTGCAAAGCGACACGTGTCGCGCTCGGCGCTGAGCGCCAGTCTAAGAGCGCAGAGGCGCAGTTCAAGAGCGCAAAGCGACATGTGTCGCGCTCGGCGTTGAGCGCCAGTCTAAGAGCGCAGAGGCGCAGTTCAAGAGCACAAAGCACAGTTCCAGAGTGCAAAGGCGCATATGATCAATTTTGTGATCTAAAAAGAGATTTTGTCTCAAAATTCTAAGAACAAAAGTTCTTCAATCTCTTATGTTGATGAAAGTCTTTGCCTTTATAAATCTATGATCTGTGAGAAAGAAGTAAATTCTTCTTTTATTTTATGATGAGATCTTTTGATCTCTCTGTGAAAGACTTTTTGTCTTTATAGATTTATGATCTTTTAAAGAAGTGAATCCTTCTTTTTAAATTATGAGATGATTTCATCTCTATATTTATCATCATTATTTTTTTACCTCGAAGAAAGTTTTCTTCTTCTAAGAGCTTACTCTTTTTCTTTGAATTTCTCAAAGTTTATCAGGAGGTTTCTCTCTATGCTTCTATATTTTTTTTCTGTATCTTGAGACTTGAAGTCTAGGGGCCTTTATATAGGGCAAGCTGATCAGTTCAATCAATTAAGGAGATCTTTTCTCCAATTAATTTGGGGAACTCCCCATCGTTGGATCTTTGATCCAAGTGCTTCTGATTTACAGCAGGCAATCTTCTTGTTTTTAAGAAGATTGGGAAATCTTTCCATACAGAATTTACTCTGTCTTTTGGTAATTTTTAATTACCATTGGATCATTGATCCAACGGTGTTCTGCTTTACAGAGCACAATCTGGTTATTTGGAAAGATTTTTAGAAATCTTTGCTTAACAGAATATAATTCTGATTAATTAATGATTTATCATTATTATTAGATCTTTGATCTGACGGTGGGGAGCTTTTAGTTCCAGCGCTAGCGCACCCGTGCTTTGCACGTGGTGCGCTGCTTAGAGTGCAGCGCACATAGCGCTAGCGCATCCGTGCTTCGTACGTGGTGCGCTGCTTAGAGCGCAGCGCATCTAGCGCTAGCACATACACGGTGTACTACTTAGAGCGCAGCGCACCCAGCGCTAGCGCCCACGTGCTTTGCACGTGATGCGCTACTTAGGGCGCAGCGCACCTGGCGCTGCATCTGAAGCGTTGCTTTATTTCAAAAATTTGAATTTTGAACAGAGTTTTGCTCTGATTGGGGGAAACATACATATTATATGGATATATTCTTATGTTTATTTTGAGATTATGAGTATCTAGATAGACTTTGGGAAGTCATGGATAATTTAGTATAATTAGATGATAGTGTCATTAGTTAGTTTAGTCGCGAACCCTAGAATGATGTTTACACCCACACGCACACACTCACACATGTTTACATTGTTTTACTTGTGCGTTTATGGGGATATGTATACACACACACACACACATAGGTATGGGACTATACACACACACACACACACACACACACACGCACACACACATGGATGATGAGGATTTTAGATGGTACTTGGAGATGAGTCGATGAGATTAGGCATGATGCCGTGAGATCGGTGATATGTTTTGGTTCGTATTATGAGATACGACGTGAGATTATAGCGGGCCTTTAGGTGTGTGTTTTCATACACGCATATATATATACATACATATATATATATATATACATACATATATATATATATATATACATACATATATATATATATATACATACACACACACACACATATATGTATATGGTATCAGTAGGTACTAGACTTAGATCAGTACCCCTAATACAGGATATGATGATAATGGATACCAGATGAATAATAAGATGAATGTGATATTTGACCCGTACCCAGATTTGGGATGTCGTACGACGGATTTACGTACGAGCTATATATTGATGATAGATCCGCACTCTTGACTCGAGGATGTCATAATATATATTGTATCGTATGTGATACTATTGAGGCGGGATCACCGACTATTATATTTATATGTATCGACTTAGATTTAGGTGGTTTGCTTACCTTTCGATTAGTCCTGTAGTTTACTTATAGATGTTAGACTAGACTCGAGTCATACCTATTTCAAAACTAACGAATCGTGAGTATTTTAAAGACAATCCAAAGGATTCTACGGAAATTTTCAAAAGACGTATCTTTTCTTAAAAACACCGTAGCCCTTATTTTTCTAAACATCACGATTCGTGTTATTTCAAATGGCAGAACTGTATGACATATATATATTAATGTAGATTCTTCACTATTGCGTTTATTATTCATTTTCCGCATATTCTTGCTATTCGCATCGCATTATATGTTTAAATGTGTTTATTGTTATATTAAACCCATGCTGTCAGGACACCAGCACCATTATCGATGATGCGCATGTTCCACGTACACCTGCTTGCCGGCTCACACACTTCATCATCGATAATTGCCATATCACTATACAGTAGGATTGTTGCATCAGGATATGACTCCTTGTATGACATACTGGCATACATACATATTGTACACCCATACTGGCGTACCCACATATTGTACACCCATACATGCATACATACATATTTGCACATACATAGATGATTCTTGCTTGATTTTGGAAATTTGGGAACCGCATGATATATTTTTAAACTGGATTCATTTAAAGAGCGGTTTTCCCTCGATATGTGCATATTATGTTTTATGTTGCATGATATACTGATATGCTTTCATTTCTATTATATGTCGCATACATCATGCTTTATGATTAAACGCATTGAGATATGTTATTTCCATGATATTTCTGGATTTGAGAAACCGTGGCTATTTCAAAAGAAAATATGTATTGTTTTAAAAACCCGGTTTCTCTTGATATGATATTTCAGTACGTCCACCATGTGTTTTCTCGGTTCTGAGACGTATGATAGAAACCCGATTCGAGGAGGAGGAGGATCCGTTTGCGGGTTCATGGTGGACCCGGTATGGTACCCCGGGGCGAGAACAGATCTGTTGTGCAGGAGACGGTGAGCCTGGCAGAGGGACCACTACCTACCGGTGATAGTATTTGGGCTCAGTGGATATCCGAAGGATACCGACCGGAGTCGAGAGATGATATGGGCCGATCCGGACTGACGGAGCCCGATGACCGATCCAGACTGACGGAGCCCGAGATATGAGGATTTACGTGTCGATGCTGGACACGGGTTTCATGATGTTTCGAGTGTCGATGCTGGGCACTCAGATTTTCATGATTTTGATGTGTCGCGAGGGACACCCGTTGATTTATATCCTCATACTTTCATGCATATGCTTTTATGACATTTACATACATGATGTTGTTGCGTCATTGGTTGACACCTGGACGAGATCCACATGCATACAGGCATTGATTACATAGTTGGATGATATCCACATAGTTATAGACTTCATGATATAGTTGACACTGACTTCATGTTGATCGCATTGATCATACCTCATATTTATGATATGTTGCTACCTGAGGCACTGACACGAGCACTTAGTATTACACTTATCTTTAGATGTTTACCTTTGCCACCTTTTCATACTTCAGACTTTATCATATTGAGTATATATATATATATTACTGATCGTTTGACCTAGAATTGAGTCATACATACGATTTCTGCTCTGTGATATTTTCTACTCACGAGTTGGCAACTCACCCCCGTTGTGCCACAGTTTCTTGCAGGTTTTTCCATACAGGTTCGTTGCGGCTTTACTGGCACACTGTCCTTTTCCGGATGATTGCTTGGTAGGTGGGTTCACTCGCATCGTGACCACCATTATACTTTATTTATTTCAGTTGTATCTAGAAACTCCATAAACCAGACTTGTATATTTATTAGACTTAGAAGACCGGTTGTTTATTCTTTCGACCTTAGAGTCGCGCGTTGTATTATTATGGTTTTCTTGATATTTTGAGTTTCCTTTTGAGTTTTGATCCTCGCCCTTTGGCGTTCTATATTATATTGCCTGCATGGTTGTGACCGTCGATTGACGAAGAGCTAGCTCTCGCTTGGGGATGCCTTTTATCTTCATGCATATATTATTCATGTTGTACCCTGTTTGGGGCCAGTATTTACAAAGGAAACTCTGCCGAAATTTTCAGAAAAGACTTTAGATTTTGAAAATGCATATTTCGGCTTATGTTATTAAAAACCCCTTGTTTTAAAACATGTTTTCTTCACTTCTTTCTTTAAATGGTTTAGATTTCTGGGATTTCTTGGCTTACTTGAATTAGATGGGGTCCTATAGACTTTATATGATTCAAGTGCCAGTCACGCGCCATTTCGGGTCGTAACAGGGTACCACGGCCGACTCGACGCCCTCGAGAAGAAGATCGAGGGCATGCGCAGAGAAGGTCACCTCTCGGGCGACGGGGCTAAGTACACCGCCGACTCTCTCACCAAGCCGTTTACCGAGGGACTGCTCGCTGTTCACGTTTCCTCGTGCAACAATCCCCCGAAGGTCTCTCTGTTCGACGGGAAAACCGACCCGAAAGACTATTTGGATACTTTCACCGTGGGGATGAGCTTCCAGGACCATTTCGACGCCGCCCAGTGCAGAGCTTTCCCAGCCACCCTCATCCGCTCTGGTCGGGACTGGTTCCGAGGACTCGAGCCTCGCTCAATCTCGACCTTTGACGAGACGGCTACTCAGTTCCTCGGCCACTTCGTCGGGAACCGTCGGTAGAAGCACACGGTCGACTAGCTCTTCACAATTAAGAGCGGGGACAAGGAGACGTTCAAAGCTTACGTCACCCGCTTCTACAACGCCCTCCTCGAGGTCCCCGAGCACCGGGATGAGACCGTCATCACGGCGCTCAGATATGGTCTTAGGCATAAAGAGTGGTTGCGCTCCTTTGCATTGGCGCATCCTAAGACCATAGTCGAGATCAAGGCGTGGACCGAGCGCGAGGTCCAGCTCGAGTCCGAGGTGAACGCGAACCTCCCTCGAGTAGAACGATTTGACCAGAAGAAGAGGGCTCGGGAAGAAAGGTCGGAGCGTCAGCATCCCTATCACCCGAAGTTCCAGGAGTACACCCCGCTCAACGTCTCCCTCGCAGTGATACTAGAGGAGGCCCATGGCAAGGGGCTCTTCAAGTTCCCTCCAATCCCGCGTCAGGCCTCGAAGCGAACCCAGGGCCCCTACTGCGCCTTCCACCGGACGCTGGGCCATGCCACGGAGGATTGTAAGCAACTCCGGGACTACATCGAGGAGCTCATCCGATCAGGGCACCTCGCCACCTACTTGAGGGATAAGCGGCAGGCCGACCGCGGGCAGGAGCAGCGTCCCCCTCCCGCCGAGCTGACCATCGGCTAGATCATGCTCGTTTCGGCAGATGACCAGTCCGGCGCCCAGGGAGCCCCGTACCCGGTGCAGAGCACGGAGACCAACAAGCCTCCAGGGAACTTGGGCCATGCTAATAAGATCATCTATTAGCATGTACTTTTTTTAAGAGCAATGTAAACTCTTCCTAGTGTATGTTGTTAATTTAATAAAAGATCAATGGAACATTGCGAAAAAGAAGGAAATGTCTTATTTATTCAAAAAAGTATTATGGGCTCCTCAGCCATACATACAAAAAGAAAAAGAAAATTACAGCAGCGGGGAAGGGGGTGCAGAGAGCACTGCTCATGGTACTTCGTAAAGATCTCCGCCAGCCGAGGCCTCGCGAGATCCAGCCTCTGCCCTCAATTCCCCTTGCGCGCGTTGACCTCGAGCCTAAGTTTGTAGCACTCACGGATGAGTGCCACCGAGCGAGCCACCCGACCCGCGGAGATCAGGCCGAAGCGCCTCAGAGACCGCAACTTGCCCACGGCCTCATCGTAGAGCTGCTCAGACAGGGGGCTGTAAAGCCCCGGCGACGCCCTCCAGATGGAGTACATCAGCAGCTGCAGCAGAGGGGAGCGCCGGGGGAGCAGCCGGCCGAAGTGGTCTTCGATGCTCCCATAGACCAACTGCACCGCGTCCTCGGCGCAGTTCTGGTCGTAGAGGTATACGTTTTCGAAGTGGATGATTTTGGGGATGGTAAAGGGGAAGCCTTCCATTCTCAACGATCTGTTTCTGAAGAAAGGAAGGACCAGCGCTCCCTCAGCTTTATATAGCTCGCTGCGTCCCAACGGAATCCAACGGTCGCCCATTTTCTCCCACAAAGTCGCTGCCACGTGGCGATCATTGAGCCTTCTCTGGCGGAATCAAAACGGCGCGACTCTGGCGCTTCGCCTCCCCACACATTCAATGCGCATGCTGCGCGCACGTTCGTCGTGACCGTTCCTGTTCCCCATACCTGCAACGGGATGGTCGGGCGAAACCTCATGAAGAATCGGCCAAGCATCTACCATGCTCGGCTATCCCTGGCCGGTAGCTTCCTTACGTGCAACGCCGGGGATCAAAGCCCTCGCCAAGAGGCAACCGCGCAGCTTCACTGCCCGGTTATCCTTAGCAGGCCTCCTACGGCCCCTCCAACGCTAAGGATCAAAGTCTTCCTCAGAGGCAGCTCAGCAGCTACCCTGCTCGGCTATCCCTGGCCGGTAGCTTCCCTACTCACAACGTCGGGGATCAAAGCCCTCGCCAAGAGGCAACCGCGCAGCTTCACTGCCCGGTTATTCTTAGTAGGCCTCCTACGGCCCCTCCAACGCTAAGGATCAAAGTCTTCCTCAGAGGCAGCTCAGCAGCTACCCTGCTCGGCTATCCCTGGTCGGTAGCTTCCCTATTCGCAACGCCGGGGATCAAAAATTCCTCCTTAGAGGCAGCTCAGCAGCTACCCTGCTCGGTATCCCTGGCCGGTAGCTTCCCTACTCACAACGCCAGGGATCAAAGCCCTCGCCAAGAGGTAACCACGCAGCTTCACTGCCCGGTTATCCTTAGCAAGCCTCCTACGGCCCCTCCAACGCTAAGGATCAAAGTCCTCCTTAGAGGCAGTCGAGCCCGACCCTCGCTCAGCTATCCCCGGCTGGTAGCTTCCTACCACAACCGACAGGGATCAAAAGCCCTCCCAGAGGCAGTCGAGCCCGACCCTCGCTCGGCTATCCTTCAGGACAAAAGCCCTCGCCAAGAGGCACCGGGCAGTAACCCTGCCCGGCCAAGGGTCCTTGGTAGGCTTCTTACAGCTCCTCCCGCGCTAAGGACCAAAGTCCTCCTTTGAGGCGATCGAGCCCGACCCTTGCTCGGCTATCCCCGGCTGGTAGCTTCCTACCATAACCGATAGGGATCAAAGTCCTCGCTAAAAGGCACTGGGCAGTAACCCTGGTCGACCCCCGTCCTGAAGGATCAAAAGCCCTCGCAAGAGGCAACCGAGCCCGACCCTTGCTCGGTCATCTCCGGCTGGTAGCTCCCTACCCATGACGCCAGGAATCAAAACCCTCCTCAGAGGCATCTGAGCGGCTACCCCGCTCGATCATCCCAGGCTGGTAGTTGCCTACCCACGATGCCAGAGATCAAAGCCCTCGTCCAGAGGCAACCGCGCAACTTCACTGTCCGGTTATCTTTAGTAGGCTTCTTACAGCCCCTCCCGTGCTAAGGATCGAAGCCCTCCTTAGAGGCAGCCGAGCAGCTACCCTGCTCGGTCATCTCTGGCTGATAGCTCCCTACCCATGACGCCAGGGATTAAAGCCCTCGCAAGAGGCATCTGAGCGGCTGCCCCGCTCGGTCATCCCCGTCTGGTGGTTGCCTACCCATGACGCCAGAAATCAAAACCCTCGCCAAGAGGCAACCGCGCAGCTTCACTGCCCGGTTATCCTTAGTAGGCTTTTTACAACCCCTCCAACACTAAGGATCAAAGTCCTCCTTAGAGGCAACCGAGCGGCTTCCCTGCTCGGCTATCCCTGGCCGGTAGCTTCCCTACTCGCAACGCCAAGGATCAAAGCCCTCACTAAGAGGCAACCGCGCAGCTTCACTACCCAGTTATCCTTAGCAGGCCTCCTACGACCCCTCCAATGATAAGGATCAAAGTCCTCCCAGACGCAGTCGAGCCCGACCCTCGCTCGGCTATCCCCGGCTGGTGGTTGCCTGTTCGTAACGCCGGGGATCAAAGCCCTCGCCAAGAGGCAACCGCGCAGCTTCACTACCCGGTTATCCTTAGCAGGCCTCTTACGGCCCCTCCAACGGTAAGGATCAAAGTCCTCCCAGAGGCAGTCGAGTCCGACCCTTGCTCGGCTATCCCCGGTTGGTAGCTTCCTACCACAACCGACAGAGATCAAAGCCCTCGCCAAGATCAACCGAACAACTTCCCTTCTCGGGCATCCCCAGCAGGAATCCTCCTGCCCAACAGACGTTGCAGGTTTGTAGCCCTCATAACGAGGCCACTGAGCCCCTTTATGCTCGGCACAACTACGGCGGGCATTCCTCTGCCCATCACATGCAGCGGATCTGAAGCCCTAATAAGAGACATCAGCTCTATCCAAGTCTGAGTGATCCCCCCTCGACTTCGGGGCCATGGAGATGCCTCCTTCTCAGCAGCGCTTGGCACACTTGGCAAGTGATCGAAATCAACTCGACAAACGATCACTAGACAGATAGCCGACCTGACATGGAAGCCCAACAGTGCAAGCAGGGATATCTTACGAGCATTCTTCACAAACAGAAGATAAAGTGAAAGCTGATGAAACAAAAAGTTTTAATACCAAAAGCGAAGTCTTTACAAAGGGTATTTTGGGCTCCCCAGCCTTACAGACTGCCCGGAGGCTTACAAAAATCCCAGAAGCGGTAAAATAAAAGGAGGAGGAAGACGGGGGCTTTAGGCCTCGGGGCCAGGCACGATCTTGGGGCCCCCGATATCTACCACGAGTTGAGCAAGGTCCTCGGCCACCTCCTCGTCAGAAATCTCTTCCCCCTGCTCATCGGCGTCCGCGAGGGGGTATTCGGCCCGGAGCTCTTCATCAGCGAACTCCAGCATCCAGACCTTAACGGCGTCGAGGGCCTCGTGCCAGATGCGTGTGGTGGCCACGGCTAAGTCATTGTAGAAGTCCTTCGACTTCTTGTAGTCCTCCACCGCCTTCACCGCCGAGAGGTTGGCCCACTTCGCCGCCTCGACCGCCACCCCCAGCTCCTTCCGGAGGGTCCTCACCGTCTTCTTCATGTTGCCGGCGAGTGCCTGAGCATCCTCAAGCTTGACCTCGGCAGCCACGGCGGCCTCACGATGCCGGGCAACCTCCCGTTTCCCGGCCTCCACCTCGCTCTCCAGGGCAGCAACCCTCGCCATCGCCGCCTCCAGCTCCCGCTTGGACCTCTCTTCTAGCGAGATAAACTGGTCCGCAGCCTTCATCGTCGGGGCTATCACCTCGACCTCCATGCGTATGGAAAGGACGACGTGCTGGAGGACCTGAAAAAAATAAGAAAGAGGTCAGGAAGACGAAGAAAGCACCAAATCTCACAAACAACCGAGCACTTACCTGCACGGCCTCCTGGGCGATGGACGTCATTTGGGCCCTGAAGGTCCCCCCAGGGACCCTACCCCCTGCCGACTTCTCTATTTCATACAGCAAGCTATCCGCGACAGATAGCCCCGAGGGCACCGCGAACTGGAGGCCCCCCTTCCACCATGATCTAGTATGATTAGCTACATAAAGTAAACTATCAATTATTTGTGAATATTTATTTTGTAATACAGGCTCACCACTATTTGTAGTAAGATGTAAGTTTGAATCAAAAGGCATGGAAACATGTTTGATATCAAAATAATTAAATTTCTTAAGCATTTTCTCAATAGCATGCAATAAAATTAAAGTGATACCATGTTCATCTAATTAGTTTCATATCAAGAATAATATCTGCATCACCTAAATCTTTCATGTGAAAGTTAGAAGATAAGTATTGTTTTACATGATTTATTATTTTAAGTGATGTACCAAATAATAAAATATCATCTACATATAAGAATAGAATAACATAATAAATTTCAAAATGTTTAAAATAAACACATCTATCATATTGATTAATAACAAAACCGTAATTTAAAATAACTTGATCAAACTTAGTATGTCATTGCTTTGGAGCTTGTTTAAGACCGTAAAGTGATTTAATTAATTTACAAACTTTATGTTCTTGGCCTTTAAAAATAAAGTCTTCATGCTGCTCCATATAAATCTCTTCTTCTAAATCTCCGTTTAAGAATGCAGTTCTAACGTCCATTTGATGAAATAAAAGATCATTAATAAAAGCAAATGCAATCAGAACACGCATAATAGTTATACGCGCAACAGGAGCATATGTATTGAAGAAGTCAATACCCTTTCTTTGTGTATAGCCTTTAGCAACTAACCTGGCCTTTTATTTTTCTATAGATCCGTTCGCTCGAAGTTTTCTTTTGAAAATCCATTTGTATCCTATAGCCTTATTCCCTTATGATAAAGTAATCGCAACTCATGTATTATTTTGAATAATAGAGTCTATCTCAGTTTGAATGGCTTCTTTTCAAAACGGGGCTTCGTCACTAGACATACCCTCACCAAAATTCTTTTCTGTTCTAGTTCTCTTTGATCTTCTAAGTTCAGGCTCAGGTGTAAGATGTAAAGGAATATAAGTCTCATAGGATTCACAAAAACCAGAGTATTTATCTAAGTTAGAGCGTGTTATAGATAAAGGGTTACTAATATTTGGTTTAAAAGGAAAAATCTCTTCGAAAATGGTCGCGTGGCGAGATTCTAAAATGGTATTGTTGGATATATCTGGCATATCGGATTTAACTACTAAAAATCTACAAGTGTTGCTATTTAAGGAATAGCCTATAAATACGGAATCTACAGTTTTGGGACCTATTTTCCTCTTTTTAGGTTCGGGGATTGAAACTTTCATTAAACAACCCTAAACCATAAGATAATTAATATTATTAGGTCGACTTTTCCAAAGTTCATAAGGAGTATGGTTATCCAATTTTTAAGGTATTCTATTTAGAATAACATGGGGATAAAAGGGCTTCCCCCATATATTCTTAGGAACACCGAAGCTTAGTAATATTGAATTTATCATATTTATTAATATTCTATTTTTACGTTCCACTAAACCATTAGACTGAGAAGATTAAAGTGCAGTCATCTCAGGTCTTATGTCGTGCTCTTCGCAGAATATAGTAAATTCATTAGAGGTATATTCACCCTCACGATCCCATCTAAGAATTTTAATAGTTTTAACTTTTTGATTTTCAACCTCGGATTTATAAATTTTAAATTTATTCATAATCTCATCCTTCGTTTTAATAAGATATCCATAGCAAAATTTGGAATAGTCGTCAATAAATATTACACAATATTTATTGCCACATCTAATAGGAATACTAGTAGAACCGCAAACATCCGAGTGTATAACATTTAATAAATAGTTATTTCTATACATATCTTTAAAAGGATTTTTGGTTTTCTTGGCATTAACATAGATTTGACATTTCTTATTCATATCAATTTGTAAGTAGGAATTAAATGCAATTTCATCATATGCATTAAAGTACGATGATTTATATATCTTAAATCTATCATGCCATAAACAAGAATTTTTAATATTTAAAACAATATGACCTTTATTATTATTAGAAATATTACACGGGATCACATGCAATTTAAATAGTCTATCACACATATATTCTTTACCAATAAATATGTTATTTCTACTTATTACAAATTGACTACAATCAAATACTAATTTATATCCCATTTTCACATGTACAGAACCACTAATTAAATTTCTTTTAATATCGGGAACATATAGCACATCCTTCAAGTTAAGTATTTTGCTCGAAAACAGTTTTAGTGATATATTTCCAATTCCCTTCATAGGTGTCGCCGATTCATTTCCCAATATTACACATTCCTCATATTTATCCTAAAAAGTGATGAATCATGCCAAATCATAACAAATATGAATATTAGCAACGGAAACAACCTACCAATCAAATGATGTAGTTGTAAAATTTATAATATATTTAACGACCAACCTTAGTGATGAATTTTCACCACCGTCAAGAACATTTACTTACGGTTTTGTGATTTCATTTGTATTCTTAACAAGACCTTTCTTCCTGAAGAAACATTTTCGGAGCCAAATGGTTCGTCTTTCCACATACAAAACAATATTTCTCCTCTTGATTTTGAGACTTATTAAAATGGCTCGGACCATGGCTTTGACTTTATTTTTTCTTTTTAAAATTGTTTCTTTTGGGTTCAAAATTATTGGCATGAACATTATTGGATTGAAAAATTTTCGGTAAGATTGATCTTCGGAACATTTTCCTTTGTAGGTTTGACTTCGGACCTATGTTGATCTTCCACTCGAATAGAATTAAGAACTTCAAAAAATGATAAAGAGTGTTGGATCATTCTAAGATAATTTGCAAAATTATCCCAAGAGGGAAGAATATCAATAAGAGCAGAGACCTTAAAGTTTTCAGAAAGGATAATACCAGAATTTTGAATTTTCCGAATCAACTCTTGGAATTCATGAAGTTGTGGATTAATAGGCCGGTTATCAATTAATTTGAAACGACAAAAAGAAATAGTGTTAAAACGGTCTACGCCTTCATTATCCATTCCATATTGAATTTCCAAAGCACTCCACAAATTTTTTAACACTCTTGAAAACAATAAAGATTTCATAAAGTGTTTTGTCAAGAGCGTTTAAAATTCCAATTTTATAATGATAATCAATTTTTTCATTTGAAAGACTTTTGGGTTTTACCGTTTTAGTGGAAAATGGAAGACAAACAGTTTCATCACTTGTATCGGTTGAAACAGTGGAATTTTGAGATGGAGTAGAAGATGCAGAACGAAGTCATCAAAGATAGCGGAAACAAGTCCAAGTATTGTCAGCCAATATTTAACTTATGTTTGCCAAGTCTTAAAACCATTTGTCCCATTAAATCTTTCGGGTAATTGGCAATGATTCTTCATTTTGAGCCATGGATATAAAAATTTTATATGCAAATATTCTTAAATTATAATAACAAGAATTATTATGATGGCAAAACTATCAAGTTTACCAACAATGAAACAACTATTTCATCTACGTTTTGAGATTGTTAGATAAATTACTGAAATAATTGTTAAAATTAATACTTTTACAAAATGAAATATTTTCAAAATATTTTCCTATGAAAACAGTCACATAAAATAATATAAACTATGAGTCGAAAAGTTTAGAATGCGAGCCAGTAGATGTGAGGCACACAGTTGAACCTCCAGTAACCGCCATATCAAACGTCTGGTGCCAGGCGTCCGCAGTTCAAATTTTCTTCACTAGACATATGCATCAGAGGTCTGTAGTTCAAATATTTCCTTCACCATACGTTGTAGTTCAAATATTTACTTAAAGAGACGTCTCCTTAGACGTCTCTGAAATAGAAACAGAGAATTGAAAATGGAAATTTGCTTCACCGGACGTCTATAGTTCAAAGAATTCTTAAGGAGACTTCTTTGAGATTTATTTTGCAACTTAGCCTTCACATATTCACAACTGTAATTTTGAATCATTTAATAATAATTAGATTTAATAAATCAATCAAAACAAAATAATTAATATTAAACTTTTTATAAAATATATAGATTTAATCGGAATAATATAACACCTTCATCATGCTTTCCATGGCAGCATTCCAAAGATGGGAGCTAAAGCTTGCTCTCCTATTCCCAAATTTTGGACGCCGCAGCTTTAAATGCGAACGCCACCGCCACCGCCACCGCCACCGGTTAAAAGAAATTGGGGCTCGTCATCGATTTGGATTTTGTAGGGATTTTAGATATATAAAAAATATGTAATAAACTAGCAAGAAAAGGTGGCGGCTTTTTTGAGTGAGAGCATGGCAACGAAGTGGCAGGTTTTGAATGTACTTGGAATAAATTAAGATTAAATTTGAAGTTACAGATTTGTGTACGTAATTTTCATTTTATTTATTTATATAATTTTTATGAGCAGGGAATCCCCTTCTTATTTTTGTCAAAAAAAGGAAAATATATATAAAATTATATGCAATCATTTACACCAACAGCCGATTGATATATCCATTATTTGATGCACATAATTTACGGTCGGTATCCACACATACAAATTTTGTTTTGAAATTTGCATAAATTGCTATTTAGACGGCATCAAAACTGATATTTTGTATGCTGGAGTAGGTGCAAGCAATTTAGGACCTACTACATATAAGGTCTCCCCCAAAGCAGGCCAAGACATTTTTTTGTTTTTGGAATCGGCCCCTTAGGAGATTTCTCACATTGAAGAGAAAATCGGTACCAAATAATCTAAGGCCGGTGCTGACAATTAGTTGTCTCAACATAAATTCACTAGGAAATCCGTTTTCGCTATTGAGGTATGGGAGATGGGGAATTTGATGAAATTTTAGAATTTGGAGGATTGTTTCGGCAGGGAAAGAAAAGGCCTTCAATCAATGGTATTTTTCTATATCCCTAAAAGATTGCCCGCAATCAATGTTACTAACAAAGTATAATAAAAGTAAAAATCTGAAATAACACAAATTTCGAGTACAAAATTTACACAATCAATAAGCGGAAGCCGATACTACAAGGCCGCCTCGTCTCATTCTTTAATTAAAGATTGACACCTCAAAAATGCAATCCGTTGTGTTTTTCACTCACTGAACTGTGGTGGTCACCGTGATTTACATATTACATGAATGGCATTTTGGGTATATGAGAAATGGGATCTTGACACAAATATGTTAATTTTCAAGCTGTGAAAAACTGCTACAGTAACTTGTTGATATTCTTTGTATTTCCTGTATTTTTTTGGACTTTTCAACAATATGACCACGGTACGGACTTTTTGAGTGCTGCTCTTACTTTTAAAAAAACCCATAAATATGTTGAATGTCCCCACATTTGGGTTCTAAAACAAGAAGATCACGATGACAAGCGAAAAGCATGATTGTGACTTCAAAACTTTGGCCTCAAATTGTAAGCTCCAACTCACATTGATGCTAATTGAAAATCAGTCATGATTGTGACTACAAAACTTTGGCCTCACATTATAAGCTCCAACTCACATTGATGCTAATTGAAAATCAGTCTTAATCTACTCGACACACAGACGAACCATGATTGTTAACAAGACCAATTCCTTGCTCCTATCACCAAATTTATGCTTTTTATAACCTGATACGTCGAGTAAAAGCTAGCTAGTTGTGCCATCGCTCCAATAATACAATTGTATCTAGTCCACAACCCAAATCTGCTTCACTTATATCTATAGTCTAATTGCTTTGCTTCTTACCCTTACCTTTTCTCTCTTTACTTCTGGCAACCAACAAAAATTTACTGGTAACTAACTAAACCTAAAGAGATTCAGCATCACATGGGAATTACAAAAGATAAGCGATGAAAGCCACGGGCAATCTGCAGTCCTTTTGCCTATTAATAGAATTTATACGAGTTGACCACTAGTATGACGTCGGATACAACATAACAGAAAAAACTGGGCGAACTCAGAAAAATAACCAGAATGAATTGAGAGAAATATGATAACATGCTGAAACAATGGACTAAACAATGAAGCAAGCGACAACAAAATCTTCTACCTAATGGTGATATAATACAAATCAATTAAGTCGTATAAGTTTGGTCTTCATCTTCTGTGAGCAGAAACCTGTTTCATTGCAGTAACTTCAAATGTAACGTCTGTCTTTTTTTTATAGGCACATAATTAAAATACTGCAGTACACATTGCACACTCATATAACTGATCATGTATATCGCAATACACACTGCTAGTCTTAGTACCTGTGAAGATCTTACAATTTGATTGCTGTCGGCTAATTTTCAGGAATTAAAGTGCAATTACACGAGAACTTTATATATATGCTTCAAAAATACAGAGCAGAAATACGCCCTTAAGAGTATTTCACCTGCCATCATTTTCCAGGTCTGAGGATTCATCAGCAACTTGTGAACTGCGGATACCCCAAAAAGATCTGGGCAGCAACTTCTTTTTCGTGGCTGTAAATAGCCAACCCATGTTCCACTCACACATTCCACAACAGGAAATTGTCCAGGCATATCTGCAGAAAATAATATCAATCAGAAGAGGCTACACCCATTTTTACCACAATGGTCTCAACCCCTTATCTAAAAGCTAAATTGAGAATCAAATTTTTAAAAAAGAAGATAAATTCCATTCTTTCTTAAACTATCAACATTGATCCTCGTTCAAAATTCAAATCTACATTCCTTCTCTCTCCCCTTTTCATAAAAAATAGCCCTTAGAAAGCAAACAATATGCTTTTAAAGTTAAAATTTAGCTTTTACAGAATAGAAGTCATCTTTATCTTTGGAATTTAATTTCATAATTTAGTTGAGTGTGCATAGCATGTGCCGCAAAATTAGTAGGTGCATCAAAATTCCGCAAGGTCCCAAGGAAATTGATATGACAGAATTTCCAAGGAGAATCCAATGTTGCCACATCCTCATCCTATTAATCAAGCAAATTTTAAAATCCATCCATATAGAAAGTATATGAAAAATTTGCCGATCCAACACATAAAAACACTTGACTGTACAATTTAAGTAGGCTATGAAAATTAGGTTATGAGTGACATCAGCGAGCTTCATAGTTTAGAAGATCACGATTAACAATTAATAGGGCCAAAAATGATAAGTGTTCAGTGTAAAGATAACACAACGAAAATCATATGATAATCTCCAATAAAACATTGTGTATTTCACATACATTCCACATTTCCTAATAAGGCAATAAACAGAGTTTGCGAGTGAGAAGAGGGGGTTATAATTTGACACAGGATAGACCTGACTATAGACATGATATTTATATCAATCAGTAAGCATGCAGATAAAGTGAATAAAAATACCTCACCCATAATTTATAGTCTTCTAGAGGGTCAGTTACAGTACGTGTAAGTAGATTCCTTTAAATTTCCATATCTACCCTTATATAATAGTAATCATATTTGGCGGGGATTGTAACCGAACTTTCTCCATAATTTGACTAAATTGCATGAAAATACCTTCGCCTTTTCAGTCTTCTCCAAGAACCACCCATAAAGAGTTTTATTAAAGATAAATAACATGAACTACCACCCCAAGGCCCCAACCACAAAGAAATACATCAAAGTATTTTAATGTCTACCGACATTAACTTAAAAATTGCCCTCTCGTCCTAAAATGTTGTCCTCCCCATTTTACCTCCTATGTGGTTTTCTCCATCAGGCCTCTCCTCCCGATACCTCTTTCCTTCTCTCTTCCTGTTCTTATCTCCTATCTCGGTCGTGCAAACCTCCTTGTCATCTCCTCTAGTCCTCTCATAGCCCCAAATATTTTAATCCACAAATCTCTAATACCAACTCTTTAAATCCCTAACCCTCAAATATATATCCACAAATCCCCGACCCTGAAATATTTAAATCCCAAAACCTCAAACTTCTAGATCTCTACATCCCCAAATCTCAACCCTATATCCCTAACCTCAAAATCTTTAAATCCAAAAATTTATACCCAAATTTTTTAATCCCTAAAATACCACATCTTTTCCCCAATTATTTTCACCTTCCTCCACGGGTCCTTGACCTTCACTTCCAACTTTGTCCTCTTCTTCCTCCGCATCTCCGCACACGTCTCCCCAATCAGGTTAATCAAAAGGATATTACGGTTATATTATAACAGTTCTTAATGTTCTTAATGTTGTATGGTATTAGATGCAATAAATTGGTTTGTGGTAGTCTCAATGATAATTTTAACAGCAAACTCGTCTGTTTATCTGCCTCCATCAATGTTCATTTGCATACCCCAAAGTCTAGTTAATAAAAACCAGGAGTTGGTTCACGAAAAAGAAATTGATCGTAAACCAGTGTTCAAAAATCATGCAAAGGTTTCCTATGTTTCATGAAGAACCTGGAAAGCCTCCAATACTTGGGAAAATAACTTCAATACTTGGGAAGACATTCCGTTCACTTCATAATTAAAAAGATGTTTTCCTTGATCAACTTCCAAGAAAGACTGCACAACAAATAAAATTGATATTCATACCCAGGAAACCAGCTATGCTCCGTAGAAGGACGACCTTGATGGGCAAGCCCACTTGCATTATTAACAGTAATGACCTCATGCACAAAGCCATGAGGGTTGACATAAGAATTAAGGGGTCCATCGCTAGACATTACCACCATATCACTCCGATGTGCAATTAAGGTCTGCAAAAATAAACTAACATTACGTTCGTGCATAAGGAGCAACCACATATAAAATCAGAGATTTTCAGAAATAAGTAGAGCAAGAACCGATTGACCTCATCAAGCTTCCCTTACAATTAACTAATTAAGAGAACTGCAGATCACCTAATGTTTACTGTGTTCCTTCTCAAACTAAAGACACAACCTATTTATGAGCCTGAAGAGAATAAATGACTTCAAAGCTATCGCCTACCAGACAATTTTTACAGCGTATAAGATTAAAACTCTTGAGCAACTGGATCTCCCTCTGTAATCTGTAAGAGATTCCATCGATCTCCAACAGTTCCTGCCTTCTCGATTCTGACACAGGAAGTTTACTGGCAATATAAAATGATAAAAGATCCGGTTTTTTTGTATAATCATCCAGCCTCGGACTCCCAATTATCTGCTTCCACAAATCTGTAACATAATTTCATAAACGTCAGCACAGCTCCCATTCTAGAAAAACATAGGCATCTACACTATAAAAGCATGAATATACCAACAAAAGTGATATCCAAACAGTCACAAGGTGAAAGCTGATACCCTGGTCTCAAGTTTCGAGTGATTATCGTGAGTCCGTGACACACAAAGAAGAAATAAATGCATCATATAATGTCAATGTGCAATTGAAATTATATAACTAGCTGCCAAACAAATTGCCTTCGTGTGTAAGTAATAAGAATCTAGGTATTTGGACGCAAAAAATATGATTAGGCCATTGAAAACAGTATTACTTATATGACATATGTACACATACACCCCATGGTTATAGTAAAAAAAATCCCTGCTCAGAAGGGAAAAAACTGGTTAAACTTCAGTCCACTGCTATCAGGCTCTTGGTCACTTTTCCATATTCCAGAAGATCTTGATATGATGCACGGACAATTTGTAAAATTTAATTGAGCTACAAAAGCTCCAAAAAACTTTCATCTCAGCAACAAACTGTCAAATCTCAGGAATAAACTACGTGGATGGGGAGCTTGAGATAAGGTCCTCAACATAGAGGACAGCATGGCAAATCAACAAAAGGATCCCGTAATAGAAGAAATTACGGGAACACATCTTCCAAGCTTCTGTTGAGCTGACTCATTTTAACATTTACCGTGTCCATCATCATCATCATCATCACCACCACCACCACCACCTTATCCCATCAAAATGGAATTGGCTGTCTACCACAACTCAAAATTTTCATTACCACAATCGTGATCCTCATAGTGACTGATTATTCTTAACCTTATCCCATCAAAATGGAATTGGCTATGCACTACAGACACAATTTCCGTTGATGGTCATGGTCATCATCATGACTAATTCTTGATCTAGAAAGCTCTGCTAAAAAAGGACAAAGTTACCACAAAAAGTCTGATAGACACCAATACACAGGGGTGGACCCACGTAGAACTCAAGGGGCGCATGTGACCCCCCGAGATTTTACGTTAAAAGAAATCCCTGCTTCGATCTATTGATATAGTACAAAATTATGGATGTATATTACATATACTGAGTTAATAAAAATAACATAAAGATGTAGTTGGTCAAGTGGTTGTGCATCTAGCAAGAGGTTGTGGGTTCAAATCCCCATAGGACACATAATTATTTGATCATTTTTTTGGAAATAAGGTATCGAGTCATTTTAATAAGAAAAATGCTTAACCCGCCAGGCTTGAACTCTACCACAATCTACCAATCTACCCAAGAGACAAAAACCATGGGCCCGCTTGTTTGGCACTAGTATCTAGGTGTTTTGGGTCCCACCATTTTGTCTCTTGGATGGATTGTAGTAGGATTTCAAGCCCAGTAGGTAAAGTATTACGCTTTTAATAATTTTAAGTATGAATCTTTTTGTGTTTTCTCTAAACAAAAACATTTAAGTTCAATTGAAAACGACAAGATATATAATAGATAAGTTTGAACAAAATTTCACTGGAGTCTTGCTGCATATTGTGCCCCCTCTCACAAAAATCCTGGGTCCGCCACTGCCAATACATATGAGTTGCTGCTAGATTCTAGGCCAAGTCAAGAATGGTCAACAGATGAACTGCAGCCCTGTCCTAAGAACTTGATAAGCGGTTGGCAAGTACATAATTCTACCTTTTCAAGCCTCCAATTAAAATCGAAAAGAGTAGCAGCGAAGAGGCCAAGAGATTTAAGTTTTGCTGCAGAGAACTACATTCAACTCCAAGGCATTAAAATATCTGAATAGCCGCATAGAATCAGAGTCCCATATTATGGTTCAATAAATGACAAGAAAAATCTCAAAGTAACACAAAAGAAACAAATAAATGCAATTCTACATCTTCAAGACGCTTAATGTGTAAAAAGTAGTAAATTTAATGTCAAGCCCCGCTAGCATTGAACGATGATTACTGCATGCAGACAAATGTATATGATGAATGCAGACGAATATATATACTACTCTACATGGCAAAATTGAGGGAATGGAATCAATACCAGCAGCCCTCCGAGCAAGGGCAAATGAGTCATACATTTGGTAGACCCAGTGAGGCCAGAAGGTCATTGGAGCTCCGTACACACATTTCGCACCAATGCAACCCTGTTTCCTTATTTCATGACCACTAGATCCTTTTTCTGGGGAAGAGTCCACTGAGTCCAAACCAAGCTTTTCACCATCGCTTAATCTTTTACGGCGATATTTACCTGATCCCCCTGATGAAAAAGATTTCCGCAGTCTCTGCCTTCTCCCACGAATAAACTCCTCATCGCTACTGGAGGACTCACCAATCCTCTCATATAAACCAGGAGACTCACTTGCTGAAGAACACATTCTCATACATATGTCTGAATGATCACTTCCCGTGCTTGAACCCGACATACATTCTGAATTACTTTCAGCATCATCATATCTCAATTGTTTGGCTGGAGATAGACCGGAAGGCACTACACTAGAAGAACTAAGTTTTCTGGAGTTACCAACTGAAGCCAATTGTCCAAATGCATCCTTTGGAGTTCTTAAAGGAGCATCTTCCTGAACAATTTGAACTTTGGCACATGGCTGTGAAAAAGGAACATTCTTAGTAAACCCTTACTACAACAAATGATCATAATTATATAGTATGAACATGAAACATTACCGCTCCTTCAACATCTATCCACCGACGTCTCAAGCGAAAGCGTTGTTGACCACGAGTGACCACATTTAAGGAGCCATCATCCAATTGTCGATATTTCCGTATCTGGACACAGAGAAAGTACATAACAGATCAGGGGAAACCGATAGTGGAACTGTAAGAAAATAGATAAAGGCAAAACAACAGACAGCCATGACCAGCTATAAAGTGTGCAGTCCCTCTACAACAAGAAATCCTATCCATTCCTATGGTTATTAAAATCCTAGTTTCAAACATTTCAGGCTAGAATTATACGAATATTAAAATTAAAAACCAGGATAATTTCAAGAACTAAGAACATTCATATAAGTATGCTAAAAAAAGCTAAAGGTCTAAAATATCATGGAACCAATAACTATAATTGATGAACTCAAACTTTCAAGGGGATTCAAACCATTTTGAGATCTTCCAAGCTTTTAATACAGACCCATCATTTCATTTCTTTGCCGAGCCTTCATTTTTGTCAACTCATATAGGATATTGATCAATTAAATGGATTAACTTTTAAAAAAACAAGAATTATATCTGTTCACTCCTGGAGTGCTATCAGATCATGTTAGTGAGACCTAATGAGATTAAATGTGCAAATTTGAACAAGGCAGTGAATAACAGTTATAGTTAACCGCATAGACCCCACTGAATAACAAATATAGCTATCAGCCTATCACCCATGCAGGCTAATCAAATTTCAACAGGTTTATGCAGCCCTATCACTGTTAGCATGAATTATGTCTCTTTCCATTTCTTGTTAAGTTTGAAGTCTCCAATGCAGAAAATTTACAAGCTAAATAGATTTACAAGATAAATAGTCAGCAAAATATTTTTTTTTACTAAGTCTAATATTTGAGGTTACTGTGACATGCATAAAGAATGAAGATATTCTTTAATTAAGATAAGCAGTGAGATATAGCAGCCCCACCTCTGCAGTCGTGCCCGTTCTAGCAAAGCGAATTTGCCCATCATCTGGATGCCTGTGAACTCGAACCTAAATCATGCTTGTATGTCATAAACTTTGCTTTGGGAAGGCAAGTAAATCCTGAGATTGTTAGGGATATGTAATGAGGTATTGGTTTTAACATACCACACCTATAGTGCACGGTGCATCAACTTGCCGTAGAGCTCTTTCCACAGCAGCCTTGAATCTAGGTTGTATTACCCTCAAAGGGAGGGTTGCTTCAGGGAACAAAACAACTCCTGATAAACATGAACAGATTGCATTAGAAGATAACTAATGAAATTTACAAAAAAAAAGAGCACACAACTGAACAATTGATGGCATTGGATTGTTCGGTAATTCTTTTGAGACGACCCTTCAAAGTGGGGTCTCTAACAGAAACTTCTGATCAACCCTTCCCTCCCCTCCCCTCCCCTCCACCGCCGCCCTGACGCAGACCATCACACCCCTTCCTTTAGCATGCCGATGATGTTCATGAACCAAATAGAGAAATTTGTTCTGATACCAAGGGATTGCCAGCATAATATGGTCTGTTCTTAGGTTTAAATTTCGAAATTCGAAATAAGATTATGTTGGAAGAGAGTAGGAAAGATATGCATGTGCCTTGACATGGCAAAAATCATGGTTTCACCTCTGTGAAATTGTTGCCTTTGAAATTACATTTTGTTCAACCATAGACCTTTCATGTGAATTCAACCTAGACTGAATGGCATAGGAATAAGCTAACACTATAAGGCACTTCAGATGTTACTGAAGCTGTCAATTTTTTTTGGGACAATAATATTGTAATAAAAATAACTCTGCTGTTATAGCTGACAGCTTCATTGAAGTACAATGTCCTCATGCAGTCGTCCAATAAGCCTGAGAATTAGACATCTTTACAAGACTGCTTTAAAACAATCAAAAGATATAAATTTTGTAATAAAATACATAATACGGCTATTATAATATTAAACAATTAAAGTAAAGATTGCAGTTTATTAGAAGTTCTATGGCCCCGTCCGGTCCTTCTCTAGATCTAAGAATTAGACAGCTTGGAAGATATAAATAATACAATGCAATTTTCTAAGATATACAAAGCTGCGGCAACTTTTCAAAGGCCATTTCCTTATATTAAACAGAATGAATATGAATCAAATTATTGAAATAGCAAAGGGAACGAATCCTAATAGAGTGCCACGTCAGTTGTAGTGGTAGTGCTAGGATGGATGGCTTTACAGTTGTAAATAAAAAACTTATTAACAATTGCTCATGTGTATGCCTACTAAAAAGGTTCATGAACTCGGTTTCGGCAGTCTCTCATAATTTTATTAGTTTCGCTGGGTTTCGGCTAGTTTCGCTAATCTCAGTTCGGATTTCGGTTTCAACGGTAATACAACATACATAAAAGATATTAAATACTTAAATTTATGGTTCTATATAACAAGACAATGATCCCAGTGTTTAAAAATCCAGCTATGACGCAAAATATATTGAAAAGTGTACTTAGATAAGTATTAATATAGGGTTTGGGTTCACTTTTTGGGGGTTTTCTAACAACGAAGGCCTACAATGATCACAATGACAGTAAAAATGGTATTAAAAACATAAGTTTTTAAAGGTTTTAGCCGAAACGATATGGTATGGTTGGTTTGTATTGGTTTCGGGTTTCGTATTGGTCTTCACCGAAACCGATACGAAACCATGGTTTCGGCCGAAACCTCAAACTTGCTACTAAAGGTCATTCAGATCCAAAACGGATCGGATATGGGCATTTTGATTTAAATATTTGTATGTACGAACTACGGATATGATATTAGTTTGAACATAGAAACTCGTATCTGCAATGATAAAATCAAATACAAATACAAATACAAATTAGATATGACAGAAATGAAGACACATGCTAACATGAGTACAAGATAGACAGAGACCTATGTATAGGAAGGATAAACACCGACAGCGAATATGAAAAAACTAATTAAACAAGAATTCTCAAATATTTGCTATAAACAAGTATGCATGCAAACTGAATACCATATGAATATATTAATAAATATAACTAGCCTATCAAAAGGATAAATACCAAAAAACGGATATGAATACTAATTAAACATGAGTACCCGTATATTTGATATAAACAAATATGGATGTTGACTATATATCATACGACTATATGTTTCTCCCAACAAATATATTGCATACTCTACTGGCCTACTATGCGTACATCCAAACGAGCATAACCTTAAATACGCAAAGTAATATATATAATTCTAAAAAATATCATTTTTTATTTAACTCTAATGACACACACATATGGATGCAGAGTGTTTTTTTGTCACCTATGGAGATAGATGAGCTCGTTTGTCAAGCGTATACAGATTACCCAGCACATGGTAGTCGAGAGATTTATTAATTGTGGAAATTCTAATCTCCTGTAGCCATGGACAAAGCTGTCGTTAATTACTCCTCGTTTTGAAATGAGGGAACCACCGATTAACAGGTCATGCGAATCATACGAGCTCAATGTGAAATGTGTGTTTCATTTTATTTTATATTTTATTATCTTTTATCTTTTATATTTTGTTTTATTTTATTTTTAAAGGAAAGGTTTGGGTGCCCCGGGGAGGGGGAACCCAGACCCAGGGACCCTGAAGGGGGGATCTAGGGTCAGTTCCATAGGGGGGCCCAAGCCTAGGCCCAGGTTCCCCCTTGGGGTCATCCGGGTCCGGGTGCCCTTAATGGGGGACCCGGGATCGGGTGCTCCCTCAGGGACACACTAGGTCCGGGTGCCCCCTTTAAGGCACTCGGTAGCGCTTTAAGGGGTGCCCGGGTAGGGTGCCCCTCGGCAGTTTGTTGGTTTGTTTTGTGTTTTTAATTCATTTATTTCTATTCATTATTTTTTTATTGTATATTTTCTAGTTTGTTTTCTAAAAAAAGATTATAGTCTTGTTTGGATAACACCTATCTCATGGGAAAAAAGCACAGATTTCATTTTTCCGCCGAATTGGCCCAATCCTATAAACGGGGTTGTTTGGATGTGTTTTTTGTTGTTTGATCCAAGAGAAAAAACCTCTACTTTGGCCGTATCCGCTGGATAGAAAAAATTAAGTCAAAGCCAATTTCCCCCCAACTTTCACTCGGATCTTCTTGCCTCGATTCCTCTCTTTTATCAAAATTGGCCTTTTTACCCAAAAAAAACTAATAAAAATGAAAGCAACGGTCATGGCAGCCTCCGACGTCCGCCTTGAGCTCCTCTCCAACCAGTCCCATTTCGCCGCCGCCGCCATCTTCTTCTCTCTTGACATGTCCTCCGATCTCAGGCATCGCCCCTCGATTTCATCATCGATTTCTAGCCCATCGCCGTCGATGTCGCCGTATTCAAAAGCTTCACTGTCAATGTCCCCGATCTTAGGCATCTCCCCCTCGATTTCGAGCCCTCCGCCATCGAGCTCTACTATTCAATAGATCACATAAAAACGACCTTGGTTCTTCTCAAAATCTTCTCCATATCATTCTAATGGCTACAGAAATTGAGGCCAGGGGCTTGTTCTTCACCTTCCTCCTTGCTCTTCACATTTGGAGCTCTACAGGTGTGCATCAATGCCAAAGTTCTCATCCTTTTTTATGCATCCCTTTGATTTTTTAGTATTGTAAGAGGATAGAATATGTAGAAGATACTCATATATCCAATCTTTAAGAAATGACTTATAATGATACAAATTGTTTGATTCTAATATTGCGATGGTTTAGTAATCATAATCAATTCAATACACTTTGCGTGTTGAAAAAAAAGATTGATGGATGATTCTTGCTATTTTTTTGCCCTTTGTTAGAATAACTTATCCAAATACTCATTCAATTTGAAAAGGCCCTACATTTTCATCCAAAAGGAATGCAAGTGCATTCCAGGGTATTCTAATCCCAAATTAAATTCTATGAATTTTAATCCTAACTATCCAAACATGCCAAGTGTGGGGATTTTGATGAAATTTTGGCGACATAATCACTAGATTTCGTCGGTTCGTTTGGTGAAATATAGACCGAAGCCTATGTTTCCGTATTGGTGAAGCACGGATGGGAATCCGCGTTCAACAGGGGAGTACGGATCAAAATCCGCATCTTCAATTGTTTTCCTCAGGAAAAGCCATGGGCTTTCTCTCTTGTGGGATCATTCTCAACATTCTTTTTGTTTTGATGTTAAAAGAGCTCTCTTTTGTTCTTGGATCTTGAGCTTGGACTTTGGATAAGAGAAAAGGAGGTCCCTTTTCTCACTTATGCCTTGAATCTTAAAGTACAGGTGTTTTGAGAGATGCGTTCTCTTTCTTCCTCCTCTTTTCTTTGGACTTTTGAACAGGAAGATAAAAGAGATCCAAAAGACTCTTTTATGTGGATTTGATGAAGAAAAGATGATCTTTTAATGGGTTTAAGGGATTATTCATCTTTTCTTTAAGAAAAGAGAGCCCTTTTCTCTTGATTTTGTGAAAGAAAATGAACCTTGGAGAGAGAGAGGATGGAGGCTCAAACCTTAGTATTTTTATAAAAATGGAAAAACTTGACATTTTATCATATGGTCGGCTATTTAGAGCCTTGCAATTTTACTTTTCCCTTTGGGCTTTACATAATTGGCTTTTTGCCTATCTCATATCCATGCGGACACTTTTTGCACATGAACCACTGACTTTAAAAAAATTGGCTTTTTGCCCATTTGTTTTACATTTTCTTACTTTATTACATAAAAAATCTATTTATTACAATTTTCTTCTTTTTCCTTGATGGCCGGCCGGGTTTACTCTGGCTTGAGACGGTTTGGACATGGGCCCACTTGTTTGGGCTTAGCTTGGGTTGGGCTTGAGCCCACTTATTTGGGCATTGATTTTGACTGACTTTTTGACTTTTTTATTTCGACAGTGGGGTGTAATTTTTTATCCCAACAATGGATACTATATCCAATTCAATCTCCGGTAAGAGATGAAAAATCTAATCTGGATACAGATATGGTCCAAATCAAACATATCAATTCTATTGTACATATGAAAAAGAAACCTAGACACTTGCAACAGAGTATGGTGCCCATATCTAACACAGTAGACTTGCCTGACATGACACATATCGGACATGTATCGGTGTACAGGTACGTAGCAAATGTGTATATATAACATTTGTGTTCCGTATGTGTTATAAGTGTTGTAAGCGTGTCATTTTCATCTCTAATAACATATCATTTACGTCTCTAGTAACCTATCATATTAGCATTATATTTTTGTTTTAAAACTTAGTTCATGTATTAATCTTGTTAATGTTACTTATTTTACTCATATTTACATATGTATATATAGTTAATAATTTATCTTGTCAATGGTACTTATTTTACTCATATTTACATATGTATATATAGTTAATAATTTATCTTGTCAATGGTACTTATTTTACTCATATTTACATATATACATCTAGTTAATAACTTAAATTTGTTGAATTAGATTATAGTTATAAAAGTTCAAAAATCTCGTAAGCAATATGACGACGCCAACATCAGTTGGTCATTTTTTGGATCGAAATCAACCATCTCAGCCGTATCGGCTGTCTGAGATAATAATATTGGATTTTTATATCATTTTACAAAAATAATTTTGCAAATTTTTGCAAACTTTTTGAATAAATAGTTCTATAAGCAATCTGATTTAATTTTAAGTACCTAATGATGTCTAGAGATGTTTTAAATATTTAGTAAAAATATTTATAATTTTTTTGACATTTTTTAGAAATTTGAGATGTTAAAATAATTTTTAAAATAAAAACTTGTCATGTAAAGAAAATGATGATGTACAAAGATCAATCTTCGTTTGAAATCTCGTTATCAATAATTAGACGGTCATTTTTTGAACAGGATCATGGTTACTGTTTGGGACTAACCAACATTAACTCTTTAGTTGTTTTTGCCACATATTTCGACATAAATATTTCCATTAGATTAACATGGTTTTTTATGTTTCTCAATTTTATTGATTTCTTATTATTCATGCAATATAAGCATTGCTGCTTAATGTAGTTGTTAATCTTATATTATTAGGTTTTATATACTTATTAATTGTTATAAATGAAATACTTATGGTAATTAAAGTTCGGTACTATATATTTTTATTATATTAGATTAATATAATGTACTATAGAATTGTCATATCGTCATGTCATGTCCTATTTATAAGAAAAAAATTCATGTAGTCGTACATGTTTCGTGCCATAGTTGCGTTCGTTTTCATGTTTCATATGGTTGCACCCTCGTGATTATGCTAACTTAAGCCACTCGGGTGTTAATATACTCACGACAAATGATTGTGATTGTGGTGGCGACATAGTGGAAGCTTAAAAATGGATGGCCATTCAAAGAGAAGTAAATTGAAGTCAATCCAGTTCAGACTATTCACCATTGAAGTCTTTGCATTGTTCTTTCACTTTTTATTTCTTGGTCAGCTCACATGACGATTTAAAGGGTTACATAGGAAAACTTGCTATAAAAAATGGTAGCAGCCCATGAAATTGAAGTCCCTCTAGTTAAGAATATTATCATTGAAGTAGTTATCAGTTGTCTTTACTCTCACCTTTTTTTTACCAGCTCGCTATAGGTGGTTTATGCTTATTTTGAGAGGAAAATTTTCATTAATATTACAAAAATGTTAGTAACACGGATTTACGAAATCCAAGATCCAAATAAAAACATGATAGAAAATATCGGCGTTAAGCAAAGGTACAAGTATAACATCATTATTATTCATTAATATAAATATGGTGCAGTAAAAGCAAACAATTCCAAACGAAAATATGCTAGAAGATACCGTCATCAGATCTAAACATAACCAAGGGTACAAGTAGAACATCATTAATTGTAAAATATGGGACGGTAAACGCAGACATAGGATGCAATAAAATATGCAAAACAAATAATAGTCACCTTCCAGATAAAACATTGGCAAATTCAAGATTGCACCTCCATCTAGAAACGCTAACCTACCATGAGTATCATCAACCTCTGTTGCACAAAAGCAATCATAAGGCCTTCAATTTGCAAAACAGAAAGTTAGGAAAAATAATATATAGAGCATTACCACCAAGATATGTATGTAAGGAGGCCAAGCATGTATCAAAGGTAAATCCGCCAGGTGGACCTGCACCCCCATCATTTCTGTCCCTTTGAAACCAAATGAAACACATATATATTATTAGATTGTTTGCAACGTAGAAATACAACTTAGTTGATTCAATTTGCCTAAGAAAAATATTCAGTTTGCATAATCAAGAATTTAAATTGATATATATGCGGTTTGCTTGAATTGCTTTATAAATAACCATGGACAGAAAGTCAGTGCCCATTCGGAGACCACATTTTATATCGCATTAAGTCCAAATTCTCCAAACAACTAAAAGGCATAGAATGAATGAATGCTTCCTAGCTGATTGCAAGAATAATCGATCAATGGCACCTGCTAATTGGTACCGATCCTGATCATTTTGGGATTTTCCTATATTTTTCTATAAGGAGAATCCAAATATTCGAGGGAATAATCGACCAATCTTTGTCAAGCTTTTGAAGAATCATGTACGTGTGTGTTAATTAAGCTAGAGCTTGCCATAACTGTTTATCTATAACAGTATCCTTTATTGCTAGCTATATATGGAATATGAAAATATATGATGAGTCATATTAGCCTGCAAATAGAGTCTATATAACTATCTACGGGACTTGATTCCTTCGAGTTATACGTTGTAATATATGGTTCTTTGCTGCCTCATTGTACTTTCTGGAAAACAATTTGATTTTAAGTTTTACGGTATTATGGTCATGTGTGAATGTGTTTATTTCACTTTTGCCTATTCAAGTTGTCACTGGTAACTAACCTTGTACATGCGATGGCGTGCCAATATACTAGGGGTCGCTAATATTCTATTCTTTCCTCGAAAACTGAATGATCTAGAAGAAGGTAATGCTAAGTCATATAGAAACCAAGAGGGGAAAGGCACTATCCCTCCACATATTAATACATGCATTTTTAGCCACATCCATAGATCATTGTACAGCTCAAGGTGTTGCAAATTATCTTTTAACTTATTCCACTCCTCTAAATAAAGAAGAATAGACTAATTATCCATTGTACTGGAAATCATAAATGGCACCATTCAAGCTAATCACTACATGCAATTAGGAATTGCATTGAGGAAATTGCATTGGTTGAACTCAAAATTGCATCCTTGGATACCTATTCTAAATGAGTAGATCTTGTAGGAAAAGAATTTTAGAGACAACGATGACTTTCCTTTATTTATTAAAAAACCCGTTGATCTGCTGCCACGTCGTGTTCGATAAGTTACATCCACAATCGAGGAGTTCAAGGTTTTGTCGCAAAGAACTTAGCAAAGCATTGTTTCCAACCATTCAATGCCTTCATCTTTTATCCTGAAAAGTCTTTGGAATTGCCTATCAAAAATTAACTACACATCTATCAACCTTTAACCTATGGTTGGATAAGCACTAATGAGTAGGGCTTAAAATTCTATAAGTTGTCCAAACATCAACAAAACTCAAACCTTTTGCATTCATCTTCATCCATTGCATAACAAAAATAGCAGCATAGATCACAAAATTTAATCCCCCCTCTCCCCCTCTCTCCCCCCAAGAAATTGGATAACGAGGTGGTAAATGGTCTTCATGCTCTGTCTGGCACGTAACTAGGCCAAAATTCCATAAATATCCCTACATTAATAAAAATCGAAACTTGAGGCATTCACCTTTGCCCGTTATATTCAGGCCCAACTGGAATTTCATAAAGTAAGCCAAACTTAACTCCCAAATGCTAACTTTGCCCTATTTGGCATTCATTTTGGAGGTGAGATAACTGCAGGTATCTCAACCCCAATCTGATCTAACTTATCTAAACTCCATTTTTCCAAAACACATCTCTTGTAACATGACCAAAGTTTTATTTTCAAATGGGGTTTGGGGTTTGCAAACCACATTTTGCATCCCCTCTACCTCCACTTTAAATTAAACTCCAATTATCCTAACCCCATACCCAATTAGGGCCTCATAATTTACAGCATCCATTTCAATGATCATTTTACATAACAGATATAAAATAGAGAGTATTTTCTGTTTAGTACATAACTTAAACATCGAGCTAGAAATTCTAGTCACTGGCTCATCAAACTGACACCTATGGCAGCATACAAGAATTACGGCATCCATTAAAATAAAAATACTCTTTGAACCTAGAATTCGCCCATTGCGTAAAAAAGAATCAACCATTCATCTCATACAATGCACTCTAAACCCTAGAAACAAAAGTTATATGACCATTACCTTGATCCAATTGAAACATAGAAAATCAAATTAAGAAAATCAAATCATCGAGCTCAAAAATTACAATCTCTCTGAACCCTAGAAACCAGACAATGAGGTAGAGGTGATACCTCGCAAGAACGTCGTCGTCGTCAGAAGATTCGTCGAAGTCGTCGTCGACTTCTTCGATCTGAAGCTCTTCGAGGTCGAGCTCCCTTATCTGCTCCATTTGACGCCGCTCGTTCTCCGACAACCTTTCGTCATCCATTGATCTCTACGAGCTCCGATCAAGTTTTTAGAAAGAAGAACGAAAAAGCAAAAAGGGGTTTCAATCTTAGAAACTCATGGAAACTACTCGAGCGTGGGCTGATGATAAGCCCCAAAGGCCTTTTGTTTGGGCCTAGATTACAAATTAAAAATAGGGTAAACTGTCCCCAGCCCGCTCAGGAGCCCCCTAATTTTCAAAATTGTGGGCCTAATGTTCAAAGTGTTTATGAAAAAACCTTGGGCTTTTTTTTCATTTAGGCCTTGTATTCCCTAGACACTTGGTTATTACAGGCAACTGCAACAGCTTATAATTTACAGGTGATTGGTTAAATATTACAGGTAACTACGTAGATATTACAGGCAACGGGTATACATGGGTTATGATTGGGCCCGGGGTTTTTAACAAGAGAAAAAACCCAGGGGGTTTTACACAAGTTTGAAGCGGGCAGGGGCTCTCTCACAATTTACCCTATACGGGTGTCCAAACCAATTTAATATACATACATACTCACCCTCACTCGCTCTCTGTGTCTCACGAGGTAACATTGATTCAATCATATTTTACCATTAAGGATCGATGGAGCTCCTTTTCGGGCCTCCGTCAGATGTTGTCTTCCGTTGATCTCACGGTGAACTTAGCTGATTATCCTTCGTTGCGTGTGGGTCTCAATGGGTTTTTGGAGGAAGAAGTGTGGTGAGAAAGCTGTTGTCGAGTACCTGCAGGGAAGTCCCGGGGTGGTTTGGTACCACCGTGGACCTTCCGACGCTTAAGTTAGTGATGAGATCCGAGTAAAGTAACGGCATAAAAGTGTAAAAAATGGCTTACTTGACCCTTCTGTGATAGGGGTTTATATAGCGACGGCAGCACGCAGCAGCAGGCGCGAGAATCTCGCCAGCAGTTACGCTCCCGACGTCACGCCCGCGTAAATAGCGGATCGCCCATTAATGGGAATCGTGATGGCGTGGAATGTGGGACGTTGCTGGCGGAGTATCTGCGCGTGGCGAGATTTGCGGAGCATCGGTTACGCCTGTGAGTGGTGGAGTTAGTCGGTCGAAGGGACCGAGGAAGACGGCCTCGGCTGGGGAGCTTGGAGACGAGAAAGAGGGCCGAGGAGTCTTGATCCTGTGGCAGCTCGGGGCGAGCAGAGGGGCCGAGGAGGCCAATTTGCAGGGGGGCCCGAGGAGGGCCAGCTTGTGCTTGTTGGTCGGGCACGGGGTGGCCTGGTCGGCCCCTGCGGGCCCATTCTTCTGAGTTCTGGGACACGTCGCCTGCCACGCGTCATGATCTTGGGGGTCGCCAATATCGAGCACTATCATTAGCCCCCCACTCTTGTCCCGACCAGATAGTAGTCGGGTCAGGAGTGGATTGCCGGGCCTCCCGAGGTGAGATCCCTTCTATGGTTTCGTCGGGGCGAGCCCTCGGGCCGTCGGTTGTCCTTTCCGCCAGCGAATCAAGGCGAGATCTTTGCCTTTAAAGGAGGTGCGCCGGTTCGTGCACTCTGCAGTCGAAGCGACGGTCTACGTGTCAAGCATCGATTAGTCGATGCGACGTGCGCAGGTCTGCGGCGTCTGATGGGACGCGGTCCAGCGCTGGGCTGCCACGTGGAACGATCGGGGCCGCTGGGCGCGAGGAATCGTTTTGACGGGAGGTGACGGGCGCCGTTGGATGCGGCCGTACGCGGTGATAAGACGGGGGCGGGACCCACCTCAGGGCCCCCAACCTTTCATTTCCCTTCTTCCTTGAGCCGCTGCTGCTCGGCGTTCTTCTTCCTTTGGGATACATGGTTCACTCCCATTCTTCGGGCGGCCCGCGCCGGGAAGAAGCTAGTGGCGTGGCCGAGCCCCCGGCCGGCCTGCGCTCTCCGCCGGATTCTCTGCCGGTTGCAGGGCCGTCCATTTCGTCGACAGCATCTGGTGGTTTCTTTGGCGGCAGCCGGAGTCGTCAGCAGTTGCCCGAGTCCCAGACTGGGGACGGGGGGAAGCGCGAGGGCAGCCCCCTCTCAAGAGGAAGAGGATTGTTTCTCGCGCGCCGCCGTCAAAGGCCCTTGAAAGGATTCCCGTGCAGGAAGGGGGCTCCGTCTTCACGGTTCCGTCTGGGCTTTCTGTCGCCGTCGTCCTGCTCGCCGGGATGGAGGAGTCGGCTGGGGGAAAGCTTCCGTGTAGCTCCTTGAGGGATCAATTGGAGGCCATGGCGCAAGGGACGGTCCAGGTACGAATCCCTCCACGCGTATTTGTTTTGGTGTGCCTTCCCGTGGTTCGGGTGCTTCCTGGTTTCTTATCGGCTTTCTGTCAGGTTCTTCAACACTGCGCCCTTGCCACTCGTATAGAGGCCGAGGGGGCATTCCACGCCCCGAGGCCAGTGGAGGCGTTTCCTTCGGAGGTCAAGATTTTGCGACGCGACCTGCGCCAGGAGAGGGAAAAGGCCGACGTTGTTGCGGTCCGGGCGGAGGCTGCGGAGCTTACCAATTCGGCGACTCGGGGTACCCTTCGTCGTCTGAACGCGTCTCTCCGGGTTGCCGATAGGAAGCTGGCGGATATGGCCGAACGCTTTGCGGCCCTGGAAAAAGAGAGGGATACCAGCAGGGGAGATGCCGAGGCGGCGTTGCTGAAGGCCCAAGTTGCCGAGGCTCGGGCTAAGAAAGTTGTGGCCAAGTATAAGGTATCAGAGCAGTTTTACGCCGAGCTCGGGGAGTATTCTGCAGTCGCGTGGAACAAGGCTCTGGACGCCGTGAAGGAACAGCTTCTCGAGTTCGATGATGGTGAGCTCCGCGCTCGGGTTCCGCTTCCGGCAATGAGGCATTCGGTGAGAGATGGCGAGGGAAGCAGGGTGTGCCCTGGTGGCAAAGTCTCCGGTGGTAGGGCCTTAGGCCGTGGCGCCGACGATGAAGTGGCCAAAGTAAGCTTCCGGGCAGTTTGTAGGGCTGGGGGCCCCCAGAATACCCTTTGTAAAGACATTGATTTTGGCAATAAAAGAAAAAAAAATCCCTGATTCGTCGGTTTGCATTTTGTCTTTTGTGTGTGAAGGACGTTCGTAGGGTATCCTCGCTTGTATTGCCGTGTTCCTGTATCAGGTTGGCCATTTGTCTAGCGATCTCCTGTCGAGTTGACTCCAATCACCAGCCGGCGAGTGTGTCAAGCGCTGCCGCGGAGGTATCCTCATGTATGGCCCCTGAGGTCGATGGGAGATAGTTCAGACTCGGATGAACCTGTTGTCCTTCCGGATGCCTTGGATCCCCATGTATAGCCACAGGGCTATCGGCCGGGCTTTTCTCGGCGTTGTAAGGCCGAGGGAGCTTTCGCCCGTCCGCGTCCTGTAGGCGGTAGGCTCCGCCGGGGATCGCTTCAAAGACGAGGAAATGACCTTCCCACTTCGGGGATAATTTATGAAGCCTTCCTTGGTCGATGAATTCGTTCCGTCGCAGGACTAGGTCCCGGTCTTGAAGGAGCGATGTCTTACCCGGGCGTTGTAGTATCGGTGTAAGGTTTACCTAGCACCCTATGAAAGGTTTGGAAGCATCACATGTCACAAAGATTAAGTTTTTAGAGTGCTAAGTGAACACACAAAGAATCAATCCTAGAAAATTAGGGTTTCATAACTTTAAACCACACCACAAGTAACAAAGGCTAGGGTTTTGAGAGTACAACCTTTGTAGCTCCTTATGCTAGACTCCTTGGCCACTTGAGAGTTGGAAAACGGTTAGCTTGAGGTCTTCTAGCGTCCACGACGATCCACCCGAAGCTCCTTTGTCCAAGCTTGTAACTTCACTTTATCAAGAGAAAGAAATGAAGCTAACACTCTAAACAAGTGGGCAAGACTTGTGTAGAATGATGTTGTGGTGGCTTTTCTCACTTCAAAATCCTAACTTGGTGAGCAATTTGCTCACTAGAGAAATATAGAGAGCAAAAAAAAAGGAGGAAGAAGATGATGGTCTTTTTGAATAAGAGTAAAAGATTATATCTTATGAAAAATGGAAAATATATGTATATATATTTTTCACTTCTCATCTCAAACCATGGTTATGTTATATGAATATTTATTTCACTTGAGTTAAAACAAAAGAGGAAGATTAACTCATGGTTAATAAGTAGGTGAGCATGGTTAGATGAAGAAGAGTGTAGAATCAAGACCATGAATTATCCTTTTCTTTTTATTTTTGTTTTAACACAAATAGAAATAATAATCCATATAAATAACCAAGGTGCGAGTCTTATATTGCCACCATTTTCTATGTATAAACAACCATGAAGGATGATGTATGTATGTATGTGTGCATGCACATCCATATGTGCATGAATCAAGAAAGAATGCATGCATACATCCCAAAAATACAAGAAAAGATTTCTAGTGAGAAACTAATGGTTAAATGATAAATCAACACTTGATTTATCAATCCGGCCATATCACATACGACCCTACCAAAAGCAAGCCGCCCGATCAATATACGATATCTCATACGCACATTTTAACCGGGTCCATGCGCATATCGCATACGCGCACCACAACGTTTCACCTGGACTAGGTAACTCCTTTGTGGGACTCTAAGACTCATCAATACGCCGGCAGTGGGTGATGATCATATCAAGCACCCCTAAGCCGCAAGTGGTCGGCTAAACGTAACGGCCACCCGGGTATTGAGCGATCAGGAGAAAACAAGCGAACCTGCTACAACTCCCGTCGAGCCAACCGGCAACACTACCGTACAGTCCGGTATCTTCGTCAGATATGCTGCATATCGAGCCTAGGGATGGTCACGTCGACCCCAATAACTCAATAAGTCGTGCCGGTGTATGGTCTATAACAGATCGAGAAACTACTGATAACACTTATCAGTGAATCTCAGCAGCCTTGGCCAGGGATTTACTGATATAACCAGTCGAGCACAGCACAGCATCAACTCCCAATACCGGGAGAGACGAAACCCCTCATATCGCTCATCGCCTTCGTGTGTCTCGGGACTGTACCCAACGGCCACCTGTTTGCACGACTCAGTAGAGCCGTGGTAGGGTGGTAATCAAAGTACAGTGGGAGAGCACACAAGACTCTATGACGATCTCGGGTCTACAGACTAACCTGCACCAGTGTCACCTGAGAACTGCTATCCGACGATAGATATAATTCCATATAGGAGTTCTCGGTGAGTCCGTCCAGTGTACCCAGTCAACACTGAGCACCCGTATATGATCTCGATGTCAAACATCGATGAATGTGGGAACATTCATCGCCCATCGTATGGGTCTAGTATCATATACGCTAGTCTACTCTGGTATATAAATGCCCCGTCTCGATATACCTACGACTAGGGACATTCCAGGATATGCTTACAAACTACAGATGTCCCACTAGTATGATCTCCATCATAATCACAGTAGTCAAGCCAATATCCTCAGGGCTTTATCAGCATGTATGAATGAATAAAAATATGATCAAATCAACATGTCAGATAAAGAAGAACCAGATAGCATACTATCATGTCGAGCAAGAATGTACACTGAATATATATATATATATATATATATATATATATATATATATATATATACATGTACAGATACATCCACTATCACATAATGGCCTCTAGGGCATACATATATCCAACAATCGGGTCGTCTGCTGTTGATAGGCGGTGGCTCTGATCTGGGCCCGATCCCTTTTCTCCAACAGTATGTCGAGATTGGTTCGTAGTGCCATGGTGTTTGTGTCATCGTCGAAGTGCTTGACCCGGTGGCTGGGTAGCCCGATCTCCGCTGGGACCATCGCTTCGGTCTCGCAGCAGAGGCTGAAAGAGGTCTCCCCGGTGGGAGTCTTTTTTGACGTGCGTAGGGCCCATAAGACCTGGGGTAGCTCCTCGACCCAACTGCCTTGTCTCCCTTCCAGGCGGGTTCGGAGACCCCGGAGGACGTCCCGGTTAGCGACCTCGGCCTGCCCGTTACATTGGGGATGCGCTACCGCGGCGAACTTCATGAGGATATGGTATTTTTTGCAGAAGTCCCTTACTTTCTCGTTCTCGAAGTTCGTCCCGTGGTCAGTGATGATGCACCTCGGGATCCCGAACCGGTGTATCAAGTTGTTTTGGAGGAACTTGATGGTCGTGGCGGCGTCCAGTTTCCTAATAGGAACGGCCTCGATTTACTTGGTGAAGTAGCCCACCGCGACGAGGATGTATTTATGCCCGCCAGTTCCGGTGGGGAACTGGACGATCATATCCAAACCCCACTGGGTGATTGGCCATGGGGATGTCAGGGCAGTCAGCTCGGTAGCCGGGAAGCGAGGAATACTGCCGTGGAGTTGGCAGCTCTTGCACCTTCTGACCAACTTCAGGGCGTCCTCGTGCATGGTGGGCCAGTAGTACCCCTGGAGTAGTGCCTTTTGGATCAAGGTTCTAGCCCCCTGGTGTGCGCCACCCACCCCTTCATGGATTTCCCGCAGGACGTAGTCGGCTTCGTGGGGGTCAATGCACCTGAGTAGGGGCTGGGTGAAGGCCTTCTTGTAAAGGTTTTCGTTGCTCCGGACGAAGTGGGTTGCTCTGGCCCGGAGGTGGCGGGCGGCCGCTCTGTCCTCCGGGAGCGTGCCGTCCTTCAGGAATTCCACGAAGGGCTTCCTCCAATCCCAGTCGTCCTCCTGCGCCGTGTATACTTGGAGTGTCGCCGCCTCGTCTTCTACACTGGGTCGGGCCAAGGTTTCGAAGAGTATCGACCGCCTATTGTTGGCCGAGTATGATGAGGCCAGCTTGCTCAGGGCATCTTCTTGAGCGTTCATTTGCCTGGGTATTTGTTCCACCTGGACTTCGTCAAAGTTTTTTCGGAGCTTCCTCACCTTGTCTAGGTACTTCATCATTAGGGGCTCCCGGGCCTCGAAGCGGCCAGTTACTTGGCCGACAACTAGGGCCGAGTCGCTGCGGACTCGGATGATCTTCAGCCCCAGCCCGACGGCCATGCGCAGTCCGGCTAGGAGGGCTTCGTACTCCGCCGCGTTGTTCGATACTTTGAAACCGAGCCTCAAGGAATACTCCACCTCTGCTTCGTTTGGGCCCCGGATAATGAGGCCGGCACCGCAGCCTTCCTCGGTTGAAGACCCGTCGACGTAGATGACCCACTCTGGAGCTGAGCTAGGGCCTTCCCGGACGGGATGCCGGGCTGTGAGGGGCGGCGCGGCGCGGAATCTGGCTTCCTGGTAGGGATGGTGCATTCAACGATGAAATCGGCCAGGGCCTGCGCCTTGATGGCTTGCCTCGGACGATATTTTATGTCAAATTGAGACAGCTCCCATCTCCATTTCTCTAGCCGGCCTGAGGATTCCGGTGATGCCAGGATAGCCCCCAATGGGCGCTCAGTGAGGACGGCGATTGTGTGCGCTTGGAAGTAGTGCCGCAGTTTCCGCGAGGTTACCACGAGGGCCAGGGCAATCTTCTCTATGGCGGGGTATCTCGTCTCCGCGTCCTTGAATACATGGCTCACATAGTACACTGGCTTTTGTGCCCCGTCGGCTTCTGGGACGAGTACCGAGCCTGCTGCTTGGTCGGATACTGCCAGGTACAGCGACAGCTCATCCCCTTCCACAGGCCGGGTGAACAGGGGTGGTGTTGCGAGGTGCCTCTTCAGTTGGTCGAAGGCGGCTTGGCAATCTTCCGACCACTCGAACCTCGGAATTTTCCTCAGCGCTTTGAAGAACGAGAGGCACTTTTCCCCCGACCTGGACATAAAACGGCTCAGAGCTGCGACCCGCCCTGTGAGCCGCATGATCTCGACGTTGGTCTTCGGTGCGGTCATGCTCAGGATGGCGTCGATCTTCTCTGGGTTAGCTTCAATTCCGCGGTGAGTGACCATGAACCCGAGGAATTTCCCTCCGGTGACTCCGAACGCACACTTGGCGGGGTTCAGCTTCATGTTGAATTTGCGGAGCACCCCAAACGCCTCACCCAGGCCTTTGACGTGGTCGGCTGACGAGACGGACTTGACGAGCATGTCATCGACGTAGACTTCCATGTTCCTGCCGATCTGCAGCTTGAACATGCGGTTGACCAGCCTCTGGTATGTGGCCCCGGCATTCTTGAGGCCGAAGGGCATCACCCTGTAGCAGTATACCCCCTGGTCCGTTGTGAATGCGGTCATATCTTCGTCATCGGGATTCATACGGATTTGGTTATAGCCGGAGAAAGCGTCCATGAAGCTCAGAAGCTCATGCCCGGCCGAACTGTCGACGAGCTGATCTATGCGGGGGAGTGGGAAGTTGTCCTTGGGGCAGGCCTTGTTGAGGTCGGTGAAGTCGACATACATACACCACTGTCCACTCGACTTCTTGACCAGGACCACGTTTGCCGGCCACTCCGAGTAGGGCACATTCCTGATGAAGTTGGCGGCGAGGAGCCGGTCAACTTCCTCCTCGATAGCCTTCTGTTTGACCGGGGCGAAGCTTCTTTTCTTCTGCCTGACGGGTCGGGCCGTAGGATCAACTCCGAGCTTGTGGGAGATGATTTTGGGGTCGAAATCAGGCATGTCTGCCGGTGCCCAGGCAAAGACGACGGAATTGCTTCGGAGGAACTCGATCAGGTCGTCCTGCTGAATTCCCGTCAGGAGTGACCCGACCTGGACGGTCTTTCCTGGGTCTCCTTCCGCTAAGGGCACCTCGGTCAGAGGCTCGACCGGTGATCCATGGACCTCCTTCCGCTCGTTCCGGGTGTCCAAGGATCCTTTAATGTCGCCACACGCACCGGCACTCTCGGTGTGCTGCTCGGGGGAAAATGCTTCTGTCAGGCCTACCTCCGCGACCCGCTGGCTCCCGTATGCCCGGCCTACCCCATCCTGATCAAGAGGGAATTTTATCGCCAGGTGGTATGTCGAGATATGGGCCCGGAGGGAGTTCAGCGTCGACCTGCCGAGGAGGACGTTGTAGGCCGATGGGACCCTAGCCACATTGAAGTCCACAGGTAGTGTGCGCGTGCGGCCGGGCTCCCCGATCGTGAACTGCAGGGTGACCACCCCATGTGCCGGGACGGAGTGGTTGGTGAACCCTGAGAGGACGTGGGAGGTCGGTCTCAAGTCTGCTGGGGCCAGCCCCATACGCAAAAAGCAGTCGTGGAAGAGGATGTCCGCCGAGCTGCCCGAATCGATGAGTATTCGGTGGACCTCGTATCGGTGAATTTATGCTACGATCACCAGCGAGTCGCTGTGGGGCACAGATATGCCATGGAGATCCTCGTCGCTAAAGGTGATGGGCTCTCGGCCCCTAGCCCTTTTGCTCGGGCGGCCGCCGGAGCCAGTGAGACGGCAGCCAGCGGGGAGACCGACAATCTTAGGCGAGGGTTCGCCCGCATCTCCGTTGCGAGGGAGGCAACAACGGGCGTTTGGATCTTTAGGGGAATCGGTTGTCATGTGGGCAGAGACCGGAATGCCAACTTGTATTTTGTGGAGTTATTGTTTCCCACAGACGGTGCCAACTGATGGAGCTCCTTTTCGGGCCTCCGTCAGATGTTGTCTTCCGTTGATCTTGCGATGAACTTAGCTGATTATCCTTCGTTGCGTGTGGGTCTCAATGGGTTTTTAGAGGAAGAAGTGTGGTGAGAAAGCTGTTGCCGAGTACCTGCAGGGAAGTCCCGGGGTGGTTTGGCACCATCGTAGACCCTCCGACGCTCAAGTTAGTGATGAGATCCGAGCAGAGTAACGGCATAAAAGTGTAAAAAATGGCTTACTTGACCCCTCTGTGATGGGGGTTTATATAGCGACGGCAGCACGCAGCAGCAGGCGCGAGAATCTCGCTGGCAGTTACGCTCCCGACGTCACGCCCGCGTAAATAGCGGATCGTCCATTAATGGGGATCGTGCTGGCGTGGAATGTGGGACGTTGCTGGCGGAGAATCTGTGCGTGGCGAGATTTGCGGAGCGGCGGTTACGCCTGTGAGTGGTGGAGTTAGTCGGTCGAAGGGACCGAGGAATACGGCCTCGGTTGGGGAGCTTGGAGACGAACAAGAGGGCCGAGGAGTCTTGGTCATGTGGCAGCTCGGGACGAGCAGAGGGGCCGAGGAGGCCAATTTGCAAGGGGCCCCGAGGAGGGCCGGCTTGTGCTTGTTGGTCGGGCACGGGGTGGTCTAGTCGGCCCCTGCGGGCCCATTCTTCTGAGTTCTGGGACACGTCACCTGCCACGCGTCATGATCTTGGGGGTCGCCAATATCGAGCACTATCAAGGATCAAATTGGCCAATTTGCAAGATTCATGCTGGCTGCAACTGTATCGCATATATGGAAAGAAAGAAATAGAAGAGTCTTTGAGAATGTCAGGACGCATAAAGTTTTTATGGATGTTGTTATTATTGAGGATGTGAAGCTGTTGATGAGTAAGACGAAGAAATAAGTGCATACTCAGCATTTGATGTTAGTTTGCTGCAGAATTAGAGGATTGAACCCACATCTTAAGTTTTTGAGTTTAGTTATGTCATGTATGCCGAGAGCTGGTGACAATGAGTTGCAAGGAAAAACAGCTTTAGTTAATGTTACACTACAATCTACAATGGTATCATTCATGCCATACAATTAATATAACTACACTGTAAAAAAATATGGTTGGGTTGATCCAAAGCAGCCGAACCACAACAAATATCGGCAGCGTCACAACAAATCCCTAATGAAATGCAACTGAAAAATCCGAAAACATTACAGTAGGTTTTTTTTGGATAAATTACATAACTTTTTGAGCCAAACACTCAAAAATCTGTAAAGAAGAAATAACATGATTTAGTGGCTAGAGATTCACGAATGTGTCTTAAGGGGGCCGGGGCTATCGATTTTGGATTCTTATGTTAGATTTGGACTTTTTCAAAGACTTTAATTTTTAGTGTTATTGGTTTTAGACTCGGATTTGGATTTTGAAATCTAGTGTTATTGGCTTAAGTCCATGCTAAAGGTCTAAATTCAAATTCAAGTCCAAAATGAAAGTCCAGCTCAAATCCAAATCCAACACGAAAATGTGAGTCCAAATCCAAATTCAACAGGAAAGTATGAGTCCAGATCTGAATCCGAAAAATTATCCGACAGTAACAATTGTCCAACTCGTACATTGGTATTCAAGTTCAATAACATCCAATTTTCCAATATTGTATCTCACTATAGATGAACATATATGAGGCCGATTGCAAATTTACTTACAACATAGAGGGCGTAGTCTAAATTGCCATCATCAATCAGTCAATTACCATTCATTAGAAACGAGGGGTTGTTTACTCTCTTTAGAAACCTCCAACACTTGAACGCTGAAACAAAACGTTATTTTAAACAAAACAAATTATTTTGTGTTTTAAGAGTTGACCAGAAGGTCCTAAGTTCGATACTCCTGATATCGTAAGCGTATGTCATTAATTTCACTCTATTTTCTCATGACGCATCTGGACGAGATACCATACTCGTAACACTCTGTATCTAGAAATCCCAATAAAATAAGTGTTTGAACATTTTTCTTTGATTCTATGTCCATTTAATATGTTAAGTAACATTTGTGATCTGATATCAGCTCAGATATCATCTTGAGCCGGCTCAACCATGTTAGAGACGGTTAAAAAGTCATTCCCAATGCTTATTTCTTCTCTGCCTGCATGAGACGGCTTATGATTCAGTTGAGCCGGCTCAACCCCTTCTTGAGACGGCTCAAGGCTACTTTGAGACAGCTCATATTATGCCTGGAAGCTTATATTTTCTTCTCTGTCTCATTGAGACGGCCCAACTTAGATTTGATCGTAAATTCAGAAATATCATGCAAATCTTTCCTTTGTAACCGACCCAATCTCTATATAAACCCACGACTAAAACCCGAGTAAAACCCTAATCCTAACCCTAGCCGCTTATTCTCTCTCTCACGCGCGTGCGCACCATCATCTTCTTCCTCAATGAGCCCTAGCAACCAGGAACCCAACTCCATCGTTTTCATCACCAAGCCGATCATCATCATCCTCTCTTTTCCTTCCCGAGCGTCTACACCCAGGCCGAAGCCACCACGTCAAGATCACCACCGTCATCTCGAAATCTCACGTATTCTTCGATAACAGACAAGTACTCTTGCTCATGTTTTATTGGTCGATGCGACATCGGCTAATCGCTCGTTAAATTCATTAATTTTAAATAAAAAGAAAAGCATAATCTTATCATCATGAATCTTTGATATCATGCTTATTGTGTACATGATGAAACCCTAGGATCCTAGCACACCCATTAATCAACCCTTAAAATCATATATACCTTGTGTTTGGTTAAATGACGGATCTACTTGTCGGATAGTAATGCATGCATATGCATATTCTTATTTATAGTTTTTATGCGATTACGTCATTACCTGTAAACATCGATATGTACGACAACACCTTTGATATGATACTGCATTACTTGTTATATCGACATTCTATACTTGTCCAAATGACATGTAACCTACACTTAGATATGATACTTCTTGATTATCTACACTTCACTGTAACCTGTGAGATGCATAACTTATACTCAGGTGCCGGTATGGAACGACACCGAAGTGTACGTTAGATAGTATGACATCGAAACGTGGTCACTAATTGGAATGCTGAATTACATGTCCTGTAATATTTATTCGTGTTTACATGTTTCCCACTCAGTGATATTATCGTGATTATTCATGGTTCTATCCATAACCTGTCCAGTCAGCATTCGTAATTAGTGATTATGTTTTATTGTCATAATTAAACTTAGAAACGCGGGGTGTTGGAATAGTTTGAGTGTGGGTTCGATCAACGGAATATCAAGAGTCCTATTACCAGTACATTACCATTTGCTGGGGTACCGAGCTGGGTGCGGTACCAATCTATTACATTTTGCTGGAGAGACCGGGTTCGGAACAGTACCAAATCCATTACATTTTGCTGGGGAGACCGGGCTCGAAACGGTACTAATTCTATTATATTTTGCTGGGGAGACCGGACCGGGAATGGTACCAATTCCATTACATTCAGTTGGGCCCATGCTTCCTTACTCCTGGGGCACTACCCTTGGGTTACGAACCTATGATGCTTGACAATTATGCTTGAACTTACATTAGTTTAGATTACCTTTGTAGTAACCATCTAGGACTTGACTTGACCTGTTGATATGCATATTCCCTTATCATTTTTGATGTACCTATATCTTTATATGTGCACGTGGACATTACACGACACCCACATTTTCATGCTACCAGATACACACATACACTTTTACGTCGAGTACTTGTTGTGTGTTCTGACACCCTTGAAATTTGCCACCTCAGATTTAGAAACGGATTCGCCGACATGGAAGAATCAGAGTTATCTTCAACAACTAGCCGAAGAACAGTAGTTTAGTGCAGAGTGTTTTTCTTTCTTTTATTTCAGTAAGTATTTAGCATGTGAGTCCCTTGTGGGACGTAGGATTATTGTACTTTACTGTTTGGATTTGTATTCCTTTGTTGACTCTATTGTTATTCTCTAGATCTTTATTTGAATTTATGGTTATTTGTGGACCCGTTTTGTATTCTTTGTTACTTTATGCAGCATGACTAGTATTGTTATCTTTTGTATATTAGTATGCAACCTGGATATCATCGTTACAGGTTTAGTTTAGAAACTGTAGCGTGACTATGGAAGGATCTTTCCTTATCGTAGGAGCATGACCGTCCTTAGTTACTTTCCGTGTTCCCATATTTTGGAAAGCGGGGCATTACAATACTCGGTCCGTAGCTAGTTTAAGGACGCTGCGGTCCGTTGTTAGTTTAAAGCAATGGAGCCCAAATGCTCTTTTGCTGGGTCTGAATGATCCCAAAATCCTCTTGAGTAGATTTTAGTCTAAAATTAGACTAACGTATTCTCAACAAACATTTAAGTTGATCTTAATCTCAAACGAGATTAACGATCCTTAAATCAAACCAAACCCAAATCTAAGAATATACGGATTTAGACTAATTCACGCCCTACGGGCGACAAAATAAATTAGTCTCCGTATACAATCTACGGGCAACCTAAAAAAATAAAAACACACATGACACGAAGTGATCTTCCGGAGCAGGAGAAATTGGTTATCGCTACGCAGTAATGCAATTAACTGCAGAGGCTTGCGTCTGTAGGGAAGAGCGACCCCGCAATCAAAACCCCCTCAGAAATGAAGGGGAATCTGACGAAATCTGCTACAACGGCCACATCCGTCCAAACCTCCGATACACGGTGCCATAAATCAACTTGGAATCTTCGGAGAGATAGACGGATAAATCCAAATAGTATTTGCCCCCAAATTCAGGCAAGACGATCCATCCCGGATCCGTTCCCGTTTTCGGCGGTAAACATATTCTGTTTCATCTTCATGAGCCGTAAGGGTCTTAAGAAGGTTTTTTCTCCCTATAAGTCGAGATGATCTCATAGGTGCATATTCTTCCTAGAAATCGTGAGGATTTCTAAGTGTTCATAATCTCCGTGAGTCGTACAAATCTCACTCGGGTATTTTTCCTTATGAATCGTGAGAACCCGTAAGTAGCTTCTTTATTTCATTGGCGAATGTGGCCTATGGATGGTGTACAAAAGTCAGTTTGGACCTTCTTATAGGGCAGCGATGGCTTAGAAAACAGGTTTGGATCTGCCGTCTAAGACTTTTCAACTTTATGAGCCGTGAGGGTCTTATAAAGGGTTTTCTCCCTACGAGTCGAGAGGATCCCGCAGGTGTATTTTCTCTTTAGAAGTCATGAGGATCTCCTAAATGCATTTTCTCTTGATAGTCGTAAGGATCTCACAAGAGAATTTTCCCCCTTATAAGTCGAGAGGACTCGTAAGTTGGTTTTTTCCTCCTTGTCGATATTCGACTTTGGAGAATATGGCCCGTGGATAGTATACAAGAGTTGGTTTGAACCTGCTTGTAGGGCACAGTGCTTAGGAAACATGTCGATATCCACGTTGCCTAAGGTTTTTCACCTTCATGAGCCGTGAGGGTTTCATGAAGATGTTTTTCCCTACGAGTTGAGGCGAGTCGAGAAGTTCTCGCAGGAACATTGTTTTCCTTACGAGTCGAGACGAGTCGAGAAGTTCTCGCAAGAATATCTTAACGTCACATTTAACCTCTGCTCTTTACGACAGAGGTCCGTTAGGATCTGTGGTACTAGGTTTTTTGTCCGTTGTACCGTCGCGTTGGCTGATGCATTCTCCGATATGCAATCTTGCTGTTCGAGCAGTCCCGCGATTGTCGTGTCTCTGATCCCTTCGGGGGCTGGACAAGACGTCTTCAAGTAATCTCCCAGGTCATATTACCGTCAGAAGAGCAAGCGTTAGGGATTTTCCATGCCACTTTTTACTTGAGATTAGGCTCAGTTTGGGAGCCCCGATGAGTCATAACCACTCCGTGCTGGTGTGGGATGATCTCTGATAGTCTTTCAGGTTTTATTTGAGTTGCCGTCAAAACCATGAAGCTAGAGATTTTCCTTTGCTTCATTTGCTGGCATTGCGTCTGCTGTAACGAGACGAATGTCGAGGTTGTCTCTAGGTTTTTTGTGAACCGTCAAGCCTTGGAACTAGGGACTTTGCCATAACTCCGATTTGTTGACGTTGCGTCTGCATCCTACTGGAGTGAGAAGAAATGCCGTTGTTGATCTCTAGGCTATCTGTGATCCGTCGGGACCTGGAACTAGGGGTTTTGCCATGGCTCCGTTTTGTTGACGTCGCTTCTGCATCCTGTTAGAGTGAGAAGAAACGCTGTTGTTAATCTTTAAGCTGTCTGTGAACCGTCGAGATTTGGAACTAGGGACTTTGCCATGGTTCCGTTTTGTTGACGTCGCGTCTGCATCCTGTTGGAGTTGAGAAGGAACGCCGCTATTGATCTCTAGGTTGTATGTGAAGCGTCGAGACCTGGAACTAGGGACTTTGTCATGTCTCCGAGGTAGTCTCTAGGTTGTTAGTGAATCGTCGAGGCTTGGAACTAGGACTTTGCCATGGCTCCATTTGTTTTGACCCTGGGGTCATTTGTTGACGTCGCGTCTGCATCCTGCTGGAGTGAGAAGAAATGCCGTTATTGATCTTTAGGTTGTCTGTGAACCGTCAAGACCTGGAACTAGGGATTTTGCCATGGCTCCGAAGCAGTCTCTAGGTTGTTGGAGAACCGTCGAGACTTGGAACTAGGGACTTTGCTATGGCTCCATTTGTTTTGACCCTAGGGTCGTTTGTTGACGTCGCGTCTGCATCCTGCTGGAGTGAGAAAAAACGCCGTTGTTGATCTAGGCTGTTTGTGAACCGTCGAGATTTGGAACTAGGGACTTTGCCATGGCTCTGTTTTGTTGACGCCGCATCTGCATCCTGCTGGAGTGAGGAGAAACGCTGTTGTTGATCTCTAGACTGTAGATGTTGCCGTCGAGACCTGGCTCTCATTTTGATGGAGCATGGTGGGAAAATGTGGTTCCCTTTTTGTTTGTGCCCATAGATTGTATACAGGGGTCGATGTGGACTCACCTGCAGGGCAAAAGTTTCATCATTTTTTATTTCTTTCCACGATGCTCTATCATTTCAGCTTTTTTATATCGCAAAAGTCGCGATTGCCTAATCATTTCAGCATTTTATCGCGGTGCCCAATCATTTCGACTGTTTTTTCTTTTTACTCGTTGCTTTTTATTGCGAGTTGCCCAAATATTTCGGCTGTTTTTATATGCATATATTTTGCTCGTTGATTTTTATTGCGAGTATAAGACTTGATATCTGATACCAATCTTGGCATCAACATCACTGCGACTGGAATATTGCCAGGAGCGAATCATCATTTGCCGTGAGAGGACTTGGAATTGACACCTGTTCAGGTATCAGTATCGCTATGACTTGAATATTTCTATGAGCGAATCATCATTTGCCTTTGCTGATTTGAAAAAAGGTGGCTTAGTAGACAGGGTTAGGATCATGTCAACTAAAACTTTTCGACTTTATGAGCCGTAAGGGTCTCATAAAGGGTTTTCTCCTTACGAGTCGAGAGGATCCCGTAGGTGTAGGTTTTCCCTAGAAGTCGTGAGGACTTCTAAGTAATATTTTCTCTTGCAAGTCGTAAGGATCTTACAAGAGTGTTTTATCCCTACAAGTCGAGAGGACCTATAAGTGATGTTCACCACATGATGACATTCCTCGTCATTGGTGGGACATGGTGGGAGAAATGTTTATTTATGCCCGTGGATTGTATACAAGGGCTAGCATTGTACCGCCTGTAGGGAAATTTGGGGAGTGTGATGGCTTAAGAACAGGTTCAGGTCCCCTATCTTAAGGCTTCTAAATCGTATGAGCCATGAGGGTCTCACAGTGGGGAATTCTCCTTACGAGTCGTAAGGATCTTGTAAGTGTAATTTCTCCTTAGGAATCGTAGGGATCCCTACGTGTGTTGCTCCCTTGTGAGTCGTAAGGATCTCACGCAGGTGTTTTCTCCTCACAAGATTGAGAGGGTCTTACAGGTGTCTTTATTTTAACGAGATTGCGCTCTTTCGGGTTTTCACAAACTCGTCGATAGCCCTGCTGTTTTTACTCACGGCGCTCTTTTCAGGTTTTCATCCGTGCCCATTTCGCTTGTGGACGTACCATTTTTTTTTGTTTTTTTAACAATGAGATTGTGCCCTTTCAGGTTTTCACAAGATCGCCGGTAGCCTGCTATTTTTACCACGGCGTCCTTTTGGGTTTTCATCTGTGCCCATTTCGCTTGTGGATGTACCCTTTTTTTGGTATATGGCACTTAGGGAGGACTTCGCCACCGGGGCAACTGTGCAGCCTACGGGACTTGAGTTGCAGTCTGCGCCGCTGGGACTTGTGGACTTGAATTCCACTGCCGCCGTGTTTGAGGCTGTAAGTGCACGGCGGCGCCCCGGCCGTCAATCCGACGGCCAAATGCGGAAGCGGTGATAAACTTTAATTTTGCGAACTTAGCAAACCGGCACCACCGCGCACTAAACACCCGGATCGGACCATTAAACTAGTTCTAGCTAACTACAAGACGGGTTAGAGATATACCGAATGATCCGAGTCCTCCGGTCTTCTCGTCGTCGTCCCGATCTTCTGCGGAAACTCCGGTCGTCGCCTCCTCGCCGGAAGGGCACCACATCGCCTGCATCTTTTACGGGCTCCCACATCAATACCGAGGCAACTCGGACGCGAAGTTGGCTGGCCGACGCGTCCAAGATTTGCTGTAGAATGTGTAGGGTTGAGCCTATGTCTCATTTGGGGTTTGTTGCCTTTGAAGATGATGGAGGAATCAAGATAAGAAAAATGGTGCTTGCATTTTTCTAGCATGAAATGAGATCAAGAATGCCACACTCTCAAGAATGAAAAACTCTTCTTCTCTTTTCTCAAAATGAAAACCTTATTATGTTAGAATGGTGGAGGAAAGAATACATAAGCAAGAGGGAGGTGAGTGTAGGAAAAGAGAGAGGGTGACCATATCCAAACATCATCATAACTAACTCACATCAACTACTAATCACCTCAAATCAACAAAAAGCAAGTGATGATGATAGATAAGAATGGTATCAAAAGATACTTTCATAATCTCTCATCTTACAAATAAACCCTCTACAAAATGTTATTTGCAAACTTGCAAATAACACCCTCCATCGAAAAAGTCCGGCCGGGAAAGAACAAAGGAAAACCGGCCGGAACGGAATGCAAACTGGCAACTCCAGAAAACTGGTCCCGTAATAAATTACAGGAAAACCCCGATACTGTGCATACACACCCGCATCTGTATTCCGTCCGGATACAAATGCAATGAGACAAAATCTACACTGTACTATACTAGGATCCGGCTTAAACCAAAGCCGGCTAGTAATATCCGTCCGATCCTGATCCGTGCAATACCCCACGTATCTGATCGAACCCTGCCATATAACCATACGGCCACTAGTACTAACCGTCCGATCCTGATCCGTGCAATACCGCACGTATCTGATCGGATCCTGCCATATCTCCATACGGCCTCTACAGCGTTTCGCCCGAAAGCTTGAGTAACTGAAAGTGTGGTGGACTCTAAAGACTCGTCAATACTATGGCTGTGGATTTAACCACTAGCACGTCAGAGGTATGAGCCAATAAGTGACGGGCCACCAGCTATTGACCAAAAGGGACGTCGATGAGCGAACTCATCCTGACACCCTACTGAGCCTGTCAGTGACAATATCCGTACAGTCCGGTCCGTTCGTCTATGAGCATCGCATGTCGGGCCTAGGGGGTTGGTAAAAGTCAGACCCCAAAAGCGGTACAAGTCGTGTCGGAGTGTAGCCCAGAACACCCTGAGATACTACTGGAATACCTACCAGTAAATCTCCTGCCTTGGCCAAGGACTTCGTGTAATGGCTCTCCTAGACACAACGCGACCTCACCCCCAATACCGGGAGAGACGAACCCCTGAAGATCCGCTCACTGCCTCCATGTGGCTCGGGACTGTACCCAACTAAAACCTGTTTGCACGACTCCTTTGAGCCGTGGTAGGGTAGTAATCAACGCACAGTGGGAACTCATACGAGACAAATGACGATCCCCAGGTCGATGAACTAACCTGTACACATGTCACCTGGGAACTGCTATCTGACGTCAGGTATAAGACCAACTAGCATGTTCCCGGCGAGTCCTGTCCGGTGTACTCATAACCCAATGAGCATCTGTATACATCTTAGGTGAACCAACTGACACCAGTGGCTTGTGAGACCGGCCACCGCCCCTCGTCGGCGTCTCGACTGTATACACTAGTCTACTCTGGAGAATCGATGCCCTGTCTCGAAACTCCCACGACTAGGGACCTTTTAAGGATGTGCTTATAGACTCCAGCTCTCACTTATATGATCGCCCTCATACTGCTGGCAGTCAAGCAAGAATCCTAGGGGCTCTATCAACGTGCAATAGCGACCTGTCAGGTCACCTAAAGCAGTACATGATGATAAAGGTAAACCAGATAGCAAACTATCATCTCGAGTAAGACTGTCCTACCGGGATAGGTCCTCCCTCAATCATTGCAATCACGTGCCTGTGATCCAATAATTGACTCTGAGGGTACTATCTCCAACAATCTCCCACTTGCACTCAAGGCTAATTATTGCGATGTCGCATACTCACAGCCCGTGTGATACCGAACACCCAACTCCTTTACTAGTCAGTCTCACAAAGCTCGTTTGCGAAACTATTGCGTTCGAGGAATAGCCTCAGTGAGTGGATCCGCTCTGGTGTTTCTTTCTATGTCTCTCTATATCTCAAGTTCGCGAAGAAAGCCATCTCCCGAAATGAGCAATACCCGTCTTAGAATGTCTGGATGTCTGATGGGACCTAGCTCATAAATGAACTCCAAATCCAAACTTCTTAGACTGTATCGTCAACTGAACTTAATCAGTATTCTGTGCCATGCCACCCTCAGTATTGCCTTGGACCACCTGTCCAAAATACTGCCCCTCGTCAGAAGGAAAACTAAAACTTTGACAATCATCCTGTCGTCCATGTCACCTTGGAAGCCTGGAGTGATAACCGTCTCCAAAAGGAGGCAGCCGTTATCATATCCCTAGAACATTCAATTATGTTCTAAAACTGCTTCCGACTGTTTCTCCAGGATTGGATCAATGTCAACTTATTGCATCTAGTGCAAGAACAACATCTGGTGTGGTACTTGACATCTCATGATTGACTCAATTGCCTAAGCAAGTGATCTGCCAATCATGCACATCCCTCTCTACTTTAGTCTATAAGATACCTTTAGAGAGGGTGACTCCATCACCTGCAGGTACACTACCGTGCCAGGAGTCGTCCATTCTAAATACTCTTAGAATGCTGTCTAAGTACCCAGATTGGGAAACCACCCAAATCCAGATCTAAAACCATAGATCTAGTAACCAGTATGTCTGATATAATGTCCAAGTCCCATGTGGAGAAACCACTGTGTGTGACGACCAAAGTATAACCGATCGTAGTATAGGAATATCACTTCCTGCTTGTGTATGTCATCAAATACCAGGACATCACACCCTACTACCTTCTCAACAGATCCATCCTCTATTCTGATGAAGTCAAACCTATGACTGTCATATCAGAAATAAATGATCTATCTCCGCTATATCTGCTTTAGTCTATAAATAGACATAAGCCTGATGTCCACCAATGCTTCCGCTGCTCCCACTGATTACGACAACCCCCTGGCAGAGTCATATAGACGTCCACTTCTAAAGCTAGTTTAGAACGACGCTATACTTATCCTCCTGCCGGGTCTCGCAGTCTGGAACAACAACAATGGTAAGTGTGGGTAAACAAGAACTTCCCTGTCACCGTCCTTGAGGCTACCGGAGTACCTCTCGGGTGCCTGAAGTTACCCACCTTATCTGCGGAGTGGCCAATGGAATGTCAAATCAGATTGAATCTTTAGGTTCCTTATCAAATCTTCAGTAATCGTTTGCGATTCTGGAATTACTTCCAGTTCTACCATACTCCCACTACTGTTTTTGAAAAAATCCATTTTTAATAAAACTGTGGCGAGTCTAGAACAATATTTCTATTGATCTGCCAAATGGTAGAAAGTCAACCCTCGTCATAGCCTGGGTCAACCCATAAACAACCATTACAGAAACGTGCCTTGAGTTGTCCAGTGTCTGGTTTTAATCATAAGCCGGACAACTTCCCGTACCTTAACAACGTTAAGATATGAACTGTTCTATATCCAATGTAGAACCAGAGGCACTGATTTAATTTAACCAGATTCAAATCATGCAGCTGTCTCCAGTGCATGTCAACTAAATGGAGAGAGGCCGATCAGCGTTACTCAACTTAGGAATGCTTCCAATTATGAGTAACCTGAAAGAGAAGTAATTTCTCTTTATCATTACCATCAACTGAATACCATACACAAGTATCTACATCTTCGATCACTTTGAAGAATCCCGATACTTGCTACACCTGGTTCTCTACTCTATTCAAATACCTATAACTCCTCAAAACTCAGACCCTGTGTTTCTACGAAACACATGTCTAAGAACTAGAGAAGTTAAAAGTAAACAGAATATAGTATGAGGACCAACCCCTCTGTCCTAATGGACACTGGACAACATACAATACTCTGTATGAGTCCGCTGAGTCTAACAACTCTTTCACTGTGTGTCGTAGGTTGAAAACTGTACTTATGGTTAAGAAGAATTACACCGCTGTTTAATGCTCCTTACCTAACCATCCACTGATATAGGTAAATGTCATCGACATAATATCAAAAGGTATATCTCACTCTATGAAAATAGATGTACAGATATATCAATTTGAAATTGGTGCACAACAGCGGATATTCAAAACCAAATATTTGCCGACCGGCAAACAGCCCAGATGATCTCCTCAAATATCATCGATTACAACGAATCCCGATATAATGAGGATGATCACCCAATTCCCAATAACTTATTCCCACTCATCATCTGTAAAACCATACAGATGTGAGAATCAAACCTGGTAAATACATACCCTGGAGCAAGTGTCTAATCGGGAAATCAGTTTTCTTTTAACAGTACACAGTTGAACTAAAACATTGAAATGTTTCGATGGGGTATCCTGGTATTCCTAGTAATGCTCTACCATTATCCAGATTCACAACTATAACCGTATAATTCTTTGCCACCTCTCCAAATCCCTTTATATGTCTTTAGTCATTACCTTCTGCACACCCCTTTAGGCCAATTGGTTTTCTTCCTTCCTTACCGTTCGTCACCAGCCTATGGTTTGGAAGAAGACTATCCAATAAGCATAATGGGTGTACTGTCCTAATCCTAGGAGGACTCGCAACGCGAGAGAAGGTGAAGATAAAAGATACCTGAATGTACTTTATTCCTATTTCTCCTGAACCAGGATCCATCCCCGAACTGGAACAAGTTCCTTTCGAGTTCGTATATAACCATACGATGGATTATCCAATAAACTGGGATCTTCGTAGTGATACGGAGTGTCCTGGAGAAATACAAAGGTGATTTAGGATTGGCGAAGAAATACTTGGTTTGGTCGTGAATAGCAGTCGCAATTTACTTTGCCCTCTTACTAATCCTTTGCTTTGTCTGAACTTAATACCTTCTGTACACCGTTTAGGCTAATTGGTTTTCTTCATTCCCTACCGGTCGGCACCAGCCTAAGGTTTGGAAGAAGACTATCCAATTTGCGTAATAGGTGTACTATCTCCTAAGCCAAGGAGTACTCGCAATCTGAGAGAGAAGGTAAAAGGAAAAGACAACTGAATAGTCCTATTCGTTTTCTCTAGAACCAGAAACCATCCTCGAATTCCTTCGAGTTCGTATATAACCATACGATGGTTTTGTCCAATGGAAGTGGACGTTCGTAGTAATACGGGGTGTCCTGGAGAAAAGGGTAAAAGTAGGAGTGGCAATGAGGTCTGCAACTCTGACAATCCAAAAGCCAGTGTTAAAAAGGCTCGGTCAACTTGGTCACTGAGTCATAGTCTAGGGTCGGGTCAATGGTCGCTGCCAGAGAGAGAGAGAGAAAAGAAACACTCAGCGTGCACTCTAACCTAGATCAGAATAGTTACCAATTTATCTAATCTGGAAACCTCCCACTGTACCTCAAATTCTCCTCCAAACCTGAAAGAAGAATTAGTCGGGGTCACCCGAGGAGTAAACTAACTCATCAATGGGAATCGGGATCCAACTATCATTGCATGATAACGTGACGGAATCCGCTCACGGTATCACACTCCAGAAGGTATGCGCATATCTGGCAAGTTTCAGTTCTTTTGAAACTCCCGATGTGATTTCTGCCCCATGCTCTTATGACCTTGACGAAGGTCAACAAATCATAAGTCACATGTCAAGTTCCACCCGTCATTGTCCAGGTTAATTTGAACCCACCCGTACAAGCCCTTGACGAAGGTCAACAAGGCTATATGACTGTCCTAAACCAACACATCTATCTATGCAGCAGAAAGGCAACAAGCAGCTACCATGCACTATGCCTTGACGAAGGTCAACAAACATAGCATGAATACTACGTGCTACCTGTCTGAAACGACGGAGGGCTACGAATGGTTTCTGGCGAAAACCTTTAACGTAATGAACTTGATATCGTTGAAGGAACGGATAGCTTTTTAGAAAATATAGTGACGAAAACCTTTACTAAAGAGGTCACTCCCGGTGAAGGGATCTCGGCTCTTTCCCCGTAGAATGGGGTGCAGGATATTCCAAATGAATACCACGGTGCAAAGCAAAAGTAATCGGCTATAGTGAAGTTAATGCCCTGACGCAAACTTCTGTCCAAGGGGTCACTCCCGGTGAAGGGATCTCGGCCCTTGCCTCGTCGACTGAGGAGCAGGATATTCCAAATGAATACCACGATGCAAAACAAAAGTGAACGTTCTTGCAATAACAACTTTTTGAAAAGTGTTCCAACAACATCAGATTAGGTTTGTTTTAACTTGCATTGATCCGAATCAACGCAGTCCCATCAATTGATCACACCACAAAGAACGAAAATATACTGATGTACGTATATGCCATCCGCATTCGCCACTGGGTCCCGTCATTACCCGTTAGGTTAGCTAACTAACGGCAGAGCGGGGACTGGACTAGCGCGGATGTAAAACATATACAACATCTACTAATATATATACCAATATATTAAATTCGCTCAAGGCGTGATAAGAAATGCAACATCACAGAAATGAACAGCATCACAGAATAATACAGATATCTGGGATCCCCGGGTTTCACAGAGCCACTACTGAAACCCGACGTTCCCCTGGTCGTGTGGATAGCCTGTGCAATGAAATCCTAGACCCCTACGGGCGCGGCAAGCTACCCGCCAAAACCTGAAGTGAGGCAGCCCCCTTCAGCACCGTGAATGGACCACCCAGCACTTCACGGAATCCGGTAACTTGGGCACCCCTCCTGGGTCAACCTGTACCCCCTACGAGTGCGGCAAATAGCCCGCCAATCCTAGAGTGAAGCCCCCTCCGTCTCAATGCCATGAGATGCGGGCTTGTTGCCCTCTAGAATCCGGCTATCCGTGCACCCCTCCGCGGGGTAATCCTAGTACAGAAAGTAAAATATACATACAACGGGTACATCGACCGCAACCAGGTCGTGCCCCAAAAGAATAATACAAACAGGCAGTGACGGCAGTCCACATGTCGGACGCTCGCCCCGCAATATCAAATGTACATAATACAACAAAACTGTACTAGCATTGCATCCAGGCTATCCTCCACGACCAATCCGCAATATCACAGCAAAATCACAAAACATCAACGTGAAAGTCACGTTCGCAAATCCGTCTAACCGGGCTATAGCAATTAGACCGGATTTACCGATCGAGTGACATTCACGGTCGCAGATATAATGTAAATACTGTGAAATAATGTGTTTAAAATATCCGATCGATCAAAAATTAACAAGTGGGCCCCCAAGCAATACTGTAGCACTCACAGAAATTCTGGGCCCAAGTTTAATATTCCAAAACCCCCAAAATCAGCCCACAAGCCCACTGGAAAATTTCGACCCATTGATCCCTCAAACCTGCGGCGGAACCGCGGCAACAAGGGGGGTTTTGCCGCGGTTCCGCGCTCCACCTGAGAGATCACTGTCTCGAATTTTCCCAGAACTCTTATAACTTCTTGTACATCAGTTTTCTACAACCTGAAAAATTTTTGGACTTCAAAAAATTTCGACAGAAAACTGATGTGAGGAAAATGTGGTTTTTTGGAATTTTGGTCGATCGGAAATGCAAACACATCAAACAAAGCTAGACGAAGTTAATGGCGAGGCTCTGGTACCACTGTAAGTGCACGGCGGCGCCCCGGCCGTCAATCCGACGGCCAAATGCGGAAGCGGTGATAAATTTTAATTTTGCGAACTTAGCAAACCGGCACCACCGCGCACTAAACACCCGGATCGGACCATTAAACTAGTTCTAGCTAACTACAAGACGGGTTAGAGATATACCGAATGATCCAAGTCCTCCGGTCTTCTCGTCGTCGTCCCGATCTTCTGCGGAAACTCCGGTCGTCGCCTCCTCGCCGGAAGGGCACCACATCGCCTGCATCTTTTACGGGCTCCCACCTCAATACCGAGGCAACTCGGGCGCGAAGTTGGCTGGCCGACGCGTCCAAGATTTGCTGTAGAATGTGTAGGGTTGAGCCTATGTCTCATTTGGGGTTTGTTGCCTTTGAAGATGATGGAGGAATCAAGATAAGAAAAATGGTGCTTGCATTTTTCTAGCATGAAATGAGATCAAGAATGCCACACTCTCAAGAATGAAAAACTCTTCTTCTCTTTTCTCAAAATGAAAACCTTATTATGTTAGAATGGTGGAGGAAAGAATACATAAGCAAGAGGGAGGTGAGTGTAGGAAAAGAGAGAGGGTGACCATATCCAAACATCATCATAACTAACCCACATCAACTACTAATCACCTCAAATCAACAAAAAGCAAGTGATGATGATAGATAAGAATGGTATCAAAAGATGCTTTCATAATCTCTCATCTTACAAATAAACCCTCCACAAAATGTTATTTGCAAACTTGCAAATAACACCCTCCATCGAAAAAGTCCGGCCGGGAAAGAACAAAGGAAAATCGGCCGGAACGGAATGCAAACTGGAAACTCCAGAAAACTGGTCCCGTAATAAATTACAGGAAAACCCCGATACTGTGCATACACACCCGCATCTGTATTCCGTCCGGATACAAATGCAATGAGACAAAATCTACACTGTACTATACTAGGATCCGGCTTAAACCAAAGACGGCTAGTAATATCCGTCCGATCCTGATCCGTGAATACCCCACGTATCTGATCGAACCCTGCCATATAACCATACGGCCACTAGTACTAACCGTCCGATCCTGATCCGTGCAATATCGCACGTATCTGATCGGACCCTGCCATATCTCCATACGGCCTCTACAGCGTTTCGCCCGAAAGCTTGAGTAACTGAAAGTGTGGTGGACTCTAAAGACTCGTCAATACTATGGCTGTGGATTTAACCACTAGCACGTCAGAGGTATAAGCCAATAAGCGACGGGCCACCAGCTATTGACCAAAAGGGACGTCGATGAGCGAACTCATCCTGACACCCTACTGAGCCTGTCAGTGACAATATCCGTACAGTCCGGTCCGTTCGTCTATGAGCATCGCATGTCGGGCCTAGGGGGTTGGTAAAAGTCAGACCCCCAAAAGCGGTACAAGTCGTGTCGGAGTGTAGCCCAGAACACCCTGAGATACTACTGGAATACCTACCAGTAAATCTCCTGCCTTGGCCAAGGACTTCGTGTAATGGCTCTCCTAGACACAGCGCGACCTCACCCCCAATACCGGGAGAGACGAACCCCTGAAGATCCGCTCACTGCCTCCATGTGGCTCGGGACTGTACCCAACTAAAACCTGTTTGCACGACTCCTTTGAGCCGTGGTAGGGTAGTAATTAAAGCACAGTGGGAACTCATACGAGACAAATGACGATCCCCAGGTCGATGAACTAACCTGTACACATGTCACCTGGGAACTGCTATCTGACGTCAGGTGTAAGACCAACTAGCATGTTCCCGGCGAGTCCTGTCCGGTGTACTCATAACCCAATGAGCACTTGTATACATCTTAGGTGAACCAACTGACACCAGTGGCTTGTGAGACCGGCCACCGCCCCTCGTCGGGGTCTCGACTGTATACACTAGTCTACTCTGGAGAATCGACGCCCTGTCTCGAAACTCCCACGACTAGGGACCTTTTAAGGATGTGCTTATAGACTCTAGCTCTCACTTATATGATCGCCCTCATACTGCTGGCAGTCAAGCAAGAATCCTAGGGGCTCTATCAACGTGCAATAGCGACCTGTCAGGTCACCTAAAGCAGTACATGATGATAAAGGTAAACCAGATAGCAAACTATCATCTCGAGTAAGACTGTCCTACCGGGATAGGTCCTCCCTCAATCATTGCAATCACGTGCCTGTGATCCAATAATTGACTCTGAGGGCACTATCTCCAACAGAGGCGACATATTTAGTTTATGGACATTACGGTCCATTGTTAGTTTAGTAGTTTAGGGACATCTCGGTCCGTTGTTAGTTTAGGGACATCTCGGTCCATCTGTCGCCGTGTTTAGAGGCGGTGGTTAGTTTAAGGACATTTCGGTCCGTCTGTCGCCGTGTTTGGAGGTGATAGTTAGTTTAAGAACATTTCGGTCCGTCTATCGCCGTGTGGCGATGGTTAGTTTAAGGACATTTCGGTCCGTTGAAAGGTTTCGTTTAGCAGCCTGTCTATTAGGTCTTTTGGCAGCTATGAGGATTTTGGCACCGGTCCTGCCCCTAGTTTCTCTGCGTTGCTTTCAGACGCCGAGGGAGCTTCTTTGCCATTTAATGACGGATGGGAGACCATGTGGCAACTTGCCACATAGTCTTCGGTTTCTCCCGACGAGCCATTTCCCTCATCATCGTCACTATCTCCGTTCTCAATCATATGGTTGAGAAACTCTTCGAGGGTGACTGGAGTCCGCGCCTTCTGGTTGTATTCCTCCAGCGCATCGATGTACCTTTGCAGGTCTGTGCGCTTGTCGTCAGGCTGTGTGGGCTTCTCGGTCTTCTTCTTTGCCTTCGAAGGCTTGGCCTGGAAGTCTTGCCCATCATTACCAGTTTTCGGTGTTGGGCACGGTTTAAGCATCCCCTTAATGATCTCAGGCTCCAGTGGGCTTTTCCATTTGATCGCCGGACATGCTTGAAGATCCTTCAGTATTCTTTTGGTTTTAGCCGAAAGGACAACTTCCTACGGAGCTTCTTCCACAAATGACCATGATGCCCTCGGCGCATCCACCTTTTAAGGAGCGTGCCTCCATGGTGGGTTCACCCTCCAGTTCTCGGACGGCGCGAATTTCCCTTGGCGGTATTGGTCCTCGACCCAGTTCTTGAAGATGTAGCAATCTTCAATGGGATGGCTCACCATTCGGTGATAGGAGCAGTAGTTGGGATGTTGACGTCACCGGGCTGTGGTGGACGTTTCGGATCCGACAGAGTAATAAGTCTGTTGCGCATTGCCAGTTCGAACAGTCTCCTCGTTTTATCCCGGGGAAACGAATAAGGACGTTCTAGCTTCTCTTCGAGGGATCGGCATGGGCGTGTGTCGCTTTGGCGAGCAACCGATTTTGGGTCACTCAGTTGCTGTTGAGTGTTGGCAACGAAGGCCACGTTCCTTTTACCCTTTGCATTCCGAGGGTCCATTTTTGAAGAGGGAGGGCCGTGGCCCATCTGGGCCATTTGGGCCAGCTTGTCGAACAAGACCTGGAAGGTGGTCGGTTTGAAGAACATAATAAATTGGGATATAGTCGCCTGAGAATCAAGAGTCCCTACGAACATGCCCACGACAGGAGCTTCTTCTATGCGTTGTTCGCACTTTGACCATAGGTTCTGCCACCGACGTATTGAACCCAGGTCTCTCCTGGCTTCACCATGGCATTGATTAATGTCGTGATTGGGGTGCGCTCGCTTGTGCTTGCGAACCTCTGTGTGATTAGTAATTCCATTTCCGTGAATGTTTATTTGGGAGCTCGGAGTACCATTCAAATGTTATTTCCGACAAGCTTCCAACAAACTGGTGAAGCAGCAGTTTGTCGTCGCCTCCAGTATTACCGCACAAAGCTCTGAATTGAGCAACGTGCGGGTGTGGATTGCCCGTACCCTTATACACATGGAGCCTAGGGATTGTATATCCTGGCGGGTACTTGATTTGATCGTACCAGCCTAGATAAGGTCGCCGAGTTCTGACGACTTGGCTGGCCGCTTCACTCGCTTGATGAGCTCGTATTTGTTGAGCTATGCAGTCATCAAGGACAGCCTTGGAGATCGTTTCTTCCTTGTCCGTTGAGAAAGCAAAAAGAAGGTTTGACGTTTCCCCCCTGTCGTCCTCGACGATTATCGGAGGGTCTTCAGCTGGAGGTTCTGGTTGGGTCATCATCTCAACCATGTCTTGAAATAGAAGCACCACTTGCTTTATATTAGCCGCTTGTTCTGCGGCCTTCTTATCCTTTCTCTCTAGCACCCTTCGTAAGAACTCCGTATCGGTCTACTGCTCCTGGCGCTGTTCACTTGCCGATTCCGGACTCTCTTTTTGCCCGGTGAGTGCGGCCATTTTCGTCAGCATCTCTTGGAGCTTTTGTTGTTGCTCATGAGCTTTCGTCAACGACCGAGTTTACGGCCGATGACTCACAGAAGCACGACTTTCCTCTTTTCCGGAAGCCATATACACTGTGTGCACGATCATGCCCCCAGACTTGGGACGTTTGGATACAACACCTTTGGGATTTGCTGCCGGCAGTGGTAGATTCTCCGGCCTTCTCTTTTTGTGCGAGGCCGAAGTTGGAGGGGCTGTTGCAACAGGCACCCATGTGGACGAGGCCTTCTGTTGTATGAAGAGGGATGGTCCTCCTCATGCCGATTCTTTTTTTCTCTAGTCGGCGAGAGTAATTTTTGTCAATTACAGAGTTTTGGACTTTCCGCCAGACCCTGCGGATTTTGGAGGACAACCACTGAGGGGGCTGCTCCGGCTTCACCTGTGTCATATTTTCAGCAGGCGGAGGAGACTTCTTCAATACGGCGCTTGGGGAGTGTTCCCCTCCGAAAGACGGCGACGACGACGTGAGGACGTCTTGCCTGAGATTCGGGGAAGATGCTATTTTGTTTTATCCGTCTACCTCTCCGAAGATGCCAAGTTGATTTATGGCACCGTGTATCGGAGGTTTAGACGGATGCAGCCGATTTAGCAGACTTCGTCAGATTCCCCCTCGCTTGAGGGGTTTTTGATTGTGGGGACGCTCTTCCCTGCAGGCGCAAGCCCCTGCAGTTAATTACGCTACCGCGTCGCGGTAACAACTTTCTCCTTCTCCAGAATTTCACTTCGTGTCGTGTGTGTTTGTTTTGTTTGTGGATGCCCGTGGATTGTATACAGAGACTAAGTTATGCCGTCGCCCGTAGGACGTGGATTAATCCAAATCCGTATTTACTTAGATTTGGGTTTGGTGTTTTAGTTTAAGGATACGTTAGCCGTATTTGAGGCTAAGATCAACTTAAACATTCGTTAAGGATACGTTAGTCTGATTCGAGACTAAGATCAACTTAACGGAAAGAGCATTTAGGGGCTGTATTATTCCAGTTTAAGGACGTAGTGGTCTATAGGTAGTTTAGGGACATTGCGGTCCATTGCCAGTTTAGGGACATGGTGGTCCATGTTCCAGTTTAGGGACGTGGGGGTCCATTTCTAGTTTAGGGACATAGGAGTCCATCGTTCCCATTTTAGGGACAGATGTTAGTTTAAGGACGCATTAGTCTATGGGTTTAAGGACCCCATAGTCCATATAGATGTGTTTAAAGACGCATTAGTCCATTAGTTTAAGGACGCATAAGTCCATGGGTTTAAGAACCCCACAGTCCGTATGGGTGTGTTTAAGGACGCATTAGTCCATTAGTTTAAAGACGCATAAGTCCATGGGTTTGAGGACCCCACAGTCTGTATTTTGGTTTAAGGACGCATAAGTCCATGAGTTTAACGACCCCACAGTCCGTATGGATGTGTGGTTGTCGGGACCCGTCACCTCTCTGACGTCGTTGAAAGATTACAACGATAGGTGTCAGAGGAGTTCAGAGATGTACCCTTGAATCGGATGTAAATTGATTTAAGAGAGCAGTCTTGCTCAGTCAATTTAATTTGAGGACTTACGGCCATGATTGGGGTAAGTCCAGTTGAGAATATTCAACGTTTTTATCTTTGACCTATTAGGCATGTGCTAGGGCTTTGCCCCTGTTTAGTAATGCACTGCATTTTCTTTTGGCCTGCTAGGCCTTTTTGATTTGGGCTCTGTCCCTTTTAAATAATGCACAGCATCTGTTTTTGTTTGGGCTCTGCCCTTTTTAAAATAATGCATTGCATTTTATTAGGCCTGTTAGGTCTTTTTTAATTGGGATTGGCCCCTCTGTAAATAATGCAGTGCATTAATCAAACTGACAGTGGCCATGTGGCCTGTCAGGCGCTTTGCGCCAATTATTGAGCGCAAGCGCATGCGGAGGTGACACGTGTCATGCTCTGGTGAGCGCAAGCGCCAGTGCGCTGCGCTGCTGACACGTGGCGCGCTCTGGTGAGTTGCGCCAATTTCAGAGAGCAATGCTCTATTTTAAAAGCGCATAGCGCAAGTTATTCTTGGAGCTGACACGTGGCGCTCTCTGGTGGCTTGCGCCAACCCAGGAGCGCAACAGTGCAGACATACAAGCGCAAGGCACTGTTTTTATATCTTAATCCAATTTTGGATTTAAGATAAGAATCTTTAAGATTCCAGAACCGATGGTTCATTAAAAAAAAGGCAATGCCTTTGTTATTATTATTTTTTTATTGGAGACCATTGATCTTGTTCTTAGATCAATAATCTTTTTAGAAGAAGTTCTTCTTTTTAAAGGGTTTTACCTTCTTTTTTCTTTCTGAATTTCTTCTCAAAATTCTTTAGAGGCGTTTTCTCTCTGTTTTCTGAGTTTCTGTCTCTGTATTCTCTGTGTTGTTTTTTGAAATTGGGGTCTAGGGGCCTTTATATAGTGCCCATTAATTTGTTAAATTTGTTAAAGAGATCATTCTCTGAGTGATTTGGGGATTTTTCCCCATCGTTGGATCTTTGATCCAAGGGCTTCTGTTTTACAGAGGACAATCTTCTTGTTTTAACAAGAACAGAAAGATCTTACTGGAATTTTAATTCTGTTTGGCGCAAACGCACCAGCGCTTGACACGTGTCACGCAGCGCAACTGCGCTGACACGTGTCGCGCAGTGCAAGGTGCAGCGCAACTGCGCTGACACGTGTCGCGCAGTGCAGAGCGCAGCGCAACTGCGCTAGGACAACTGCGCTGACACGTGTCGCGCAGCGCAACTGAAGCGTTGCTTCCTTTAATTTTGTTTTAAATAGAGCCTTGCTCTGATTGGCTGCGCTGCCTTGGGCGCTGCGCTGACGTATCAGCTTTTGACACGTGACGCGTTGCGCGCAGCGCAAGGAATTTGAAGCGTTGCTTCAATTTTTGAATTTTTGAAATTCAAACAGAGTTTTGCTCTGATTGGGGGAAACAAATGCCCCTCCACCGTTGCGCTCACGTGGCGCACACGTCAGTGCAGCGGTAGAAAGATCCTAGCCATTGGATCAACTGATAAGTTGAAGGGGCGCAAGCGCCTGTAAATAGGACCCTTGGTCCTCAGTAAATGGTTACCTATTTTCAAGAACTTGAGTTTTCAAAGCCTTGCTCTTGTTTTTAAGAACTTTAGAGCCTTGCTCTCGTTTCTTTTCAAGAACTCCAGAGTTCAAATTTTTAGAACATCTTAGGTAAAATTTAACTTCAATTAAATTAAATTTAATTAACAGAGCCTTGCTCTTATAGATCTCTGATCTAAAGAAAACCCCTTTGGGGTTTCATCAACAGTGCCTTGCTCTCAAAAATCCATAGATCTACAGAGATCTTGTTTCATGGGTCTTAACCTATGAACAGAGTTTTGCTCATGGATCAAATGTAGATCTTTTTGATCTGAAAATGAAGAACTTCTAAGAGTTTTCATGGATCTTTAAGATCCCAAATTTTTTAATTCTTTCAAGAGTTAAATTTTTCTTTTGATGGATCTTTCCATCATTATTACAGAGATAGGCTCTTTTTAGGAAATTTTATTCTCTTGAGACCATAGTTTGACAAATGTCACTCTGTGACAGAGTTTTGCTCTGAAAGAGGAGATTTTCTCCTTGTCTCTAGGGATTTCCCATTAATGAGAATATTTTCTTGGGGATCTCTTCATTAATTGACAGTCTCATCCAATGATGGGGCTGTCTTATTAACTGATGCACTGTCATCCAAATTTTGTGGGTCCCCCTTTGGTCCCCTACCCACTGCATTGCAATGTGGTATAAATTTTAAAACGCCAAGCGTTGGAATTACAACACTGACGGCTAATTTTTGTCCCTCCACAGGAAACATGCCTGCTGACCTATCATTCCCGTTTGTTCGCTCGGAGGGAGGATTTCCCCAGGCACCAGTAGACCGAGAGGTGCTCACTCTCATCAAGGATCATGACCCCGAGCACAAGAACCTTCATCTGTGGGGTAGGTGGTATAACGAGATCATCCAGGGTCTCCGAAGCTTCGGTTCCGCTATGCCGTCTGAGCCCATATTTTCGATCCCCTATGCGGATGAACCCCCGGTGAAGTATGCCGTGGAGGTCAAAAATTGGAATTTGGATGACCTCCTCCAGCCTGCAATTGGTGCTATTCCCGTGCAGCCGCCGCCGGCAATAGACATTTTGGGGAGACGAATCTGTCAGGGTGAAGCACGCCCTTGGGGACAGGCCTATAACATTGGATTGATCCCGCGACCACCCGCCGGATATTTGTAATGGGCCCGGTACATCTTATCGGCGAAGAGGACTCATCTGATAAAGATTGGTTTGTATTCGGCAATCTACGTCTCGCTCTTTGAGTATCCCTCTCCTCCAACGTGGTGGATTAAGGCTTTTATCGAACAATGGAATATCCCCACCCACACCTTCCTGATGACGGACAGGGATGTCTCTATCTCCTTAGAAGAGTTCACTGAAATCTCGGGTCTGCCGATGAGGGGGGAGCATTACGAGGAGCTGCTTCCTCCTGATGAATACGTCTTTGCCACCAAGCCGCTGGTGTTTGATCTGACGCCGGAGAACACTATTCAGCACCAGTTTCCGGGCTTGGTGAAGGTGCTGGACATATATGAAGGGCTCTATCTGGAATCAAGCGTCTGGGGAGTCAGTTTCGCAGATTTTATCGCCCGCTTCATTCGACCGGAGTTTCTATCGGAGCGGAGCGAGAAGTTCGCCCATCTTGATGATCCTTTTGGTTTGGCTTGGACCGTTGACCCACATCGAAGGATGATCAAAAGGACTTTTATCTCCCTGGCGCCGCCGTCATGCCCTTGTCAGAAATTGCCGTCCCGGGCATGGATGAGGAGACCTTTTTTGTAGGGTTCCTGGGATTGTGGCTGTGCAGCTTTGCTCTCCCCATGCACCCGCGCCACATGCGGCCGTCCGTTTTCTACCCAGCGCATCGGATGGTAGCTGTCCTGCAGTTGACAATAGGAATCGCCGGGTTGGCTCACCTATATAATGGACTTAGCGTGGCGGCGGACGCTAATGAACCTGAGGTGCAGCCGGCTAATTTCCCGATGCACTACTTCACCTCATGGATGGAAATGCATGTGCATGGGGTGTTCGGCGCCCATAAGATCCCTCCGTTTTTTGAGAAGTGCAGACCCCCAAGAGTCATGCGGCTGGTCAGTGCCTCGATCGTGGTTGCGCCTCCGCGGGAGGCTAGAGGGTTGCTCCTTCGTCCACACATGGTCGGAGCGAAGGTTTCTTTTTTGGATAAAGTCATAACCATAGGCTCAGAAACCACCAAGTCGGTGGTGCCGCTGCGCGATGATTTTAAGGACGGGGCCTGCATATTGAAAGCCCGGGAGATCCTTCACCGCTACTCCATTCGGCCGGGCTACCTGGTGTTCAGGCAGAATGAGACAGTGCTTTTCATGAGGTATAACCCTCACCGGTTCGCCCAACAATCCAGCTATCACCAGGGGATCCCGCTGGAAGCCTTTTTGGAAGAGCCCGTGGCCAGCCGGGAGGGGATAAGGAGTGCGATGCACCATTTTATGCGGCTTAACACGGGCTCCTACTTCTTCATCAGCGAGCTAAGCTGCGTTCCCAAGGTCCTCAACGTGTACGTGGCCTGGTACGCGCACGCAATGGGTCCGGTTATCCATATTGAGAAGCGCATGCTGGTTGACCGCAAGGGTGCGCCTCCCGGTGGCGATCGCAAGGCTCCCTTGAAGCCAAGGACTTCGGTCATTCCTCCGCTGAAAGATGCCGGAGTTGGGCCACCGCGCGTGCTGAGCCCTCCGTGCGGATTGCCGCTCCGTGATACTGTGGATGCGCCACCAGCGCCCCGTGCTCCAGTAGAGACGGTAAATGTGGTTTTGCCGGAGTCCGGCGTGGGCGCGGATATCGGGACACGCCGCCCTAAGGTGCCTGCAAAGTGCAAGTCGATCTCGGGTGCACCCAGGGCTGGTGGGCAGAAGAGGAAGAAGAAGTCGCTTCTCTCTCTCGATGCTATCCTCAATTTAGAGCTTGAGGCCCCTCTTACCGAAGGTATAAGCGAGTACGGCAGCAATAAGGGCCTCTCGGTAGATCCATCAGACACCGATCTGGCGGCCGCCATTATGGCTTCTGAGCGATCAGCCAGACTCGAAGCGTGGTTGGATAAACTCGCTCGAGCAGGTAATCATTAGCTGCACTCTTTGTCATTTTATCTTCTTATCATTATCTTCGACTAATGCTTTCCCCCCTTTTTTTAACAGGTGTCACTACTGAAGAAGCCATCGCTGCCTCTTTAAAAACCTTCCAGGAAGAGGAAAAGAAGCGCGCTTTATTGGGCGTTGGTACGTCTCGCCTTATTAAGTTTTTGTCCTCTTTTCTGATGGCCAACCTAACCTTCTTCCTTTGTCTCTTTGCAGGGGCTACGCCAGCTGATGCAGGGACTCTCCCCGGGCCCGCTACTGAAGTCCTGGTCTCTTCGGGGCTGCCGCGAGAGCCTCAACTCGACAGGTCGATGAGGGATGCCTTGAAGGATTTGGAGGCATCTCTGTTCACGGACGATAACGCCTCGATGAAGGAAGCTTCGAAGAGGTCCGTCCTGACGGCTCGGGAGGAGAGAAAGCGGTTAAGATGCGAGGCGAAGGCACGCAGGGCTGCTTTGGCTGTGGGAGCAGGCCCGAGCACCGTCCTTCGTGTTGATACTCCCTCGGAAGAGCCCCCGATCGCTTTGTCTACCGCTCACAGACGGGTGGTGCGTGCAGCTCGTGGGGCTAATGATCAGTCCACCTCAGGTAACGTGTCTTTCGAGATTTCGTTGTAAGAATTGTAAACCTGTCGGTTCTTATATATCTTGTCCTGCAGGGCCAAGTCCAACCGAAGGGGAGGCGGAAACCGTCGAACCTAAGGGGACAGAGGAGGAGGCACCGGCTGAACCCGTGCCGAAGGTGGGCGACGTCGCCGGGGTTGCTGGACATGAGCTGGAGGCTGAAGAAACTGCGCCAGAGAAGGTCGTCGATGCCGAGCCTGAGGTAGCGGCAAATGAGACGATTGCTATAACTGAGCCTGGGGCAGCGGCGAACGGAGCACCTGAGACTGGTGACCCTATGGTAACGGCGGACGAGACAACGGCGACCGTCGAGCCCGAAGGAGTAGCGGGTGAGATGGGCATGACTCCCGGGGAAAAGCCAGCCGCTCTTTCTCAAGAGTCTAGCAATGCTCCAATTATTGCTCTCCCCGTCTACGGTCCTCCGCCGTCTCCTAGTCACGCGAGCACGACGACAGCCCCCGTAGAGTCGGGTGATGAGGCCACGGGCGGTGGACTCATGTCGATGGAAGAGGGAGACGCCTCCGTTTTGGCTGGCGGCTCATCAGGTAAATTTCGGGTTATTGTCCTTTTTTCTTTATTTTATAATCCTTCCTGACAGGTTTATCTTTGTTCTTTAACGTAGGTGCGGCCAGTGCTGACGCTCCATTGCTCGAGGGGGCGCCGTCAACTATCGCCTTGGCGATGGCCACCTTTCAGCCTTCCCTCGTACCATCACAGATGCTGGAAGGTATGGATTTGCAACCCATTAGTTTTATCTTTCAGCCACATGATCTATGTACTAATGTCGTACTATTGCGTCTTTGCAGGAGCGCTTTTTGATCACCTCTACCAGGTGTTGCACCCGGACTTCTCCTTCCTATCTGAACTCAATTCTTCCTCCAGTGGCGCTGGTGAGTATAGTTTCCAATTGATGTCTTTCTTTTTTCAGTAATGGAATTATTTCTGACTCTTCCTTGTCCTGATTGCAGTGCTACAAATCGAAGGAGGAGATGAAAGATCGGACGCGCCACCGGCCCTCCCTGCCTTGCCGCCTGCTGCAGCTGGTATAGTAAACTATCCCGTCGATAACTTTTTCATATATCTTGAACCGTCATCTAATCGTATTTTGTTTTTTCAGCTGTCGTTCTGATTCTGGCGCCCTTTGAGTCTTGCGTTATAATGCCGGCAGGCCCCTTCCTGAGACGTCCGTCTTCAAAGGGTGCCGTAATGAGCTTGGGCATGCTGAACGGATACGTCGAAGAGCTTGACGCAGACGCTCCCCCATCTGCTGCGGATTTCGCTGCGGAGGTTAACCCGATATTGGCGGCGCTTGTGAATTTTCACGATGGAGGCGTCGTCGAGCTTTGGGTTAATCATTGCAGGGAAATCGAGGTCTGCCTGCATCAATCGGAGTTTATGCGCCCTGCTCCCGAGACCTTAGCCGCAAGCAATCAAAGAGCAGCATGGATCGAGCAAAGCGCTTCTTACTTCCGTCACTTGGAACAAGAAGCGGCTTTAAGGCTGAGGGAATGCCAAGAGACCTCAAACGAGACTGCTCGTCTGCGTGCTGAGGTTGAGGCGAACGCTGCCCAGGTGAATGCTATCTTCGAGGGCCTTCTGGAACGTATCTCAAATGGGCTAAACCTGAAGCAGAAGCTCGATGCCGCCGAGCGTGATGCCCAAGGTCGCGAAGCAGCTCAGCAGGCAGTTGGGGAGCAGCTTTCATCCTTCTTGCAGCAGCGGGCTCAAGTGGAAGCAGAACTGGCGGTGGCGGCCGATCAGGAGAAAGCATGGAAAGAAGTGCGCGAACAACTGATAGGACTATTTAAGACGCTTCCTTCCCAGTAGCTGCCCTTGTATCAATATACTTGTAAAAATTTTCTTTTTCGAATAAGATGTATACATTCTTTATTTTTTTGTACGATTTGCCATGTACTTGATTGAATTAATAAATAAAGATACACATTTTTTCTTTGAAATGTCTTGTATCATTTCTTTGCTTTCTCCCTTCTCTTATTATCAGCATGCTGTCTTGATAAACATGGTTGACAGATAATAGAATAAGCATCTTGGTTTCTTCGAGAGATAGCGATGGCTTAGGCCGCAGGTTCAGATCTGCTGCCTAAGACTTTTCAACTCTATGAGCCGTGAGGGTCTCATAGAGACTTTTCTCCCTACGGATCGAGAGGATATCGTAGGTGGATTTTCTCCTTAGGAATCGTGGGAATTCCTAAGTGTGTTTTCTCTTATAAGTCATAAGGATCTTATAAGAGAATTTTCCCTCTTACGAGTTGAGAGGACTCGTAAGCGGTTGTTTCTCTCCTTATCGAGATTCGACTTTGGAGAGTGAGACCCGTGAATAGTATACAAGAGACCGTTTTAGGCCGACTTGCAGGGTCCCAGTGCTTAGGAAACAAGTTTTTTAATCCCTGCTGCCTAAGTCTTTATCTTGCAAGTCGAGACGAATCAGGAAGTCCTCGTGAAGACACTGATTTCCTCACGAGTCGAGACAAATCAAGCAGCTCCCGTCAAGGACACTAATTTTCCTGAGTTGAAGTATTTTGCCGAGGACGCTGGTTTCCTCGAGGTTGAAACGAACCGGAGTATTCTTGCAGAGACACTAGTTTCTCTGTGGGCCGACGCGAATCAGGAGGCTCTCATCAAGGACGCTGGTTTCCCTGAATTGAGGTATTTGCCAAGGACACTGATTTCCCTAGGGTTGAAACGAATCGATGTATTCCTGCAAAGACGCTAGTTTCCCTGCGGGTCGACGCGAATCAAGATGTTCTCGTCAAGGACACTGGTTTCCCTGAGTCGAAGTATTTTGCCGAGGACACTGGTTTCCTCGGGGTTGAAACGAATTGGAGTATTCCTGCAAAGACGCTAGTTTCTCTGCGGGCCGACGCGGATTAGGAAGCTCTCATCAAGGACGCTAGTCTCCCTGAATTGAGGTATTTGCCAAGGACACTGGTTTCCCTGGGGTTGAAACGAATCGATGTATTCCCGCAAAGACGCTAGTTTCTCTGCGGGTCAACGCGAATCAAGATGTTCTCGTCAAGGACACTGGTTTCCTTGAGTCGAAGTGTTTTGCCGAGGACACTGGTTTCCTCGAAGTTGAAACGAATCGGAGTATTCCTGCGGAGACACTGGTTTCTCTGCGGGCCGTCGCGAATCAGGAGGCTCTCATCAAGGATGCTAGTTTCCCTGAATTGAGGTATTTGCCAAGGACACTGGTTTCCCTGGGGTTGAAACGAATCGATGTATTCCTGCAAAGACGCTAGTTTCTCTGCGGGTCGACGCGAATCAAGATGTTCTCGTTAAGGACACTGGTTTCCCTGAGTCGAAGTGTTTTGCCGAGGACACTGGTTTCCTCGAAGTTGAAACGAATCGGAGTATTCCTGCGGAGACATTGGTTTCTCTGCGGGCCGACGCAAATCAAGATGTTCTCGTCAAGGACACTGGTTTCCCTGAGTCGAGGATGCTGCCAAGGACGCTGATTTCCCTGGGGTTTGAAATGATCTCTGGTGGTCTTTCAGGTTTTATATGAGTTACCGTCAAAACCGTGAAACTAGAAATTTGATCTTCGCTTCGTTTGCTGGCAATGCGTCTGTTGTATCGAGACGAATGTCACAGTTGTCTCTAGGTTGTTGGTGAACCGTCGAGATTTGGCTTCGCTTTCTGGCGGACTCTGCTGGGAAGGTGTGGTTCCTTCTTTGTTTGTGCCCTTGGATTGTATACAGGGATCGATGTGATCTCACCTGTAGGGCAAAAGTTTCATCATATTTTTTTTATTATTGTTTTATTTCCGCGATGCTCTATCATTTCAGCTTTTATATCGCGAAGGTCGCGACTGCCCAATCATTTCGGCTATTTTTCGCGGTGCCCAATCATTTCGACTGTTTATTTTATTTTTACTCGCTGCTTTTTATTGTGAGTTGCCCAATCATTTCGGCTATTTTGTGTGCATACGTTTTTACCTGTTGCCTTTTATTGCAAGTCGCCCAATCATTTCGCCTGTTTTTGTATGCATACATTTTTACTTGCTGATTTCGTTGCAAGTTGCCCCATCATTTCGGCTATTTCGTATGCATGTGTGGTTCGTTGGCTTTTCGCTGCAAGCTAGGAATTATACACTGATTTTGGCATCAGCATCGCTACAACTGGGATATTGCCAGGAGCGAATCATCATTTGCCTTGAAAGGGTTTGGGATTTGATACCGGTTCTGGCATCAGCATCGTTACAACTAGGATATTGCCAGGAGCGAATCATCATTTGCCTCTGTCGATATTGAACAAAGGTGGCTTAGTACACAGGGTTAAGATCCTGTCGACTAAGGTTTTGACTTCATGAGCCGTAAGGGTCTCACAAAGGTATTTCTCCCTACAAGTCGTGAGGATCTTGTAGGTATGTTTTCTCCCTAGGAATCGTGAGGATTCCTAAGTGTATGTTCCTCTGCAAGTCATAAGGATCCTATAAAAGGGTTTTCTCCTTGTAAATCGAGAGGACCTACAAGGGTTGTTCATCATATGGACATATCCCTAGTCACGGGTGGGACTTTATTAGGGAAATGTTTATTCGCGCCCATGGATTGTATACAAGGGTCAGTGCTGGGCCACTTGTAGGGCAATATCGAAAGTTGTGGGGGTTGCTTAAGCACAGGTTTAGGTCTATGTAACTTAAGACTTTCAAATCTTATGAGCCGTGAGGGTCCCATAAGAGAGTTCTCCTTACGAGTCGTGAGGATCTCGCAAGTGTATTTTCTCCTTAGAAATCGTGGGGATCCCTAAGTGTGTTGCTCCCTTGTGAGTCGTAAGGATCTCACGCAGGTGGTTTCTCCTTACAAGGTCGAGAGGACCCTGTAAGTGTCTTTTAACGAGGTTGCGCCCTTCCGGGTTTTCACAAACACTCGCCGGTAGCCCTGCTATTTTTACTCACGGAGCCCTTTTGGGTTTTCATCCGTGCCACTTTTTGCTTATGGACATACCGTTTTTTTTATTATTTTTTTTCTTTCTCCTAACGAGGTTGCGCCCTTTCAGGTTTTCACAAACACTCGCCGGTAGCCCTGCTGTTTTTACTCACGGAGCCCTTTCGGGTTTTCATCCGTGCCCTTTTTGCTTATGGACATACCGTTTTTTTTAATTATTTTTTTTTCTTTCTCCTAACGAGGTTGCGCCCTTTCAGGTTTTCACAAACACTCGCCGGTAGCCCTGCTGTTTTTACTCACGGAGCCCTTTCGGGTTTTCATCCGTGTCCTTTTTGCTTATGGACATACCGTTATTTTTTTTATCTCTTTTTTTTATATCGGCTTTGTGATGTTTCAATCCACCATATTTTATCAACATCTCGGTCAACATCTAGTTTTAGGACGTAGTGGTCCATCATTAGTTTAAGGACATTTCGGTCCGTCATTAGGTTAAGAACGTTTCGGTCCGGTGTTGAAGAAGGCCGGCTACTACTTATAGAGTTTGGGCTTAGGAAGATAGCGAGTGGACATAGTCGTCGTCATCTATCATTGACCTAGGCTGTGGCTCATTAAGCGTAGTATTTCTTTAGGAAGCGACCGTTTATTGGCCTGAAAGGCCTTTCACCGTGCATATCCATGAGTAGATAGTCTCCACCCTGGTAGACCTTGTCTATTATGTACGGGCCTTCATAGTTTGGCTCGAATTTTCCCCGCTTGGCGCGATTGGGGATCATATGCCTTTTGACCACTAGCACAAGTTCGCCTTGGCAGAATGTCCTCGGCCGGGTCAATCTTTCATATGAGCGCGTCATCTTTGATTTATAAGCCTCCAGATTTTGTTGCGCTATGAGCCATGTTTCATCAAGGGCATCAAGCTCCTCAAGCCGAAGGTGAGCATTTTATTCGTCCGTCAGCTCGTAGTAGACCGCCACTCGTAGAGAGGGTAGCTCTATCTCGAGGGGGAGTACCGCTTCTGTACCGAATACCAACGCGTACGGCGTTATGTTCGTGGCCGTCTTGAACGTAGTTCGATACGCCCAGAGAGCTTCTTGCAGTCTCTCGTGCCAGTCCTTCTTATTCCGGGACACCGTCTTCTTCATGATCTTTGTCAAGGTCTTGTTGAAGGCCTCAGCTAGACCGTTAGCTCACGGATTATAAACTGAGGAATATCTCCAGTCTATGTTATGCTGTTGCGCGCAGCTGATCTTGTGGCTCCTATAGGCTGGCCCGTTATCGGAGATGATCCGTCGCGGAGTTCCAAACCGATAAATGATGTGCGTCTTGAAGAAATGGAGGATATTCTTCTTCTTCACTTCCCTTGACGGTACTGCTTCTGCCCATTTGGAGAAGTAGTCAGTCGTCGCCAGGATGAAACGATGTCCCCTGGACGATGCTGGTTCGATGGGGCCGACTATGTCAGTTCCCCACATCTCGAACGGCCAGCTAGCCACTGTCGGATGTAGTGGATTTGGATGCTGGTGGATGAAGTTGTAACACCCGAGTTCACTTATACCAATTCCAGTTCCGTATTTATTTATCCATGGTCCTTCTTGATTTGGTGTGTTTGGGTGTGAATGGTATTTCTACTTATTACTTTGCATTCGACCCACCCGCTTAATTGAACCTGCGTGACTCTTATTTATAGTTTACCTTGACTGGTTGTATGGACTAGTGCATCTCGTAATTTAGTATTTACTGGCATTTTATCTGGTATCGCATCTGTTGCATATAGCATTTTAAATCATGTAAAATAAATTAAAATTGCATTTCATGGCCTACTTGATACCCCTAACCCTATGGTAGCGTCCTTGCATCTTGTTCCCGTCCCGTTCAGTGAAACGGACGTGTTTGGATGGCTACGCGCACGTACGTGCATACGTTCTTGGGGGTATACTTTTTCTTTAACTGAGCATTCATTTTGAAATTTGGAAGTCGCATATATTTTTAATATTTTAAATCTGGATTTTTAGACCCGACCCGGGCCTGTTTTGGAGTAAATTTGTATTTGCCAAAATCTCAATCGGACTAATAGTATATCCTAATATTTATTCACACTATTCATAATCTTTAAAACAAACTATATATATTTTATATATTAAAAACCCTATCAATCCTAACGTCACCCTCTCTAACTGTAAAGAAAATATTTTTTTATTTTAAAAAGATTTGGTATCTTTCTCTCTCCCTCTCTCTATTATATTTATACATTTCCTATTTATCAATTAAACACTTTTCCCCATGCCTTTCTCCCTCTTCCTCACGAGAAACCCTTCCCTGTTCATTCCTTGTGCTCGCCCATCGCAGCCGCGCCGTCCGTCCTCGTCGCCTCCGACCTTCATGTCACCGCCAGCGCCGCCCACGCCTTCTTCTCTTCTTCCTCTTTTCCCACTCTCCCATCCCGACTTAGACCCTTCGCTTACGACCCATGCCGCGTCGCGCTCGTCACTCGCCGCCTCACGCCGTCGCCGCCTAACCCACGTCGTCGAACCCTCACCTCACCCTCATCAACCTCTTCCTCCACTCCTCTCTTTCCTTCTCCAGTCCCGATCTCCTCTGCCTGCACCCACACAACCCTGCATACCCTGCAACCCTCACCGGCGCCCTCACGTCGCCGACCCACTGCCGACCGTGTCGTCGTCACCTTCACACCTTCGACCACCTCTCTTTCTCTTCTCTTCCTTCTCACCAACCCAACACCTATAACCCACAGAACCCTGCATCTCCCCGAAACCCTACTGCCTTTAGCCGCTCACTCGCCTCCGGCAACCCCGGTTCATCCCACGATCATCATCGTCTCCCCCTCGCCTTCCTCTCTGAATCCAAATCTTCACTTCAACCCAGTCTCTTCTTATTTTCTTCTTCATCCTCTACTTCTTCTTCTCTTTTCTTCTTCTTGTTTCTTGTCCCCGGTCATCGCCGGCGACGCCATCGCTGACGCTCCCTCGTCGTCATCACCCTCTTTGCCTTCGCCTCTGTCCCAAACCCCAGAGCACCACATCCCAGCTTCTTCTTCTTCTTTTCTTCTTCTTCTCCTTCTTCTTCTCTTCTTGATTTCATGGATACGCGTTTTCCGGTGATCGACGGAGCCGTGCCCGTCGTTGTTGTTCCGGGTGACCCTGAAGACGTTCCCAGATAGCGTGATCGTGTTCTTGCCATACCTGGTTCTGTTTTGTGCTCGCGTGGTCATATCGCGACGTTTTCCCGATATCCGACGTGGCACGTACCGCTTCGATATCCGTTCAGGCAAGTAAAACTTGCTACATGCTAATTAATATATTACATATACATTTTATGGCTCATTAAATCCGCAGTCTAACCTTAGTACCATGATTTTCCCTTTTCATGCTCGATGTCGCATTATATCATCTTATTTTTTCCAAACTTGAAATCTACCGTGTGCATTTACTTGATTAAACCCAATAACCACCTTTATATGTTCAAATCACATTTTAACTATTGACACGGCCTATGGTATTCTCTATATAGTTTTGCTCCATCGGACACTCATGTGCATTTTAACCTGTTTTAGCTAGGATTTCATCCAGTGAACATATTTATATATCACTGCATCCCTAAAATTTCTTAATACCTGATAACATGAGTGAACATCCATTTTAGCTATGCTGTAGTTAAGTAATGTTGACACCATCCCTTAAACGCAAAGTGATAACCATGCATCGTTATAATTTAATCAGTACCTAATTGCTTATTATATCATCTGATCTGGTTTATTGTGCTGATGTTACTCATGCTTGTTCATTTATAACCATAATTATGTCAGTTTGATTTATGAGCACCCACATGTTATCTTGTACACCATGACGTGACTTGTCTCACATATTATTTGACCTGACATGGTACCGTACACTCTTTACATGATATGACATCTAAATACACTACTCGACTTGACCTGATGTACCATGGCTTTACCTGTTACCTGATCTTGTGTCTAATGCCAACAAACCTGACATGTAGTCCTTACGGACCGTTCCTGTTGTCTATCCAGACAAACCTGCTCTTACCTGATCCTGTGTTGGCATTAGTTCTTGATTACGCAATACCTGACTTGAACACATAACTTGGGGATATGGGAAAATCAATGTTGAAACCTGACTTGTAACTCGACAGTGTACTACCTTTACTGATCAGTTTTAGAGGCTAGGCCAGCCTTGGGATGATGCTGCTGACATCATTCATCTGTACATATTTCCTGTTTTAGTGCCTAGTGGCATGTCTCGGATTCAGCCCGAGAATCTTGACCGTGGTCCCGGGTATGCACGGGATACTATTGAGTTACATCGATGATTCATCAAATTGATTTCAAAGACTTGAGAGTAGATAACCCAATAGAACAGTTTAGTTTACTCACTGCACACTACCCTTCACTGCCCTGATTTATATTACTGTTACATCTGCTTTTCATTCATGATTATATTTGCATTGCCCGTTACCCTGTTTATATTTTATTGCTTGATGACATGACGTGCTGACATCTGGGTTTTGCATGGCCCAGATTCTTCTACCTTGTTGCAGACTGATCAGGAGTATTGCCGCCGTTAGACGAGCGGTGAAGTTCCTGTCGGTATATAGTTTCACTTCCAGGTGTTTCATTTATTGTATCTTTTGGCTTCCGCATATTGTTATTTCTTGACTCTTTTACTCTGGCTCATGGACATGTACTAGATAGTTAGTTTACTTTCCTGTTCTTGATATCCTGTGGAAGGATTTTTCCTATCCACAGGTAGCATGGTTGGCTATGTTACATGCCCATCTTAGCGTACTCTAGGAAGCGGGGCGTGACAGAAGTCCCCATGGATTTGGCATGAGTGGCATTGCTTCGCATATTCGAGGCAGTCCTGAATCATCGTGGACCAATAATAACCCATCCTTTTAATCTTTAACTTCATCTTCAGGCCTGCTTGGTGAGAACCGTAAAGTCCGTCATGAACTTCTTGGACGACTCTCTTCGCCTCTTCGGGTTCCAGGCATCTCAACCACAGCGAATCAAATGACCTTTTGTACAGAGTATCATTGACGAAGGCGAAAGATAGGGCTCGTTTCATGAGCTGATGTTTTGAGGATGCATCTTCGGGCGTTCGACGGTATTTGAAGTAGTCTATAAAGACTTCTCTCCAATCCTCAGCCTTTTCCCGGTCTTTTATTTGCAGGGTCGTTTGCTCAGTCGCTCCCTTTTCTTCGGATGATTCCGGAGATATTTCTGCTGGGGCAAGCACCCGACGGCTTTGTACCACGATTCTTACGTCATCGAGTTTTTCGTCGGCCAGTTCTTTAGCGAGCTTGGCTAACGCGTCCGCCTTGCTATTTTCTGCAAGCGGTATGCTTTCCAGCATGTAGGAGGGGATTTGGGTCAACAGTTGCTGCACCTTTTCGCCGTATTTCACCAGCTCTGGTTTGCACGTTTGGTAATCGCCATTTACTTGACTAACGACCAGTTGGGAGTCTCCGTATATGAGGAGGTTTTCAATTCCCTTGTCGATGGCGATCTCGAGGCCTGCTATCAAAGCTTCGTATTCGGCTTCATTGTTCGTCCTCGGTTCTGTTAAGGAGAAAGCAAAGCGCATTATCCCTCCTTGTGGAGTCACGAAGATAAGGCCTACCCCCGATTTGATTATGGGCGTACTTTGTTTGCGCTTCTTCATGGAAGATGCTCCATCGAAATAAAGCTCCCATCGGGTATCACCACCATCGATTGCGTCAAACGCATGTTTGTCTGGCAGCTCGCAATTCAGAGGAGAATCGCCAGGTATCGGATGCTCAGCGAGGAAGTCGGCGATGGCCTGGCCTTTCACTGCCTTGAGAGGTTGATATGTTATCGAGAACTCCATCAAGAGCAGGGCCCATTTAGCGAGTTGACCAGTCAGTATGGCCTTCGACATTAAATACTTAAGGGGGTCCACCTTTGATATGAGACGGACTTCATGCGCCAACGCATAGTTCCTGAGCTTGGTTATCGCAAAGATCAACGCCAGGCAGTGTTTTTCAATGGGGGAATAGTTACTTTCTGCGCCCAGTAGAACTCGACTCAAATAGTAGAGTGCTCTTTCTTTCCCTTGGTCGTTCTCTTGCGCCCATAATGCGCCTAAGGAACCTTCGAGGGCGGTTGTATAAAGAATGAGAGGCTTTCCCTTGACCGGAGCAGCCAACACTGGCGGATTCTGGAGGTAATGCTTGATTTCGTTCAGCGCGTCTTGGCATTTATGATCCCAGACGAACGGGGTTCCCTTCTTCATCTGGTGGCTGTAAGGACGACACTTGCCTGAAAGGTTGGCTATAAATCGCCGTATATACACAAGATTTCCTTGGAGAGACTGCAGCTGTTTGAGAGTCCTTGGCGGAGGCATTTCCATGATCACCTTGATCTTTGACGGATCTATTTCGATACCTCGGTGTCGGACGATGAATCCTAGGAATTTGCCTGAGGAAACTCCGAATGCGCACTTGAGAGGGTTCATCTTCAAGTTGTATTGTCGGAGGCGTTGAAATACGGTCTTCAGATGCTCTAGATGTTCCTCGTATGATCTGCTTTTCACCACGAGGTCGTCGATATAGCACTCGACGATTTCATGTATGAGGTCATCGAAGATCTTCGTCATGGCCCTCTGATAGGTGGCACCGGCGTTCTTTAGACCGAAGGGCATCACCTTATAGCAGAATATACCTAGCGGAGTCCTGAAGGCGGTGTGCTTCTGGTCTTCAGGATGCATCTTTATCTGATTATACCCTGATGAGCCGTCCATGAAGGAGAAAACCTCGTGAGTGGACGTATTGTCTATCATCAGTTCGGTGACTGGCACTGGGAAATCGTCCTTCGGGCAAGCTTTATTGAGATCCCGGAAGTCCATGCATATACGCACCGTCCCATTTTTCTTGATCACTGGGACGATGTTGGCGATCCACTCGGGATACTGAACCTCCTGGATGAAGCCAGAGTCGATCAGCTTCTTGACCTCAGCATTGATACTCATCTCAAGCTCGAGCTGCATTCTTCTTGGCGCCTGTTTGACCGGCTTGACGTCTGGAGACTCGCCAATTTGTGCACAGCAATTTCTGGATCTAGTCCCGGCATTTCGGAATAGTTCCATGCGAAGCAATCTCTATGCTGCATAAGCACGTCTTTTAGCGCAGCCACCCTTTCTTCAGATAGCAGCTCGCTGACGAATGTCGGTCGCGGGTCATTCGCCGTCCCCAACTCAATTTTCTTGAGGTTATCTGCGGTAGTATGTATTCCATCCTCCAGCTCTTTCGGTGCTGGTGGAAATTCTGAGATCACCTCATCGTTGCTGTTTTCGAAGCACCAGGGAAGGTCATCCATATTCTCGGGCTCTTCTTTTGATATTGTTATCATGTGACAAGTACGAGCTCGCTTCGAAGACCGATGTGGGTCTGGTTCTGCTTTCGTGGCTTTGGGTTTGTGGTCCCGTGGCGGCGTTACCCTCCAACTGTCAGATAGAGCGAACTTGCCGAGCTGATACTGATCTTCAATCCAGTTCTTGAAGGTGAAGCAGTCTTCGAGAGGGTGCCCTGTTACTCGGTGATAAGAGCAATAGTTTGGGTGTAAGACTTCGCCTGCTTGTTCGGGGTGTTTAGACTCCGGCAGTGTAAGCATCTGGTATTTTATAGCTCGGTCAAGTATCTTCTTCGTCTTGTCCCGAGGAAAAGAGTATGCTCGACTCATCTTCTTTACAAGGGACAGATCTGGACCGCTCGATTCCCGCTTGCGTGGCTTCTTAGTCCCGCTGTGTTGCTGTCGAGCGCTTTTTTCGCTTTTCGACTTGTTTCTGCCTCTACGTCGAGCCTTTTTTATAACAGGTTGACAGGGAGAGGCATTTTTATTTTTCACGGCCTGTTGGAGGAGGCGTTGTGTTTTGGTTTTCTCGTAGATGGCCATTTCGCGGTTATGGTCGTCTTGGACTTTTTGACCAGCTTCCCTTATAAGCCTGTTCATTTGTTCTTCGAACGACGATCTGGGCACTTTTACATCAGGAACTTTTACTAGTTCAGGATTAGCGTCCTCCCATTGAGCATCCGCTTCTTCATTGATGTCATATACGACGTAGCAATCATGGAGTAGCTCTCGTTTCTTGGACCGAATGTATCCGAGCCCGATTGTTTCCATCCTCCCACTAGACAACTTGTGTTGAGTTCCGGGGACGTTCCAGACCCTGTCATAGAATTTGGCTTTTCGAGCGGTCTGTTTGAAGGATATCTCCTGGCGCTTCAGCAACCTCTTCAAGACTTCTGTATAATATCTGGGCAGACGGATGGGCTGAAGCCTGTCAAGCATAGGATCCATACCGTGCTAGATTTCTTTCTCCACTTTGGTTTCTTCAGAGCGGTAGAATAGAATTGCCTTTTCGCCTTCTCGTCTGGGAGGGACATAGAACGTCCGCAGCTCCTCTACACTGTAGGTATTGAGCACATCCAGTTCTTTATGATGTTTAAGCGGCACCATGGCGACTTGCAAACTTTGCTCTTCGTCAGTGGATGTTTGTATTGAAGGCCGAGCAGAGAATATAGCATGGACCTCATCTTCCGAGTCACTTCTAAAGATCAACGTAGGAGCGGATAGTCCTGGCTTGTTGTATTGGGGCGGACCCAAATAAACTATCTCCTCCTCCTCCTTGGTATCACTCCCGAAGACAGAGATGGTGGCGTTAGCTTTGTTCTCCGGCTTGTGACACCTTTCTGTGTCTTCGAAATCCGGTAAGAAGTATTTTGCATCTTCGTATTTGCGGACTTCTTTCACGGAAAACGGTTAGTTCTCTCGTCACGGTATACTCGAGACCATCCCTAAAATATTTCATACACTGATGCTGTGTAGAAGGGATGATGTTGTACTCATGTAACCATGGTCGGCCGAGCAGAGCATTGTAGCATGTCTTGGCGTCTATGATGTGGAATTTAATGTCCGTAACGAGCAGCCCAAAGCGTAGCGTCAGTATCACAGACCCAAGAGTTCTTGATGATTGAGAGTCGAACCCGGAGATGGTGATCTTATCCCGAGCAAGGTGCTGGACGCTCATGCAGATTTCCTTTAACACCCGCACGTTAAGGAGATTAACGGAAGATCCATTGTCGACCAGGATTTTGCCTATCTTTATATCATGGCAGTATCCTGAGACATAGAGGGAGCGATTGTGTTCTCACGTCCCAAGGAGAAGGTCTTCATCGCCAAAAGTGACATCGGCCGTGTGCACTTCCTCCAATTCATCCTTCATCTTTTCTTCGGCCAGGAAAGTTTGGAATTGCTCCGGCTCCTGTAGTGCCTTGATTAACGAATCTCTCGCCTCTTTTGATAGTAAAAGGGCGTAAAGAACGTTGAGCTGCGAGGGTAGCTTCCTCAGATGCGCTAGAACGTTATAATCCACCTTATTTTTCTTCGGCGGGTCCTTGGCGGCTAGCTCTTCCATGACTTGATCATCTAGGGCGATATCCTCAGAGACCTTTTCTTTCCCTTTATTTTTCTTGTTTGAGGGTCCGAGATTCTTTTCGGGTAGCATCCGATTACGCAGCCGGATATTTTCGCAGACCTTCGGCTCTTCTTCTTTTCCCGAGGTGGACTCTTTAAAGAGGGGGCTAAGAGCCAGCTCCTCGTCAGAATCGCTCCCGAATGTGAGCACTTGCGATCCCCCGGCGTTAACCATGCGACAATTGCCGGTAGTCCTGTTAAGCCCCTCGGTCGTATTTTTCCGCTCCCGATGAGTTTTGCGCTTTTCCCGCTTAAAATGTTGTCGGTGAGCAACATATCCCTGCCACCATCTATTGAAAGCTTTGTACTTTTCGGTGGGGTGCGAAATCTTTCGATGATATAAGCAGTAGGAGGGGTGCATTTCTGCTTTGCCGGTAGTGTTTCCTTCAGAGGGTGGTATCTTCATCCCCATTGATATGGCTTTAGCAAACCTTTTCCTCGTCTTGAACTTGCTTTTATCTGCGGTGGATGTATTTTGCTCCAGCGGGAGTGTCTCAACTCTTTCGTCAAGTCGCTGGCGCTTGGCCCTTTCAAATATGACCACCTCGCGTTCCTGATCAGCTTTACTTTTCAACAGAGCTTCGTTGAGGAATGCGTCAATTGTTTCATCCGATGGCCCCAGAATTTCCGGTTTAGGATCTGCCCCCAGCTTTTCAGTGCAAGGAGTTTCCTCATCGTCTATAAACGAATGGGAAATCATATGGCAGCTCGCCACGTATTCCTCGGATTCATCCGACGAACTCTCTCCCTCGTCTTCCTCTTGAAAGACGTTGTTGAGGAACTCTTGGAGTATGATGGGAGTTCGCACTTTCTGGTTATACTCATCCAGCGCGTCAATCTGTTTTTGTAAGTCCGTGCGCTTGTGTTGGGGTAAAAATTTACACCTCGATTGACCGAGTCAAAGTCAGGGTCAACCCCCAAGCTAGGTGGGCCTAAGCCCAGGTCAAACGGGCCCATGCCCAAGTCGAGCCCGCGGCCAGCCTCCTCCATGCCAAAATATAGATCATGTAATAAATAATTTTTATGTAATTTTTTATGCATGAATGTAAACAATATGGGCATAAAGCCAATATTTTGTAAGCCCATGGCTTGTGTGCAAAAATGAAATGGCACATGAGCCATGGGATGACTAAAATGCCATTTTTGTAAAGCCCAAGGGGCTATATGTAAATATGTAAGCCTATATAAGGCAACATGATGATGAATAAAAAAAAACACTTTTTCATTCTCTCAAAAAAAAACCTAGGGTTTGTATTTCTTTCCCTTTTCTGAAGGTCTCAAACCTTCTTCTTTCTTTTGAATTAAATCAAGAGTTTTACTCTTCCTTTTCAAAAACAAGATAGTTTTTCACCACCAAACCCACGAAGGGGAACTTGGATCTGTCTTTAGATCCCCAAAAGGAGAGATTTTGAGATCTCACATATCTTGATCTTCAAGATCCAGCTGACAGAGGAGGAGGAAGAAGAACCCCTTCCATTAACCCCAAAAACACACTTAGGAGTCCAACTCCACTCTGATTTCTCTTCCGAGAATCTTTTTAGGCTAAAAGCCTCTTTTCCTTGCTGGCGCTCAAGCGCAGAGCGTCCACGTGCCGACACGTGGCACGCTTACGCTCAAGCGCTCAGCGCTCAAGCGCAAAGCGCCCATGTGTCGACACGTGGCGCGCTTGCACAACAGCGCCCTGAGCTCGAGCGCAAAGCGCCCACGTGCCGACACGTGGCGCGCTTGCGCTCAAGCGCAAGTCGCCCCAGTGCCGATACATGGCGCGCTTGCGCTTAAGCGCACAGCGCTCTGGCGCAAGTCGCCACCATGCCGATACGTGGTGCACTTGCGCTCCAGCGCCCAGCGCTCAAGCGTAAGTCGCCCCCGTGCCGACACGTGGCGCACTTGCGCTCGAGCATCAGGCGCTGAAGCGCAAAGCGCCCACGTGCCGACACGTGGTGCGCTTGCGCTGCAGCGCCCTGCGCTCAAGCGCAGAGCGCCCACGTGCCAACACGTGGCATGCTAGCGCCTGAGCGCACAGCACCTGGGCGCACAGTGCCCAAGGCGCTGGCCCCACGCATCTTTTGAATGCCTTTTCCCCCTCTTTCTTTTATATATATATACATATATACATACATACATATATATATATATATATATATATATATGTACATATGCATACATATTTACACACACACACACCACGACACTGTCCCTGTTAGAAAAAAATTTCTAACGGGGCGCTGCCCCGCACCCCGCAAGGGGGCTGCTAGCCCCCTTGACCCCCAGTCCGCTATCCGGGTAGCGGGACCCCCGTAAAAACTCTGCGTGGCTCCCGATATATCCAAAACCCCCCTTTCAAAACACAACAGACGTACACTGCATATTGAGTTCGCATGACCAGTTTAACCCGTCAATCGGAGGTTCCCTCGCTCCAAAGGCGAGGGGTAATTAACGGCAGCTTAGTTCGCGGCCGCCGGAGATTCGGATCCTCATAATCATTAAGCCCCGGCCTACCCTAGGCAGGGGGAATCTGTAGTACGCCTGACAAGCGCGCGCGTATTCCCATCTCAATGGGGTGACGAAAAACATCCTACAGATTCTGACACGCCCGGTGGGACCTATCTCCCCCCCATATTTTGGGTTAAATATCCATGCGAACTCAATCAACATATACATTGATTTCCTGTACTGAAACCATGCTTCTATTTGCAGGTTAACGACTTTCGACTGCAATCCTCGGACGCAACAACATGTCTCGAAGGGCAATCTCAGCTCTCAGCACAGCTCCCGTCTCCTACACGATGAAGATAGACTCCAGGACGGTCCTCCCGGCCAGTCTTGGGTGACAATAGGAAGAGCCGCCGCTATCATTTGGCTCTATTCTTTTCGTGTCAGCTAACGCCATCCCAGCTCCTCAAGCCCTGGTGAAAGACAAACCGGTCTCGAAAGGCAAGAGACCAAATGTGGTGGTCTCGAAGGCGCCCCAACTCAAACACAAGTCGGTGTTTGAACGACTCTCCTTAGCCCCGGCTGGGGGCAAGGCCATCGACACCAACAAAGCAACAAGGCGTCTCGAGCAAGCTCCGGCGGTGCCCCTGACAACTGCTCGATCGGGTGTCTTCTCTAAGCTCCCCGTCGATCGACTCACGGTGGCTTCCCAGGGAATGGATGCCCGCCAAGCCCTTAAAATTGAGAAGCTAAGGCAGAAAAGGCTCAGATATAGAGCCAACAAAAGGGCTAGGGCTCCTGCTAGGCTGAACCTCATGAGGTTCGAGGAACAGGGTTACCCCGCCAAAGATGAGGGGATGGCTGAATGTGTTATCCACACTGTCTACGTGATGGGCACGCGCAGCAAGAGCAAGGACGGGGCCACCACATCTCAAATCCAATCTGGCTTGAATGTGGTTGCCACTTCCCAAGAACAGCCGCCTCCGCTGGATGATGAAAACCCTCTCGATGAGGCTGATAGGCAGAGAGAGCCCTCAATTCATGAGGAGTCAGGCTCGGAAAGCGAAGATGAGCCAACTTTCCGTCCTAAGACCGCAGAGCAGCAACTCCTCCAAGAACTCCGAAAGCAGCTCAGAAGCAAAGACAAGGAGATGGCCAAGCTCTACTCAAAGATCGACGACTTGACAAACGTCGTCTTACAGCTCACGGCCCAACTTGCCTCTCAGCCGCCCAATCAGGAGCAGGGCTCTCATGAACCGGGAAGTGGTGTCCCGAGACAGCCGACGCCTATTCCCTTAAATCCAAAAGTGGGCGCACCGCATGAAAATCAGTCGCATCCTATCTTGGGAAATGTCTTGGCTACCGATGACAGTAACCCGCTAACTCCAGATCAAATCATGGATTTGGTTGCCAGCAAAGTAAAAACATTGGTGGCCGAAGCCAAAGCGCAAAAGGATATCAGCAGTAGTGGGAGACCATATCCTGCTCAGTATGATCTGGTAGAATTTCCTAGCGGCTATGTCATGCCCAAATTCGGAAGATTCGATGGGACGGGAAATGCGAATCAGCACATCGCCCACTTCAAAGCCTCATGCAGGAATACTGGGGGCAACGATGCGCTTCTCCTCCGCCAGTTCGTTAATAGCTTGACCGATGTTGCTTTCGACTGGTACGCGAGCATACCGGATGGCTCTGTTACTACTTTCGTCCAAATGGAATCTTTGTTTCGACAAAGGTTCATGAGCGTCAGCGATAAGATCACCATTGCCGAGCTCGTAAGGACCAAGCCCAAGAACAACGAAAGCAGCACGGATTTTATAACCCGGTGGCGCAATCTCTCCGTCAAATATGAACCGCCGATAGAGCAGGACCAATCTGTCAGTCTGCTCACCGAAAATCTCAATAATTGGATGGCCCCGTTTCTATGCACCGCGGGTCTCAAAACATTCCAAGAGCTGACCAGGAAAGTTCAGATGCTGGAGCGCTCAAACCAGGAGTCCTCCTCGGATTTCCAAAATAACAATAGGTCCTGGAGAAACCAAAAGGACGATAATCGCAAAGGCGGAAATCCCGACGATCCTGAGTCTTTCAACACTTCGGCTAACCGAAATAAGCAAGGGATGAGCGGGCCTAGCGCCAACCAGCCTCGAAAGCCAGTGTTCGGAGAGGGAGGAGAATCTCCACTCAAAGAGAAGCTAGATAAGGTCTATTCCTTCAGAAGGGACAAAATCCGTAAAATATTCAAAGACGCCCTGAGGAACGGTCTACAACTGCCAGAGTCAAAAAGACCGCAGGAAGCGAATATGACCGACAACCCCAAATACTGCCCCTATCACAGAGTGATAGGTCATGCCATTGATGACTGCTTCGTCTTCAAAGATTGGGTCGAAAAGCAATACAAGGCAGGATAGATAGAACTATCCAAAGGCGTGTTAATAAACAGTCACGTCGCAACCGCCAATTTTATACAAACGGAGACCGAAGATCTTCGTGAAACTGATTCTCTCAGGCATCTGCCTTTCACTGAAAACAATCGACCACCACGTCATTAAACTGGGAACAGTCGACCTCTAAGTCATTAAACTGGGAATGTAAAAAAAATGTAAAAAAACAAAAAAAATGTGTAAATAAAAGAAAAATAAAGAAAAGCCGAAATGATGGGGCAACTCGCAATAAAAATCAGCGAGTGAAAATAAAAATGAAAATAAAGCCGAAATGATGGGGCAACCGCGAATAAATAGCCGAAATGATAGGGCAACCGCGATCTTCGCGATAAGAAAAGCTGAAATGATAGAGCAATCGCGGTAAAACAAAAATAAAACAAACAAAAAAACAAAAAAAACAACGGAGAATGATGAGTCGCTCCTGGTACCGTATTCCAGTGCAGCGATGCAGACGCCAACCAAAATCCAGTTTCCCAAAATTCTTCCGGCCCTACGGTTAGTCCCCAAATTGACTACCGTATACAATCTACGGGCTCAAATAATTCCCATCATACCTATGCCCCACCGCAATCACCAGTTACGCGGCTGGTCTCCACCTTTGGAATTATGCTCCATTGAGAAGACCCACTCATGTGTCCTCACGACGCATGAGGAGAACAAACCTTCGTGGGATCCTTACGACTCACAAAGGAAAAACACACTTGGGGGTCCTCACGACTCCTAAAGAGAAAATGCACCTGCGGGATCCTTACGACTCGTAGGGAGAAATGCTTTTATGGTACCCTCACGGCCCATAAAATTGAAAAGCCTTAGGCGATAGGGATCTAAACCTGTCTCCTAAGCCATCGCTCCCCAATCCCCAAGTGGCGAATGATGAGTTGCTCCTGATACCATATTCCAGTGCAGCGATGCAGACGCCAGCCAAATTCCAAATCCAAATCCCCAAGTGGCGAATGATGAGTCACTCCTGGTACCATATTCCAGTGCAGCGATGCAGACGCCTACAAAGTCCCGAAATTTTTATGGCCCTACGGTCTGGATCATACATCCTGCAAAACCGTATACAATCCACGGGCGTAAAACAATCCCAATCTCTCCAAAAATAATAAAATAAAAATAAAAAAAAGGTATGTCCACAAGCAAAATGGCCACGGATGAAAACCCGAAAGGGCTCCGTGAGTAAAAACAGCAGGACTGCCGGCGAGTTTGTGAAAACCCGAAAGGGCGCAAACTCGTGAGAAAGAGATGAAATGCACTCACAAGGTCCTTTCGACTTTGTGAGGAGAAAATTCCCACGTGAGATCCTTATGACTCACAAAGGAGCAATATACTTAGGAGTCCCCACGACTCCTGAGGAGAAAATACACCTACGGGATCCTTACGACCCGTAGGGAGAAAATGCTTTGTGAGACCCTTACGGCTCACAAAATTGAAAAGTCTTAGGTGATAGGGACCTAAAACCTGTCTCCTAAGCCATCGTTTTCTAATAAGAAAATGCAAATGATGATTCGCTCCTGGTACCATATTCCAGTGTAGCGATGCTGATGCCAAACAAAAAAAAAAACCAAAACCAATTCCCAAATCCTCTCATGACAAATGATGATTCGCTCCTGGTACCATATTCCAGTGTAGCGATGCTGATGTCAACCCAAATCAAATCAAAATAACAACCTCTACGGCGGAATCATGCTCCGTCCCAGAATTTACCCCGTGTCGAAATCATGCTTTGCCTCGGGATATCTACCTTCCCTGCCGGAATTATGCTCCGCCTCGGAATCAAATCAACCAACCAGCTCTGCGTCGGAATCAAGCTTCGTCTCAGAATGTGCACTCCGTGTCGAAATGATGCTTCGCCTCGGTGTACCTTCTTTCCCTGTCGAAATTATGCTTCGTCTCAGAATCAAGTCTGCCAACAAGCTCTGCGCCAGAATCATGCTCCGTCTTAGAACGTACCCCGTGTCGAAATCATGCTTCGCCTTGGGAAATCTACCTTCTCTGCCGGAATTATGCTTCGCCTCGGAATCAAGTCAGCCAACACGCTCTGCGTCGGAATCATGCTCCGTCTTAGAACGTACCCCGTGTTGAAATCATGCTTCGCCTTGGGATATCTACCTTCCCTGCCGGAATTATGCTCCGCCGCGGAATCAAGTCAACCAACAAGCTCTACGCCGGAATCATGCTCCGTCTCAGAATGTACCTCGTGTCGAAATCATGCTTCGCCTCGGAGTATTTGCCTTCTCTGTCGGAATTATGCTTCGCCTGGGAATCGGCCTCTGCATCGAAATTATGCTTCGGTCAGAATGTCTGCCGCTCTTCGGAATGATGCTCCGAATCCTTGGAATCATGCTCCGCTCTTTGGAATGATGCTCCGAATCCTTAGAATCATGCCCCGCTCTTTGGAATGATGCTCCGATCCTTGGAATCATGCTCCGCTCATCGGAATGATGCTCCGATCCCTGGAATCATGCTCCGCTCATCGGAATGATGCTCCAATCCTCGGGAACCATGCTCCCCGAGGGATACTCCGAACCCTGGAATTATGCTCCGCGCTTCGGAATTATTCTACGATCTCCTCCGATCTCTGGAATCACGCTCCGCGCTTCGGAGGGACACTCCGACCTTGGAATTATGCTCCGCGAATCGGAATGATTCTCCGATCCCTGGGAATCATGCTCCCCGAGGGATACTCCGAACTCTGGAATCATGCTCCGCCCTTCGGAATGATGCTCCGATCATCGGAATCATGCTCCGATCTCTGGAATTATGCTCCGCCCATCGGAATGATACTCCGAACCCTGGAATTATACTCCGCTCTTCGGAAAGATGCTCCGAACTCTGGAATCATGCTCCGCCCTTCGGAATGATGCTCCGAATCCTGGAATCATGCTCCGATCATCGGAATGATGCTCCAATATCTGGAATGATGCTCCGCCCATCGGAATGATGCTCCGAACCCTGGAATTATACTCCGCTCTTCGGAAAGATGCTCTGAACTCTGGAATCATGCTCCGCCCTTCGGAATGATGCTCCGAATCCTAGAATCATGCTCCGATCATCGGAATGATGCTCCGATCTCTGGAATTATGCTCCGCCCATCGGAATGATGCTCCGAACCCTAGAATTATACTCCGCTCTTCGGAAAGATGCTCCGAACTCTGGAATGTACTCCGCCCTTCGGAATGATGCTCCGAATCCTGGAATTATGCTCCGATCATCGGAATGATGCTCCAATCTCTGGAATTATGCTCCGCTCTTCGAAAAGATGCTCCGAACTCTGGAATCATGCTCCGATCATCGGAATGATGCTCCAATCTCTGGAATTATGCTCCGCTCTTCGGAAAGATGCTCCGAACTCTGGAATCATACTCCGCCCTTCGGAATGATGCTCCGAATCCTGGAATTATCTCCGCTCTTCGGAAAGATGCTCCGAACTCTAGAATCAAGCTCCGCCCTTCGAAACGATGCTCCGATCTCTGGAATTATGCTCCCCCCTTCGGAACGATGCTCTGATCTCTAGAATTATGCTCCGCGAATCAGAATGATGCTCCGATCCCCGGGAATCATGCTCCCCGGGATGATGCTCCGCCCCTGGAATGATGTTCTACCTCGAAATCCAACTTCAAGATCCATCAATTTCATGCACACAACTCAAATGTGCGGTGTGCATTTATTGATGGGGGGCACTTTGTTGGGGTAAAAATTTACACCCCGGTTGACCGAGTCAAAGTCAGGGTCAACCCCCAAGCTAGGTGGGCCCAAGCCCAGGTCAAACGGGCCCATACCCAAGTTGAGCCCGCGGCCAGCCCCCTCCATGCCAAAATATAGACCATGCAATAAATAATTTTTATGTAATTTTTTATGCATGAATGTAAACAAAATGGTCATAAAGCCAATATTTTGTAAGCCCATGGCTTATGTGCAAAAATGAAATGGCACATGAGCCATGGGATAGCTAAAATGTCATTTTTGTAAAGCCCAAGGGGCTATATGTAAATATGAAAGCCTATATAAGGCAACATGATGATGAATAAAAAAACACTTTTTCATTCTCTCAAAAATAAACCTAGGGTTTGTATTTCTTTCCCTTTTCTGAAGGTCTCAAACCTTCTTCTTTCTTTTGAATTAAATCAAGAGTTTTACTCTTCCTTTTCAAAAACAAGATAGTTTTTCACCACCAAATCCACGAAGGGGAACTTGGATCTGTCTTTAGATCCCAAAAAGGAGAGATTTTGAGATCTCACATCTCTTGATCTTCAAGATCCAGCTAACAGAGGAGGAAGAAGAAGAACCACTTCCATTAACCCCAAAAACACACTTAGGAGTCCAACTCCACTCTGATTTCTCTTCCGAGAATCTTTTTAGGCTAAAAGCCTCTTTTCCTCGCCGGCGCTCAAGCGCAGAGCCCCCACGTGCCGACACGTGGCGCGCTTGCGCTCAAGCGCTCAGCGCCCACGTATCGACACGTGGCGCACTTGCACAACAGCGGCCTGCGCTCGAGCGCAAAGTGCCTACGTGCCGACACATGACGCGCTTGCGCTCAAGCGCAAGCGCTCGAGCGCAAGTCGCCCCAGTGCCGACACATGGCATGCTTGCGCTCAAGCGCACTGCGCTCTGGCGCAAGTCGCCCCCGTGCCGACACGTGGTGCACTTGCGCTCCAGCGCCCAGCGCTCAAGCGCAAGTCGCCCCCGTGCCGACACGTGGCGCACTTGCGCTCGAGCGTTAGGCGCTGAAGCGCAAAGTGCCCACGTGCCGACATGTGGCGCGCTTGCGCTGCAGCGCCCTGCGCTCAAGCGCAGAGCGCCCACATGCCGACACGTGGCACGCTAGCGCCTGAGCGTACAGCACCTGGGCGCACAGCGCCCAAGGCGCTGGCCCCACGCATCCTTTGAATGCCTTTTCCCCCAGCCCACTATCCGGGTAGCGGGACCCCCGTAAAAACTCTGCGTGGCTCCCGATATATCCAAAACCCCCCTTTCAAAACACAACACACGTACACTGCATATTGAGTTCGCAAGACTAGTTTAACCCGTCAATCGGAGGTTCCCTCGCTCTAAAGGCGAGGGGTAATTAACGACAGCTTAGTTCGCGGCTGCTGGAGATTCAGATCCCCACAATCATTAAACCCCGGCCTACCCTAGGCAGGAGGAATCTGTAGTACGCCTGACAAGCGCACGCGTATTCCCATCTCAATGGGGTGACGAAAAACACCCTACAGCTTGCCGCCAGGCTTCACGGGCTTCTTGGATTTCTTCTTTGAAGATTTTGACGGCTGGTTGTGAGTGCTTGGGCCACCACCATCGATCTTTGGGGTTGGGCGCGGCTTCAACATCCCTTCAATGATCTGAGGTTCCAACGGGTTCTTCCACCTGATCGCTGGGCATGTTTGAAGATCGTTCAGCATCCTCTTTGTTTTGGCTGATAGCATAATCTCCCATGGGGCTTCTTCAACGAGGGAGCATGTTTCCCCCGGCGTATTCACCCTTTTAGGGGTGTGAGGCTGCGGCGGATTCACCTTCCATCTGTTGGACAACGCGAACTTGCCCTGTTGGTACTGGTCCTCAATCCAATTTTTGAAGACGTAGCAATTCTCGATCGGATGACCCAGTACTCGATGATAGGGACAATAATTGGGATCATTGACGTCGTTTGGCTGCGACGGACGTCTTGGATCCGGCAGATCTATGAGTCGGTTGCGCAATGCCAGCTCAAACAGTCTTCTCGTTTTATCTCGATGAAACGAGTAAGGACGTCCTAGCCTTTCCTCAAGGGGTACGCGTGGACGCATATTATTTTGACGGACCACCGGTTTTAAGTTGCTCGGCTGTTGTTGAGCATTGGCGACAACGATCGCTTTTCCCTTCCCCTTCTCGTTTCCAGAGTCCGGCTTTGGAGGGGGCGGTCTATGGCCCATCTGGTCCATTTGAGCTAGCTTATCGATCAGGGCCTGAAAGGTAGTCTGCTTGAAGAACATCATGAATTGGGATATGGTTGCCTGCGGATCGAGAGTTCCCACAAACATCCCTATTGCCGGCGCTTCTTCAATGCGTTGCTCGCATTTGGACCATAAGTTCCGCCACCGTATCGTATACTGAACCCATGTTTCACCTGGCTTCACCCTGGCATTAATCAATGTCGTTATCGGGGTGCGTTCGCTGGCGCTTGCGAAACGCTGGGTAAACAGCAGTTCCATCTCCGCGAATGTCTTGATAGAGTCGTTTGGGAGCTCGGAGTACCACTCGAATGCTGTATCCGATAAGCTACCAACGAACTGGCGAAGCAACAATTTATCATCACCGCCGGTGTTGACGCAAAGCGCCCTGAACTGGGCAACATGCTGGTGGGGATTGCCCGTACCCTTATGACATGAAATTTCGGTATTGTATAGCCCGGCGGATACTTGATCTGATCGTACTAGCTCGGATATGGTCGCCCTGTTTTTACGACCTGACCGGCTGCCTCAGTCGCCTGATGAACCCGTATTTGCTGAGCTATATATTCGTCCAAGTCAGCTTTGGAGATTGTCTCCTCCTTGGCTGTTGACAGAGCCGGTGGAAGATTTGACGTTTCTCCCCTGTCGTCTTCAAGGACGATCGGAGGATCTTCAGCAGGAGGATCTTGTTGAATCATCATTCCCACCATGTCCTGGAGCAGGAGGGCCATTCGCTTTATATTGGCTGCTTGTTCCGCAGCCTCTTTGTCCTTCTTCTCCAATATCCTGCGAAGGAATTCAGCGTCAGTTTCTTGCTCCTGGCGTTGATCCGAGGACGCTTCGGGGCTTTCTTTTGGCCCAGTGAGTGCGGCCATCACGTTCATCATTTCTTGGAGCTTCTGCTGTTGCTCCTGAGCTTTGGTCACTGACCGTGTAAGCGGTTGATTGTTGTAAATTCTCGATGTGTAAATCAAATCAAATAGTCTCCGGCAACGGAGCCATTTGATAGAACTGTAAATTTCAGATGTGTCGTATCGAATCAAAAATTTAAATTGACCGCAATCAAACTACGGTGTCGGATGTAGTTAATGAATGAGTGCGGATCGTCCACAGGGATTTCAAGATTCGTTTGTATTTTAATGTGTTTGAAATGAAATGTTAAGCAACAATTAAAGAAAACATGATTCAAGAATGATTTGTATTCGTGTGTCACTATTCTCTACTAAAGAATCAAGAAACTATAAACAATCAAGAATCGGGTTTCAATGGTATTTTCCAAACAACAATCAAGAATAATAGAGAGGCTCGTAGGAATCGATCGGATCTTTAGATGTGATGTAGTCTACAAGATTTCGTATTCTTGTCCTTCGAAGAATTGATACTAGATCAATGGTGATCGACGAGAGTTAGGGCTTTCTTGATGAAATTAGGGTTTCATCTCTTAACCCTTGTTCTTTCGAGGATACCATTTATATTCTAGCCTCTAGCAATTTCAAGAAGCGATCGGATTCCCCAATCTCGAGCGATGTCGATCAAGAAAGCATCGCAACGAATTGGGTCGTCGATTCTTGAACTTGCTAGGGTTTACAAACTCGTGGGATTCAAGAATCGATTACAAATTTGCTACATCATCATACTAAAGATCGTTTCGACTCCTTAACGAGCGGAGTTTTATTCACACATCACCACGTAGACAATATTCAAGAATAGTAAAGATAACATGATGCGGAATTTAAAGAAAACAAGATAGAAGAAAATATCACCTTTTATTTAATCAACAATTTCAATACATTCTTTCAAGATCTACAAGAAGAAGAAAATCGATCGTTGACTCGGCTTTGCTCGTCTCCGTGGATCGTGGATCTACTTTTGATCTCTTGCCCGATGGAAGATCGGCTCGGCTCGTAAAAGGGTTGAAGGCATCTTGCTTGGCTTGCACTCAAGATCTTGAATTGTGGTTGGATTTAGGGTTAGGGTTTCCTACAAGCTCTCTCACTAAACTTGAGGAAGAGGAAGATGAAGAAAGAAAATGGCTAAAATCTAAGATGTTGAATCTTTTCCTAGATGCCAAGATGTAACATCATCTTGATGAATGAGTCTAGGGTCTTATTTATAGAACTTTCAAACCCTAGGTTTAGGTTTAAATTGAACTTTCCCTCCCAAAGTTTGTTGGCAAAGTTTGTTGGCCTTTAGCTTAGGGTTTAAGCAAGGGTTTAGGAAAGTTCTAAAAGTATTAGGCTAGTTTAGGAGTTTGCTGATCTGGTGGAAGTATCTGGAATCTTCTGGAAGTTTGTGTGCATTATTGAGCTGTAGCCACTGAAACAGGAGTTTCGATGCAATTTGAGGAGCTGAGTCCCTGGGCCCGCCGCGGATCCGCCGCAAGTGCATGGTAATGGCCGCTCTTCCGCGGCTCATTGATGGGCTTGAGCCTTGGGCTTTCTGGTGAAGCTTGGTACTGCTGTTTGGGCTTTTCTCTGATGTTTAGAATTGCAGTTTCCCTTCTGTGTTGATACCAGATTTGAGTTCAGTGAGTTTACGAGCAATTGTAATGGTCGAGCAAGCTTTCCTTTCCCTGCACAGATATCTCAATACGGGTTGCAAGATATGGAAAATATGCTATGTAATGTGATGCAGTTAATTTCCCTCGAAATGCCGGTTTTAATGTCGAATACATGTAATTTGATATTTTGCGACCGATTAGCTAATATGTGAATTATGAATACCGTACACTTCTATATGTATGCAGATGATAAGGAAATTGCTGGTTAAAATATGCAATATTTTCGACTGATCAAATACCCCCAAACTTAATTTCGATCGTCTCGAGCGAATGTTTTATTAAAAAGAGAAGGAGAAAATAAAGAAAGAGAAAAACTAACTAGCACACTTTCGTCGGCAACACGATTGCACTGAGCATGTGCAACAAGCCTTTAAACCTCTAGGTGTCCCTAGTAGGAGGAGTGTTGTCTCCTGAGGGTTTTCAGCGGATTGCACCCACAAAATCCAAAAATAAAAGTAAGATCATGAATATTACATTTAAAGACAAGAATTGTAAAAGAAAAGCCTTGAAAATTAGGGTTTCCAACTAAGCTAGCTTTTCAGTTGTCATGAGCCCTATCTTAATGGTCATGAAAAAATGTCAGAAATCACGTCCTCCCTCAATAAAACATCGTCTTATTCTTCATTCCTATCTTTATTCCAAACATCGATCATATCACCCTGCGTGTGTGTAAAGACATCCCTACACCCGGAGAATTCAATTCAAGCTATCATACCCTTTCCCATCGGCCTCAGTACTTCTTGGCAAACGAGATTGCTTACACACTTTCATGCGACCGTTAATACTTCTTGAGGTACTAACCGACCGATTACTAATGTGCTTGCTAACTTGGTGTATTTTCCTAGTCTTGCACCGCCTCAGGCATAGCAGTGACTCCCAGACCAGTTGACCTTGGGGCACTAGGTGAAGAAGCACCCTTTTGCTATATATTTTTCTTGCCCTTGGTGATAACAAAACCAGTATCCATTTTTCTCACCACTTTTAAAACACATTTTTTTTCTCATACTTTTGGCTTTAAGACAAGAGCATTTCAAGGTATTCTCTACTATCCCAGGCTTCAAGACGTGTGTAAGTGCGAATAGCAGGGTAGCAACGTTCAAAATGTTTGGTTTCCAGAATAGAAACTATTTTTCAGACTTATTTTTATCCTCAGATTAGTGACGTCCTTCATCTTACTAACCCTTGGGACAACGGCTCATAACTACTTATTACTAGTTCGTATAAGAAAACTTCTAATTTTCTTAGTTTTCTAAAATTTTTCCAATCTCATGGATGTAATTGTTCACTGTCTAAACTTTCATTATCTTATTTATATACAAAAAGGTGTAAATATTAAAATTATTTTTATATTTGAAAATTTTTAAATTTTTATGGGTTTTGAAAATTTTTCAATTTTTATAGATTTTTAAAAGAAATGTTTTGTGCTTATGCAGATGATATGCAAATGATGCGAAAATAAGCACAAACCTCCCCCAAACTTGTTTTCAACAGTGTCCTCACTGTTGCCGACAGTTATATCTACAAAAACCTGTAAATCTGGGAGGAATTATTAGTGGGGGCAAAATATATAAGTGAAGAATTTCCCCCAAACTTGTTTTATTTACTCACCTTCATTCAAAAAATGATGCAATGATATACTGGACATGAAGGTGAGACGGAGCAATTTTAATCAAAATAAACTGGCTCTTGTAAGAACAAGAGCTCCTCCGTGGGGTCAGTGGAAAAATACGGCTTTAATCTATGTCCATTTACTTTGAAAACAGTGCCGTTTTTAACATTTTCAACTTCTACTGCCCCGTGCGGGTATACAGACCGCACAACAAAAGGTCCCTTCCAACGAGATCGGAGCTTACCCGCATGAAGGTGTAATCGTGAATCATAAAGAAGGACTTGTTGACCAGGTAAAAATGTTTTCCTTACAATGTTTTTATCGTGAAAAACCTTAGTCCTATTCTTTGTGATTACAACATTATCATAAGCTTCATCGCGGAGTTCGCTTAGCTCGTTTAGTTGCAGCTTCCGAAAGTTGCAAGCAAGGTTTAGATCAAAATTAATTTCCTTTATAGCCCACAATGCTTTATGTTCTATCTCAACAGGTAGATGACATGCTTTTCCAAACACTATCCTATATGGAGACATTCCTAGGTCGGTCTTATATGCAGTCCTGAATGCCCAAAGAGCATCCGTCAATTTGGTCGACCCGTCTTTTCTATTTTTAGCAACAGTTTTCTCCAGGATAAGTTTGATTTGTCTGTTTGAGATCTCAGCCTGCCCGCTTGTTTGGGGGTGATAGGGTGTAGAAAGACGGTGGTTGATTGAATATTTCCGCATCAGAATCTCGAAAGATCTGTTGCAGAAGTGTGTCCCATTATCGCTAATAATAGCGCGTGGGTGTCCAAATCGCGAGAAGATATTCTTTTTCAAGAACTTAATGACAACTTTCTTGTCATTAGTGCGACTTGGAATGGCTTCTACCCACTTGGAGACATAATCAACCGCCAGCAATATGTACAGATTCCCAAAGGAGTTGGGAAAAGGACCCATAAAATCTATGCCCCAAACATCAAACATTTCAACAACCAGAATGGGTTGCTGAGGCATTTCATTCCTTTGGGATATTCTACCCGTATACTGACATTGTGTACAGGTTTTGCAATGTTCAAATGCGTCCTTGAATAAGGTCGGCCAATAAAATCCACATTGCAAAACCTTTTCTGCTGTTTTTCTGGGACCAAAGTGACCCCCACAGGCCTGATCATGACAAAATGAAAGAATACTCTTGAACTCTTCATTCGGGACGTACTGGCGAATGATCTGATCAGGACAATATTTAAACAAATAGGGCTCGTCCCAGTAATAGTGTTTTACTTGGGATAGAAAGCGGTATTTGTCCTGTTTTGACCAATCGCTCGGTATAAGTCCCGTAGCATGATAGTTCACAATATCCCTGAACCATGGTTCAGCAGATATGCTCAAGAGTTGTTCGTCAGGGAACGAGTCATCGATCGGCAGGGTCACAGGGGAAGAAACGATGCGTGAAAGGTGGTCAGCTACTACGTTTTCACATCCTTTCTTATCTTTGATAATAAGATCAAATTCTTGTAAAAGAAGGATCCAACGTATTAGTCGACCTTTGGCATCTTTCTTCGCCAACAGATGTTTTAAAGCGGAATGGTCAGTATATACAACAATAGGTGAGCCGATTAAGTAAGGCCTGAATTTCTCCAATGCGAATACAACCGCTAAAAGTTCTTTCTCTGTGGTTGTATAATTGATTTGCGCATCATTCAGGGTCTTACTAGCATAGTAAATCACGTGTGGCATCTTTTCAATGTGTTGTCCAAGGACAACACCTACTGCAAAATCAGATGCGTCACACATCAGCTCAAAAGGGTAGTCCCAGTTTGGTGATGATAAAACGGGGGCTGAAGTGAGTGAGTGTTTAAGTGAGTCGAAAGCTGTCTCGCAATCCGAGTCAAAGTGGAAGGTCGTATCCTTGGCCAGGAGTAGTGTTAAAGGTCTAGCAATTTTGCTAAAGTCCTTTATGAATCTCCTATAAAAGCCAGCATGGCCAAGGAAAGAGCGAATATCTTTGACGCTTCTGGGATGAGGGAGGTTTTGAATGACATCTACTTTAGCTCTGTCAACCTCAATGCCTTTCTGTGAAATGACATGTCCAAGGACTATTCCTTCTTGGACCATAAAGTGGCATTTTTCCCAGTTTAAAGTCAAGTTCTTCTCTTTGCATCGAGTAAGAACAGCGTCCAGATTCGCTAGGCATTCATAAAAAGAGTCTCCAAAAATCGAAAAGTCGTCCATAAAGATCTCCAGGAAATTCTCTACCATATCAGAGAATATCCCCATCATACACCGCTGAAAGGTAGCGGGAGCATTGCATAGCCCGAAGGGCATGCGACTGTAAGCAAAGGTACCAAAAGGACAAGTAAAAGTGGTTTTATCTTGATCCTTTTTGGCGATGGGGACCTGATTGTAGCCTGAGTAACCGTCCATGAAACAATAGTATTGTCGTCCCGCTAAGCGTTCCAACATCTAATCAATAAATGGTAGAGGAAAATGATCTTTCCTCGTAGCAGCGTTGAGTTTTCTATAATCGATGCATACACGCCACCCAGTTTGGGTGCGTGTCTGAATCAACTCATTCGCTTCATTTGTGATAACTGTGATGCCGGATTTCTTAGGAACGACGTGTATAGGACTTACCCACTGGCTATCGGAGATCGGGTATATAATACCACTATCTAAGCATTTGACGATCTCTTTCATGACAGCTTCCTTCATGACAGGATTTAACCGTCTCTGTGGTTCTCGGGTCGGTCTGGCATCATCCATCACATGTATATGATGTTCAACTATCAAGGGACTAATCCCTTTGATGTCCGCCATACTCCAACCAAACGCCTCTTTATTAGATCTTAATACCGATAAAAGTGCATTCTCTTGCTCTGATGCAAGAGAAGTGGATATTATAACCGGTAAAGTCTCGTTCTCACCAAGATATGCATATTTAAGGTGAGAAGGTAAGACCTTGAGATCTAATTCAGGCGGAGAAATGATAGAAGGAAGGATCATAGATTGATTTTTGGATTTACAAAGAAGCTCAGAGCCTGTGAAAGATACAGACTCGGGTGGAGAAAAGTCAGAAGTGCAGGACTCAAGTGTAAGTGAAGTGTCCTCACTAAGATCAAGTGTAAGATCAAGCAGAGATGTGCTAATGTCATCGAGATCAGTAAAGCAAAGTTCCTCGGCTCCACAACTATCGGGAGCGATCTCATGGACAGAGCACACATCTAAAATATGAGCACTAGGTTCTGATGGCTGACTTCCAACTCTGTAGATATTTAGTTCAATGGTTATATTTCCAAATGATAAGTTCATTGAACCATTTCTACAGTTTATAACAGCGTTGGAAGTGGCAAGGAAAGGACGACCTAAAATCACCGGAATTTGGCCCCGGGGGTTTGCTACAGGATGTGTGTCGAGCACAATGAAGTCTACAGGGAAAACAAATTCCCCGACCTTTATCAACACATCCTCTAATTCACCCCTTGGTTTGGTGATAGATCGGTCTGCCATCTGGAGAGTGCAATGAGCAGGTTTCAGCTCTCCAATTCCTAGTTGCTCATAGACAGAATAAGGTAACAGGTTAATACCCGCGCCAAGGTCTAAAAGAGCACGATTTATGTTTTTACCCCCAATCGAAATTGATATTGTAGGACATCCTGGGTCCTTTCGTTTCTTTGGTAGCTGGGGAATAAAAGCAGTGCTGATATTATTAGCCATAAAGACCTTCTTCGGCACCTGAGTCTTCCTCTTCCTAGTGCACAAGTCCTTTAGAATTTTCGCGTAAGCGGGGACTTGTTGAATCGCATTTAGGAGAGGGATATTGATGTTAACCTGTTTGAACATTTCTAAAATTTTCTCCATATGAGGACTCGTTCTGTTAGCCCTTAGCCGGTTCGGGTAAGGTGCTTTCGCACTAAGCGCAGGGTCCATCATAGGAGAAGGAAAGGGGGGTAGACGAGGTCCCAAAAGAGGTGTGGGGACCGTCTGTGGAGAACTATAAGGGTTGGGTGAAGGTGTTGAGCCTAAAGGGAACTGGAGAATAGGCTCGTGCGAAGGTGGTTTGGTAGAAGAAGAAGGATCAGAAGGAGAAGTGTGTGTATGTGGAAAGGTCTCAGCCGAGGTGTTGATATGATTTTCAGTATTATCAATATCTTCCCCGACATTATTATTCAGCACTCTTCCCGATCTCAACGTAGTGATGGCATTTACATTGTAATGCCCAGGATTTTGTAGGGGTTGAGAGGGAAGTTTCCCTTTTTCTCTCGCACTCATTTCAGCTTTGAGGCGTGCGATTTCAGCTTCCATCGTTCTAATACTCTCAGCTTGTGACGCTGAGTTTTTCTTTATTTCACTGACGGAAGATCTAACCTCAGTTGAAACCTCCATGAAATTTGATAAAAGTGATTTCATGGTTTGAGTAAATTGAGAGAAATCGTCAGAACAGGGCTGCATAGGATTAGACTGTGCAGGAGTGTTGCCCTGGTTTTGGAAATTTTGTGACTGGTAGGGGTGCTGAGTGAGTTGAAGGGGTTGCTGTTGTGGTGGAGGAAGAGCCCTTTGAAAGTTATTTGTGTTTGGAACCGTGTTTTGAGATTGATTTTGGTTCCAAGCAAAATTCGGGTGGTTCCTCCAACCCTGATTGTACGTGGAAGAATCTGGATCGTTTCGAGGTCGTTGAAATGCGGCATTAGAATGCTCGTGACCTTGAAACGCCGAGTTTAAAGGATATTCTTCCGTTAAATGTGACGGATCAGAACAGCACCCGCAAACAGTTTTGGGGAGTGATACCGGGTTTAGGGAGGCTGCTGCAAATTTGTGTTCCATAGCGTCGAGCTTCTTTTGCATTGCTGCCATTTCTGCTCGAACACCTATGGACACATCTATTTGGTGTACGCCACCCCTATTCAATGGTTGGGTTCCACTCTCCCAAATTAGTGATTTTTCAGCGAACTCTTCTAAGTATCGCCAAGCTTCCCCATCATCTTTGGTCATAAAAGTACCTTGACACATATTTTCAAGGCTCTGTTTAGTGCTAGGATTACTGCCCTCATATATGATTCGGCAAAGCTCCCATCTCGGGATGCCGTGATGAGGACATTGAACCAAGAGATCCTTGAAACGTTCAAAGTATTTTGAAAATGGTTCGGTAGGGAGCTGGGAAAATTGGTTCAGTTCGCTACGGATTCGAGCCGTCTTTTGGACTGGGTAAAATTTCTTAAGGAATGCCGCTACGAATTCTTCCCAATTCATGATAGAATGTGCAGTAGTGTTATATAGCCACTTCTCGGCTATATCGCACAAGGTAAAAGGAAGAAGTCGTAGACGCATCGCATCCACAGAAAGTTGAGACGTACCCATCATTGCGCATACGTTTTCAAATTTGGTAATGAAAACGTAAGCGTCTTCGGTCTCGAGTCCGTGGTATTTAGGTAAAAGGTTGATATACTGGGGCTTGATTTCAAAGTTATCCCCATTGGCTGGTGGTGTGGATAAGCAGGTCGTAAGAGGACCTCTATGTGGATAGCATCTTTCCTGGAGAGAAATGTGGGGAGGATTCTGCGCACCAACGGACGGTGGCAGATTAGGGTTAAAGAAATTAGATGGATTCGGATCCATCGGTGTGGGTGTGGTAGTAGGTAAAGAAAAGGTAAATGGAGAATTATCGACTTCGGATTCGATAAAAAGGTACGCGGACTAAACGGGCACTAGAATCCCGTGTCCAGCCTATCTTGTACTAAAAAGGGTTAGTACAAGTGGCAGCGTTGGCTTATAATTAGGGGTAAAATGAATGCGGTGTTTGCTTTGAAAAGGGACGGATTTTGAAAAAATGATGCGACAACCAAATGCATCAACACAACCCTAAAATCTAATGTTCACCTAGGTCCGGCTCTAGACCGCTCCTAACTGCCAAAAGACAAGTCGCGGGATCAATCCTCCACTGCCTCTTTGTCCCCCTGTGGCCGGATGAGTGCCAGGTAAGTGGGAAGGAACCACCACTACAGTGGACCTAATTAATAACCACTAGCCTTAGACACACTCGCCTTAGGCACCACAAGAAAACGCGGATAAGCAATGAATTACCCACGGCCCTCTCTTGTCCTAAATGAGCGCGACAGTCCTTAGAGTCATCTCTAGATTTCTTTTAGTTAATGTGGGTCAATGCGGATGCAAGTTTGGTGGTTTTCGGGGCCTAGGAAGGGTAATGAAATCCCCACCTAATTTGGATTTGGCCGTGCCCCTTAAATTCCGTATTTAATATGCAAAACAACCAAGAAAAACAAAATCACGCATAATTTTAATTTGCTTTTGCGGCGCAGCTATTGTTTGCAAAGAATCCTGCAGAAAGGATTAGTTGGAGCTAAAAAGGGAGAGGGGAGAGAGAAAGAAATCACCTGCTGGAAAATTTTCCAGAGAACCCCCAAGACTGCGGCGGTTCCGCCGCAATTACCACGTATATGCCGCGCTTCCGCGGCTTGTTGATGGGTTCACTGCACCAAATTTCTTCAGCTGCTTTCTGTTCCTATCTCCAGCTCTCTGGTATATCCCAAATAATTTTTCCACAGCTCAGAATGCTCCAGATCACCTTGCAATCAATTCACAACACACGTATAAGAGTTTGTACGAATTTTGATTTCAAGAAATGAAACGTAATAATTCTTTCACTTCAAACTATAAAATGTAAACGAATTAGAGCGTAATCCCCGGCAACGGCGCCATTTTTGATTGATGTAAATTCTCGATGTGTAAATCAAATCAAATAGTCTCCGGCAACGGAGCCATTTGATAGAACTGTAAATTTCAGATGTGTCGTATCGAATCAAAAATTTAAATTGACCGCAATCAAACTACGGTGTCGGATGTAGTTAATGAATGAGTGCGGATCGTCCACAGGGATTTCAAGATTCGTTTGTATTTTAATGTGTTTGAAATGAAATGTTAAGCAACAATTAAAGAAAACATGATTCAAGAATAATTTGTATTCGTGTGTCACTATTCTCTACTAAAGAATCAAGAAACTATAAACAATCAAGAATCGGGTTTCAATGGTATTTTCCAAACAACAATCAAGAATAATAGAGAGGCTCGTAGGAATCGATCGGATCTTTAGATGTGATGTAGTCTACAAGATTTCGTATTCTTGTCCTTCGAAGAATTGATACTAGATCAATGGTGATCGACGAGAGTTAGGGCTTTCTTGATGAAATTAGGGTTTCATCTCTTAACCCTTGTTCTTTCGAGAATACCATTTATATTCTAGCCTCTAGCAATTTCAAGAAGCGATCGGATTCCCCAATCTCGAGCGATGTCGATCAAGAAAGCATCGCAACGAATTGGGTCGTCGATTCTTGAACTTGCTAGGGTTTACAAACTCGTGGGATTCAAGAATCGATTACAAATTTGCTACATCATCATACTAAAGATCGTTTCGACTCCTTAACGAGCGAAGTTTTATTCACACATCACCACATAGACAATATTCAAGAATAGTAAAGATAACATGATGCGGAATTTAAAGAAAACAAGATAGAAGAAAATATCACCTTTTATTTAATCAACAATTTCAATACATTCTTTCAAGATGTACAAGAAGAAGAAAATCGATCGTTGACTCGGCTTTGCTCGTCTCCGTGGATCGTGGATTTACTTTTGATCTCTTGCCCGATGGAAGATCGGCTCGGCTCGTAAAAGGGTTGAAGGCATCTTGCTTGGCTTGCACTCAAGATCTTGAATTGTGGTTGGATTTAGGGTTAGGGTTTCCTACAAGCTCTCTCACTAAACTTGAGGAAGAGGAAGATGAAGAAAGAAAATGGCTAAAATCTAAGATGTTGAATCTTTTCCTAGATGCCAAGATGTAACATCATCTTGATGAATGAGTCTAGGGTCTTATTTATAGAACTTTCAAACCCTAGGTTTAGGTTTAAATTGAACTTTCCCTCCCAAAGTTTGTTGGCCTTTAGCTTAGGGTTTAAGCAAGGGTTTAGGAAAGTTCTAGAAGTATTAGGCTAGTTTAGGAGTTTGCTGATCTGGTGGAAGTATCTGGAATCTTCTGGAAGTTTGTGTGCATTATTGAGCTGTAGCCACTGAAACAGGAGTTTCGATGCAATTTGAGGAGCTGAGTCCCTGGGCCCGCCGCGGATCCGCCGCAAGTGCATGGTAATGGCCACTCTTCCGCGGCTCATTGATGGGCTTGAGCCTTGGGCTTTCTGGTGAAGCTTGGTACCGCTGTTTGGGCTTTTCTCTGATGTTTAGAATTGCAGTTTCCCTTCTGTGTTGATACCAGATTTGAGTTCAGTGAGTTTACGAGCAATTGTAATGGTCGAGCAAGCTTTCCTTTCCCTGCACAGATATCTCAATACGGGTTGCAAGATATGGAAAATATGCTATGTAATGTGATGCAGTTAATTTCCCTCGAAATGCCGGTTTTAATGTCGAATACATGTAATTTGATATTTTGTGACCGATTAGCTAATATGTGAATTATGAATACCGTACACTTCTATATGTATGCAGATGATAAGGAAATTGCCGGTTAAAATATGCAATATTTTCGACTGATCAGCGGTCTATGACCTGTAGATGCACGGCTGTCCTCTTTACCAGACGCCATGTAAACGGTATGGACTACAATGCCCCCGGACTTAGGGCGTTTGGGCTCGCCGCCTTTGGCATTTGCCACAGGCGTAGGGGCCTTCTTCTCTTGTGGTCCGTCGAAGTTGAGGAGGCCGTTGCAGCGGGCACCCTGGCGGTTGTCGTCCTTTGCTGTTTGACAGGACGGTTCTTTTCTTCTTGAACCTTCGCCCTCTTCTGCCGGTGAGAGTGATCTTGGTCTATTACTGAGTCTTGAACCCTCCGCCAGACCTTATAAATTTTGGAGGACAGCCGTTGAGGGGGCTGCTCCAGCTTTGTATCTGTAACACTCTCCGCAGGTGGAGGAGATCTTTTTAGCGTAGCAGTCGGAGAGTTCTTGCGTACCTTCCTTAGCGGTTCAAAGCTGTTCCCAGTTGGAACAGCAGCATTAACTTCCACCATCGGAGCCGGTGGAGTTAGCCCTGAGGAGGAGTTGCCCCCGGCCTTCCTTACTCGGCGCCAGTGGCGACGTCGAGCGTGACAAGCCGTTGGGACTGGCTCGGCGATAGGGATAGTTTCGTCTTGCCCCCTGTCCGAATGAGGCGCTGTCGGTGCCAGCCTCTTAAAGACTGATGTCGTCCTTTGAGTGGCGATGTTCATTCTGTCAAAGATAGACCCTCGAGCAGGAGCAGGAGTCGGAATGGTCAGCCTTGAAAAGACCGACTCTTTAACAGGAGAAGCCGCCTTGACGACCTCAGAAATAGAGATGGCTGTCTTCTTTGCGATGGCCACATTAAGGGTTATAGGCTTCTTGGCAGGCAAATCAGAGTTCAGGTTTAGCCTGGTAAAGACCGAGGCTGCCGGCTTGACAGTGGACGACCCGTTCAGAGGGGCCGTGGTAGTAGTGAGCCGATTGAAGACTATTTCTTTTGCGCTTCCGGTATGGGCACTAGAATAGTGAAGCTTGCTGGCGGGAGCATGGTCCCGAAAAACAGACCGGTGGTGGCCTGAGTCACTTGTTCCACCGGCATGGCAAGGATAGAGGCCGCTTAAGGCCCATAGGCTACACCTCCAGATGAGGCGGAGCGTCGGTTGCATTGGCATTTGGAGCAGCTCGAACAGTTGGAGGCCATTGATGATTGATTTCTGCACCAGGCAAAATACCAAATCTTAGTAACTTGAAACCCAAAGGCAGCCATTAACAAACCGCGATTCGTTCGCGAAGACGACACACGAAGTGTGGAGTGGAAAGAGGAAAAGGTCCCACCGGGCGTGCCAGAATCTATTCCCCTCCGAAAGACGGCGACGACGACGTGAGGGCGTCTTGCCTGAGATTCGGGGCAGATGCTATTTGGTTTTATCTGTCTACCTCTCCGAAGATGCCAAGTTGATTTATGGCATCGTGTATCGGAGGTTTAGACGGATGCGGCCGATTTAGCAGACTTCGTCAGATTCCCCCTCGCTTGAGGGGTTTTTGATTGTGGGGACGCTCTTCCCTGCAGGCGCAAGCCCCTGCAGTTAATTACGCTACCACGTCGCGGTAACAACTTTCTCCTTCTCCAGAATTTCACTTCGTGTCGTGTGTGTTTGTTTTGTTTGTGGATTCCCGTGGATTGTATACGGAGACTAAGTTATGCCGTCGCCCGTAGGACGTGGATTAGTCCAAATCCGTATTTACTTAGATTTGGGTTTGGTGTTTTAGTTTAAGGATACGTTAGCCGTATTTGAGGCTAAGATCAACTTAAACGTTCGTTAAGGATACGTTAGTCTGATTCGAGACTAAGATCAACTTAAAGGAAAGAGCATTTAGGGGCTCTATTATTCCAGTTTAAGGACGTAGTGGTCCATAAGTAGTTTAGGGACATTGCGGTCCATTGCCAGTTTAAGGACATGGTGGTCCATGTTCCAGTTTAGGGATGTGGGGGTCCATTTCCAGTTTAGGGACATAGGGGTTCATCGTTCCCGTTTTAGGGACGGATGTTAATTTAAGGACGCATTAGTCCATGGGTTTAAGGACCCCATAGTCCATATAGATGTGTTTAAGGACGCATTAGTCCATTAGTTTAAGGATGCATAAGTCCATGGGTTTAAGGACCCCACAGTCCGTATGGGTGTGTTTAAGGACGCATTAGTCCATGGGTTTGAGGACCCTACAGTCCGTATTTTGGTTTAAGGACGCATAAGTCCATGAGTTTAAGGACCCCGCAGTCCGTATGGATGTGTGGTTGTCGGGACCCGTCACCTCTCTGACGTCGTTGAAGGATTACAGCGATAGGTGTCAGAGGAGTTCAGAGATGTACCATTGAACCGGATGTAAATTGATTTAAGAGAGCAGTCTTGGTCAGTCAATTTAATTTGAGGACTTACGGCCATGATTGGGCTAAGTCCAGTTGAGAATATTCAACGTTTTTATCTTTGACCTATTAGGCCTGTGCTAGGGCTTTGCCCATGTTTAGTAATGCACTGCATTTTCTTTTGGCCTGCTAGGCCTTTTTGATTTGGGCTCTGTCCCTTTTAAATGATGCACAACATCTGTTTTTGTTTGGGCTCTGCCCTTTTTAAAATAATGCATTGCATTTTATTAGGCCTGTTAGGCCTTTTTTAATTGGGCTTGGCCCTTCTGTAAATAATGCAGTGCATTAATCAAACTGACAGTGGCCATGTGGCCTGTCAGGCGCTTTGCGCCAATTATTGAGTGCAAGCGCATGTGGAGGTGATACGTGTCATGCTCTGGTGAGCGCAAGCGCCAGTGCGCTGCTGACATGTGGCGCGCTCTGGTGAGTTGCGCCAATTTCAGAGAGCAATACTATATTTTAAAAGCGCATAGCGCAAGTTATTCTTGGAGCTGACACATGGCGCTCTCTGGTGGCTTGCGCCAACCCAGGAGCGCAACAGTGCAGACTTACAAGTGCAAGGCACTGTTTTTATATCTTAATCCAATTTTGGATTTAAGATAAGAATCTTTAAGATTCCAGAACCGATGGTTCATAAAAAAAAAGGCAATGCCTTTGTTATTATTATTTTTTTATTGGAGACCTTTGATCTTGTTCTTAGATCAATGATCTTTTTAGAAGAAGTTCTTCTTTTTAAAGGGTTTTACCTTCTTTTTTCTTTCTGAATTTCTTCTCAAAATTCTGTAGAGGCGTTTTCTCTCTGTTTTCTGAGTTTCTGTCTCTGTATTCTCTGTGTTATTTTTTTGAAATTGGGGTGTAGAGGCCTTTATATAGTGCCCATTAATTTGTTAAATTTGTTAAAGAGATCATTCTCTGAGTGATTTGGGGATTTTTCCCCATCGTTGGATCTTTGATCCAAGGGCTTCTGTTTTACAGAGGACAATCTTCTTGTTTTAATAAGAACAGAAAGATCTTACTGGAATTTTAATTCTGTTTGGCGCAAACGCACCAGCGCTTGACACGTGTCGCGCAGCGCAACTGCGCTGACACGTGTCGCGCAGCGCAGCGCGCTGCGCTGTGCTAGGGCAACTGCGCTGACACGTGTCACACAGCGCAGAGCGCAGCGCAACTGAAGCGTTACTTCCTTTAATTTTATTTTAAATAGAGCCTTGCTCTGATTGGCTGCGCTGCCTTGGGCGCTGCGCTGACGTATCAGCTTTTGACACGTGGCGCGTTGCGCGCAACTTAAGGAATTTGAAGCGTTGCTTCAATTTTTGAATTTTTGAAATTCAAACAGAGCTTTGCTTTGATTGGGGGAAACTTGGAGTTCTTCGCACCCTCCTGAGCGAATCGAAGTTGTTCCCAGTTGGAACAGCAGCATCAATTTCCACCATTGGAGCTGGTGGGGTAAGTCTAGAAGAGGAGTTGCCTCCAGCTCTTCTCACTCAGCACCAATGGCGACGTCGAGCATGCCTTGCAGATGGGATTGCCTCAGTTGTGGGAGTGACTTCATCATGCCCCCTGCTCTGATGAAGTGCTACTGCTGGTGCCATCCTGTTGAAGACTGACGTCTGTTGAGAGGGGACGGTCAATCTTTCGAAGGCCGACATTTTGATAGGGGAAGCAGTCTTGATGACTTCGCCGGAAGCGGGAGTTGGAACGACCAATCTTGCGAAGACCGATCCTTTAGCAGGAGAAGCCCTGTCGACGACTTCTCTTGCTGAAGCTGGAACGACTATCCGTTTCGGGATAACCCCCTCAGGTATCGCGAGCCTCTTTGTGGGCCCACTTGAGCTGTGGCTCAGCCTGTTGAAGATGGACGACCCGTTGAGAGGGGCCGTGGAGATTGCAAGTCGATCGAAGACCGACTTCTTGGGAGCTTCTTGTGGTGGCACTGGGGTACTGAAGCTTGCTGGCTGTATCATAGTTCCAAAGAACAATCCAGTGGTGGCTTGAGTCACTTGCTCCACCGGCATTGCAAAGATGGAGGCCGCTTATGGCCCATACGTCATTCCTCTATTTGGGGTAGAGCGAAAGTTGCTGTTGCAGGTGCAGTGGAAGCCATTGATTTCTCTTCTCTTCTGCACAGGAGCAAGACACCAAATCTTAGTACCTCTAATCCAGGGGCAACAATAGCAAACCGCGATTTGTTCGCGAACACGACACATGAATTGTGGAGTGGAAAGAGAAAAAGGTCCCACCGGGCGTGCCGGAATCTGTTTACCGCCGAAAACGGGAACAGACCCGGGATGGATCGTCTTGCCTGAATTTGGGGGAAGATGCTATATGGTTTTATCCATCTACCTCTCCGAAGATGTCAAGTTGATTTATGGCACTGTGTATCGAAGGTTTGGACGGATGCGGCCGTTGTAGCAGACTTCGTCAATTTTCCTCTCGTTATGAGGTGTTTTTTTATTATGGAGATGCTCTTCCCTGCAGGCGCAAGCCCCTGCAGTTAATTACGTTATCGCATCGCGATAGCCACTTTCTTTTGCTCCAGAAATTCACTTCATGTCGTGTGTGTTTGTTTTATTTTTGGTTGCCCGTGGATTGTATACGGAGACTAATTTATGTTGCCGCCCGTAGGGCGTGGATTAGTCAAAATCCGTATATTCTTAGATTTGGGTTTGGTTTGATTTAAGGATCGTTAATCTCGTTTGAGATTAAGATCAACTTAAATATTTGTTAAGGATACGTTAGTCCAATTTTAGATTAAGATCTACTCAGCAGGATTTTGGGATCATTCAGACCCAACAAAAGAGCATTTGGGCTCTATTGCTTTAGTTTAAAGACGTTACGGTCCGTTGTTAGTTTAAGGACGTTTCGGTCCGTAGTGGGATGTGCCTATCGGTTTGGGAGTGCACCAAAGAGTTGTTGGTTGTCGGGACCCGCCATCTCTCTGAAGACGTTAAAGAATTACAACGACATATATCAGAGGTGTAGAGAGATGTACCCTTGAACCAATTTCCAGATTGAGGGGAGAAGGTCGAGCCTAGAAAATATTAGTCATATTTTGAGACTAAGATTAGTTTGGGAAGTCATGAGCATAGAAGCTCGGTCTATTTGGAGATCGACGATGTTTTAATCTCAAGAAGACTTAGCCAACTTGAGGCTGGAGTTGATTTCCCATAGTGTTAAACACTAGTGTATGTTCAGCACTCACGTGTTCCCACGTGAGGTTCTAAAGCAGTGTTAAACACTTGATTTCGAGGGCGGTCACGTGTAGCACGTGATGCACCTCAAAGCTGGAGCTGTACATTGGGTTCAAGTCCCTGTTTATATATAAGTGTTAAATGTTAGTGTATATGCCCTAGAGGCCATTACTGTATCATACTAGTATGTATATTACTTGATGGAAGCTTGGGATATTCACAGTTGTATATACAATCTTGCTCGAAATTGTAGTATGCTACTTGGTTTGTCTCTGCTTTAATATGTGCATGTGTTTCTTTTAGCATATTGCTGTTATACATATTAGTAGAGCCCTTAGGATTATTGCTTGATTACCAGCGTTGTGATGGCGCTCACACTCGTGGGGGCTGGGTGATCCATAAGCACATCCTTCTACAGGTCCCTAGTCGTTGGACTATCGAGACAGGGCATCGATACTCCGGAGTAGACTAGCGTATGCGCTTCTCATCCCAGTGTGGGAGACGGTCTGTCCCACAGCCGTCAGTACGTCGTACTTGAGATAGTATGCGGGTGCTCGTTAGGTTACGAGTACACTGGACAGGACTCGTCGGGGACTGTTGGTTGGTATTATACCTATCGTCAGTTATCAGTTCCCAGGTGACATGAGTACAGCTTAGTCCGCTGACTTGACACTGTCACTTAGCCTCGAGTGTGTTCCCACTGCACTTTGATTACTACCCTACCACGGCTCAAAGGAGTCATGCAAACAGGTAGTTTTTGGGTGCAGTCCCGAAGCACTTGGAGGCAGTGACGGTTAGACAGGATTCGTCTCTCCCGGTATTGGGGGTTGACATCGCGCTGTGTCCAGGAGAGCCATTACACGAGTAGTCCCTGGCCAGGGCAAGCGAGATATACTGGTAGGTTTCCAGTGTTATCTCAGGGTGTTCTGGGCTACACTCCGACAAGACTTGTACCGCTATTAGGGGACTGACGTTTCACCGCCCCCTTAGGCCCGCCATGCAATGTATCAGACGAACAGACCGGACTGTACGGAGACTGTCACATACAGGCTCAGTAGGAGTTCAGATGGGGTTCACCTCGTCAGTCTTCTTATCGACATCTACCTGGGGACCGTTACGTACAGCTAGTGCCGCTTGCGGTATGTGGTTAAACCCACTGCCAGCGTAGTGTCGAGTCTTTAGAGTCCCACACAGAGAGCTATTCGCCTTTAGGCAAAATGAGTAGAGGTCGCATGGTTTTGTGACAGGGTTCGTTCACATCCGCGCACTTATGCACGTTTGCTGTCTGGACAGCTTATACTAGCGGGCTTTGGTTTAAGCCGGATCCTAGTATATGATTTGGGATTGGTTTTTCTCATTGTATTCGTGTTCCTCGGATCACGAATACGGGTGCGTATGCACAGTTGCTTGAGACAGAGGGAGAGGACTTTGATTAGGGTTAATGACTATTGTCATTTTATTAACCCTAATGCTTATGTGTATATTATGGTTAATTGATATTAGTTTAATATAATTTTGCATGGTTATGGTTGTTGACCATTTGACTATCTTGACTTGTTGACCTTAGTTGACATGTTAACCATCATCATTCCATATAAAAGATGCTCTTTGATCCTTGCAATTAGCATTAAATATGAAATGATAATTGTAACACCCGAGCCCAATAATACTATGTATATTACTAGTTGAGGGTTGTGGTTTGCTCATTTCCAATTTTCCTGATTTTCTGGTGTTTATTGCTAAATTTTACCCGGTTGAGTCATTTTGGCACATAACAAATTTTAACTCCGAAAATGAAATTTAAGATGTCCTTGTTAGCCTACTCGTCGCCACTAGTCGCGTGGTAGCGTCCCCGTGTCGAGATTCCGTTCCGTTTGGCTAAACGGGCAAGTTTGGGCGACTACGCGCGCGTGCAAGTGTCCGACTTGGGGGCATGCATTTTAATCACTAAACACCTCTTTTCAAAATTTGGAACCCGCTTAAAATCCTATAATTTGAATTTGGAACATTTGGGCGCAACCCGGGCGCGATTTGGAAATGTTTCATTTCGCGCCAAAAAGGGCCCGTTTCAATTTAATATCTAAAACTATAATTTTATACGAATCTAAATTCCTTAACTTAAATCCCTCACAAATCCTGCGCATTTCATTCTCAAATCCTTTCGTGGCCAATCACAGGCCGCCAACCCACCGCGTGGGCCCCACTTCCTTTCCCCATCTCTCTCTCTCTCTTCCCTCAATCTCTCTCTCTATCTCACCAAATCATTCTCTCTCTCTCCAATCTCTCTCTCTCTCTCCCTCTATATATATTCGAAACCATGCAGCCGCCTCAACCATCTTCCTCCCCACCATGAGAACCCAACAAACCCTAACCCTAGCCTCGTTCTCGCGCAGCCACCGTCGCCACCGCGACCTCGCCGTCGCCGCCAGCAACGCCTCCTCGACCGCCGCACCTTCCTCCTCCTGTTCTCCCGACGATCCCGCGCCTGCACCCATTCCCGACCTCGCCTCCAACCCTGCACAGCCGACGTCGACGCCGCCCCTCGCCGCCGACGCCTCCCACGACTCCCCCTCACCCTCCTCGTCGAGACCTCGTCAGCACCTCCCTTCCTCTCCTCGCCGGACCACCAACCCGAGCCTTCATCCATTGCCTACCCCGCTGTTCACCGGAGAACGCACCGGCGACCTCGCCGTCGTCACCAGGGCCGCCTACTTCTCCCCCTCGACCACCAGGGCCGACCCCCTCTCCTCCAGATCGCCGCAGCACCTTCCCCTGCACACCCGAGGCCCTTCACCCTTGCTGCAGCCGCTGCCGTTGCTTCGCCGGCGTTCCAGCGCCGTCGAGCTCGCCGGGGTCACCTGGTATACCTCCCTGTAAGTGTCCCCTTTCCTCCCTTTGTGCAAATCATCCCTTCGCTGGTCGTATTTTGCGTGTATCGTATCTTGTTGCTAACTTGTTACCGATGACATTTTGCCGGAATCCGACCGTGCCGTCTTGGCGAACCCGACGCTCCAGCGAAGCCCCCTGGTCCGTGTGATCCCGTTGACCTCTGTTGGGACTCGATCCGTGGCCCGTGCTATCTTATCGTGGTTTCTACCGACATCGCATCCGTGTTCCAGTTTGCAGACCGTCGAGGCAAGTATCTGAATACTTGCTTGAACATGCTAGCGTGCGAGATCTAGTCTTGCCACGCAATTTAATTCATGCTATTTAATACCGTAACTTAACGATGGCATTTGGTATCGTATTATCGCTGTTATCTGTATAATGGAATCGTTACAACAGTTCCTCAGAATTATTTAACCCACATCAATCCATGCTTTAACTAAATAAAACGACTGAATCAGATCTGCTTGAACTGTTAAACTATTCTTGAGACAATTATTATACTTAGTAGTTCCTTAATTTATAATTGTGAATATTGCTTTACCTTGTGGCTTTTGCACCCTAAAGATGATTGAACCTGTTAATAAGAGGATACATACATCACTGTAGTTATATGGAATATTGTGATTAATTACGGTTTTCTGCTGTTATTCATTATTGATTGTATACCTGTTGTGAGCACTTACCCAATTGCACGACATATTGACCTGACCCTGCTACACCTGACATATACATACATACCGACTCATCTTGTTGTACCATGACATTACTTGTCTCACGATTTCATGCCTAATGCCGACAAACCTAACCATTCCGGCTGTCGATCCAGATAGACCTATCTTTACTTGACTTTGTGTTGGCATTAGTCCTTGACTACTGAATACCTGACTGACATACATAGTTTGGGGGTATGGGGAAATCAAAGGTGAAACCGACTTGTAACTCAACAGTTCGATACATTGTTCTGATCAGTCTTACGGGCTTGGCCAGCTCCGGAGTGTTGTTGCTGACATCACTCGTCCATCCTACTACCTTTTACTGCTTAGCGGCACGTCTCGGATTCAGCCCCGAGGATCATGACCATGGTCCCGGGCACGCACGTGATACTATTGAGTTACATCGACGATTCATCAATTGGTTTCAAAGACTATAGAGTAGAAAACCTGATAGGACAGTTTAGTCACCAGTGCACATTACCCTGCTTGTTATTTCTTATTGCTGCTTTATTCATGTTCATACTTGCATTTCTTATTACCATGTTTATGCTATATACTTGATATCATGACGCGCTGACGTCTGGGTTTTGCATGGCCCAGATTCCGTCCCTTTGTCGACGACCGAGAAGGAGTACTTCAGCCAGCAGGCTGACCAGTGAGTCGTTAGGGTTTAGTTTTTTATTGCTTTTCATTTCCAGATGTGAGCCCGCATTATGGGACGTACTGTTTATTCATTGTGTTGGATCATTAGCTTCCGCACTTATTGTTTATTGATTCTTGTTATTATGGATTTGGACATGTATTAGATTAGCTTATTATCTTGTTCTTGATATCCTTACAACCGTAATGTGACTGTGGATGGATACTTCCTACCCACAGGTAGCATGGTTGGCTATGTCACGTGCCCAAGTTTGCGTACTCTGGGAAGCGGGGCGTGACATGGTTCTTTTGGTATCAGATCCATAGGTTAATTGGGTTGATTCCTTGTAGTTGGGTATCGCACCCGATACACGAATCGTAATACCTGTGATTAGGAAACATGTCCTGCCACCTTGACCGTCTTACCGTCCTTGAATCATTCTTCCAGTTCATGTCGACATGCAAACTTACTTTGCACTGTTAACTCGAAAACCTAACTTCTTATTATCTCTAGGACTTAGGCGACTTGGGTGGAGTTAAGTAATTGCGGGTGTGATACCGCGGCATAGCTATAATGCAGCACTCTATTTAAGTATCTTGGAGTTCTAGCCTTGATTTATATATTGAATCTATCATCATGCTAATGTTGTTTGTTTTGATTTCAGGACCATGGCAGATAAGAATTTCAAGACGTATCAGAGGCGTGTGGATGAAGCCGCCATGTTAGGAGTGATACGAGGGATGTTGGAAAATCAGAAGAGGCAAACGGAGCTGATCCAGCAGCAAGCAGATTCATTTCAGGAGGGTTTGCAGGCTATGCAGCAGTCTGTAAACACCGTTGTAGCGAAGCCAGTCGACCGAGTAGGGACCGTGGCAGATTTCAGACGGTTGGGTCCTACTACTTTTACTGGCTTGGAGGAGCCGTTACCAGCCGAGCAGTGGCTAGTAGACACGGAGAATTTACTGATTGCGGCACAGATCCCAGAAGACAAGAGAGTTGATGTGGTGCGCATTCAGCTGGTGGATTACGCGCGAGAGTGGTGGCTTGTGGAGGAGACCCGCTTGTCTAAGCCAATCAGTTGGGCGGATTTCTCCAAAAGTTTCTTGGAAAAGTTCTTCCCACGGACTTCTCGGGAGGAAATGGAGGAGAGATTCATTGGGCTGAAACAAAATGGAGCAGCTGTGGATGTACATGCAGCGGAGTGGACAAGACTCAGCCGTTTCGCTGGGCCCTTGGTCGCCAAGGAGGCAGACAGGGCGCGAAGGTTCTTGCGCAGTTTGGATGTGGACATCCAGAGGCAGATTGTCTCCCTGGGTTTGACCACTTTCTCACAGGTTCTTACGGCAGCCAGAGAGCAACAGAGTTTATCAGGATCGAAAGGGAACCTTCACCAGACAGCAGCTGCGGCCAGGAAGCCTGCATTTGTACCTAACCGAGATCATGGGCGCAGAGGTATTCCAGTGGACCGTCGAGGTGTAGCGCCAATGAAGAAGCCTGCGATCGTTGATCGAAGGAAGAGCGTGATTTGTGATTACTGCCGTTTACCCGGGCACGTGCAGAAGGATTGTCGAAGGAGACTGGGACTTTGTCTGGTTTGTGGAGCAGCCGATCACGCAGTGGGTGCTTGTCCGTCGAAGCTTCGCACGAGAGATGAGATACAGAAGCCTCCGCAGAGACCGTTCCAAGGGCAGAAGCAGCTGACACAAGGACCCAACCAGGGTCGAGCTTTCACATTGACAGCTGAGGAAGCCAAGGCATCAGGAGAAGTGGTTTCAGGTACTTTGCTCGTCCATGGTTTTCCCGCATTGGTATTATTTGATTCCGGAGCATCCCACTGTTTTGTGTCATCCAAATTTATAACTACACACTCGATCACCTGCACGACCCTGTCTAATTTCTGGGACATACACACTGGGAATGGGAAAATCATAGCTAGTAAGGAATGTAAAGATTGTACAGTTGTTGTTTGTGGACGGGAGCTTTTTGCAGATTTCTTGGTGATTGATACGGGCAGTTATGAGGTTGTCTTGGGAATGGATTTTCTTGGCACTTTCCACGCACACATTGATTGTAGGGCAAGGAAAGTAATTTTCTAGATTCCCGGACACCCTGAGTTTACTTTCATCGGAGGAAGCAGTTCTGTCGGGCCAGTCGAGTTTAGGGCTAGGCCGACGAACAATGTTCTTGCGGCTATGGTAGTGGATAGTAATGAAGAGCCGACAGTTGTTCGCGACTTTATGGATGTGTTTGAAGATATTTCGGGCTTACCGCCGAAGCGAGATGTGGAGTTTGCGATTGACCTTATTCCCGGTGCAGCGCCAGTGTCAAAATCTTATTATCCGATGGCACCGGTGGAATTGGAGGAAGTTAAGAAACAAGTGGGTGAATTACTCGAGAAGGGATGGATCCGAAGCAGCAACTCACCTTGGGGAGCTCCAGTTCTTTTAGTAAAGAAGAAGGATGGCACGAGAAGGATGTGCATTGATTATCGAGAATTGAACCGGGTGACTATTAAGAACAAGTACCCGATCCCTCGCATTGGAGAACTCTTTGAGCAGCTTAGTGGCGCGAGGGTATTCTCGAAACTGGACTTGCGATCAGGATATCATCAGGTCCGAGTAAAGGCAGAGGACATTTGCAAGACGGCGTTTCGGACTCGGTATGGGCATTTCGAGTACTTAGTGATGCCCTTCGGAGTGACTAATGCGCCGGCAATATTTATGGATTTGATGAACAGGATCTTTTCACCGTTCTTGGACCAGTTTATTGTGGTATTCATTGACGATATTCTGGTGTACTCGAAGAGTCCGGAGGAGCATGCTGAGCACTTAAGGATCGCACTGCAAACGCTGAGACAGGAGAAATTATTCGCGAAGATGAGTAAGTGCGAATTCTGGTTGGAAGAAGTGAAGTTTCTGGGGCATGTCGTGTCGGGCGATGGAATCGCCGTTGATCCCGAGAAGATAGCAGCAGTTCGAGATTGGCCTGTTCCAAAGAATGTTGCAGAGATAAGAAGTTTTCTTGGACTCGCCGGTTACTACAGAAGATTTGTGGAGAACTTCGCTCGTTTAGCTGAGCCGTTAACCAAGCTTACGCGTAAGGAGGTACCGTTTGTTTGGACGGATGGATGTGCGTTGGCCTTCGAGACGTTGAAGCAGAAGTTGATAACCGCCCCGATCCTGACCGTACCGGATAATTCAGGAGGACTGGTGATTCATAGAGACGCATCTGGAAAAGGATTGGGATGTGTTTTAATGCAGAATGGGAAAGTCGTCGCTTACGCATCGAGACAGCTGAAGACTCATGAGAAGAACTATCCGACTCACGACTTGGAGCTTGCAGCCGTGATCTTCGCCCTGAAGATTTGGAGACACTACCTTCTGGGCGAGCGAGTTGAAGTCTTTACGGATCACAAGAGTTTGAAATATGTGTTCACTCAGAAGGAGTTGAACATGAGGCAACGCAGATGGTTGGAGCTGATGGCCGACTACGACCTTGATCTTAAGTACCATCCGGGAAAAGTTAACGTCGTGCCAGATGCGCTAAGTCGGTTACCAGCAATTCAGTTATTGACTGCACCGAGAGAGATCATTGAGGAGTTTCGGAGATTTGACTTGGAGGTTGTGCTACCGCGTGCTACAGGACAGTTGATGCAGTTGCAAGTACAATCGTCCTTAGTTGAGAAGATTAAAGCGGCGCAATCGCAGGATCCTAGACTGCAAAAGTTTCGAGAGCAGGTTGGAGCTGGACTACGAACCGATTTACTGATCCATGAAGATGGTTCGTTGAGATATGGCAGCCGTGTGTGTGCGCCAAAAGGAGATGTGCGTGAAGAGCTTCTGAAGGAGGCACACAGTTCAGCTTACTCTGTACATCCAGGAGGGACGAAGATGTACCGAGATATTCGACAGCATTTCTGGTGGGAAGGTATGAAACGGGAAATTGCTCGCTTCGTGGCTAAGTGCTTGGTGTGTCAGCAAGTCAAGGCTGAACACCAAAGGGTTGCTGGTATGTTGCAACCACTTCCGATTCCTCAATGGAAGTGGGAACATATAACCATGGATTTCGTGACGGCTTTACCGCGGAGTCCAAAGGGCAACAATGCTGTATGGGTGATTGTCGATCGGTTGACCAAGGCAGCTCACTTTATTCCTTTTCGGGTTGGTCAATCGACAGAGACTTTGGCAGAGCGGTACATGCAGGAGATTGTCAGATTGCATGGAGTACCGGTAAGCATCGTGTCCGATCGGGACACTCGGTTCTTGTCTCACTTTTGGAGGAGTTTACAAGAAAGTTTGGGGACTCGGTTGAAGTTTAGCACAGCTTATCATCCTCAGACTGATGGACAATCAGAGAGAACGATCCAGACCCTTGAAGATATGTTGAGGGCTTGCATGTTAGACTTCAAAGGTTCTTGGGAGGATCATCTACACCTGGTGGAGTTTTCGTACAACAATAGCTTCCAAGCGACAATTCAGATGGCTCCGTTTGAAGCACTGTATGGTCGTAAGTGCCGTTCGCCGGTTTGTTGGGATGATGTTGGTGAACGAAGGTTACTAGGACCAGATTTGGTGGTACAGACAGTCGAGAAGGTGAATACAATCAGGAAGCATATGAAGGCAGCTCAAGACAGACAGAAGAGTTGGGCCGACACGTCAAGAAGACCTCTAGAGTTCGCCGTGGGTGATTTGCTATTCCTGAAGATATCACCGACTAGAGGGGTGATTCGCTTTGGAAGTCGGGGAAAGCTTAGTCCCCGATTCGTTGGACCCTTCGAGATATTGGAGCGTGTTGGAGAGGTATCGTACAGGTTGGCATTACCGCCGTCATTAGCAGGAGTTCACGACGTGTTTCATGTGTCTCAACTACGGAGGTATGTTCGTGATGAGACTCATGTCTTGGATCATTCGGAGTTGACTGTGCGAGAGGATCTGACTTTCGAGGAGCGACCAGTTGAAATCAAGGATCGAAGAGAAAAGGTTCTTAAGAACAAGGTTATCCCTCTTGTGCTAGTTTCTTGGGGTAACCGATCGCATGGAGAATCCACTTGGGAGCGAGAAGACGAGATCCGACAGAAATTCCCTCACCTTTTCCAGTAGTTAGCTATCTTGTATTCTTGGAATTTCGAGGACGAAATTCTTTTGTAGTTGGGTATGATGTAACACCCGAGCCCAATAATACTATGTATATTACTAGTTGAGGGTTGTGGTTTGCTCATTTCCAATTTTCCTGATTTTCTGGTGTTTATTGCTAAATTTTACCCGGTTGAGTCATTTTGGCACATAACAAATTTTAACTCCGAAAATGAAATTTAAGATGTCCTTGTTAGCCTACTCGTCGCCACTAGTCGCGTGGTAGCGTCCGCGTGTCGAGATTCCGTTCCGTTTGGCTAAACGGGCAAGTTTGGGCGACTACGCGCGCGTGCAAGTGTCCGACTTGGGGGCATGCATTTTAATCACTAAACACCTCTTTTCAAAATTTGGAACCCGCTTAAAATCCTATAATTTGAATTTGGAACATTTGGGCGCAACCCGGGCGCGATTTGGAAATGTTTCATTTCGCGCCAAAAAGGGCCCGTTTCAATTTAATATCTAAAACTATAATTTTATACGAATCTAAATTCCTTAACTTAAATCCCTCACAAATCCTGCGCATTTCATTCTCAAATCCTTTCGTGGCCAATCACAGGCCGCCAACCCACCGCGTGGGCCCCACTTCCTTTCCCCATCTCTCTCTCTCTCTTCCCTCAATCTCTCTCTCTATCTCACCAAATCATTCTCTCTCTCTCCAATCTCTCTCTCTCTCCCTCTATATATATTCGAAACCATGCAGCCGCCTCAACCATCTTCCTCCCCACCACGAGAACCCAACAAACCCTAACCCTAGCCTCGTTCTCGCGCAGCCACCGTCGCCACCGCGACCTCGCCGTCGCCGCCAGCAACGCCTCCTCGACCGCCGCACCTTCCTCCTCCTGTTCTCCCGACGATCCCGCGCCTGCACCCATTCCCGACCTCGCCTCCAACCCTGCACAGCCGACGTCGACGCCGCCCCTCGCCGCCGACGCCTCCCACGACTCCCCCTCACCCTCCTCGTCGAGACCTCGTCAGCACCTCCCTTCCTCTCCTCGCCGGACCACCAACCCGAGCCTTCATCCATTGCCTACCCCGCTGTTCACCGGAGAACGCACCGGCGACCTCGCCGTCGTCACCAGGGCCGCCTACTTCTCCCCCTCGACCACCAGGGCCGACCCCCTCTCCTCCAGATCGCCGCAGCACCTTCCCCTGCACACCCGAGGCCCTTCACCCTTGCTGCAGCCGCTGCCGTTGCTTCGCCGGCGTTCCAGCGCCGTCGAGCTCGCCGGGGTCACCTGGTATACCTCCCTGTAAGTGTCCCCTTTCCTCCCTTTGTGCAAATCATCCCTTCGCTGGTCGTATTTTGCGTGTATCGTATCTTGTTGCTAACTTGTTACCGATGACATTTTGCCGGAATCCGACCGTGCCGTCTTGGCGAACCCGACGCTCCAGCGAAGCCCCCTGGTCCGTGTGATCCCGTTGACCTCTGTTGGGACTCGATCCGTGGCCCGTGCTATCTTATCGTGGTTTCTACCGACATCGCATCCGTGTTCCAGTTTGCAGACCGTCGAGGCAAGTATCTGAATACTTGCTTGAACATGCTAGCGTGCGAGATCTAGTCTTGCCACGCAATTTAATTCATGCTATTTAATACCGTAACTTAACGATGGCATTTGGTATCGTATTATCGCTGTTATCTGTATAATGGAATCGTTACAACAGTTCCTCGGAATTATTTAACCCACATCAATCCATGCTTTAACTAAATAAAACGACTGAATAAGATCTGCTTGAACTGTTAAACTATTCTTGAGACAATTATTATACTTAGTAGTTCCTTAATTTATAATTGTGAATATTGCTTTACCTTGTGGCTTTTGCACCCTAAAGATGATTGAACCTGTTAATAAGAGGATACATACATCACTGTAGTTATATGGAATATTGTGATTAATTACGGTTTCCTGCTGTTATTCATTATTGATTGTATACCTGTTGTGAGCACTTACCCAATTGCACGACATATTGACCTGACCTTGCTACACCTGACATATACATACATACCGACTCATCCTGTTGTACCATGACATTACTTGTCTCACGATTTCATGCCTAATGCCGACAAACCTAACCATTCCGGCTGTCGATCCAGATAGACCTACCTTTACTTGACTTTGTGTTGGCATTAGTCCTTGACTACTGAATACCTGACTGACATACATAGTTTGGGGGTATGGGGAAATCAAAGGTGAAACCGACTTGTAACTCAACAGTTCGATACATTGTTCTGATCAGTCTTACGGGCTTGGCCAGCTCCGGAGTGTTGTTGCTGACATCACTCGTCCATCCTACTACCTTTTACTGCTTAGCGGCACGTCTCGGATTCAGCCCCGAGGATCATGACCGTGGTCCCGGGCACGCACGGGATACTATTGAGTTACATCGACGATTCATCAATTGGTTTCAAAGACTATAGAGTAGAAAACCTGATAGGACAGTTTAGTCACCAGTGCACATTACCCTGCTTGTTATTTCTTATTGCTGCTTTATTCATGTTCATACTTGCATTTCTTATTACCATGTTTATGCTATATACTTGATATCATGACGCGCTGACGTCTGGGTTTTGCATGGCCCAGATTCCGTCCCTTTGTCGACGACCGAGCAGGAGTACTTCAGCCAGTAGGCTGACCAGTGAGTCCTTAGGGTTTAATTATTTATTGCTTTTCATTTCCAGATGTGAGCCCGCATTATGGGACGTACTGTTTATTCATTGTATTGGATCATTAGCTTCCGCACTTATTGTTTATTGATTCTTGTTATTATGGATTTGGACATGTATTAGATTAGCTTATTATCTTGTTCTTGATATCCTTACAACCGTAATGTGACTGTGGATGGATACTTCCTACCCACAGGTAGCATGGCTGGCTATGTCACGTGTCCAAGTTTGCGTACTCTGGGAAGCGGGGCGTGACAATAATGGTCATGTCATGATTAACCATGACAATTATCTAGCTAATTATCAATTTAAAATAATTCACACATATATGTGAGAATGGTTATTATTCTCTCATTCTATCATTTACTTTCTCTCTCTTGTTCTTCCTCTCCCTCAAGCTCTCCCCTTTCATGTGTTGAGAAACACTTGAGCTTGAGAAAAACCCCTTCTTGATAATCTCTACTCTCATCTAGGGTTCAAGGATTAGCACTTCTTGCACCCTAGTTACTTCTAGCTTGGAGTTGAAGCCAAAGGTTGAGGCTTTCGGGTGGATCTTTCTTCGACGTGAGAAGACGACAAAGGTGACCTCTTTCCACTACTCCAAGGAGCAAGGAGAGAAGGACATAAAGCCCTAGGTATAACCCTTCTAACCCTTAGCTAGTTTCTAGTTAGCTTTAGCTTGTTTTTGTTTAGCAAAGATCCTTCTTTGTCTAGTCCATGTTGCCTAAGTTGATAAAAATTTGACTTTTATTCCGTTTTCCGCCTCCCCGTAAGCACCGGGGTGGGCAACGTGGACTTACAGTGGTATCAGAGCCTAACTAAACATAAACTAGCTAGGTAGTAAAGTGTATGGAAGTTCAATTGAAAAAAAATCGAAAAACCGAGTTTTCAAAACCCTAAGTTTCTGTTAAATTTTTTTCTGTTCAAAACAAAATAAATCATACTCCAAAAATCATCTCAGGGTTTTGTGAAGAAAGCCACCAAAAACGATCCAGTGACTCGCTCAAAGCGCCACGGTTCCGCGGCAATAGCAAGCTATTGCCGCGCAACCGCGACCGTTTAGGCTCAGTTATGGGTCGAGTTTGGTGCAGTGTTTTTCTGGCTTGGTTTTAGGATTTTTAAGATGGTTTATATGTGCCCAGATTTTCCAGAATAGAAATTTGTTTTTAGGGGCCTATAAATCCGTATTTTTTATCGAACTTCAATACACTTTGACTAAAGGGTTATATCTGTGATGTTTATATGTATTGAATGTCGGCTTCTCTATATATGTTGATTAGTCGGGGTTATACATATCTGTGATCTGTGTTTGATGATGGTATGTGTATATGAATGCGTTGGATTGTCGCGGGTGAATAGCGTGGGTGGATGTGAGATGAGTGTTTCTTTTTCTTTCATTCATTGTAATATGTAAATTGATGTAATATTATTATTTGTTTGGCCGCACAACCGGGTCGGGGTTGTAGCCGTCATTGTATAATTCATTTTACTGTTTTTGCTCCTAGGATAGACCCATGGAGGGGGTGCACAAACTACCGGGTATCTCGAAGTGCCGAGTGGCCTACTCACGGTGTTGAGGGAGGTTGCTTCGCTTCGGGTACTTGGTGGGTAGTTTGCCGCACCCGTAGGGGTCTTGGGTGGGGTATTGGCTATTCACCGCGACCGTGTAATCCGCTTTTCGTTGCAGGCTCGAACGGATTGCAGATTCCTAGTATATCCAATGTATTCATCTGTGATCTGTAATGTCTATCATTGCTATATATTTATATATGATAACTATTTAGGCGTTGCTTATGTTTTACAGCCGCGCTAGCGCAGCCCCCGCTCTGTCGTTAGTTAAGTAACCTAACGGGTGATGACGGGGCCCCGTGGCGAATGCGAATGGCATAAGCGTACGTCATATTTTGGTTGTTTTCTGCAATGGTAGGATTAAATGATGGGACGCATTAAAAGAACTAATGCAAGAAAATAAACCAAGTAAAAGTCGATTGGAACACTTTGAAAACCACTCGGTTCTTTTCAAAACTAAACTTTTAAACGCGGAGCTTGAACCACTCCTTTTAAAAGCTATCTCGTTCTATCGATTATATCAAGTTCACTACGTTCACGGTTTCGCCAAAACCATTCGTAGCCCTCCATCATTTCAGTTAAATATACGGTAGTATTCAAGCTATGTATTTTGACCTCACGCCAAGGCATAGTGATTGGTAGCTGCCGGATATTTATCTGTTGCATAGATAGAATGCGTTGGTTTGAGACAGTCGTACTGCCATTTTGGCCTACGTCAAGGGTAGGTACGGGTGGGTTCAAATTAACCGGGATAATGATGGGAAGAACTTGACATGTGACTCATGACATTTTGACCTCACGCCAAGGTCATAAGAGCATGGGGCAAAAATCCACATCGGGAGTTTCATAAGTACTGAAACTTGCTAGCGCTACATACCATTTGGAGTGTGATAATTCTGGTAGGATTCCTTCGGTTTTATCACGCGATGATATTTGGATCCCGATCCTACTGTGAGTATATGCTACTCCTCGGGAAAACTCTCACTTAACGATCAATGCTATAAACCTAGTAGGTGTCTAGAAAGGTGTTAGCGGGGCTACGCCCCGAGGGAAAAGAGGTTCTTGAATTAAGGAACTTCGCGAAAGCGTTGGAAAACCTCCCTCGAAGTACCGACACTGGTCTGGCTGAACGGTTAAGCAAGTATTGTACGGTGAGATTGATCCTGACTAATCCTTTCTTTACGGTTTGAGAAGGGGTTCGAGAGACAGTGGGAGCCATCCAGTTTAGACAAACTAAAAACCACTCTAAACTTGCAAGAGCATCATGCTAAAGTGTTTCTTTTCTCTCTCCTAATTGCAGCGACCATTCAACATGACCGGACTTAAGTTATTACTAGATAAAAACATATTGACAGGGCCAAACTACAAAGATTGGCTCAGGAATGTCAAGATGGCAATCACTTACGACAAGTTGGGGTATGTCCTTACCACCAAAGCTCCCCCTGTCCCAGGTCCCAAAACCAGTGTCGTAGATAGGGAAATCTACAAGACCTGGGAAATAGATTGCGCGAAGGCCAAATGCCTCGTACTAGCCTCGATGGACAACGAACATCAGAGGAGGCACGAGAATATGGACCTAGAGTCCATATTTCTTCATACAAAAGAACTGTATGGAGAGCAGTCTCGTATCGCAAGATACGAAGTGTCGAAGAAGTTGTTTTCGGCAAGGTTGGCCGTCGGATCATCGGTAGCGGAACACGTGCTTAAGATGATTGGCTACATAGAGGAGCTCGCAGACCTTGAGACCACGTTGGAGAATGAACTCTATACCGATTTGATTCTCCAGTCCCTGCCTTCCACTTACGCCCAGTTTATCCTTAACTTCAACATGCAAGGAAAGGAAGTTGAACTTTCCGAACTTCTGAACATGTTGAGGAGTGCTGAGGGCACCCTACAGAAAGGTATGAAGACATCCACTTTGTTTGTAGGAGGATCTTCCTCTTCTAGATCTAGGGCGAAAGCTAAGGGTAAGAAGAAGAAAGCCCCCGCCAAACCAAGAGGAGGTGTCGGTAAAGTGGATACGAAGGGAAAAGGAAAAGCAACAAAGATAGCGGGAAAGCTGGTGGAGAAGGAAGAATGCTTCTATTGTCACAAAAGTGGTCACTGGAAATAGGATTGCAAGGCTTGGAAGGCCAGAACACAGGATTTGAAGCGAGTTGCAGCTTCAGCTTCAGGTGTGTATGTTATTGAAAACTGTCTATCAATAAACTCTACTTCCTGGGTATTGGATACCGGATCAGGATCTCATATCTGTAATTCTTTGCAGGCGTTGAGAAAACATAGAGTTTTGAAGGCAGGTGACATGACCCTCAGAGTTGCAAACGGTGCTAGCATGGATGCTGAGGCCGTGGGGGACTATCACCTGGGATTGTCGGATGGACACTTTTTGGTTTTGCGTAGTTGTTATTATGTACCAAATGCAACATGTAATATCATTTCTGTAACTTTATTATCTAAAGAAGGTTATGAATTTGCATTTGTAAGTAATGTAGTGAACATTCACCTTAATCAAGTTTTGATTGGGTCAGGTACATTGAACAACGGTATATACGTGTTAAACCAACCACAGATTTTCAATGTCCAGAATACACACAAAAGAAAGTCTCCAGAAATCAATAAAACTTTCTTATGGCATTATAGACTGGGTCACATCAATGAGAGAAGGTTGACTAAGTTACATGCAGAAGGATATTTGGATCCGTTCGAATATCAATCGTATGCAACTTGTCAATCCTGTCTCAAAGGAAAGATGACAAAGACTCCGTTCACTGGACACGGAGTAAGAGCGAGCGAGCTCTTGGGACTCGTACACAGCGACGTATGCGGTCCAATGTCTACACATGCGCGAAGTGGTTATTCTTACTTCATTACTTTTACGGATGACTTTTCAAGGTACGGTTATGTCTTCTTAATGAAACATAAATCCGAGGCTTTTGAAAAATTCCAGGAATATAAGAATGAAGTAGAAAAACAAATAGGCAAAAGTATCAAGGCACTGAGATCTGATCGAGGTGGTGAATACTTGAGTGCCGAGTTCCTGGGTTAGTTAAAAGAGAATGGAATTCTCTCTCAGCTTACTCCTCCATACACTCCGCAACATAACGGTGTATCGGAGAGACGGAACCGAACCCTATTGGATATGGTACGGTCCATGATGAGTAACGCTGAGTTGCCGCGATCGTTCTGGGGATATGCGCTAGAATCAGCTGCATACCTTTTGAACCGAGTTCCAACTAAGACTGTGCCTACTACACCATATCAGATGTGGTGTGGGAAGAGATCCTATCTTAATCACATTAAGACATGGGGATGTCCAGCTTTTGTAAAAAAGCAGCATGCGGACAAGCTCGAGGCACGCTCAGTACAGTGCAAGTTTGTGGGATATCCAAAGAACTCCAAGGGATATTTCTTCTATTGCGAAGAGGAACAAAAGATGTTTGTTTCTCGCCATGCCCACTTTCTAGAACACCAGTTCATAGAAAAAGAATTAAGTGGGAGCGCAATAGAACTGGAAGAAATTCCAGAACCACGAGCTATTACTGAAAGCTTAGTAGAACCAGAGGGTTCAAAAGATCAGGACATTCCCACGCTACTCCGCAGGAGTAGTAGGCAGTCTCATCCGCCCGAGAGATACTACGGTTTTCTCATTGACGGGGATAGAGAGGATTGCATCATAGATTGTGATGAGCCTACTAGCTTCCAGCAAGCTATTCAGAGCGTCGACTCGGTAAAATGGATGGATGCAATGCGGACCGAAATGGAGTCCATGTACACCAACAAAGTATGGACGTTGGACATTGCTCCAGATGGGGTAAAACCCGTAGGATGCAAGTGGATCTTCAAAAGGAAGATTGGTATAGATGGACAGGTTGAGACCTATAAAGCTAGACTGGTTGCAAAGGATTTTCGTCAAAGACCTGATTTGGACTATGACGAAACCTTTTCTTCAGTAGCTATGCTGAAATCCATTCGGATCCTTCTTGCCATTGCTGCCTTCCACGATTATGAGATTTGGCAGATGGACGTAAAGACAACTTTTCTAAATGGACATTTAGAGGAGTGTGTCTATATGGACCAGCCAGAGGGTTTCATTCAGAGTGGGAGCAGCGGAAAGGTGTGCAAGTTGCTTAAGTCCATTTATGGATTAAAGCAGGCATCGCGGAGTTGGAACATCTGTTTTGATGAGACGGTCAAGGAATTTGGCTTTATCAAAAATCCAGATGAACCATGCATCTTGTTCCCCTCCGAAGGACGGCCGAGACTTCGCGTTATCAGCACGAGATTCGGGGCATATGCTATATGGTTTTATCCGTCTACCTCTCCGAAGATGCCAAGTTGATTTATGGCACCGTGTATCGGAGGTTTAGACGGATGCGACCGATGTAGCAGACTTCGTCAGATTCCCCCTCAGGGTGAGGGGTTTTTTGATTGTGGGGACGCTCTTCCCTGCAGGCACAAGCCCCTGCAGTTAATTATGCTACCGCATCGCGGTTACAACTTTCTCCTTCTCCAGAATTTCACTTCGTGTCGTGTGTGTTTGTTTTATCTGTGGTTGCCCGTGGATTGTATACGGAGACTGAGTAATGCCGTCGCCCGTAGGACGTGGATTAGTCCAAATCCGTATTTACTTAGATTTGGGTTTGGTGTTTTTAGTTTAAGGATGCATTAGTCGCGTTGCGGCTAAGATCAACTTAAACGTTCGTTAAGGATACGTTAGTCCTGTTTTAGACTAAGATCAACTTAACGTAGTGTTTCATTTAATATATGGCCGTCAGGACTCGTCACCTCTCTGACGTCGTTGAAGGATTACAACGATAGGTGTCAGAGGAATTCAGAGATGTACCCTTGAACCAAATTCGATTTGGAGTTTTATCGTTCATTTAAATGTTTAAGGATACGTTAGCCGTATTTGGGGCTAAGATCAACTTAAATGGGACCGTTTAGATCCGACAAAAGAGCGTTTGGATACTCTATTGTTCCAGTTTAGGGACGTGGTGGTCTATCGCCAGTTTTAAGGACGTGGTGGTCCATATTCCAGTTTAGGGACGTGGTGGTCCATAGGTAGTTTAAGGACGTCTCGGTCCGATATTAGTTTAAGGACGTCTCGGTCCGATATTAGTTTAAAGACGTCTCGGTCCAATATTAGTTTAGGAACGTCTCGGTCCATGTTCCAGTTTAGGGACGTGGTGGTCCATATTCCAGTTTAGGGACGTGGTGGTCCATGTTCCAGTTTAGGGACGTGGTGGTCCAATATTAATGTGTGGTCGTTGGGACCCGTCGCCTCTCCGACATCGTCGAAGGATTACAACGATAGGTGTCAGAGGAGTTCAGAGATGTACCCTCGAACCGGATATAAATTGATTTAAGAGAGCAATTTTTGCTCAACCGATTTAATTTAAGGACTTACGGCCAAAATTGGGCTAAGTCCAGTTGAAAATGTTCAACACCCTTATTTATCTTTTGTCTATTAGACCTGTGCTAGGGCTTTCCCCCCACTTAAATAATGCATTGCATTACTTCAGGTCATTTATGCCTACTTCGACTGGGCTCTGCCCTTTTTATTATGATGGAGATCATTGGTTTTGGTCCATTGGACCTTTCAATTGGGCTCTGCCCTTTCAAACAATGCACAGCATTTTATTTATTAGGCCTGTTAAGCCTTTTAATTGGGCCTGGCCCTTCAGGAAGTGAAATACCTTGCATTTATCAGGCGCTTTGCGCCAATCAATGAGCGCAAGCGCTTGCGGTGATGACACGTGTCATGCTCTGGTGAGCGCAAGCGCAATAGCGCAGTGCGCTGCGGGAGTGCGCTGCGCTGTTGCGCTGTTGACACGTGGCACGTTCTGGTGAGCGCAAGTGCAATAGCGCAGTGCGATGCGCGAGTGCGCTGCGCTGTTGCGCTGCTGACACGTGGCACGTTCTGGTGAGTTGCGCCAATTCCAGAGAGCAAAGCTCTATTTCAAGAGCGCATAGCACAAGTTCCGTAGCTGACACGTGGCGTTCTCTTAAGAGCGCAACGGCGCAGTTTGGAAGTGCGAAGCACTATTTTTTTTATCTTTGATCAAATTAGAATCAAAGAAAAATAAATTTTTCTTTCATTTCAAGAACCAGAGGTTCATAAAAGTGCAAAGCACTATTTTTTATTTATTATTTTTTTTCTGTTTTAAAGAACCAGTGGTTCATAAGAAGTGCAAAGCACTATTTATTATATAAAGATCATTGATCTTGTTTTTAGATCAATGATCTATTAGAGGAAATTTCTTCTCCATTATAAAGGTTTTTTACCTCTTCTTGAAATTTTTCTCAGAGTTCTCTCTGTTTGAAGCTCTTGATTTTTTCAAGAAAATGTTGATGCCTTTGAATTGAGACCTAGGGTCCTTTTTATAGTGCCCATAAGTTTGTTGAATTTGTTAAAGAGATCTTTCTCTGAGTGATTTGGGGAATTTTCCCCACCGTTGGATCTTTGATCCAAGGGCTTCTGCTTTGCAGAAGAAAATCTTCTTGTTTTAACAAGAACTGAAAAGATTTCTTGGAAATTTAATTCTGTTTGGTGCAGATGCCCCAGCGCGTGACACGTGTCGCGCAGTGCATTGCGCAGCGCAACTGCGCTGACACGTGTCGCGCAGCGCAGAGCGCAGCGCAACTGCGCTAGCGCATCTGCGCTGACACGTGTCGCGCAGCGCAGAGCGCAGCGCAACTGAAGCGTTGCTTCATAAAAATAGAGCTTTGCTCTGATTGGGCGCGCCTTCTTGGGCGCTGCGCCGACGTATTAGCGCCTGACACGTGGCGCGTTGCGCCCGAGACTTGAAGCGTTGCTTCAAAATTTTGAATTTTGAATTTGAACAGAGCTTTGCTCTGATTGGGCGCAACAAATGCCCCCCCACCGTTGCGCTCACGTGGCGCACACGTGAGTGCAGCGGTGGCAAGCCCTTGACCGTTGGATCAAGAGGCGAGCTGAAGAGGCGCAGGCGCCTTATAAATAGGACCTTTGGTCCTTAGAAAATCTTACCGTTTCTAAGATTTTTGATTTCAACAGAGCTTTGCTCTTTCTTAAGAACTTCAGAGCTTTGCTCTCTCCCAAAGTTAGAAACTCTAGGTAAAAATTAACTTAAACAAAATTAATTTAAATTAATCTTGACCAAAGAGCTTTGCTCTCACGGATCTTTTGATCTAAAGAAATCCCCATTGGGGTTTCATAAACAGAGCTTTGCTCTCAAAACTTATAGATCTACAGAGATCTTATTCATGGGTTTTAACCCATGAACAGAGCTTTGCTTTGATTGGGTGCGCTGCTTTGGGCGTTGCGCTGATGCGTCTGCGTCAGACACGTGGCGTATTGCGCAGCGCAAATAATCTGAAGCGTCGCTTCATTAAATTAATTTTCAAGACAGAGCTTTGCTCTGATTGGGGGAAGACGAAGCGTTGCTTCATCTCCCGCCTCGGAATTTGAACAGAAGTTCGCTCCGATTAGGGTAAACTGCCGTGACAACTCTTGGAAGTCGAAGAGGCACTTGATGCCTATAAATAGGACCTTTGGTCCCCTCCAGATACTTATCATCTTTCCGATTTCTATTTTCGAAGACTTCAGAGCTTTGTTCTTGCCTTCAAGAACTCCGGTGCCTTGCTCTTCCTTTTTTTTAAAAGTTTTTAGGAAAACTTTAAGTAAAATCGATTCTTAGATTAATCTTAACCAGCAGAGCTTTCGTCTAGGGGACTTTATTCTTGAACATAGTTTTGCTCTCTAGGAATTTAGTCCTCCATGTACATTATTGCTTTTCTATTGCTGATTTTCCTGTAATATTTCCTCCAGGCATAATGGCGGCGGTGCATCTATACAGTTTGCATGAGTTCATTATCCACGACGATATCCACGCTCAGGGTCGTCAACAAAACCAGGAGTTTACAGACGCTGAATGTGCAGAAGTCATGGGTCGTCTGAACGCAAGCGGTGGTTGGCTGTTGCCTCGTCGTTCGGCCCTTTTGAAAGTCGTGTTGGGAGCCATATGGAGAGCACTTCCGGGTCTTCATGAGGCCTTACCGCTCAATGAGCTGGATGATGCCGAGGACAAGGTGCATTCAGTGTACCTGACAGGGCTGATCTCAAAGAAACGGCGGAATAGCCTCATTGACATCCTACACCAAGTCTTCCAGCAGACGACGATAGTTGCTGCTTACAGAAGGCCAGGAGGGCTCGCCGATGATATTGACACAAAGGAGCGCGAAAGACTGCGCATAAGAATAATTAGAAAGGCCGGAAGAACTCTGGACGGCCTTACTTTCGATTTCCTCAATCCGTGCCCCGGATCTGAGGTTGTACCGTTGTAATAATCTGAATAATGTTTCTTATTCATTATTCTTATGCTTGTAAAATTTTTAGCGGTATGAATGGAAACCCTCCCCCTTTCTATTTTAGCTTGTCTTATTTCTCGTCCTGAGTCTTCTGCCCATGTATAAATGAATGCGTCACGCACGCCAGATCAAATGTAGACCGGATATTCTTTCTGTCATCTTCCCTTTTTTTTATTGTCAGCAGGCTGTCTTAATAACCATGGTTGATGGATGTCTAAAATGAGTATTCCGACTTCCTTAGGAAATAGTGATGGCTTAGGCCGCAGGTTCAGGTCTACTGCCTAAGACTTTTCAATTCTATGAGCCGTGAGGGTCTCATAGAGGCTTTTCTCCCTACGGATCGAGAGGATCTCATAGGTGGATTTTCTCCTTAGGAATCGTGAGGATTCCTAAGTGTGGTTTTCTCTTATAAGTCGTAAGGATCTTATAAGAGAATTTTCCCTCTTACGAGTCAAGAGGATTCGTAAGCGGTTGTTTCCCTCCTCGTCGAAATTCGACTTCGGAGAGTGAGACCCGTGAATAGTATGCAAGAGACCATTTTGGATTGACTTGCAGGCCCCCATTGCTCAAGAAGCAAGCTTTTCACCCTTACTGCCTGAGACTCCTTTTTACAGATTGAGACGAATCGGGAATTTGCTCCCGGAGAGGGTAATGGCTCTGCGAGTTGACATGAGTCAAGAGGCTCTCGTCACGGAGTGTTTGTATCCGTGAGTCGAGGAGTTTGCTAGGGATTATTTGTTTCCCAAGCGCCAAGGATTATTTGTTTCCTTGGGGTTTGAAACGAGTCGAGAATTCCCACGGGGGCACTGGTGGCTCTGCGGGTCGACGCGGATCAGGAGGCTCTCGTCAAGGAGTGTTTGTATCCGTGAGTCGAGGAGTTTGCTAGGGATTATTTGTTTCCCAAGCGCCAAGGATTATTTGTTTCCTTGGGGTTTGAAACGAGTCGAGGATTCCCACGGGGGCACTGGTGGCTCTGCGGGTCGACGTGGATCAGGAGGCTCTCATCAAGGAGTGTTTGTATCCGTGAGTCGAGGAGTTTGCTAGGGATTATTTGTTTCCCAAGCGCCAAGGATTATTTGTTTCCTTGGGGTTTGAAACGAGTCGAGGATTCCCACGGGGGCACTGGTGGCTCTGCGGGTCGACGCGGATCAGGAGGCTCTCGTCAAGGAGTGTTTGTATCCGTGAGTCGAGGAGTTTGCTAGGGATTATTTGTTTCCCAAGCGCCAAGGATTATTTGTTTCCTTAGGGTTTGAAACGAGTCGAGGATTCCCACGGGGGCACTGGTGGCTCTGCGGGTCGACGCAGATCAGGAGGCTCTCGTCAAGGAGTGTTTGTATCCGTGAGTCGAGGAGTTTGCTAGGGATTATTTGTTTCCCAAGCGCCAAGGATTATTTGTTTCCTTGAGGTTTGAAACGAGTCGAGGATTCCCACGGGGGCACTGGTGGCTCTGCGGGTCGACGTGGATCAGGAGGCTCTCGTCAAGGAGTGTTTGTATCCGTGAGTCGAGGAGTTTGTTGGAAGAGTATGGTTCCCACTTTGTTTACGCCCTTGGATTGTATACAGGGATCGATGCGATCTTAACTGTAGGGCCAAAGTTTTATCATCATCATTTTTTTTGTTGTATTTCCGCGATGCTCTATCCTTTCAGCTTTCATATCGCGAAGGTCGCGATTGCCCAATCATTTCGGCTATTTTTCGCGGTGCCCAATCATTTCAGCTGTTTATTTTATTTTTACTCGCTGCTTTTTATTGCGAGTTGCCCAATCATTTCGGCTATTTCTTCATGCATATATTTTTACTTGCTGCTTTTTATTGCAAGTCGCCCCATCATTTCGGCTATTTCGTATGCATGTGCGGCCTACTGGCTTTTCGCTGTAAACCTGAAATTAGACACCGATTTCGGCATCAGCACCGCTGCAACTGGGATATTACCAGGAGCGAATCATCATTTGCCTCTGTCGTTGTCGAACAAAGGAGGCTTAGTGACCAGGGTTAAGGTCCTGTCGACTAAGGCTTTTGACTTCATGAGCCGTAAGGGTCTCACAAAGGTATTTCTCCCTACAAGTCGTGAGGATCTTGTAGGTGTATTTTCTCCTTAGGACTCGCGAGGATTCCTAAGTGTTCGTTTCCTCTGTAAGTCGTAAGGATCCTACATGAGGGTTTTCTCCTCATAAATCGAGAGGATTTATAAGGGTTGTTTACCATGCGAACATATCCTCATTCACGGATGAGACTTGGCTAGGGAAATGTTTATTCGCGCCCGTGGATTGTATACAAGGGTCAATATTGAACCGCTTGTAGGGCAATATCGGAAATTGTGGGGATTGCTTAAGCACAGGTTTAGGTCTCTGTAACTTAAGACTTTCAAATCCTATGAGCCGTGAGGGTCCCATAAGAGATTTCTCCTCGCGAGTCGTGAGGATCTCGCGAGTGTATTTTCTCCCTAGGAATCGTGGGGATTCCTAAATGTGTTGTTCCTTTGTGAATCGTAAGGATCTCACGCGGGTGGTTTCTCCTTATAGGGTCGAGAGGACCCCACAAGTGTTTCTTAACGAGGTTGTGCCCTTTCGGGTTTTCACAAACACTCGCCGGTAGTCCTGCTGTTTTTACTCACGGAGCCCTTTCGGGTTTTCATCCGTGCCCGTTTTGCTTATGGACATACCGTTCTTTTTTTATTCTTTTTATTTTCTTTTTCTTCATTTTTCTTTTATTACGAGGTCGCGCCCTTTCGGGTTTTCACGAACACTCGCTGGTAGCCCTGCTGTTTTTACTCACGGAGCCCTTTCGGGTTTTTCATCCATGCCCTTTCTGCTTATGGACATACCGTTATATATATATATTCTTCTTTTTTTTTTTATATCTTGTTATCCTTAGTTTAAAGACGTTTCGGTCTGCTATTAGTTTAAGGACGTTTCGGTCCGTGATGGAGGTTGGCTACCGCTGATAAAGCTTGAGCTTAGGAAGATAGCGAGCGGACATAGTCGTCGTCATCTATCATTGACCTAGGCTATGGCTCGTTAAGCGTAGTATTTCTTTAGGAAGCGACCGTTTATTGGCCTGAAAGGCCTTTCACCGTGCATGTCCATGAGTAAATAGGCCCCGCCCTGGTAGACCTTGTCTACGATGTACGGGCCCTCATAGTTCGGCTCGAACTTCCCCCGCTTAGCGCGATTGGGGATCATAGGCCTTTTGACCACTAGCACGAGTTCGCCTTGGCGGAATGTCCTCATTCGAGTCAATCTTTCATATGAGCGCGTCATTTTCGCCTTGTATGCTTCCAGATTTTGTTGCGCTACGAGCCGGGTTTCATCAAGAGCGTCAAGCTCTTCAAACCGGAGGTGAGCATTTTCTTCATCCGTCAGCTCGTAGTGAATTGCCACTCGCAAAGAGGGTAATTCTATTTCAAGGGGTAGTACCGCTTCCGTGCCGAATACTAACACGTAGGGCGTTGTGTTCGTGGCCGTCTTGAACGTGGTTCGATACGCCCAAAGAGCCTCTTGCAACCTCTCATGCCAGTCCCTCTTGTTTCGGGACACCGTTTTCTTCACGATCTTCGTCAAGGTCTTGTTGAAGGTCTCGGCGAGACCGTTAGCTCGTGGATTATAGACTGAGGAATATCTCCAGTCTATATTGTGCTGCTGTGCGAAGCGGCTAATTTTATGACTTCGGTAGGCTGGCCCTTTATCAGAGATGATCCTTCTCGGGGTTCCAAACCGGTATATGACATGCGTTTTGAAGAAATGGAGGATATTCTCCGTCTTCACTTCCCTCAACGGTACCGCCTCTGCCCATTTGGAGAAGTAATCAGTCGTCGCCAAGATGAAACGATGTCCCTTGGACGATGCTGGTTCGATGGGGCCGACTATGTCAGTTCCCCACATTTCGAATGGCCAGCTAGCCACTGTTGGATGCAGTGGATTGGGATGCTGATGGATGAAGTCCCCATGAATTTGGCACGAGTGACATTGCTTCGCGTATTCCAGGCAATCCTGTATCATCGTGGGCCAGTAGTAGCCCATCCGTTTAATTTTCAACTTCATGTTTGGGCCCGCCTGGTGAGAACCACAGATTCCATCATGAACTTCCTGAACGACTCTTTCTGCTTCGTCAGGTCCTAAGCATCGCAGCCACAGAGAATCGAATGACCTCTTGTATAGAGTTTTATTGACGAAGGCGAAAGACAGAGCTCGTTTCATGAGCTGATGTCTTGCGGACGCTCCTTCGGGCATTTGGTGGGACTTGAAGTAGTCTATAAAGACTTCCCTCCAATCCTCAACCTTCTCATGGTCTTTATTTGTAAGGTCGTTTGTTCAATCACTCCCTTCTCTTCGGATGATTTCAGAGATATCTTTGCTGGGGCGAGCACTCGACGACTTTGTACTACGATTCTGACATCATCGAGGTTCTCATCAGCCAGTTCTTTAGCAAGTTTGGCCAACGCGTCCGCTTTGCTATTTTCCGCACGAGGTATGCTCTCCAAAGTATAGGAGGGGATTTAGGTTAGCAATTGTTGCACCCTTTCACCGTATTTTACCAGCTCTGGCTTGCACGTTTGGTAGTCGCCATTTACTTGACTGCCGACCAATTGAGAATCTCCGTACACAAGGAGGTTTTCAATTCCCATGTCAATGGCGATCTCGAGTCCTGCTATCAGAGCTTCATATTCGGCTTCATTATTTGTCCTTGGCTCTGTTAGGGAGAACGCGTAGCGCATTATCCCTCCTTGCGGGGTCACGAAGATAAGGCCTACTCCCGATTTGATCATTGGCGTACTTTGTTTGTGCTTTTTCATGGAAGATGCTCCATCGAAATAAAGCTCCCAACGGGTATCACCACTGTCGATCGCGTCAAACGCATGTCTGTCTGGCAAATCGCAATTTAGAGGAGAATCGGCAGGTATGGGATGCTCAGCAAGGAAGTCGGCGATGGCCTGGACTTTCACTGCCTTGAGAGGTTGATATGTTATCGAAAATTCCATCAAGAGCAGGGCCCATTTAGCGAGTCGTCCCGTCAATATGGCTTTTGACATTAGATATTTGAGAGGGTCCACTTTCGAAATAAGACGGATTTCATGTGCTAATGCGTAGTGTCTAAGCTTTGTTATTGCGAAGATCAACGCCAGACAGTGTTTTTCAATGGGGGAGTAGTTGCTTTATGCCCCCAGTAGAACTCGACTTAGGTAATAGAGTGCTCTCTCCTTTCCTTGGTCGTTCTCTTGCGCCCATAATGCGCCTAAAGAACCTTCGAGGGCAGTTGTATAAAGGATGAGAGGTTTCCCCTTAACCGGAGCAGCCAACACTGGAGGGTCCTGTAGGTATTGCTTGATCTCATCCAGTGCGCCTTGGCATTTGTGATCCCAGATGAATGGAGTTCCTTTCTTCATCAGGTGATTGTAGGGACGGCACTTTCCTGAAAGATTGGCTATAAACCGTCGTATGTATGCGAGCTTTCCTTGGAGAGATCGCAGCTGCTTAAGAGTTCTCGGCGGAGGCATTTCCATAATCGCCTTGATCTTGGACGGATCTATTTCGATACCTCGGTGTCGGACGATGAACCCTAAGAATTTGCCCGAGGAAACCCCGAATGCACATTTAAGCGGGTTCATTTTCAGGTTGTATTGCCGAAGGCGTTGGAATACAGTCTTTAGATGTTCAAGATGTTCCTCGTACGATTTGCTCTTAACCACAAGGTCATCGATGTAGCACTCGACGATTTCATGTATAAGGTCGTTGAAAATTTTCGTCATAGCCCTCTGATAGGTGGCACCGGCGTTCTTCAGACCGAAGGGCATTACCTTGTAACAAAATATCCCCAAAGGAGTCCGGAAAGACGTATGTTTCTGGTCTTCAGGATGCATTTTTATTTGATTATACCCTGATGAGCCATCCATGAAGGAGAAAATCTCATGCGTGGACGTATTATCTATCATCAGTTCGGTGACTGGTACTGGGAAATCATCCTTCGGGCAGGCTTTGTTGAGATCCCGAAAATCCACGCATATGCGCACTGTCCCATTTTTCTTCATCACTGGGACGATATTAGCAATCCATTCAGGGTATTGAAACTTCCTGGATAAAGCCAGAGTCTATCATCTTTTTGACTTCGGCGTTGATGCTCATTTCGAGCTCGAGCCGCATTCTTCTCGGCGCTTGTTTAACTGGCTTGACACCCGGGGATATCGCCAGTCTATGTACAGCAACTTCCGGATCTAGTCCTGGCATCTCGGAATAGTTCCATGCGAAGCAATCTTTATGCTGTATGAGGACGTCCTTTAACGCAGCCACCTTCTCTTCAGACAGCAGCCCGCTGACAAATGTCGGTCGCAGATCGTTTACCGTCCCTAACTCAATTTTCTTGAGGTTATCTGCAGTGGTATGTATTCCATCCTCCAGTTCTTTCGGGGCTGGGGGAAATTCTGAGATCACCTCATCATTGCTGTTTTCGAAGCACCAGGGAAGGCTGTCCATGTTCTCGGACTCCTCTTTTAATATCGTTATCATGTGACAAGTGCGAATTTTCTGCCAATCCCAATGCGGAGTTGGTTCTGTTCTTGTGTTTTCGGGTTCGTGCTTTTGTGGCGGCGCTACCCTCCAGTTGTGAGACAACGCGAATTTGCCAAGCTGATACTGGTCCTCAACCCAATTCTTAAAGGTGAAGCAATCTTCAAGCGGATGCCCTACTACTCGATGGTAAGAGCAATAATTTGGGTTGGAGATTTCGCCTGCTTGCTCAGGGTGTTCAGACTCTGGCAGTGTAAGCATTCGATGTTTTAGAGCAAGATCAAGTATCTTCTTCGTCTTGTTCCGAGGAAATGAATATGCTCGACCCATTTTCTTCATGAGGGCCAAGTCAATAACGCTCGACTCTCGTATGCGTGGTTTCTTAGCTCTGCTTTGTGGTTGTTGAGCGCCTTTTTTGCCCTTCGACTTGTTTTTGCTTTCGCGTCGAACCTTTTTTGTAGCAGGTTGACAAGGAGCGGCATTTTCATCCTTCACGGCCTGTTGGAGAAGGCGTTGCGTCTTGGCTTTCTCATAGATGGCCGTCTCGCGGTTGTGATCATCTCGGACTTTTTGACCAGCTTCCCTTATAAGCCTGTCCATTTGTTCTTCAAATGATGGACCGGGCAATTTTTCATCGGGAACTTTTATTGGCTTAGGATTAGCGTCCTCCCATTGAGCGTCCGCTTCTTCATCGAAGTCATACATGACGTAACAGCTGTTTACTAGCTCTCGTTTCTTTGACCGGATGTACCCAAGCCCTTTTGTTTCCATTCTCCCGTTAGGCAGTCTGCGTTGAGTCCCGGGAACATTCCAGACCTTATCATAGAATTTGGCCTTTCTAACGGTCTGTGTGAAGGATATCCCCTGGCGTTTCAGCAGTTTCTTCAAACCTTCGGTATAATATCTGGGAAGACGGATAGGCTGAAGCCTGTCGAGTGTGGGATCCGCGCCATGCCAAACTTCTTTTTCCACCTTGTTTTCTTTAGAGCGGTAAAGCAGAATTGCTTTCTCTCTCTTTCTCCTGGGAGGGATATAGAATGTCCGCAACTCTTCTACACTGTAGATATTAAGTGCATCCAGTTCTTTATGGTGTCTAAGCGGCACCATGGCTATCTGCAGACTTCGCTCTTCATCAGCAGAAGCTCGTATTGAAAGCCGAGCAGGGAATACAGCATGAACTTCATCCTCCGAATCACTACCGAAGATCAATGAAGGAACGGATGGTCCCGGCTTGGTGTATTGGGGCGGACCCGAATAAGTTATATCCTCTTCCTCCTCGGTATCGCTGCCGAAGACAGGGATGGTGGCGTTAGTTTTGTTCTCAGGCTTGTGACACCTTTCCGTGTCTTCGAAACTCGGCAAGAAGTATTTGGCATCTTTATACTTACGAACTTCATTCACGGAAAACGGATTCAATTCTCCTGCCACAGTGTATTCGAGACCATCCTTGCAATATTTCATACACTGATGCTGTGTAGAAGGGATGATATTGTACTCGTGTAACCATGGTCGACCGAGCAGAGCATTGTAGCACGTCTTGGCATCTATGACATGGAATTTAATATCTGTGACGAGCAACCCGAAGCGTAACGTCAATATCACAGATCCAAGAGTTTTTGATGATTGGGAGTCGAACCCGGAGATGGTGATCTTGTCTCGGGCGAGGTGTTGGACACTCATACAAACTTCTTTTAACACCCGCACATTGAGTAAATTAACAGACGATCCGTTATCGACCAAGATTTTACTTATCCTTATGTCATGGCAGTATCCTGAGATATAAAGGGGACGATTGTGTTCGCACGTCCCGAGGAGAAGGTCTTCATCGCCAAAAGCAACGTCGGCCGTGTGCACCTCTTCCAACTCATTCTTCATCTTTTCTTCGGCCAGGAAGGCTTGGAACTGGTCCGGATCTTGTAGCGCCTTAATCAAAGAATCCCTCGCCTCTTTTGATAGTAACAGGGCATCAAGAATGCTGAGTTGTGAGGGCAGCTTCCTCAGATGCGCCAAGACATTGTAATCCACCTTATTTCTCTTCGGCGGATTCTTGGCGGTTAGCTCTTCCGCAACTTGGTCATCTAGAGTAATATCCTCAGAGACTTTTTCTTTCCCTTTATCTTTCTTGTTTAAGGGTCCGAGATTCTTTTCAGGTAGCGTTCGATTGCGTAGCTGGATATTTTTGCAAACCTTTGGCTCTTCTTCTTTTCCCGAAGTTGACTCTTTAAAGAGAGGGGTGAGCTCCAGCTCCTCATCAGAATCGCTCCCGAATGTAGGCACTTGTGACCCGCCAGTGTTAACCATGCGACAATCGCCGGTAGTTCTTTCAAGCCCTTCGGTCGTATTTCTTTGCTCTCGACGAGTTTTACGCTTTTCCCGCTTGAAGCGTTGTCGACGAGCAACATATCCTTGCCACCATTTATCGAAAGCTTTGCATTTTTGAGTGGGGTGCGAAACCTTCTGATGATATAAGCAAAAGGAGGGGTGCATTTCTATTTCACCAGTAATTTTTCCTTCAGAGGATGGTAGCTTCATGCCCATTGATGTGGCCTTAGCAAACCTTTTCTTTATCTTGAATTGGCTTTTGTCAGTAGCGAAGGTATTTTGCTCCAGCGGGATCGTCTCAGCTCTTTCATCAAGTCGCTGGCGCTTGGCCTTTTCAAATATAGCCATCTCGCGTTCTCGATCAGCTTTACTTTTCAGTCGAGCTTCGTTAAGGAACGCGTCAATCATTTCGACTGATAGCTCCGGAATTTTTGATTCGGTATCTGCCCCCAGCGTTTTAGTGCCAGAAGTCTCCTCATCGTTCGTGATCGAATGGGAGATCATATGACAGCTCGCTACATATTCCTCGGATTCATCCGATGAACTTTCTCCTTCATCTTCTTCTTGAAAGACGTGATTGAGGAACTCTTGGAGCGTAATGGGAGTCCGTGCCTTTTGGTTGTATTCATCCAGCGCGTCAATTTGCTTTTGTAAGTCCGTGCGCTTGTCGCCAGGCTTCACGGGCTTCTTTGACTTCTTTTTCTTCCTTTTCAAGGATTTCGACGGCTGGTTGCGAGTGCTTGAGCCACCACCATCGATCTTCGGAGTTGGACGTGGCTTCAACATCCCCTCAATGACCTGCGGTTCCAACGGGTTCTTCCACTTGATCGCTGGACATGTCTGAAGATCGTTTAGCATCCTCTTTGTCTTGGCTGATAATACAACCTCCCAAGGAGCTTCTTCAATGACGGAGCATGTTTCCCCCAGCGTATTCGTCCCTTTAGAGGTGTGGGGCTGCGGGGGATTCACTTTCCATTTGTCAGATAACGCGAACTTGCCCTGTCGGTATTGGTTTTCAAGCCAATTCTTGAAAACGTAGCAATCTTCGATCGGATGGCCTAGTACTCGATGATAAGGACAGTAGTTGGGCTCGTTGGCGTCACTTGGTTGCAACGGACGTTTTGGATCCGGCAGATTTATGAGTTTGTTGCGCAACGCCAGCTCGAATAACCTCCTCGTTTTATCGCGGGGAAAAGAATAAGGACGTCCCATTCTATCCTCAAGGGGTACGTACGGGCGCATATTATTTTGACGAGCCACTGGCTTCGGGTCGCTCAGTTGTTGTTGAGCATTAGCGACGACGATTGCTTTTCCCTTCCCTTTGTCATTTCGGGAGTCTGGCCTTGGAAGAGGAGGTTTATGGCCCATCTGATCCATCTGTGCTAGTTTGTCGATCAAGGCTTGGAAGGTAGTCGGCTTGAAAAACATCATAAACTGCGAGATGGTTGCTTGTGGATCGAGGGTTCCCACAAACATACCCACTGCGGGAGCTTCTTTAATGCGTTGCTCGCACTTCGACCATAAATTCCGCCATCGTATAGCGTACTGAACCCACGTCTCGCCGGGTTTTACCCTGGCATTAATCAGGGCCGTCATCGGGGTACGCTCACTGGCACTTGCAAAACGCTGAGTAAACAGTAGCTCCATCTCCGCGAAGGTTTTGATAGAGTCATTCGGGAGTTCAGAGTACCACTCAAACGCCGTATCCGATAAACTTCCAACAAATTGGCGCAGTAAAAGCTTGTCATCACCCCCGGTATTGCCGCAGAGTGCCCTGAACTGGGCAACATGCTGATGAGGATTGCCCGTCCCCTTGTAGACATGGAACTTGGGAATTGTATAACCCGGCGGGTACTTGATTTGGTCATACCAGCCTGGATATGGCCGCCCCGTTTTTACGACATGGCCGGCTGCCTCGGCCGCATGATGAACCCTTATTTGCTGGGCTATGTATTCGTCCAGATCAGTTTTAGAGATTGTATCCTCTTTAGCCGTTGATAGAACGGGCTGAGGATTTGATGTCTCTCCCCTATCATCTCCAAGGACGATCGGGAGTTCTTCAGTCGGGGGATCTTGTTGTATAATCATCCCTATCATGTCCTGGAAGAGGAGGCCCATACGCTGTATGTTGGCCGCTTGTTCAGCAGCCTCTTTGTCCTTCTTTTCCAATATTCGGCGAAGGAACTCGGCGTCAGTCTCTTCCTCTTGGCGCTCATCTAAGGACGCTTCAGGGTTTTCTTTTGGCTCTGTAAGTGCAGCCATGGCATTCATCATCTCCTGGAGCTTTTGTTGCTGCTCCTGAGCCTTGGTCACTGATCGGGTGAGCGGTCGGTGACCCGTAGAAGTGCGGCTTTCCTCCTTTCCAGAAGCCATATAAACCATATGAACTGTTATGCCCCCTGACTTGGGGCATTTAGGTTCACCGCTTTTAAACTTTGCCAGTGTCACGGGAGCTTTCTCTGGCCTCCTTCTTTTGTGGACCATTGAGGTTGAAGGAGCCGTTGAAGTGGGCATCCTAGCAATTGTTGCCCCCTGCTGTTTAATGGGGCGGGTTTTGTCCTTTTCCACCTTTGCCTTTTTCTGGCGATGAAAGTGGTCTGGGTCAATCACGGAGTCTTGAACCCTCCGCCAAACTTTATAAATTTTTGACGACAGCCGTTGAGGGGGCTGTTCCTGCTTTGTCTCCGGAGCTTTCTCCATAGGTGGAGATCTTTTCAATGTAGCAATTGGAGAGTTCTTTTTCACCTTCCTCAGCAATTCAAAGCTGTTCCCAGTTGGAACAGCAGCGTTGACCTCCACCACCGGAGCCGGTGGAGTTATCCCTGAGGGGGAGTTGCCCCTGCCTTTCTCACTCGTTGCCAATGGAGACGTTGGGCACGACGAGCCGTTGGGACTGGTTCAGAGATAGAGATGGCTTCTTTTTTCCCCCTGCCTGAATGAGGTACTGCCGGTGTTAATCTTTTAAAAACTGAGGTCGTTCCTTGTGGGGTAATATCCAATCTGTCAAAGACAGATCTTCGTGCAGGGGGAGGAGCAGGAATCATCAGTCTTGAAAAGACTAACTCTTTGGCGGGAGAAGCCGCCTTAACGACTTCCGGAACAGCGGCCGTTGCCCTCTTTGGGATAGCCATTTTAGAGTTCTGATTTACCCTGGTGAAAACAGAGGCTGTTGGTTCGGCAATGGGCGACCCGTTGACAGGGGCCGTCGTGGCAGTGAGCCGGTCGAAGACCGACTTCTTGTTCACCTCCGGTGCAAGTATCGGCATAGAGCAGCTTGTAGGTGGGATCATGGTCCCGAAGAATAAGCCGGTGGTGGCTTGGGTCACCTGTTCTACCGGCAGAGCGAGGAAAGAGGCCGCTTGGGGCCCATATGCTACACTTCTAGGTGAGGTGGAGCGTCCATTGCAGTGGCACTTCGCGCAGTTGGTGCAGTTAGAATCCATGGATGCTTGAGTTCTCTGCGCCAGACAAAAGATCAAATCTTAGTGACTTGGAAATCCAAAGGCAACCGTTTAACAAACCGCGATTGGTTCGCGAGGACGACACACGAAATGTGGAGTGGAAAGAAGAAAAGGTCCCACTGGGCGTGCTAGAATCTGTTACCCTCCGAAGGACGGCCGAGACTTTGCGTTATCAGCACGAGATTCGGGGCAGATGCTATATGGTTTTATCCGTCTACCTCTCCGAAGATGCCAAGTTGATTTATGGCACCGTGTATCGGAGGTTTAGACGGATGCGGCCGATATAGCAGACTTCGTCAGATTCCCCCTTAGGGTGAGGGGTTTTTTGATTGTGGGGACGCTCTTCCCTGTAGGCGCAAGCCCCTGCAGTTAATTATGCTACCGCATCGCGGTAACAACTTTCTCCTTCTCCAGAATTTCACTTCGTGTCGTGTGTGTTTGTTTTATCTGTGGTTGCCCGTGGATTGTATACGGAGACTGAGTAATGCCGTCGCCCGTAGGACGTGGATTAGTCCAAATCCGTATTTACTTAGATTTGGGTTTGGTGTTTTTAGTTTAAGGATGCATTAGTCGCGTTGCGGCTAAGATCAACTTAAACGTTCGTTAAGGATACGTTAGTCCTGTTTTAGACTAAGATCAACTTAACGTAGTGTTTCATTTAATATATGGCCGTCAGGACTCGTCACCTCTCTGACGTCGTTGAAGGATTACAACGATAGGTGTCAGAGGAATTCAGAGATGTACCCTTGAACCAAATTCGATTTGGAGTTTTATCGTTCATTTAAATGTTTAAGGATACGTTAGCCGTATTTGGGGCTAAGATCAACTTAAACGGGACCGTTTAGATCCGACAAAAGAGCGTTTGGATACTCTATTATTCCAGTTTAGGGACGTGGTGGTCCATAGGTAGTTTAAGGACGTCTCGGTCCGATATTAGTTTAAGGACGTCTCGGTCCGATATTAGTTTAAAGACGTCTCGGTCCAATATTAGTTTAGGGACGTCTCGGTCCGTGTTCCAGTTTAGGGACGTGGTGGTCCATATTCCAGTTTAGGGATGTGGTGGTCCATGTTCCAGTTTAGGGACGTGGTGGTCCATGTTCCAGTTTAGGGACGTGGTGGTCCAATATTAATGTGTGGTCGTTGGGACCCGTCGCCTCTCCGACGTCGTCGAAGGATTACAACGATAGGTGTCAGAGGAGTTCAGAGATGTACCCTCGAACCGGATATAAATTGATTTAAGAGAGCAATTTTTGCTCAAACGATTTAATTTAAGGACTTACGGCCAAAATTGGGCTAAGTCCAGTTGAAAATGTTCAACACCCTTATTTATCTTTTGTCTATTAGACCTGTGCTAGGGCTTTCACCCCACTTAAATAATGCATTGCATTATTTCAGGCCATTTATGCCTACTTCGACTGGGCTCTGCCCTTTTTATTATGATAGAGATCATTTGTTTTGGTCCATTGGACCTTTCAATTGGGCTCTTCCCTTTCAAACAATGCACAGCATTTTAATTATTAGGCCTGTTAAGCCTTTTAATTGGGCCTGGCCCTTCAGGAAGTGAAATGCCTTGCATTTATCAGGCGCTTTGCGCCAATCAATGAGCGCAAGCGCTTGTGGTGAGGACACGTGTCATGCTCTGGTGAGCGCAAGCGCAATATCGCAGTGCGCTGCGCGAGTGCGCTGCGCTGTTGCGCTGTTGACACGTGGCACGTTCTGGTGAGCGCAAGTGCAATAGCGCAGTGCGATGCGCGAGTGCGCTGCGCTGTTGCGCTGCTGACACGTGGCACGTTCTGGTGAGTTGCGCCAATTCCAGAGAGCAAAGCTCTATTTCAAGAGCGCGTAGCACAAGTTCCGTAGCTGACACGTGGCGCTCTCTTAAGAGCGCACTGGCGCAGTTTGGAAGTGCGAAGCACTATTTTTTTTTTATCTTTGATCAAATTAGAATCAAAGAAAAATAAATTTTTCTTTAATTTCAAGAACCAGAGGTTCATAAAAGTGCAAAGCACTATTTTTTATTTATTATTTTTTTTTCTGTTTTAAAGAACCAGTGGTTCATAAGAAGTGCAAAGCACTATTTATTATATGAAGATCATTGATCTTGTTTTTAGATCAATGATCTATTAGAGGAAATTTCTTCTACATTATAAAGGTTTTTTACCTCTTCTTGAAATTTTTCTCAGAGTTCTCTCTGTTTGAAGCTCTTGATTTTTTCAAGAAAATGTTGATGCTTTTGAATTGAGGCCTAGGGTCCTTTTTATAGTGCCCATAAGTTTGTTGAATTTGTTAAAGAGATCTTTCTCTGAGTGATTTGGGGAATTTTCCCCACCGTTGGATCTTTGATCCAAGGGCTTCTGCTTTGCAGAAGAAAATCTTCTTGTTTTAACAAGAACTGAAAAGATTTCTTGGAAATTTAATTCTGTTTGGCGCAGATGCCCCAGCGCGTGACACATGTCGCACAGCGCACTGCGCAGCGCAACTGCGCTAGCGCAACTGCGCTGATACGTGTCGCGCAGCGCAGAGCGCAGCGCAACTGCGCTAGCGCATCTGCCCTGACACGTGTCGCGCAGCGCAGAGCGCAGCGCAACTGAAGCGTTGCTTCATAAAAATAGAGCTTTGCTCTGATTGGGCGCGCCTTCTTGGGCGCTGCGCTGACGTATTAGCGCCTGACACGTGGCGCGTTGCGCCCGAGACTTGAAGCGTTGCTTCAAAATTTTGAATTTTGAATTTGAACAGAGCTTTGCTCTGATTGGGCGAAACACATCTATTGTAGATTTGTAGCGAGAACTGTAGTATTCCTCGTTTTATACGTGGATGACATTCTCTTAATAGGAAATGACATTCCTATGCTACAATCTGTCAAGGGGTTCTTGCCACACAGGTTCTCCATGAAAGACCTGGGTGATGCCTCATACATTCTGGGTATCCGGATCTACCGTGACAGATCCAAGAGGATATTAGGACTTTCGCAGTCCAGGTACATCGACACCATACTGAAGAGATTCAGTATGGAAGATTCCAAGCGCGGTAATCTACCGGCTTGTCACGGGATCACCCTCTCCAAAGAGATGTCTCCCAAGACTGATTTGGAGAGGGATCGCATGTCTATTATACCCTACGCTTCTGCGGTAGTCTCTATAATGTATGCGATGTTGTGTACCAGACCGGATGTGGCTTATACACAGAGTGTGGTAAGCAGGTATCAGTCAAACCCTGGGGAGAAACATTGGATAGCGGTAAAGAACATTCTCAAGTACCTGAGAAGGACTAAGGAGATGTTCTTGGTGTATGGCGGAAAAGACCTCCAGATTGAGGCCTTTGCTGACTCCAGCTTCCAGAGTGACAAGGATGATTCCATGTCCATGTCGGGTTTTGTCTTCACCCTAAATGGAGGGGCGGTGTGTTGGAAGAGCTCCAAACAGGAAACCGTTGCTGACTCGACTATGGAAGCATAATACATCGCTGCATCTGATGCCGCAAAAGAAGCTGTCTGGATGAGGAAGTTCTTGAAAGAACTTCAGGTGGTTCCGTCCATTGTTGACCCAATACCTCTGTATTGCGACAACAACGGGGCTATAGCTTTAGCGAAGGAACCCAGGTCCCATCAGAAATCCAGACACATCTTGAGGCGATATCACCTGATCAGGGAGATCGTGGATCGCCAGGAGATCGAGGTTCGGAGGGTTGCTTCAGAAGATAAAACAGCAGATCCATTCACCAAGGCCTTGCCCCAGACTCAGTTCGAGCGGCTGATCGAGATGATAGGTCTTCGATACGCCAGTACATGGCCTTAGTGCAAGTGGGAGATTGTTAGTGTATATGCCCTAGAGGCCATTACTGTATCATACTAGTATGTATATTACTTGATGGAAGCTTGGGATATTCACAGTTGTATATACAATCTTGCTCGAAATGGTAGTATGCTACTTGGTTTGTCTATGCTTTAATATGTGCATGTGTTTCTTTTAGCATATTGCTGTTATACATATTAGTAGAGCCCTTAGGATTATTGCTTGATTACCAGCATTGTGATGGCGCTCACACTCGTGGGGGCTGGGTGATCCATAAGCACATCCTTATACAGGTCCCTAGTCGTTGGACTATCGAGACAGGGCATCGATACTCCGGAGTAGACTAGCGCATGCGCTTCTCATCCCAGTGTGTGAGACGGTCTGTCCCACAGCCGTCAGTACGTCGTACTTGAGATAGTATGCGGGTGCTCGTTAGGTTACGAGTACACTGGACAGGACTCGTCGGGGACTGTTGGTTGGTATTATACCTATCGTCAGTTATCAGTTCCCAGGTGACATGAGTACAGCTTAGTCCGCTGACTTGACACTGTCACTTAGCCTCGAGTGTGTTCCCACTGCACTTTGATTACTACCCTACCACGGCTCAAAGGAGTCGTGCAAACAGGTAGTTTTTGGGTGCAGTCCCGAAGCACTTGGAGGCAGTGACGGTTAGACAGGATTCGTCTCTCTCGGTATTGGGGGTTGACATCGCGCTGTGTCCAGGAGAGCCATTACACGAGTAGTCCCTGGCCAGGGCAAGCGAGATATACTGGTAGGTTTCCAGTGTTATCTCAGGGTGTTCTGGGCTACACTCCGACACTACTTGTACCGCTATTAGGGGACTGACGTTTCACCACCCCCTAGGCCCGCCATGCGATGTATCAGATGAACAGACCGGACTGTACGGAGACTGTCACATACAGGCTCAGTAGGAGTTCAGATGGGGTTCACCTCGTCAGTCTTCTTATCGAAATCTACCTGGGGACCGTTACGTACAGCTAGTGCCGCTTGCGGTCTGTGGTTAAACCCACTGCCAGCGTAGTGTCGAGTATTTAGAGTCCCACACAGAGAGCTATTCGCCTTTAGGTAAAATGAGTAGAGGTCGCATGGTTTTGCGACAGGGTTCGTTCACATCCGCGCACTTGTGCACGTTTGCTGTCCGGACAGCTTATACTAGCGGGCTTTGGTTTAAGCCGGATCCTAGCATATGATTTGGGATTGGTTTTTCTCATTGTATTCGTGTTCCTCGGATCACGAATACGGGTGCGTATGCACAGTTGCTTGAGACAGAGGGAGAGGACTTTGATTAGGGTTAATGACTATTGTCATTTTATTAACCCTAATGCTTATGTGTGTATTATGGTTAATTGATATTAGTTTAATATAATTTTGCATGGTTATGGTTATTGACCATTTGACTATCTTGACTTGTTGACCTTAGTTGACATGTTGACCATCATCATTCCATATAAAAGATGCTCTTTGATCCTTGCAATTAGCATTAAATATGAAATGATAATGGTCATGTCATGATTAACCATGACAATTATCTAGCTAATTATCAATTTAAAATAATTCACACATATATGTGAGAATGGTTATTATTCTCTCATTTTATCATTTACTTTCTCTCTCTTGTTCTTCCTCTCCCTCATGCTCTCCCCTCTCATGTGTTGAGAAACACTTGAGCTTGAGAAAAACCCCTTCTTGATAATCTCTACTCTCATCTAGGGTTCAAGGATTAGCACTTCTTGCACCCTAGTTACTTCTAGCTTGGAGTTGAAGCCAAAGGTTGAGGCTTTCGGGTGGATCTTTCTTCGACGTGAGAAGACGACAAAGGTGACCTCTTTCCACTACTCCAAGGAGCAAGGAGAGAAGGACATAAAGCCCTAGGTATAACCCTTCTAACCCTTAGCTAGTTTCTAGTTAGCTTTAGCTTGTTTTTGTTTAGCAAAGATCCTTCTTTGTCTAGTCCATGTTGCCTAAGTTGATAAAAATTTGACTTTTATTCCGTTTTCCGCCTCCCCGTAAGCACCGGGGTGGGCAACGTGGACTTACATTAAGTACTTAATTCTTTTGGTACTCACGTGTGAGCACGTGAGGCGCCCCAAAGTTGGTACTGCCTTTTTGGGTTTTATTTCCCTCTTTTTTATAAGTCCTAAGCACTCGGCTCAAGTGTAAGCACGTGAGGCGCCCGAAATAGGAACTGTTCTATGGATTTTATTTCTTTTTCCTTTATAAGTGTTAAGCACTTGGACACTGTAGTGCTCACGTGCGAACGCGTGAGGCTCCTTCAAAATGTGAGCACTGTTTTGGGGTCTATTCCCCTTTTTTATATAAGTGCTAAGTACTTGATTGGGGGTCGCGTGGAAAACACGTGACTGCCCTAGGAGGGACTTCTTGTTCTTCTTTTAGGCGCTCGCGTGGGAAACACGTGACTACCTTAGGAGGCACTTCTTGTTCTTATTTAAATTCTCGCATGTGAAACACGTGACTCGGTCCTAGCCATTCTTTTTTGTTCATCAGAGGTGCTCACGTGGGGAAACACATGAGGTTTCGTTATAGTGTTGAACACTACTGAATTATCAGTCTTTCCTTCTATGTGCATGAAGATTTTAATCTCATATTAACGATACTGAGATATGAGTTTAGAGAATTTCAAGTCTCTTGTTTTATAAGAATTAAATTCTTTTTACAGGGTTAAACCCTAGTTTTATTAGAGGAATTAAATTCCTATATACTTTTGTAAGAATTAAATTCTTTGAACTTAGTTCTTTCCCATAAGTTTTGAATCCGCATAACAGAATCTCACCGATGAGAATTAAATTCTCAACTTGTGGGGAGATCTGATTCTGCAGACCTCAACCAAAGAAAGAACTAAGTTCTTTTATGAAGGGTTAAATCCTTAAAGAAAAGATAAGATAATCTCTGTATTTTCTTCTTACCTATTTTTTTTGTTTTAAGAAGGGGATCTTCTTCTTTTAGAGGATTGAATTCTCTTTCTCTTTTTTTTGTATGCTCCCTTCTGTTTCTTTTTTTCTTTTTTTAACTTGAAGTCTTGGGTTCTTTATATAGTGGAGAGAAGTTTGTTATTAGTTTTAGGAAATCTCTCATTGAGAGACTTCAATTGATTTGGGGGTTTTACCCGCTGTTGGATCTTTGATCCAAGGGTTCTGTCTCACAGAACATATTTTCTTGTTTCTTAAGCAAGATTAGGAAAATATTTTTTTGTTCAGAATTTATTCTGTAGATTGGTAATTTTTAATCACCGTTGGATTTTTAATCCAAGGATGCTTGTTTAACGGAGCACAATTTTTCTTTGTTTTAAAGAGAGATGAAAAATATTTTCCAACTCATGGGATGTTTGATCCGCCAACTTTCTGTTTAACAGAAAATATCATTTCCCATTTAAAAGTTCAATAGAATTTAATTCTATCATCATTGGATTTTTGATCCAACGGTTCCTTATTGAGTAGAATTTAATTCTACGTAGGGAAGTGTCCTCACGTGTTTGACACGTGAAGCTTATTAGCTTGGCAATTTTTTAATTGCTGTGCCTATATGCGTTGCATATAGGTATTCACGTGTTAAACACGTGGAGCTGTTTTAGCTTGGCAATTGTTTTAATTGTTGTGCATATATGCGTTGCATATAGGCACTCACATGTTAAACACGTGGGGTTGTTTTAGCCTAGCAATTGTTTTAATTGCAGTGCCTATATGCGTTGCATATAGGCACTCACGTGTTAAACACGTGGGACTCTTTGGCCTAGCAATTGTTTTAATTGCAGTGCCTATATGCGTTGCATATAGGCACTCACGTGTTAAACACGTGGGGCTCTTTGGCCTTGCAATTGTTTTAATTGCTGTGTTTATATGCGTTGCATATAGGCACTCACGTGTTAAACACGTGGAACTGTTTTAGCCTAGCAATTGTTTTAATTGCTGTGCCTATATGCGTTGCATATAGGCACTCATGTGTTTAGCACATGAGCCCTGTATGGCCATTTGTTATTTTTTCAGCGCTTATATGCTTTGCATATAAGCGCTTACGTGTTTAATACGTGATGTCCAACCGTGAATTCTTTTCCTCTATCTTCTCTCTTTTTTATAAGGGTTATAAGGGAACAAAGAGCTCTTGGCCGAAAATTTTGGCGGGAAAAAATACTAGGTCGTTTCAAATTGCATCATTTTAGAGGGGAAATTGCATATATGGCGGTAAAATAAATCAATGCACAATTTGAATAAGGAATGTATATTTTATTCATTTTTGTTCATGTTTATATACAACTTAAATGTAAGTTACATATAGCTTTGCAGAAGAATGTAAATTACATAGGATTCTCCTTTGAAATCTTCATTGAAATACATTGGAGTATTTTAATGTTGGCATGATAGAAGTTGGTGAACACTACTCTAATATGGGGGTCACATCACTTAAGTGGTGTGGATCCTAATATGGGGTCCACACTACTTCATTTGAAGTGTAGAGGTGTTGCTTCTTTTGAAGTAATAGCAACACTACTTTTGAAGTATAGATGTCATTTCATTTGAAATGCAGGTGGGACATCTGAGATGGGGTCCATGCTACTTCATTTGAAATAGGAAACACTTCATTTGAAGTGTGGAAGGGACCCTTCGATGGGGTCCACATATATTAGGGAAACTGAAAAGTTTCCATTAGGGAGGCCTATATAGAGAGCCTCCCGAGAGGCCGAGAGAGGGTCCCCAAGCAGTCAAGAGGCCTAAAATGGGTCTCCCGATAGCTGCTTCAAGCTATATTAGAAAAATATAATATGGAGTTTTCTTGAGATGGAACTCATGTATTTGAGTTTTATGTACCTACTAAGAATGTGTAAAGTCGTCCTTAATAGTTTTGTGCAAAAAAGAACACATGGGTTGTGTTCAAAGGTAAAAACATGATTTTTGGCTCATGTTTAGATGATGAATACAGTGTTTTTGGCACTGCATTCACCGAGACAGACATGTTTTTGCATATCTGATAAGTGAATGGGATATTCCTATTCACAAGTGAGTTAAAAATAGGGTTTTCCTATTCATGATGGTCTTGAGGACATGATTTTTCATATCTCGAGACATAAATGGAGTGTTCCATTCGAATATATCTTTTATGGACATATCATGAACAGACATGTTCATGTCTGAAAATGAATAGGGTTTTGCCTATTCATAAAGCCCCATGTGACATGGTTTTCATGCCTTAGGATATGAATGGTGTATTCCATTCACACATGTCAATTATAGCCATGTCAAAAAGATGAATAGGGTTTTCCTATTCATATGTCAAAAGACATAATTTCTTATGTCTTGGGGAGAGGGCTTTCCTTTTCTACAGATATTCTGAGAATATGTTTTCACGTCTCATAGATGAATAGGATTTCCTTTGAATATGTTCTTATATAGAAGGACATGGGGGTTTTAAACCATATCCTTTAAGAAATAGTTTATCTATTTCTATTAAATATACAGGGAATAGGATAACCTATTCTAAAATATGCAGAACATAGGTTGGCCCATATTCTTGGTTCAGTTTATATTGGTCAAGAACACCTTTGTGTTCTAAGCTTCTTCTTCTTTGTGAAGAGCCATAGCCACGACTCTCAAGCTCTTCTATTTTAAAAGCTGAACTTGAACAAGTTTCCATCCTTGTTCCTGCTAAATTTTTTGGGTTAAGAGCCATTTGTTCCCTTATAAAAAAATTGAGAGAAGAAAGAGGAAAAGAATCCTCACAGTTTGGCATCACGTGTTAAACATGTGAGCACTTATATGCAAAATATATAAGCGCTGAAAGCAAACAACAATAAGGCCAAACCGGCCTCACGTGTTAAACACGTGAGCGCTCATATGCAAAGCATATAAGCACTGAACATAAATAACCAAAGGCCAAACATGCCTCATGTGTTACACACGTGAGTGCTCATATGCAAAGCATATAAGCGCTGAAAATAAACAGGCTAAAACCCATACTAGGGGTAACGTGTTAAACACGTGAGTTCCCTTACTGCATTCTTTTGGCAGCGCTTACATACAAAGCACGTGAACGCCGCAATTTAAAATACTCTCTAAGAATATAATTGAATTCTATATAGAATTAAATTCTATTTTCAGGAAATATTTTCCCTGATCTTACTAAAAAAGAAAGATTCTCTGTTAAATAGAGAGCCGTTGGATCAAAAATCCAACGGTGATTTAAAATCATCAAATGATAAAATTAAATTCTATTAGAAAATATTTTCCATGATCTTTCTAATATGGAAAGATGTTTCTCTAACAGAGAATCTTTGGATTTAGAATCCAATGGTGATAAAATATCACCAATTAAATCATCTGATAGAATTAAATTCTATATGGAAAATACTTTCCCGATCTTTCTCAAACTAGAAAGATCATCTCTGTTAAACAGAGGACCCTCAGATTAAAAATCCAACGATGATTATAAAATCACCCATTATTCATATGATAGAATAAAATTCTATCTTAGGAAAATATTTTCGTAATCTTATTAAAACAAATAAAAAATCTTCTTTATTAAACAGAGAACTTTTGGATTAAAAATCTAACGGTGAATAAAATTCACCGGTTGATCTAAAAGATCAATTTAATTGATTATGAAATCAATCATGATCTCTCAAAGATAGATTTTCTCAACAAATTGATTCATTTCTTTCTCCTACAAATAGGAGCAAAAAGAAAAAGAGGAGAGACCACCCTATAAACTTCTGTAAAAATTTACATGAGGCTCTCAAAAGTTTCCACAAAACAATAGAGAATTTAATTCTTAATAAAAAAGAAGAAGATCTTCCTCCTCAAAACCCTACGTAAAGAAAAAACAAGAGATCAAAACATCTCCTTTACCTATTGAAGGGTTTAATCTTTTTAAAAGAACTTAGTTCTTTCTCTGGATTTAAGATCCACAAGACAAGTTTCTCACAAGTTGATAATTTAATTCTCCTCGGAAAGATTTTATTCTTGAGAATCAAAGATTTAGAGAAGAACAAAGTTGAAAAGAAAGAAAATAGAGTTTTAGACTCCCGAAACTTAGTTCCTTCAAAACAAGAACTTAGTTCTTAAAAAATCCTGATCACAGATCCTTAAAATAGTGATCTTGGTGATCGTTAATGGTCAAAATACCATTAACAGAGATTTAACCTCTCTGAAAATATGAACAGGAGAACAGAGAATAAAAGAACATGGAGAAAATTGAGTCCATAATACTCCAGGAACTTAGTTCCTTCAAATTAAGAACTTAGTTTTTAAAGAAGTTAATCCAAGATTCTCAAAATAATGATCTTGATGATTGTTAATGGTCAAAATACCATTAACAGAGATTTAATTTCTCTAAAAATATCAGTAGAAATTAAATCTCCAAAAAAACTCAGAGTCTCACGTAAAACACACGTAAGCGCCAGACGCTTAGCATCTCACGTGAAACACACGTGAGCGTCAGAAAACAGAAAAGTCTAGTGCTTGGCACTAGTGTAGCGCCTCACGTGAAACACACGTGGGCGTCAGACGCTCAACGCCTCACGTGAAACGCACGTGAGCGTCACAAAAGAATAGCGCTTAGCACAATTTCAACGCCTCACGTGAAACACACGTTAGCGTTATATATTTGAAGTGCTTAGCACTGCTGGGTGTTACAGAAACCCAATCTTAGCCCAAATTGGCTAAGCTTATGTTCGTGATATCCAAACTGATCTTAGTCCCATACATGACTAACGATTTTCATCCCATAGTTTCTAAGTTAATCTTAGTCCCAAATAAGACTAACGATTCTTAGATGATCCACCATGATTTTTTCCCTCAAATACGGGATTTGGTTTAAGGGTACATTTCTCCACACCTCTGATATATGTCGTTGTAATTTCTCAACGTCTTTAGAGAGATGGTGGGTCCCGACAACCAACAACAACTCCTCATCCTAACTGGACGTAAAACTTCATCAAGACAAGAAATGATACACCCCACATTGATACACTTCCAAATTAACGTGCACACCTCAAATCGGATCACACCCCAAATTGGACGCATTCTATGTCACCATCGTTCACTCCGCCACGTAACAAATACACGTGCACGCAAGATGAATGTTGGACCGAAATGTCCTTAAACTAACATTCGTCCTCAAAATGGGATTGTTGGACCAAAATGTCCTTAAACTAACATTCGTCCCAAAATGGGAATGTTGGACCAAAATGTCCTTAAACTAATATTCGTCTCAAACACAGCGATAATGGACCGTGATGTCCTTAAACTAATATAATTGGGCTTATATGCTCATTTGTTTCTAAGTTGATCTTAGTCTTAAATATGATCGACGATTTTTAGATCAAACCCAAATATCCCATGAACTGATGGACCTCATTTATATGAGATCCGTGTCTTAAGTTCATTCCCGTTGTGAAACCAAGCTACCAATGTGGACCCCGTCAAGCAAATGCTTGATCTAAACCCAAATATGAAATATATGGATTTGGACTAATCCATGCCCTACGGGCGACGACATAAATTAGTCTCCGTATACAATTCACGAGCAATCAAAATAAACCAAATATAACACGACACAGAGTGAACTACTGAAACAGGAGAAAGTGATTATCGCAACGCGATAACGTAATTAACTGCAGGGCTTGCGCCTACAGGGAAGAGCGTCCCCACAATAAAAAACCCCTCACAAATGAGTGGGAATCTGATAAAGTCTGCTATATCGGTCGCATCTATCCAAACCTCCGTTATAAGGTGCCATAAATCAACTTGGTATTTTCGGAGAGGTGGTTGGATGTCTAAATAGCATCTGCCCCTAAATTCAGGCTAGACGCCCTCCGCGTCTCAGTCTGGTCTTCGGCGGTAAAAAATCCTCGTTTCTGATCAAAGAGGAGAATAAAGAAGAGGAGATGGAGATATGGATAGAGAGAAAGAGGAGTGGAGAAAGGGAGTTATCCCATTCCTATATTCTCAACTTCTTCTTTTCTTATTCTTCTTTCTCTGCTTCTTCTTCTGTGTGGAACTTTAGCCAGAGTTCTAAAGATTTTAGAAAAAGGATTTTATCCTTGATCATGTGCTTACATGGGGTATTTATATCTCTTTGTGAGTGGAAGAGTGGTGGTAACTACTCGCTTGATATCAAAGGAAATGAGGAGTGAAAATCCCCCCGTTATCTCCTGAAAAACAGGTCAAACTTATTTTAAAGGGGGGTCCGACCCTATTAGTGCCAGGACACCGCAATTAGGGGCCTCCCGAGTTCAGGAGGGGGCATCTAGATAGGAGATACTACGAATCAACTCAATTTTAAGTCGAGACAACCCGGTTTTGAGTTGTGTTAAAGGGAACCTCCCTAGACATGGGGTCCCACCAGTGATGAATAAGCCTTTGGCTTGCTCTTGATCAGATTTTGATCAAAACTTGATCATTGGAGTGTATTTTGTAAAAATGCTTGTATAAGTATTTTTTATTTTTTAGAGTTAAAATTTTAACTCCAACAAGACCATATACAATTTCCTTAAGAAGGAAGAAGTTAAGTATAGTTTTTCAGAGAAAATGACAAAATTAGCTTGAAAAACAACAAAAATAGCAAGGTGCCTGTTCCTGTCAAAATTTGGCGCTTAGAGGTTAAGCTCCATCAAGGCAAAAGCGCCAAGACAAATGCGTCAACCCTTGTTGTGCAAGCACACCACGTGCTTTGCACGTGGCGCAAGCGCCAAATTCATACGCCGGCGCACCACGTACAATGCACGAGCGCTAGCGCCAAATCCCATGCGCCAGCGCCAAATGTGCAATGTACGTGGCGCAAGCGCATATTTTGTTAAAGCGCGTGCTTCAATCAGATTTTAAACTCTATTTTGGAAAATATTTCCTTGTGTCTTTCTAAAATAAGAAAGATACTTTCTCTGTTAACAGAGAGTTCTTGGATCAAATATCCAACGGTGCTTAAGCGCCACTGGTTGATCAAATATCAATTAAGATCTCTTAAATGAGAGATCCTCTCAACTTTTTCAAAAATCTCCTCTCGTATAAATATGAGCCTAAGAGATTAATCTCAGGATACACAGATCCCCTATAAACTTGAGAGAGAAATCTTAAGAAACCAAAACTCAAGTTTCTACGAAGAAAAGCTCTTCTTCTCCCTTAAAACCCTAGATAAATAATGGAGAAAATCCTCCTCTTTACCTATTTTCTCTATTAATGAAGCTTAAGCTTCAAAAAGAACTTAAGTTCTCCCTTTGAATAAAAAATCCTTGAGTTATATCTTCTCTGACTGAGAGGTTAACCTCTCATAAGGGATCTAATCTCAAGATCTGAGATCTTGAAGAAAGAACGATGGCATTCTCCCTCATCAAGGATCAAGGATTACCGAGATCATAAAAAAGATTGAAGTCTCAACTTCATGGGACATAATTTCCCCTAAGAAAATATTCATACCAAGAACTTAAGTTCTGAAGATCACAAAAAATGTGATTTCTATAGACTTGATCAAAAGATTATCTTGAAAGGTTAACCTTTCCATGAACAGAGCTAAAACTTTCAAACCTTGGCTTGTGCTACGTGCAAATACGTGCACCGGCGCTAAAGAAAGCATCGCCAAGTCTTGTTGTGCTGCGTCATGTGAAAAACACGTGCGTCTGCGCTAAGCGCAAGCGCCAATGTCCAACTGAGCGCCAGCGCCAAGCGCTCACCAAGCGCAGTGCAACGCATGCGTACCACGTGCAACGCATGTGAACATGCGCCATGTGCAATACGATAGCGCAAGTGTGCATGATGCCAAGTCAGTATTTGAGACTTAGCAATTTGGCTCGGTATGGAAGCCTAGACTTCACCAATGATCTAAGGATCAACATAGAGCAAAACTCTCAATATATGACCAAGTTGTCTAAATTTGACCTTAGTTCTCAGACGAGACTAACGTATTCTTAGAAAGAGTTTCTGCTCTCATGTGAACCCATGAACCTTACAAATATAAGAAGTGAAACCTAAGTTCACTCCCTTTGGTAAACCAAGCTACCAACACGGACCCCGTCAAGCAAATACTTGACCCAAAACCTGAAAATATATGTACGGATTTGGACTAATCTGCGCCCTATAGACGACGACAAAATTAGTCTCTATATAAAATACAAGAGTAACCCAAAATCAAATAAAACCAAAAAACACGACACACGAAGCAAACAATTTGGAGTGCAGAAAGTTGTGGCCGTACACGACGACGTAATTAACTACATGGCTTGCGTCTGTAGGGAAAATTCGTCCCCGCAATTAATAAATCTCTCATTCATGAGAAAGAATCTGAAGTCGGTTATATCGGTCGTATCCTTCCAAACTTCCGATATACGGCGATATAATCACTTAGCGTTTTTGGAGAGGTAGATGGATCAAACTTATGCATCTGACCATAAATTCAGGTTAGACGTTCTATCTTAGCTCGTCTCCAGTTTTCAGCGGTAAACAATGCCCTACGTGCTTGCGTAGGGCGATTGAAAATTTTTCGAAAATGTAGAGGGCCGTGAAAATTTTGCTCAAAACTTAGAGAGACGAAAAAAGAGCTAAATGCAAAGTTACATAGATTTTATGTGGCAGAGTTTAAATTTCCAAGGATCTTTTCTCTATGCATTCTAAGCTGGAGGAGCTGAATACGAATTATGTTAAAATCCAGGGGGCTAACACTAATTTTCCGCTAGAGGCCAAAATAGACTTGAAATCGCCATTCTTTTATATATATATAAAATATATATATTTTCAACTCCCCGAAGCATTTCGTCGCTTGCTACGCCCTTCCTCGTCTCTGGGTGCCTAGGTATCCACCGTAAGCCTTTCCTCGTTTGAACCTCGCCATTAATGTTAAGGCTATGCCATCCTAAGGTGCTGCTAAATGGAAGGATCTTATCAACGTCCATGAATGAGAAATCATAGATCGAACTGCCGAATTGGAAAAATTGGATGTTATCATAGTATCAGCTAAGTTCACGGGCTGGAGATAAGCGGACTCGAACCGCTGACAGCAATTGAGGCGAATTTAGCTCTCAGACGAGCTAGGACACGAGTAGAGGCTGTGAATGTTATTTCCTACTAGGAAAAAATACATCAAAATAATCAAAAGAAGTTCTTTAGAGGTTCTTTATTATACACTACATTTTTATTCCGCCAATTGAACACAATCAAGTCTAGATGATACAACGAAAAAAAGAAGATGGGTAGAAAAACTTATTAGATACCATTGACTCTGGTATCTAATAAGTTCTACCTACTATTGGATTTGAACCAATGACTCCCGCCTTATGAAAGCAATACTCTAACCACTGAGTTAAGTAGGTGATTTATCATCACAAAAAAAGGACCCATCGTCTCGGGGATTATAAGTGGAATATTATTTCTAAGCAATACCAATCCGCTAACAGTAAACGGATCAGAGAGCTATTCTGTTCTGTGGGATCCTATCTTGACAAGATATATATTTTATATATATATATATTATATATATATATATATATATATATACACATGCTTGAAACCAGCCTCCAATAATGCTTTCTTATATATACAGAATCTCTACTATTATAATCACAAAACTTTGGGTTCTCAATTTTAAATTCCAATTGGGCTAACAAACACCGGTTAAATGACATTTGTCATTCTTATAATTAAAAAGAAATCAAATTAAAAAGAAGAGAAAAACAAAAATTACATACAGTATATAAAATTGGTTTAATATATATATATATATATATATATATATATATATATATATATATAAGGTTTTCTTTTATATATATATATATACAGAGAGAGAGAGAGAGAATAATGTAGGAAAGAGGCTATAAGAGGTTTTTTCGTTAGGTGGAGTCAAAAAACTACACCCTCCACCATTTTATTCGACGATCGGCATCCATCATCTTCTTTATCATCTAAGATGTGGACATACCAAATTTCATATGATTCCAACATCTTTCCACCGTAGATTTAGCAATATAAAAAGTTCTATTGTCGGTAAACCGTTAAATTTGCACCCACTAAATCAACGGTGAAAAGGTGATGGAGTCAAATGAAATTTGGTGTATTAAAATCTTAGACGATAAAAATGATGACGACGAGTGCCAATTGTCGGAAAAAATGGTGGAGGGTGAATTTTTATGCGCTACCTAACGAAAAAACCCCCATAAGACTTCTTTTATATATATATATATATATATATATATATAAATATATATATATAATCTCTCCTGTTATAACAACAAAACTTGGGGTCCTCAATTTTAAATTCTAATTGGGCTAACAAACACCAGTTAGATAACATTTGTCATTCTTATAATTAAAAAGAAATCAAGTTAAAAAAATAGAAAAACAAAAATTACACACAAGATATAAAATTGGTTTAATATAATAACTATTTATCTAAAAAGAACTGTTTTAGATCAGGAATTAAAACTAACTTTAGATAGATGGTTAAAAGTTAAAATCCTTTTTTTCTTATGATTGATGAGATTTTATTTTTCTTATTGTTCAAGATTTTATTTTTAGATGATGAGTTAGATTTCATTTAAAAAATTTATTTTTTTTCGGACTATTTTTATTTGATTAATCATGATAACATAATAATAGCGCATCTATTCTCAAAGATTGATATACATCTATATTGACCGAGATATGTTTTGTTTAATTTTCTTCTTTATAATACAAATTATATATAAACGTGCCTCGCACGTCCAATACACATTGGGGGTGCACGCGCGAGTAGGAATGTGCACGATGCCTGGCACATAGCAAGCTCATAATGCAAAAAAAAAAAGTGATGTACATGCCTGCATGCCCACATGCCGCAAATAATGCTATATCATTACCATATGAGATATAGCATGCATTCTACAATAAATTTTGGACCCATAATTCTTTGAATAGATAAGTTCCAATTATTATAAAAGTTTGTTTCATATATAGATATTTATGAGAGGAGAATTAACCATTTCTTTTTCTGAAAATTCATTAACCAAAATAGCAGATTAAATTCCAGAGTGATCATGCTAGATTCATTTTCTTCTTATTGTTTTTGTGTTATTCTTATCATTTCATTAATATTATAGTTTTAGGTAATCTTCCTTAACATTTTAATTCATCAAAGAAACATAACCATGTCATCGTCTACTGAAATGATTCTTTTTTTATTCAAATATATGCTATGATATTCAGATCATCACAGCAAAGTAATTAAAAGCACTTTTCTTTGGATTTTATAAAGTCGGCACTTGTTTTGTTGCTGCATCATAAATAACAAGAATAATTTACTAAATCAAATGAATAAATCTTTTAATTTACTTATTTTAAAATTATTTGCTAATGATTAATGAATAGGCCTTGAACCTACGGAGTTTACCATGTTTGCCAAATACTTCTTACTTTTGTCAAATAGTGAAATTCATATAAGAGAATAATGGAGGAAAGAGGCCGTCGAGAAAAAAGCCCTCGATCGCGTTTTACGATGATCGGAATCCATCATCTTCATCGTTATCATTTAAAATGTGGATACGCCAAATTTCATATGATTCTACAACTTTTTCGCCGTTGATTTAGTAATGTAAAAAGTTCAATTATCGGTAAACCGTTAATTTTGAACCCACTAATTCAACGGTGAAAAAGTTGTAGAATCACATGAAATTTGGTGTACCCATATCTTAGATGATAACGATGAAGATGGTGGGTGCCGATCGTTGGAAAACACGATGAAAATTGTATTTTTTCGACGCCATAGAAGGGAATTCCCTCATATGGCATATTTCCTCCATTATTCTCTTCATATAATACCTTTCATCAAAATATATTTCTCTTAAAATGAATTTTGGAATAATTAAAAATGACATTAATACTCACCTAAGTAGATTCATAAAATTATTGGTTAAAAGATGGGTTGTTAAGAATAAGAATCCCCGTGAAAAAGAAATACTTTGTATCAATTTCCAAATAAGAAAATCATATGAATACGAAGATACTACTTTAGAATTGCTTTCTATTATTAGATTATTCTTTCCGCTTTTTAACTCATATTTTATATAGAGAACATACACTATTCCAAATTAAATAAGAAATATATTAATTTTAAATATCCAAAAACAGATTGAAATAACGAATACAAAACAAGACTAAACAATTGATCAAGATAACTCTTGCTTCAATCAACCGATATCTTGATGATCACGAGTTATATTAGAAGATTAATAACGATGGAAAAAAGTCCAAATCTTTAGAAGTTTATTATTTATTATATCACACACTATGTTATCTAATACCAAAGCAAGTGACAAATCACGATCTTATATAGGTAAACTTTGATCGATGGAACAAACATGTTGATGATACTCATAAGTGGGAATTCCTCAGATCATGACACGTGGTAGATGACGTGTCTCGGGGCTCACGGGACAGGAGCAAGCACGATACATTGAAGGCATTCTCCGGGCCTTCGTCCCAAGGATTGACCCGACCTTCGATGGCCTCCTACACGCTGGGCTTCCTCAGCCTTTCCAGCTCGCCTCCGAGCTATCACAGAACTGAGCTTTCTCGGCCTCCCGCTCGCCTCCGAGCCCCCCGATGATCTAAGCCTACCAGGTTCTGCCGAGCAACCAAGGACGCAAAGCCCAAGTGCCTTCGCTACGGCTCCGCGTATCTCGCCAGAGGCAAGATATCCGCCACCCAACATCCCGCGTTCTACGCCACCGTATCCCCCCATTAACGAGCGTATCTCGTCATTAATGGGGGATCCCGTCATTCACGCAGGTATAACGCCAGGGGCATAACCGACGGCGAAGATCTCGCGCCATCTCGCTCCAAGTGACCACTATAAAAACCCCTCTCTCAGACGACTCAGGTAAGCCAATTTCAATCCAACAAGTCGCTACTCTGCTCAAATTCCTCGGCTAACTTGATCTTCGGAGGGTCCACGGTGGTACAACCATCCCGAGACTTCTTAGCAGGTAGCTCGACTCTACCCCTAAAATTAACCCATTGAGATCCACACACTCAAGAAGACAAGTATCAACGTCAATCCCAACCCTTCATCAGCGCTCACAACAGATCGACGGAGGACAACATCTGAAGGAGATCCAGGCCTCCATCTGTTGGCGCCGTCTGTGGGAAGAGAAAATTTTTCACCCATCGAAAGTTGATCTTCTGCTCTCGACTACATGGCGAGCGAAGACCATGACGATCCCAGCACAAGCCGCCGCCCTCCCCATAACGGAGGCGCGGACGGATTTACTCCCCCTCCGAATGCCATCCACGCCCTCTCGGCAAGGATCGATAGGCTCACGTCCATAGTCGACATCCTTATCCGTGTCCAAACGGCGGGCCCAGCCCCCGAGGTCGCCGTTCCCCCTCCCAGAGATCACGACCTTCGCAGAGGGGCGGATGACACCGCCTACGCTGGAACCACCGAACAACGCCGCGCTCACTCCGGCGACCGCGGCTCCCCCACGGAGACCGATTCTATGACTCGCTGGGCACCACATGGCCCCATGCCGCGGTCTCGCGAAAGTTCCCATCGCCCTGAGGCCCGTCGCGTTCCCGTCCCTCTAGAGGAGGTATCGGTCAGCTCACCTGCACCCAGGCATGACCGACACCCCCTCCCTTGACGGGATCGCACGAACGACACTCGCCACGAGGACTCAAGAAGGACCTCGCCTGGGGACCTACGGAATTTGATAGAACGTAATCGGAGTCGCAGCCTGGCGCAGACCACCAGCGGGAAGAACCGCCGCTCTGAATGCGCCGAATCCTCGAGGTATCACGACCGCTTCGACGTCCTCGAAAAGAAAATCGAGGGTATACATCGGGTGGATCATCCATCCGGTGAAGGGGCCAGGTACGCCGCCGACTCACTTACGAAGCCCTTCACCGAGGAGTTGCTCGCCGTACACGTCGTCCAGGAACAAGCCTCCCAAGGCGGCCCTCTTCGACGGGAAATCCGACCCAAAGGACTATCTGGATGCATTTACGGTGGACATGAGCTTCCAGAATAACTCCGACGCTGCCCAATGCCGAGCATTTCCCGCCACCCTCATCCAGGCTGGACGAGACTGGTTCCGATGACTCACGCCATGCTCCATCTGTACCTTTGATGAGCTGGCCGCCCAGTTCCTCGGCCACTTCATCGGAAACAGACGACAATAGCGAACTGTCGATTACCACTTCACCATAAAGAGCGAGGACAAGGAATCCTTTAAAGGATACATCACTCGCTTCTACAACACCCTTATCGAGGTTCCCGAGCACCGGGACGTAACTGTCATCACCGCCCTAAGGTCGGGTCTTAGGCATAAAGAGTGGCTCTGCTCTTTTGCGTTAGCGCAACCTAAGACCATGGCCGAGGTAAAAGCTTGGACCGAGCGAGATATCCAACTCGAGTCTGAGGTGAATGCCAACATGCCGCGGGCGACCAAGCCGACCAAAAGAAGAGGGGCAGAGAAGAGAAGAAGAAGGCCGACAGGCTAAAACTGTACTCCCCAAAGTTCCAGGAGTATACTCCTCTCAACATCTCCCAGACTGAGCTGTTAGAGGAGGCGAAGGGCAAGCAATTCTTCAAGCTCCCTCCGGTCACCCATAGTGCGGCTAAACGTATTCGTGGCCCGTACTGTGCCTTCCATAGGTCGCAGGGCCACCCGACTGAGAACTGTAAACAACTCCACGATTACATCGAGGAGTTGATCCGCTCTGGCCACCTGGCGAAGCACCTGTGGGATAAGCGACAGGCGGACATGGAGAATGAGAACCAGCCTCCTCCCGGCGAATTAACGATCGGCCAAATCATGGTCGTTTCCTCGAGGCCTGCCCATGGAGCCAGCGAGACTCATCGCCTCCTACCCGTCGAGGGAACAAGCGACCCGCCCAAGAAGAAGTGTAGGACCACTGAGCCCATCATCTTTACTGATGAGGACCTCCACCGTGTATCCGTGCCTCACAACGACCCTCTCGTGATTATGGCACGGGTCCACCATTACGAGGTCCAGAGGATACTGGTAGATTTCGGGGGCTCGGCAGATATCCTCTTCTATGATTGCTTGCAGCGTATGGGGCTGGGGCTATCCGACCTAAGACCAACCTCCTATGTCCTATCGGGGTTTACCAACCACTCCATCACGGCTGAGGGAGTGGTCACCCTCCTCCTCAACATTAGGGAAGCTGGCCATACGAGGACCGTACCGGTGGAATTCATCGTCGCTAGGATCCTTTCATCCTACAACATCCTCCTGGGACGCCCGACGTTAAACGCCCTCCGGGCTCAGATTTCGGCCTACCACCTCATGATCAAATTTCTATTAGATCAAGGGGGATAGGCCGGGCCTACGGGAACCAGCGAATCGCCAAGATTTTCTTCACTACGACATCAACCACCGGGGAACATAGCGACGACCTTGAAGAAGCAAATGTTTTCCAGGGGTCCTTGGACACCCGCGACAAACAGAAAGAAATCCGAGAAGCCCCGGTGGAGGCGCTGACAGAAATTCCCCTCGTCGAGGGGAATGAGGGATGAACTGTCCAGATCGGATCCCTTTTGACAGGAACCCAGCGCGAAGACATGATCCACTTTCTCCGAGGGAACTCAGACGTGTTCGCCTGTGCGCCTACTGACATGCCCGGGATCGACCCCAAAGTAATCTCGCACAAGCTCGGGGTCGACCCTAAGGCCCGACCCGTCAGACAAAAGATGCGTAGTTTCATGCTGATCAACCAAAAGGCGATCGAGGACAAGGTAGATAGATTGCTCGTAGCCAACTTCATTCGAAACGTTAACTACTCGGACCAGCCGGCGAATGTAGTCATGGTTACAAAGGCGAGCGGGAGGTAGCGCATGTGTGTCGACTTCACAGACCTGAACAAGGCCTGTCCGAAAGACAACTATCCCCTCCCTCGGATAGACCAGCTGGTGGACAGCTCGGAGGCCACGAATTGCTTAGATTCATGGACGCTTTCTCCGGCTACAACCAGATCCGTATGGACCCGACAGATGAAGAACTTACCGCGTTCACTACGGACCGGGGGGTATACTGCTACAAAGTGATGCCTTTCGGCCTTAAAAATGCTGAGGCTACATACCAACGTCTAGTTAACAAAATGTTCAAACCGCAGATCGGAAAGAACATAGAGGTTTACGTCGACGACATGCTCATGATATCAACCTCATCGGATGAGCACGCTAAATATCTCGGCGAGACGTTCGACATCCTCCGCAAATACAAAATGAAGCCGAATTCGTCCAAGTGCGCGTTCGGAGTTACAACCGGGAAATTCCTCCGGTTCATGGTTACCCACCGAGGAATCGAAGCTAACCCGGAAAATATCAGCGCCATTCTCAACATGGCCACACCCAAGAGCAACGTTGTGATCATGCGATTCACGGGGAGAGTGGCTGCTCTGAGTCGCTTCATGTCGAGGTTCGGAGAAAAGTGCCTCCCATTGTTCAAAGCCCTGAGAAAGATCCCAAAGTTTGAATGGTCGAAAGAATGTCAAAACTCTTTCGAGCAGCTCAAAGCGCACTTGGAAACTCCCTCGCTGCTCACCCGAACAATCGAAGGAGAAGAGCTATCATTGTACCTTCCGGTCTCCGGTCATGCTGCTGGCTCGGTGCTCGTCCGAGAAGTCGAAGGAGTACAGAATCCGGTCTACTATGTGAGCCATGTCTTCAAAGACGCGGAAACAAGGTACCCGGCCATAGAAAAGATAGTCTTGGCTCTTGTCGTCACCTCAAAAAAACTCCGGCACTACTTCCAGGCGCACACCATCTTCGTCCTCACCGAGCGTCCTATAGGGACAATTCTCGTCCCCTCGAGTCATCAGGTCGTCTAGAAAAATGGAGGTGGGAATTATCCTGATTCGACATCAAATACCGCCCCTGGCAAGCCATCAAAGCTCAAGTCCTAGCTGACTTCGTGGTCGAATGTACTATTCCCACTAAACAAGAAGCGGCAATATGGGACGGCGGACCACGATCCTCGGTCGAGGAAGTATCCGACTCCATCCCCGATTGGGTTCTCTACATCGATAGGTCCTCTACCGAGGAAGGGAGCGGGGCTGGCCTTATTATTTGAGGCCCGAACGAGGCAGAGATGGAGTACTCTTTGAAGTTCGGGTTCAGATCGTCGAACAACACCGTGGAATATGAGGCCTTGCTGGCCGGGTTACGAATCGCTTCCGGGGTAGGGCTGAAGACGATCTGGATTTGCAGCGACTCCGCCCTAGTCGTCGGGTAAGTGACCGGGCGTTTCGAAGCTTGAGAACCACTCATGGTGAAGTACTTGGCCGAGGTGAAACGACTATAAAAAGGTTTTGACGAAGTCCAAGTGGAATAGATACTCCGGCACCTGAACGCCCAAGCCAACGCCCTGAGCAAACTTGCCTCTTCTTATACTGCCAATAACAAGAGGAATATCCTCTTCGAAGTCTTGCCACGGCCCAGCGTGGAGGACAGAGAGGTGACGTTCCATGTATACATTGCTCAATAAGAAGGCCAGGATCAGAGGAAGCCCCTCATGGAGTTCCTGAAGGATGGCATACTTCCGGAAGACCGAGGGGAAGCGCGCCGCCTTCGAGCCAAAACTCGCCACTTCATCTGGAGCAATGGGAACCTTTACAAAAAGTCATACACGTAGTCTCTACTCCGGTGCGTCGACCCTCGTGAAGCCGACTACGTCCTGCATGAGATACACGAAGGGGTCGGAGGAGCGCATCAAGGGGCTCGTACCTTGGTCCAGAAGACACTGCTCCAAGGATATTATTGGCCGACGATACACCTAGATGCTCAGAAGCTCGTCAAAAGATGCAAAAGCTGCCAACTCCACGGCAGCATACCCCGTCTTTCGGCCACCGAGCTAACGGCCCTCACCTCTCCCTGGCCGTTTGCCCAGTGGGGAATGGACATGGTGGGCCAACTCCCCACTGGTACAGGCGGGCACAAGTGCATTCTCGTCGCGGTAGACTATTTTATGAAGTGGATTAAGGCCGTCCCCATCAGAAAACCGGACGCCGCCACTACCATAAAGTTCCTGCAGAACAACGTAATCTCTCGATTTGTGATCCCAAGGTGCATCATTACCGACCACGGGACGAATTTCGAAAACGACAAAGTCAAAGAGTTCTGCAACGAATACCATATACTAATGAAGTTTGCCGCGGTCGCGCATCTTCAATGCAACGGACAGGTCGAGATTGCTAACCGAGACGTCATCCGAGGTCTTTAAGCTCGTTTGGAAGGAAGGCAGGGAAGCTGGGTCGAGGAGCTACCACGGATATTATGGGCCTTATGCACATCGAAGAAAACGCCCACGGGAGAGACCCCCTTCAGCCTCTGTTACGGTACCGTGGCAATGGTCCCAGCGGAGATCGGACTACCCAGTTACAGGTTCAAACACTTTGATGACGAATTCAATACCTCGGCGCTCCGAACTAATTTGGACATCTTGCTAGAGAAACGGGACCGAGCACAAATCAAAGCGGTCGGTTATCAACAACAAACCGCTCGCTACTACAACGCACGAGTTAAACATCGCGCTTTCAAGACGGGAGATTTGGTCTTAAGGTGGAACGAATTCGTAGACCAGGGTAAACTGCATAAGTTCTCCCCGAAGTGGGACGTCCCTTTCCTCTTCTCTGAAGTATTGCCCGGTGGAGCCTATCACTTACATGACGCGGGAGGACGCAAGTTTCTTTGTCCCTACAATGCTGAAAAACTCAAACTATACAAATGAATATTTTCTTCTTTTCGAAACGATGTAATCTCTTATTATTATTAAGTCTCCCAAATTATAAGGGACTTCTTCTATAAATTTTCTTCTTCCTCGGGTTCCACATCTCTAGATTCGTTTTGAGAAAATGTGTAAAAAGTGCTAAAGAATCAAAGAAAATAAAACACATCGAAAAAAGAAGAACTTTATTCATTAAGGGGTATTATTGGCTCCTCAGCCTTACATAAAATGTCATGCCCCTCTTCCCAGTATACGGGCAGAGGACGCGACGAGGCCGCTACATATTTACTCTGAAGTAAATACGCTAAGCGCATCTAAGCAATATAAATAAAAATGCACAAGAGACAAAAGATATAATTGAACAACAACTTTATTTATTCACATTCTTTTATACAATGCATGGAAAAGTAAATACATCTGAATGAAAGCAATGCCTAAACAATGACATAACAGAAATGGAAAGTGCAGAAATGAAATGTGTACAAGTATAACCACAGCTCGGGATCTTCAATAAGCTGGTCCAAGTCTTCAGTGCTAGGCTCGATCTCTGGAAGGTCCGAAACACTTGACGACATTCAAAGAAGAAGAAAGTGAATGTCGTCAGCGAACAAATCGCTCGGTAAGTCCCAAAGATAAGGGAGAAGTAGAATAGACGGAGAGTAAGAGAGAGAATGTAGTTTTTAAAGTTGCATTTAGAGTTAACGATGTTGTTTGTAGCTTGGTACAAAAGGATGCCAGTGTATACGAGAGGAGCCTCTATATGCCAGAGACTAGAGGCAAATGGAAGTACAAGGCTCCGTTAGAAAGCCCTGAACAACCGCGTGGTATTCAGGTTAGGTGTCTTAAATCTTGTAGTCTCGTGCCACTTCTAACACCTTCCGTACCAATCTACCCCTTAAACCCCGCGATGTCTTGTTTGTATTGTAACTTGTAATTGAATTGTAATATATAGATTGTATAATTGGATGACTTGCCGAAACCATGATATCAGTAAATGGATGTAACTGGAGAATCATGGATATAACTGGAGAATCATGTAAATGGAAGTATATCTATGGTTCGGTTCAGTCAATATGGATTGAATAGTTTGATCCGATTGATTATATGAATTCATGGATTCATATTGAATTCTAATATTGTAGATTGTACTTGAATCATATTCAAGTCAGATTATTATAATGAGACTCAGTCTGAGTCAGAACAATTAGAAAAGAAATTGAAGTCCTGAATTAGGTTTTGATGTTATCGGTAATCGCTGCACATTGGCGGCAGGATTTATGTATTTTTCAAAGATGATTACCGTGTTGATAACACCGTTGTTAATTTGTCTACCTTAAATAGGTAAGCACCCACTTCTCTGGCTTCCCTGAGGCTCAAGAGATTGGTCCCGCTTAAACCTATATTTACTAGGGTTCTTAGGGTAATTTATAGAACTTGAGAGGGTTTTATGTAAAAATACTTTTGCATAATTTTCAAAATACACCCCAAGTATTTAATTATCGTCTTTAGATTTGTCATAGATGTAGATTTTATATTTGCGACATTTCTAGTGAATAAACATATTTTTCATAATATAGGATATTTAATTGTAATATTGAACTTGTATGGAAGTTCATGGTATTTTCATGTAAAGTGGTCCTTTTGATTTAGAAAAGTTGGAATATTTATATTATATTAAAAATATGTATTTTGATAATACATATATATATATATATATAATTTTATTATTTTCTAGAAATCTCATTTTCTTAAGACATTTGTATTTCAAATCTTTCGAGACCGAATGCTCATTGCGGAGGTCTGTATCTCGCACTACTAAGCCCAGGGATGTGCGATAATCCACACCATCCCAGTCGGGTTACCCAAAATGGGTTTGTTTCCCCCAAACAGAGCAAAGCTCTGTTCAAAATTCAAATTTTGAAATGAAGCAATGCTTCATAGCAGCGCCAAGTGCGCTGCGCTCTAAATAGCGCACCACGTATGCGCTAGCGCTCAGTGCGCTGCGCCTTAAGAAGCGCACCACGTGCAAAACACGTGTGCGCTAGCGCTAGGTGCGCTGCGCTCTAAGCAGCGCATCACGTGCAAAGCATGGGTGCACTAGTGCTGGAACGAAAAGCTCCCTACCGTCAGATCAAAGATCCAATAATAATGATAAATCATTAATTAATCAGAATTAAATTCTGTTAAGGAAAGATTTCTCAAAAATCTTTCCAAACAACAAGATTGTGCTCTATAAATTAGAGCACCGTTGGATCAATGATCCAATAGTGATTAAAAATCACCAAAATAGAGAGTAAATTCTGTATGGAAAGATTTCCCAATTTTTGTTACAAATAAGAAGATTGCCTTCTGTAAATCAGAAGCCCTTGGATCAAAGATCCAACGATAGGAAATTCCCCAAATCAATTAGAGAAAACATCTCCTTAACTGATTGAACTGATCAGCTTGCCCTATAAAAATGCCTCAAGACTTCAAATCTCACATATACAGAAGCATATAGAGGAACCCCCCCATAAGCTTTGAGAGATCTCAAAAAGAAGAGCTAAGCTCTCAGAGAAAAAAGATTTTTCTTCAAGGTAAAAAAGAATGATGATGAACAAAGAGATGAAATCATCTCGTAATTAATTTAAAAAGAAGGATTCACTTCTTTAAAAGATCATAGATCTACAAGACAAAAGTCTTTCACAAAGAGATCAAAGGATCTCATCATAAAAGAAGAAGAATATAATTCTTTTCACAGATCATAGATCTATAAAACTAAGGTCTTTTCACAAAGAGATCATGAACATCTCATTATAAGAGGGGGGAGAATAATTCAATTCTCTTAAAGATCATAGATCCATAAAGGCAAAGACTTTCATCAACATAAGAGATTGGAAACATCTCCTACAAAATAAGAACTGTTGTTCTTAAATCTTGAGACAAAGTCTCTTTTAAAAGAACATAAATTTATTTCTCAGATCATAAAATTGATCAGATGCGCTTTGCACTCTTGAACTGCGCTTCTGCGCTCTTGGACTGGCACTCAGTGCCAAGCGCGACACGTGTCCCTCACGTATGCGCCACTTAACAGTTAGCGCTTTGCGCTCTTGAAATAGCGCACTGCGCTCATGGGCTGGCGCTCAGCGTCAGGTACACCACGTGTCACTCACGTGTACGCCACTGAACTAATAGCGCAATGCGCTCATAAACTAGCGCTTTGCGCTCATAAACTGGCGCAATGCGCCTATCATCTGGCGCTTAGCGCCAAGCGTGACACGTGTCCCTCACGTGTGCGCTACTCGGCAGAAGCGCACTGCGCTCTTTGATTGGCGCAAAGCGCTAAGCGCACCATGTGCTGCGCTGATAGAACATAAATTGTTTCTTAATAAGCCCAGAGCTCTGATGAATGCTCAGTATTCAATAAAAGACAAAAACACTATCAGGGCCAAGCCCAAATAAAGGCTCAACAGCCCAAAATAAATGTTAAACATTTTAACTCGACTGGACTTAGCCCAAGATTGGCCATAAGTCCTCAAATTCAGATTAACTGAGCCCATATGCTCATAAATCTTTGATCTTAGTCCCAAATTGGACTACAGATCTCTCAACCAAAATTGGTTCGAGAGTACATCTCTTTACTCCTCTGATATTTGTCGTTGTAATCCTTCAACGTCTTCAGAGAGGTGACGGGTCCTGACAACCATATATTTTATAGACCGTGACGTCTTTAAACTGGACTGTGGGGTCCTTAAACCTATGGACTATGATGTCCTTAACCTCGGACTGTGGGGTCCTTAAACCCATGGACTATGATGTCCTTAACCCTTGACCGAGATGTCCCTAAACTAACACTGGACCACCATGTCCTTAAACTGGTAATCGACCGCAATGTCCCTAAACTAAACAATAGAGCCCAAATGCTCTCTTGTTGGATCTAAATGATCCCGTTAAGTTGATCTTAGTCTGAAATTAGACTAACGTATCCTTAACAAACGTTTAAGTTGATCTTAGTCTCAAATGAGACTAACGTATCCTTAAACCCAACCCCCAATCCCAAATCTAAGAAAATACGGATTTGGACTAATTCACGCCCTACGGGCGACAACATAAATTAGTCTCTGTATACAATCCACGGGCAACCAAAAACAAAACAAACACCCACGACACAAAGTGACCATCTGAAGAAGGAGAAAGTGGTTACCGCGATGCGGTAGCGTAATTAACTGCAGGGGCTTGCGCCTGCAGGGAAGAGCGTCCCCATAATCAAAAACCCCTCAACGAGGGGGAATCTGACGAAAGCTGCTACATCGGTCGCATCCGTTTAAACCTTCGATACATGGTGTCATAAATCAGCTTGGCATCTTCGGAGAGGTAGACGGATAACACCAATTAGCATCTGCCCTCGAATTTTAGGCCTTGACGTCCCAACATCCCGGTCGCGTCTTTCGGCGGGGAACATATTCTGGCACGCCCGGTGGGACCTCTTCCTCTTTCCACTCCACACTTCGTGTGTCGTGTTCGCGAACGATTGCGGTTTAAAATGGTTGTGCTTGGGTTCGAGATACTAAGATTTGGTTTTGCTCTCGTGCAGAAAAAAGAAATGGCCTCTAACTGCTCTAGCTGCAACTGCAACTCCCGTTCTACCTCATCTGGAGGTGTAACCTACGGGCCCCAAGCGTCCTCCCTGTTCAAGATGCCAGTGGAGCAAGTAACTCAGGCCACTACTGGGCTGTTCTTTGGGACTATGATCCCACTAATGAGCTTTAATTCCCTGCTGCTGCCGCAAGAAGCCCTAAAGAAGTCTGTCTTTGATCGACTTACCACTGCTGCGGCCCCTCTCAACGGGTCACCCAAATCCAATGCATCAGTTTTCAACAGACTGGGCCAGAAGGCCAACAAGCCCGCGATACCTGAAGCAGCCATCCTAAAGCGGATAGCCATTCCGGCTCAAGCGGACGAAATCATCAGAGAGGCTTCTTCTGCCAAGAAGTCAGTTTTCACAAGGCTGGACATTCCGGCTCCCGCTCCAGGCGAAGTCCTAAAAGCTGCTTCCCCTGCCTATAGGTCTGTCTTTGACAGATTGAACATTGCTTCTCAACGGACATCGGTCTTTAAGAGGCTGACGCCGGCGACAACTCTTTGCCAAAATAGGGGGCATGATGAAGTCACCCCTACAGCTGAGAAATCCCATCCGTACGAAATGTTCGCCGTCGTCACTGGCGCCGAGTAAGGAAGGCTGGGGGCAATTCCCCTTCTAGACTGACTCCGCCAGCTCCTATGGTAGAAATCAATGCTGCTGTTCCAACTGGGAACAACTTTGAACCGCTAAGTAGGGTGCACAAAAACTCTCCGACTGCCGTGCTGAAGAGATCTCCTCCACCCGTGGAGAATCCTACAGAGAAGAAGCCAGAGCAGCCCCCTCAGCGGCTGTCCTCCAAAATTTACAAAGTCTGGCGACAGGTCCAGGAATCGGTGATTGATCAGGACTACTTTCGCCGACCAAAGAAGATTAAAGCTCGGCAAGAAGAGAGCCATCCCGTGGTACCACATAAGATGTCATCCGTCTGGGTGCCCGTTGCAACGGCTCCCTCAACTTCAACCGCTCACAAGAGAAGGAGGCCGGAGAAAGCCACTTTGACTGCAGCGAACCGCAGGGACGCTGAATCTAAACGCCCCAAGTCGGGGGCATGGTAACACATACCGTTTATATGGCTTCCAGAAAAGAGGAAAGCCGTGCTTCTACGGGTCATCGACCGCTTACCCGATTGATAACAAAGGCTCAGGAGCAACAGCAGCAAAAACTTCAGGAGATTCTGACTGCAATGGCCGCACTCACTGGGCCGAAAGAAAATCCAGAAACCTCAGAGCAGCGTCAGGAACAAGAAACTGATGCTGAATTCCTCCGAAGAATGCTCGAGAGGAAAGAAAAAGAGGCCGCGGAACAGGCGGCCAACATAAAATGAATGACTCTTTTGTTCCAAGACATGGCCGGAATGATGTTACAGCCGGAACCTCCAGTTGAAGACCCCCCGATTATCATTGAAGATGACAGAGGGGAGACATCGAACCCTCCTCCGGCTCTTTCAGCAGCCAAGGAGGAGACCATCTCCAAGGCTGCTCTGGATGATTACATCGCTCAGCAAATACGAGCTCATCATGCAAGAGAAACGGCTGGGCAGATCGTTAAGACTGGATGACCCTATCCAGGCTGGTATGACCAAATAAGGTACCCGCCGGGATATACGATCCCTAAATTCCATGTATATAAAGGGACGGGCAATCCCCATCAGCATGTCGCCCAGTTCAGGGCTCTATGTGGCAACACTGGAGGTGACGATAAACTGCTACTTCGACAGTTCGTCGGTAGCTTGTCGGAGACAGTGTTCGAATAGTACTTTGAACTCCCGAATGACTCTGTCAAAACTTTTGCAGAGATGGAGCTACTATTCACCCAGCGATTCGCGAGTGCTAATGAACGCACCCCAATAACGGCATTGATCAATGCCAGGGTGAAGCCTGGAGAAACATGGGTCCAGTATGTAATACGGTGGTGAAATTTATGGTTGAAATGCGAGCAGCGCATCGAAGAAGCGCCTGCGGTGGGCATGTTCGTGGGTACTCTTGATCTGCAGGCGACCATCTCCCAATTTATGATGTTTTTCAAGCCCACCACCTTTCAAGCCTTGATTGACAAACTGGCCCAAATGGATCAGATGGGTCACAGACCTTCTTCTTTAAAAGCGGAACCTCGAAATGAAAAGGGAAAGCGACCTTCGTCGCCAATGCTCAACAGCAGTCCAGTGGTCCAAAATTAATGGATCGACTAGACGAGAGACGGCGATACTATAATGAGAAAATAAAGCGCCCTTATTCGTTTCCCCGGGACAAAATGAGGAGATTGTTTGAGCTAACTGTGCACAACAGGCTCATTAATTTGCCAAATCCAAAACGCCCATTGCAACCCGGCGAGGCTAATAGTCTCAATTATTTCCCCTACCATCAAGCGGTAAGCCATCCAATTGAAGATTGATTCGTCTTTAAAGGCTGGATCGAAGACCAATACCAATAGGGTAAGTTCGCACTGTCCGAGAATTGGAAAGTAAGCCCGCCGCAGCCCCACGCTCTCAAAAAGACGGACACACCAGGGGCATCATGCTCTTTTATAGAAGAAGCTCCATGGGAGGTTGTTCTTTCAGCCAAGACAAAAAGAATGCTGAAGGATCTCCAAACATGCCCGGCAATCAGGTGGAAAAATCCATTGGAACCCGAGATCATCGAGGGGATGTTGAAACCGCGCCCAACTCCAAAAACTGGTGGTGATAGTCAAAGCGCTCACACCCAGCCGTCAAAGTCTTCGAAAAAGAAGAAGAAGATCAAAAAGCCCGTGAAGCATGGTGACAAGCGCACAGACCTGCAAAAACAGATTGACGCGCTGGAAGAGTATAATCAGAAAGCGCGAACCCCGGTCACACTCCAAGAATTTCTCAGCCACGTCTTTGAGGACGGAGATGACGACAATTGAGAAGACTCGTCGGGTGAATCTGAGGATTATGTGGCAAGCTGCCATGTGATCTCTCACTCGTTGATAAACGATGGAGAAGCTCTGGATGCAGAGAAACCGGGGGCAAATCCTGAGCCGGAATTTCTAGGACCATCAGACGAAATGATCGATGCATTCCTAAACGAAGCTCTTTTGAAAAGTAAAGCTAACTGGGAGCGCGAGATGGCCATATTTGAAAAGGCTAAACGCCGGCGACTGGACGAAAGGGTCAAAAAACTCTCACCAAATCAAAGTACATCCGCCGCAAATAAAAGCAGGTTCAAGACGAGGAAAAAGTTCGCCAAAACCATATCAATGGGAATGAAGCTGCCACCCTCTGAAGGAAACACTCCTGATGAAGCGGATATACATCCTAGCTACTGCTTATATCATCAAAAGATTGCGCATCCTACCGAAGAGTGCAACGCTTTTAAAAGCTGGTGGCAGGGATATGTTGCTCACCGGCAACATTTCAAGCGGATGAAACGCAAAACTCGTCAGGAGCAAAGAAACACGAACGAGGAGCGCAGAAGAACTACCGGCAACTGCCACATGGTCGTCGTTGGGGGATCATAAGTTCTCACATTCGGGAGCGACTCTGACGCAGAAATAGCCCTCGGCCTTCTCTTCAAAGAATCCACCTCAGGAAAGGAAGAAGAATCGAAGAGCTGTGAGAACATTCAGCTGCGCAATCGCACGCTGCCTGAAAAGAATCTCGGACCCGTAAACAGGGGATTGAACAAAAAAGATAAGGGAAAAGAAAAAGTCCCTGAGGAGATCGCCCTAGATGACCAAGTCGTCAAAGAGCTGACAGCCAAGAACCCGCCAAAGAAAAACAAGGTGGATTACAACGTTCTGGCACACTTGAGGAAGCTACCTTCGGAGCTAAGCATTCTCGATGCCCTCTTGTTATCAAAAGAAGCAAGAGATTATTTGATCAAGGCACTGCAAGAGCCTGAGCAATTCCAAGCTTTCCTCGCCGAAGAAAAGATGAAGGACGAGCTGGAAGAAGTGCACACAGCCGATATCACCTTCGGCGATGAAGATCTCCTCCTCGGGACGTGCGAGCATAACCGTCCCCTTTATGTCTCCGGATACTGTCATGATATCAAGATAAGCAAAATCCTGGTGGACAATGGGTCCTCCGTCAATCTCCTCAATGTAAGAGTGTTGAAGGAAATCTGCATGAGCGTTCAACACCTTACTCGTGATAAAATCACCATCTCCGGGTTTGACTCCCAGTCATCACGGACGCTCGGGTCTGTAATATTGACACTACGCTTTGGGATGCTTGTCACGGACATCAAGTTTCATGTCATTGACGCCAAGACTTGCTACAACGCTTTGCTCGGCAGGCCTTGGCTACACGAGTACAATATTATCCTTTCTACACAACATCAGTGTATGAAGTACTTCAAAGACGGTCTTGAGTATACTGTAACGGGGAACTAAACCCATTCTCCGTGAATGAAGTCCGAAAGTACGAAGATGCAACGTACTTCTTACCAGATTTCGAGGACACAGAAATATGTTACAAACCGAAGAACAAAGCTATCACCACTATTCCGGTCTTCGGGAGTGATACCGAGGAGGAAGAAGGGATAGCCTATTCAGGGCCACCCCAATGCAACAAGCCGGGCCTATCCACCCCTATCCTTGTCTTCAGCAGCGACTCGGAAGATGAGGTCAATGCCGTATTCTCTGCTCGGCCATCGATACAAGCCTTCGCTGATGAGGATCAAAGTTTGCAATTTTCCATGGTTCCGCAAGAGCATTACAAAGAGCTCGATGCACTTGAAACTTATAGTGTGCAAGAACTGCAGACATTCTACGCCCCCAGGCGAAAGGGTGAAAAGGAGATCCTATTCTACCGATCCGGGGAAACCAAAGTGGAGAAAGAAATCTGGCATGGCGCGGATTCTACACTTGACAGGCTCCAGCCTATCTGCTTGCCCAGATATTACACAGACGGATTAAAGAGACTATTGAGGCGCCAAGGCGTACCCTTTAAACAGACTGCTCGACAAGCCCAGTTCTATAACAGGATCTGGAACGTCCCCGGAACTCAACGAAAGTTGCCCAACGGGAGAATGGAAAAGATCGGGCTTGGATATGTTCAATCCAAGAAACGGGAGCGATTCTGCGGCTGCTACGTCAAACATGACTTTGATGAAGAAGGAGATGCTTTGTGGGAAGATGCTAACCCTGAACCAAAATAAGCTCCCGTCGTGAAAATGCCAAGCCCGTTGTTCGAAGAACAAATGGACAAGCTTATAAGGGAAGCGGGTCAAAAGGTTCGAAACGACCATAATCGCGAAATGGCCATCTACGAGAAAGCCAAAACGCAGCGCCTCCTTCAGCAGGCTGCAGAAAGTGACGATGCCCTTCGTCGCCAATCCGTCATACAAAAGACCCGACACAGTGTTCATACCATAATTTTTCATTCTTATACACCCCATTCTTATTCATTTTACAAATAAGCAGGTGCTTTTGACCCATGTCTGCTACATAGTTGCATATTACAGGTTCTCGGAACAAAAACAGTGAAAAAGATGAAAAGACGATACAAAAGTGAGACTACGACCAACGAATGGAAGAATCTTGATCAAGCCTACATTTTGGAGAATAAACGAAGATCAATAAATAAGTTCACAGAGTACAAAAGCAGCGCAAGGTTCAAGACTTCGTCATGAAGCAACGGTAAAAGTCCACTACAATTATTCACTGTGGAGATCTGAAAGAAATATAGAAGCCAATCCGAGAAAACAAATGAAGAAACAAGTATAAACATGCATCAGGAAGATGACCAAGAAATTACAGCTAAAGAAGCCTCTACTTGGCCGCGGAACCGCTGCCAAACCTTGCTCTTGGCCGTGGATCCGCGGCCGTGCGAAGCCCGGGTCGGTGGAAATTCCTCGTGTCGGTGCGTCGGTGCATTAGTTAGGTTTATTAGGGGGTAAAATTGTAAAAGCAGATAAGCGTCGACTGTAACCCTAGGGTTTCTATGAATTTATAAATAGAACCCTAAAAACCTGTTTTAGGTTATACCTATTTTCATTGATCAAAAATTCAGAATTCTATGTATGGAGAGAGCCATCAAATAAAGGATGCCTCTTTTTATTCATCTATTCAGATCTGAAAATTCCTGTGTAAATGTTTGGAGAGATCCATCAATAAAGTAAGTAGTTTTATTTAATTGCCTTACTTTAATTTTCTTATCTGCCCTAGTTAGATAGATAGATATGTTTTTCAATTCCCTAATGAGCGAGTAGTCTCCTCACTTGTTAGGATTAGATTTGGGGAAGGCTTGAGAGATGAAAATCTCTCACCCTTTTCTTACCCATCATACGTTTTTATAGGACTCCATGCATATATACACACACCGTTCCCTACGGCACCCTACCCCACGAGGTAACGGTGATACCGTAGTATAAACGACCGGTTGTGTATGTTTTCCATGGAGGTTAGGGTAAGAATTAAGAAAGGAAGGACTAGAACCTAGAGGAAGAAACATTGTTTCTTCCCGATGGTACTAATCCCCTTTATCAATTGTTACCATAACACCTAATGAGATCTAAATTAGGGCAATGAAAGCGGTGATGAAATCTTCAATTTCCAAACTCAACCTAAACCTAACCCTAGCAAGATTTTAGTTTAGATCAGTTTAGTTTTTAGATTTAATCAATCCGACACCAATCGGAATTAACTCGTTAGAACAATTAGAAGATACACAAAATCCCTGTGGACCGACCCGTACTCACCGGCTAGCTACCAAGCGACGCCGTTCTTGATTGCGGTTAAAAATATTTTTGATTCATCTTTTGAAAGCGCAAGCACGCTAAAACTCTTTCAATCAAATGGCGCCGTTGCCGGGGACGGCGTGCTATTTTCTTTTTGTAATTTCGGGTTAATATAAATTAAAAAAATCATAAAAACTGAAAAAATTAAAAAATATAAAAATTTATCATCTTTTGTGAAGGGTATTTTTTTTTGAATTTTACATGACCGAAGAACAAATTCAGATCTGGAAAAATCCAGATATCGAAATAGAAAACAGCAGATCTGAACAACCGAGGAGTATCATAACAGAACAACAGAAGAAATTTGGAGGGCCGAGTCAACAGGACGACCGCGCTTCCGCCGCGAGACCCATGCTCCGACCATGCATCCGCGGCTCCTTGCTGACGTCAGCAAGCTAAAATTCCACTGTAAGTTTTCTTTCTCCTTCTGAACCCCAATATCTCCTCTGTAAAAATTTTCCTGCAGGATTCTTTGCTCTAAAAAATTTCTTCCCCTTCCAATAATTGATCTTGTGCAGGATTCTTTGCACTGCGCTAAATTTTTTTTTTTTTGCAAGTGTTTGATTGTATTTACTACTTTGCATATTTAAATCGACTTTAAGGGGCTTTTAATACCAATCCAGATTGGGTGGGGATTTCATTACCCTTTCCAGGACCCCAGAAATCACATAAGGCATATTGCATTGACCATAAATTAATTAAAAAAGATTAGACTCAGCCCTAAGGACTTCGCGCTCAATAGGACAAAGGAATAGTTGTAGGCATCGACCGTTGATCCTAACCTGAATTTGTGGTGCCTAGGCTAGACAGGTAGGGAGAGGTAACTTTAAAAGGCCCGTCTCATGGTGATTCGTGAGTGGATCCCTCCTCTCTCTACTTGTGTTACCTGGCCACAATTGGCGGTGAAGAGGTGGTTTGAGGTCCTACTTCTTGCCCTTTGGAACAGTTAGGAGCTGTCTAGCTGACCTAGGTGACCCTAGATCTAGGCCTGATTGTGCATTTGTGGTTGAACGTGTGTCTAAGCCTTTTATTGAAATTTTTTTTTTTGCAAAAAGCTCCACATAAAAAAAACACAAAAAGAAAAAAGGAAAAAAATTAACAAAAACTTGCAACTTGTCGGTAAGAAATCCGTGCACCCCACATTTTTTTCTTCTCCTTTCTTACATCATGGGTACCCCACCTCACAAAAACCTTGCCGAACTTTGGTACCCTCATCCAAACATTGCTTCATATGCGAATTGTTTTGGTCGAATTACGGACGAACCCTCCATGCCCAAAATTTCTTTGAAAGATCGAATAGAAACGTCTAGGAGAAACAGTTCGACTCCACAATCCATTTTGTATCAACCATGCCAACCTTCACAACCTTCTTACATTGATACCCCTTTTTCGAGTCCTGTTATAACTTCGAAACCTATGTCTATTGCTGAACATATTGAACAATCTCGTAACCGATCTTTCACTCCTTTCAACACTTCTAGTTCTTGGGATCAACAAGTCCATTCACCTTTTTATCCAAATGTTGATCCTGCTCCTATCTAACCATTCAATTCCTACCAGTCCTACCCAACTTTCACACCTTCCCTAGACATTGCTTCTACACAGCCATTTGGGAGTTTCCAAAATCCAAGCAATTTTGAATCTTTTACTGAAACCCCTTCACAACCCATGTCTAGTTTGGAACAGTCGTTGGAAGCCTATATGGTAGCGACAAACTAAATGATGAGGAATGTGGATGCGTCCATTGCCGCCCTTATGCAACCTAGTGAACCGGTAGCTAGTTTCCAACTAGCTCCAAATCTTCCAATGTATGATGGGGCGGTTGGACATAGTGAGAATTTGAGTGGAGAGAGTGAGTTCTACACACTTCCAAATCAAACCTATCCATCACCAATTGTATCTCACAACTCCGGTTTTGAATGTCTAACAAGTGTCCCAAATGATTCACCAGTTGAAAATAAAACGTTTAATGAGTTGTGCGACTTTGTAGTGCTTGATTTGCCAGATTGTGAAGAGCCCTTTTCGAGTGAAACCATCACCAATCTTTTCGAACATTACACCTCCACTCTAGAACCTGAATTGATAAATATCCATGTCTTTGATGAGGTGTCTAAAAAAATTGATTTTCACTTAATTGAGGATATCGACGCCGGGAATATTTTGGATGATGAACCCGTAGATTTGACTGAAATTTTATCTCCAATTCATCATCCCGAGTCATTAAATGTTTCTCCCGAACTTCATATGCGTCTTGATTTTGATGATAATTGCATGGATGAGATAATTTTTGAGGAGAATTATGAGGATAGTATTGAGGAGAGTATTGAGAATAGTATTGAGGATGAACCAGTTTTGTTTGACGAGTCGGATTTTCCAATTCATCCTCCTGAACCTTTAACTGTTATACTTCCTAAATCACCCTCTCTCCTTTCCATCGTTCCGACCACGCAAAAGATCACGCTTGAGGACTGTGAGCTTGAAAAATTTCTGTTTAATCACAACGGTTTTGACGCCACTAGTGCGTTCCTCCTTGAATCTGACACAGTTCTCACAGACGATAACGATTACGAGTGTTTCACTTTTTCGGACGATTTTGAAGACTCACCGCCCGAGTTTGAGTCCTTTGAATTTTCAGATGAGTTAGTTGAACCATCAGACTCGGTTGCTTACAGTCATTTCGAACCATTGATGGAATCCTTCAAGTTCGAGACAGATTACTTAGGTGAGAATAAGACTATCCCTAAATCACTCCCTTTCGTCCTTCCAATCGTTTCGACCGTGCAAGAATCCGCCGTGTTTCCATTTTCAATGGATGGTTTACCAAGTTCAACGAACCCATGTTTTCTTGCGAATCTTGAGGGATTTGACCCCATTTCTCGACAGGTTGATAGATTAGCACAATCGCTTTTAACACATCGGTCATCACAAATTGCGCTAATTTATTCACTCGATTTACACCCTCAAGTTCGTACTACACTTCTTTCTCTTTTCCGCCATTCTTTTCCTCCACCGAGACCATATTCCACCCTTCTTCCCATACGGTCTCGTGCGTTTCTCAACTCCTTTCTCTACACTCCATTATTCCACCAACCCTACCATTATCACGATAGAATTTTTGAATGGTTGGTGCTAACCTTTGGCCTGTGTAAGGGCTTGTATAGTTTGATTTTTTCTCCTCCCTAACTCTGAACTTTAAACGCTTAAAACAGTGGAAACACTGTTTTACTTAAGTTTGGGGGGAACCTTGTTGTATATATATTTTGTTTTTCTTTTAACAATAAAAAATAATTTTTTTTATAAATAAATAAACAGGGGAGTGCCGACATTTTGACCCTCTTAGTATAACCTGACAGTGAGGACACTGTCAAGTTTATGTTTGGGGTGTGCTCGGTAAGCCTTCTTCTTTCGCATTCATGTGTATATTTTTGCATTTGCATACTTATTTTTAATACCCATAAAAATTTAAAATTTTAAAAATTATAAAAATTAAAGTATTCAATTTTGGCCATAATTGACTTGAGTTTGATAAAAAAGGTTAACAAGCTAGGAACAACTAGATCTTAAACTTAGTAAATTAAAAACCCTAAAAATAACCTTTCTTAAAATTTAACGGTAGAAAGTATATGTCTTTGTAGTTTATTTAGAAATAGGCAAATTTCGAGTAGACTTTTTGGGCTAAGTTAAAACAAGGGAAAAGTATTGATATCTTTATTAAAGTATAAGTTTGAAAAATAATTCCTAAGTTTAAGTCTAAATTCTGAAAATATATACCCTACAATCTACACAAATACGAACCTTGAAACTTGGAATAGTAGAAGAGACCTTGAAATGCTCTTGTCTAAAATCCATAGTATGAAGGAAAATAAAATAAAATACAAATGTGAATAAGGAGATAATAAAAAAATGAACAATGGTTGTTGTGATTACTTAAGGCTGCATTAATAGAAAAAATATTTAACGAGGGTGCTTCATCACCTAATGCCTTAGACCAACTGGTTTGGGAGTCACTGCTAAAGCCTTAGGTGTTACAAGACTAGGAATTACGCCTTAATGTGCAAACATATTTTGTAATCGGTCGTTGGTACCTCAAGAAGTATTAACGGTCGCATGAAGAATGTGTGAGCAATTTCTTTTAAAAATTCACCAACTAAAAATACTTTGGACAATGGACAAGAGTATAAAGCTTGAATTGAATTTCCAAGTGTAGGGGTGATTCATACACACACGTAGATGTATATGATTGGGGTCTAGATGAGAGATAGGAATGAGAGATAGGAATAAAAGATAGGGCTTATATCTTTAGTAGAGATGATAGAATTCCTAAGTTGAGATGGAACCTTAAGAGGGAAAATTCAAAAGATGTTAAAAGCTAAGTAAATTTACAAGAACATATATAATCTTAAGTTAAATGATAAGGAAGCGTGAAAAATACGGGTGGATAATTTCTAATTCGAAGATAATAGAATTCCTTGTTAGAAAACCTAATTGGAGAATAAAAGTTAATAGGCATAATTGATAGGATTTTGTGGGTAGTATCCGCTGAAAACCCTCAGGAGACAACACTCCTCCTACTAGGGACACCTAGAGGTTTAACGGCTTGTTGCATGAGCTCAGTCCAATCGAGTTTCCCTGCAAAAGTGAGGCTAGGTTTTTTTCGAGAATAAAACTAGGTTTACTCAAGGATGAGCAAAAGATAAGTTTGGGGGTATTTGTTCATACCATAATTTTGCATTCTTATACACCCCATTCTTATTCATTTTACAAATAAACAGGTGCTTTTGACCCATGTCTGCTACATAGTTGCAGGTTACAGGTTCTCGGAACAAAAACAGTGAAAAAGATGAAAAGACGATACAAAAGTGCGACTACGACCAACGAATGGAAGAATATTGATCAAGCCTACATTTTGGAGAATAAACGAAGATCAATAAATAAGTTCACAGAGTACAAAAGCAGCGCAAGGTTCAAGACTTCGTCACGAAGCAACGGTAAAAGTCCACTACAATTATTCACTATGGAGATCTGGAAGAAATATAGAAGTCAATCCGAGAAAACAAATGAAGAAACAAGTATAAAAATGCATCAGGAAGATGACCAAGAAATTGCAGCTAAAGAAGCCTCTACTTGGCCGCGGAACCGCGGCCAAACCTTGCTCTTGGCCGCGGATCCGCGGCCGTGCGAAGCCCGGGTCGGTGGAAATTCCTCGTGTCGGTGCGTTGGTGCATTAGTTAGGTTTATTAGGGGATAAAATTGTAAAAGTAGATATGCGTCGACTGTAACCCTAGGGTTTTTATGAATCTATAAATAGAACCCTAAAAACCTGTTTTAGGTTATGCCTCTTTTCATTGATCAAAAATTCAGAATTCTATGTATGGAGAGAGCCATCAAATAAAGGATGCCTCATTTTATTCATCTATTCAGATCTGAAAATTCCTGTGTAAATGTTTGGAGAGAGCCATCAATAAAGTAAGTAGTTTTATTTAATTGCCTTAGTTTAATTTTCTTATCTGCCCTAGTTAGATAGATATATATGTTTTTCAATTCCCTAATGAGCGAGTAGTCTCCTCGCTTGTTAGGGTTAGATTTGGGGAAGGCTTGAGAGATGAAAATCTCTCACCCTTTTCTTGCCCATCATACGTTTTTATAGGACTCCATGCATACATATACACACCGTTCCCTACGGCACCCTACCCCACGAGGTAACGGTGATACCATAGTATAAACGACCGGTTGTGTATGTTTTCCATGGAGGTTAGGGTAAGAATTAAGAAAGGAAGGACTAGAACCTAGAGGAAGAAACATTGTTTCTTCCCGATGGTACTAATCCCCTTTATCAATTGTTACCATAACACCTAATGAGATCTAAATTAGAGCAATGAAAGCGGTGAGGAAATCTTCAATTTCCAAACTCAACCTAAACCTAACCCTAGCAAGATTTTAGTTTAGATCAGTTTAGTTTTTAGATTTAATCAATCCGACACCAATCGGAATTAACTCGTTAGAACAATTAGAAGATACACAAAATCCCTGTGGACCGACCCGTACTCACCGGCTAGCTACCAAGCGACGCCGTTCTTGATTGCGGTTAAAAATATTTTTGATTCATCTTTTGAAAGCGCAAGCACGCTAAAACTCTTTCAATCACGCAGAGGCAGAAATAAACCCAAGAACGAAAAAGCGTTCGACAGCGACAAAGCGGGACCAAGATGCCACGCGAGCGAGAATCGAGCAACCAGGATTTGTCTCTTATAAGGAAGATGGGTCGAGCGCATTCTTTTTCCCAAGACAAGACAAGAAAGATACTTGATCTTGTCATAAAACATCATATGATTACCCTCCCGGAGCCCAAGCACCCCGAGCAAGCTGGCGAAGTCTCTCACCCAGATTATTGCTCCTATCACAGGGCAATAGGACATCCTCTCGAAGACTGCTTCACATTTAAAGACTGGGTAGTAGACTAGTATCAGCAAGGCAGGTTCGCTTTATCCAGCAGCTGGAGGGTAACCCCGCCGCAGAATCATGAACCGAAAGCCGCGCATGCAGCGAGAGTAGAACCAGACCAACATCGGTCTTGGAAGCGATCTCGTACCTGTCATATGATAACGCTGTCAGAAGAAGAACCCGAGAATATGGATGACCTCTCCTGGTGCTTCGAAAACAATGATGATGAGGTGATCTCAGAATTTCCACCGGCGCCAAGAGAGCTGGAAGATGGGATACACACTACTGCAGACAACCTCAGAAAAATCGACTTGGGAACGGGAAACGACCCACGGGCGACATTCGTCAGTGAGCTGTTGTCTGAAGAAAAGGAGGCTATGCTTAAAGACGTGCTCATGCAGTATAAAGATTGCTTTGCATGGAACTATTCAGAGATGCCGGGACTCGATCTAGAAATAGCCGTCCACAAATTGGCGATTTCTCCAGACATCAAGCCGATCAAATAAGCACCGAGAAGAATGCGGTTCGAGCTTGAGATGAGCATCAACGCCGAGGTCAAGTAGCTAATCGAATCTGGCTTCATCCAAGAGGTTCAATACCCTGACTGGATTTCCAACATCGTCCCAGTGATTAAGAAAAATGGGACGGTGCGCATATGCGTGGATTTTCGGGATCTCAACAAAGCTTGCCCGAAGGACGACTTTCCAGTACCGGTCACTGATCTGATGATAGATAATATGTCCACTCAAGAAGTTTTCTCCTTCATGGATGGCTCATCAGGATACAATCAGATAAAGATGCATCCCGAGGACCAGAAGCATACCACTTTCCGGACCCCTTTGGGCATATTCTGCTATAAGGTGATACCTTTCGGTCTAAAGAACGCCGGTGCCACCTATCAGAGGGCCATGACGAAAATCTTCGATGACCTCATACATGAAATCGTTGAATGCTATATCGACGACCTCGTAGTCAAAAGCAAATCATACGAGGAACATTTAGAGCATTTGAAGATCGTGTTTCAGCGCCTTCGGAAATATAACATGAAGATGAACCCTCTCAAATGCGCGTTCAGAATTTCCTTAGGCAAATTCCTAGGATTCATTGTCCGCCACCGAGGCATCGAGATAGACCCGTCGAAGATCAAGGCGATCATTGTCACGCCCCGCTTCCCAATGTACGGCGAAGTGGTCGTGACGAGGCCCGCTACGTATGTACTCAGAAGTACATACGCTAAGCGTAACTAAGCAATATAAAATAATCACAAGAGACAAATGAGATTGAGATAACAGCAACTTTCATTAATAACATTCTTTATACAATGCATGAAATGAAAATACAACTGGAATGAAAAAAGAAAGCAATGCCTAAACAGTGGCATAATAATAAAAGGAAATACTGGAAAGAACAAGTACAAAGTCTAGAGCTCTGGATCTTCTTGGAACTGCTCCAAATCTTCAGTTGTTGGCTCGGTCTCAACTTGGTCCAACGCACCTGACGACATTCAAAGAAGAAAGAAATAGAATGTCGTCAGCGAACAGGTCGCTCGGTAAGTCCCAAAGAAAAGTGGAGTGAGAATGGCAGAGTAACAGTATTTTCTAGAGTATTATGTTATAGAATATTATGGAATATTGTTTAACGCAGTTGTTTGTAGCTTGGTACAGAAGAATGCCAGTGTATACGAGGGGGATTTCTATATGCTAGAGATCAGTGCAAACGGAGAGTACAAGGAACCGTTATGCCACGGTACAACAGCAACAGTATTCATGTTAGGTGTCTTAATCTGACCACCTCATTCCACTTTTAACATCTTCCGTACCAATCTACCCCTTTAAACCCCGTAATGTTTTAACAGTGTTGTAGTAAAGGAATATGTAAATTGAGTGACTGACCAAAACCATGATATCAGTAAACATGTTGCAACTGTATAATCAGGTAAATGGAATATCAGGATAATGGAATGAATATCCATGGTTTGATTCAGTCAAAAATGAATATATTGTTAACTGTATTCAGGGATTCATGATTTCAAGTTGTGTTGGAATATGATTGAAATATAGATTGACTTGAATTATATTCAAGTCAGAATTAGTCAGACTCTAACCCGAGTCAGACTAAAAGAAAGATAATTTGAAGTTCAATATTAGCTAGGGGCCTTATTGTAATTTGTGAAACTTGAGGGGGTTTTATGTAAAAAGTACTTTTGTATAGTTTTCAAAATATACCTCAAGTATTTAATAATCGTCTTTATTATTGTAATGGATGTGAATTTTATTTGTGTTATTCTAGTGAATATATCCTAATAAAAGTATTAATTGTTTATTTGAAATTCGTGGTATTTTAATGTAACTGTTAATCTATGATTTTTAGGAAAAAGTGGAAACTTGATATTATAACAAAATAAGTGTTTAAATGATAATTATATATAATAAAACACTTAAATGATTTTTAAATGAATATTTTATTTACAAAAAATATTACTTTCCTTAAATATTGTATTTAAACCTTTCGAGACCGAATGCTCCTTGCGGAGGTCTGAATCTCGCACTACTAGCCTGCGGGTGCACGATGAACCGTGCTATCCCTAACAGGTTCCCCACGAATGGGTTGTAATGGCACTTTGCTCAGGTTTTATAAATACTTTTAATTTAGGGAAAAGATTTTCTAAATATAGGGTATTTATTTGTAAAAGTATATAGTTCTCCATATTTTAGTTGTTAGGGTTTCCTAGACCATCTAACCTATCTTCTATGGTCTAAACGATGAATCATTAGAGCCTCAAATCGCCTCTTCACCATCTTGCAGCCAGGTAAGTGCCAGGTAAGTGGGAAGGAACCACGTCGTGGGCCTAATTAAAAACCACTAGCCTTAGACACACTTGCCTAGACCAACAAGACAGTTTAGATAAACGATCGATGTCCATGACCAATCGTGCTTTCATTTTATATAAGTTTTATTTAGAAAAGTTTACAATTTAAGGGTTAAACTAAAAGTTATAAAGGTTATGGTATTTTAGTGAAAAAGTCCTATAATATCGTATTCTGTATTTTTGTTATTTATCAATTAGGGTTATAATGAGTGTGTGTAAGGGTAGGTCATTACCCCGTGACTTATATTAAATTTTGGTGAAGTTTCAAGGTGAAATAAGCTATGTTAAACTTAAGGGTATTAAGGTGCAAGAATACGGTATTCATAAACGTTATCATTTCATGTGTGAAATTTCATCCAAATTGAATGAAACAAGTTTTGTTATCAAAATAAACATGATTAGGAGTGGGGTATCTAAATAGAACATTAAAATTTAACTTGATGGTATTTTTATGCAAGAAATACGGTTTTCTAAAGAACTTATCATTTCATGTGGAAAAGTACAATTAAATTTGATTTAAGGGTGATTAATAGTCAACATGCAAGAGGGTTGATAATATGTATTAGGTGACAAGTGGAATTTTAAGAAAAACCGAATCGGAAATCGGTTTGTCCGATTTCCGTCGGGTTTCAAAAAGTCGTATTTTGCAAATATAGAAAAGAGAGGTAGAAGGTTGGGACTTACGGGTTTGGACAAGCTAAGCGTTCTAAAAGGTGTGGTGGTTGCCGATTCGTTGGAAACGTCACGTCGGTCTTGATCCGGTCGCCGGAATCCGTCGTCGGTTTCGGCAGCGCTTCGCTTCTCGCTCTTTGCACCAAGTTCTCAAGAGTTTTAGAGAGTATGCTTAGAGTTGTGAGGGGAAAAGGTAGAGGGTAGGGGCCTTTATATAGGGCTAGGCTAGGGTTAGGGTTAGGGTAGATGAAAAGTTAAAAAATAAAAATGTGATAAAATGTAATAAAAATGTATTAAAAGTGGAGTAATTGGGGGTTTTAAAGATCTATGGAAGTGGGATTGGGCTGAAACTTTGCAGGTGGGTAGGGAATACCAAAAGACACAACTTTCATGTTGTGACCCTTGCCGGAATCGGCCTAAAAGGGGGTGACTCGGCCGTGACTCGGTCGGATCACTGAGTCGGCCGAGTCAAGGCCGAGTTGGCCGATTCCCGACCGAGTCCGGTGACCTGGATCTCCCCCGATGGTCCATCTACCCTCTGCAAGTGTTACATCTTTGGGTGTAGTGGGGTTTTTGTGAGATATGCACGTGTAAACTCTTGGTATTCTAAAGGTTTTTAAAAAAATCAATAATAAAAATAATGTGGGGTATGAGATTCGAACTCTGGTGGCTTGGTTCAGCAATGCAAGGTATTACCAATGAGCTACAAGCTCCTTCTTGTAATTATTGTAGAAAAATAGTTACTTAAAATGATATCAGCAGCATTAAATATCAAAGTACACTTTAAATTTAAAAACAATTTAATGTACACTAAAAATGAAATTATTTAAAAACAAAATAATTAATTATATATATCTTGTGCTCGGATTAAAATACTTCTTTATGGTTTTAAAAAAATTTAAAAATTTGTACAGAAAAGTGTATATGAAAATTAGGGTTGTTACAATCATGGAAATGCCTCCACCAAGGACTCTCAAGCAACTGCGGTCTCTCCAAGGAAAGCTCGCGTATATCCGGTGATTTATAGCCAATCTCTCCGGCAAGTGCCGTCCTTACAGTCACCTAATGAAGAAGGGAACCCCGTTCGTCTGGGATCGCAAATGCCAAAGCGCACTGGACGAAATCAAGCAATACTTGCAGAATCCGCCAGTACTGTCCGCTCCCGTTAAAGGAAAACCCCTTGTCCTGTATACGACAGCCCTCGAAGGTTCCTTAGGCGCGCTGTGGGCATAAGAGAACGACCAAGGGAAGGAGAGAGCCCTCTACTATTTGAGTCGAGTTCTACTAGGGGCAGAAAGCAATTATTCTCCCATCGAAAAACACTGCCTGGTGTTGATCTTCGCGATTACGAAGCTCAGACTCTATGCTTTGGCACATGAGGTCCACCTCATATCAAAGGTGGATCCTCTCAAATACTTGATGTCAAAAGCCATATTAACGGGACAGCTCGCTAAATGGGCCCTACTCTTAATGGAATTCTCGGCGACATACCGACCTCTCAAGGCAGTGAAAGGCCAGGCCAACGCCGACTTCCTCGCTGAGCATCCAATACCTGCCGATTCTCCTTTGAACCACGAACTGCCCGACGAGTACGGGTTTGACACGATCGACGGGGAGAGAAGAGAGAATGATACCCGGTGGGAACTCTACTTCGATGGAGTATCTTCCATGAAGAAGCGCAAACAAAGCACCCCCATAATCAAATCTGGGGTAGGCTTCATCTTCGTAACTCCACAATGAGGGATAATGCGCTTTGCCTTCTCCTTAACAGAGCCGAGAACGAACAATGAAGCCGAATACGAAGCTTTGATAACAGGTCTTAAGATCGCCGTCGGCATGGGAATTGAGAACCTGCTCATATACAGAGACTCCCAACTGGTCGTTAGTCAAGTAAACGGCGACTATCAAACGTGCAAACCAGAGTTGGTGAAATACGGCGAGAGAGTGCAGCAATTGCCGACTCAAATTCCTTCCTATGCCCTGGAAAGCATACCGCATGCGGAAAATAGCAAGGCGGATGCATTAGCCAAGCTCGCTAAAGAACTGGCCGACGAGAACCTCGATAACGTGAGGATCATTGTGCAAAGCCGTCGGGTTCTTGCACCGGCAGAAATATCTCCAGAGTCATCAGAAGAAAAATGAGCGACCGAGCAAACGACCCTACAAATAAAGGACCAGAAAAAGGCTAGGGATTGGAGAGAAGTCTTTATAGACTACTTCAAATCCCGTCGAACACCTGAAGGCATGTCCGCAAGACATCAGCTCATGAAACGAGTTTTATCCTTCGTCTTTGTCAATGATACTCTGTATAAGAGATCATTTGATTCTCTGTGGCTAAGATTCCTGGGACCTGAAGAGGCAAAGAGAGTCGTCCAAGAAACTCACGACGGACTCTGCGGTTCTCACCAAGCCGGCCCGAAGATGAAGCTGAAGATCAAAAGGATGGGCTACTATAGGCCCATGATGATCCAGGACTGCCTTGAATACGTGAAGCTGTGCCACCCGTGCCAAATTCACGGGGACTTTATCCACCAGCATCCAAATCCACTATATCCAACGGTGGCTAGCTGGCCGTTCGAAATGTGGGGAACTGACATAATCGGCCCCATCGAACCAACATCGTCCAGAGGACATCGGTTCATACTGGAAACAACCGATTACTTCTCCAAGTGGGCAGAAGCAGTACCACTAAGAGAAGTGAAGACGGAGAATATCCTCCATTTCTTCAAGACACACGTCATTTATCGGTTCGGCACTCCGCGACGGATTATCTCCGATAATGGGCCAGCCTACAGAAGCCACAAAATCAGCCGCTTCACACAACAGCATAATATAGATTAGAGATACTCTTCAGTCTATAATCCCCGAGCTAACGGTCTAGCTGAGGCTTTCAACAAGACCTTGACAAAGATCGTGAAAAAGACGGTGTCCAAGAATAAGAAGGACTGGCACGAGAGACTACATGATGCTCTTTGGGCGTATTGAACTACGTTCAAAACAGCTACAAACACAACGCCGTATGCATTGGTATTCAGCACAGAAGCAGTACTCCCTCTCGAGATAGAGTTACCCTCTCTACGAGTAGCGGTTCACTACGAGCTGACAAACGAAGAAAATGCTCACCTTCGGCTTGAGGAGCTCAACGCCCTTGATGAAACCCAGCTCATGGTGCAACAAAATCTGGAGGCTTATAAAGCAAAGATGACGCGCTCATATGAGAGATTGACTAGGCCGAGAACATTCCGCCAAGGCGAACTCGTGCTAGTGGTCAAAAGACCTATGATCCCCAATCATGCCAAGCGGGGGAAATTCGAGCCCAACTATGAAGGACTGTATATCATAGAAAAAGTTTACTAGGGTGGATCCTATCTACTCATGGACATGCATGGCGAAAGACCTTTAGGCCAATAAACGGCCGCTTCCTGAAAAAATACTATGCCTGACGAGTCACGGCCTAGGTCAACGATAGATGACGACGCCTATGTCCGCTCGCTATCTTCCTAAGTCCAAACTCTATGAGTAGTTGCTGGCGTCGGACCGAAACGTCCTTAAACTAACGACGGACCACTATGTCCTAAAACTGGCGATGGACCGAAATGTTCTTAAACTAACAACGGACCATTATGTCCTAAAACTGGCGACGGACCGAAATGTTCTTAAACTAACGATATGGACCACTATGTCCTAAAACTGGCTGTTGACCGAGACGTCGATAAACTACTACGGACCGCAGCATCCCAATGCTGACACAAAAAAGGGGGGTATGTCCATAAGCAAAATGGGCATGGATGAAAACCCGAAAAGGCTCCGTGAGTAAAAATAGCAGGGCTACCAGCGGGTTTTGTGAAAACCCGAAAGGGCACAATCTCGTTAAAAGACACTTACAAGGCCCTCTCGACCTTGTGAGGAGAAACCACCTGCGTGAGATCCTTACGACTCACAAAAGAGCAACACACTTAGGGATCCCCACGATCCTAAGGAGAAATGCACTTACGAGATCCTCACAACTCGTAAGGAGAATTCCCCTTTGAGACCCTCACGACTCATAGGATTCAAAAGTCTTAAGCTATTGGGATCTGAACTTGTTCTTAAGCAGTCATACACCCTGATTTTGCCCTACAAGCAGTTCAACGCTGACCCTTGTATACAATCCATGGGCGCGAATAAACATTTCCCTAACAAAGTCCCACTAGAGACTGGGGATATGCTCATATGGCAAAAGACACTTGTAAGTCCTCTCGACTTATAAGGAGAAAACACTCTTGTAAGATCCTTACGACTTATAAGAGACCATACACTTAAGATTCCTCATGATTCTTAAGGAGAAAATGCACCTACGAGATCCTCACAACTCATAGGGAGAAATACCTTTATGAAACCCTTACGGCTCATGAAGTCAAAAGCCTTAGTCGACAGGATCCTAACCATGTTTACTAAGCCACCTTTGTTCGACCTCGACAAAGGAAAATGATGATTCGCTCCTGACAATATCCCAGTTGTAGCGATGCTGATGCCTAAATCGGTATCAAATCCCAAACTCACAGTGAAAAGTCAGTAAGCCATAAATGCATATGAAAGAGTCGAAATGATGGGGCAACTTGCAAGTCAGCAAGTAAAAATATATGCATACAAAATAGCCGAAATGGTTGGGCAACTCGCAATAAAAAGCAGCGGGTAAATAAAATAAATAGCCGAAATGATTGGGCACCGCAAAAAATAGCCGAAATGATTGGGCAATCGCGATTTTCGCGATATAAAAGCTGAAATGATAGAGCATCACGGAAAGAAAATATATAAAATGAAACTTTTGCCCTACAGGTGAGATCACATCGATCCCTGTATACAATCCAGGGGCACAAACAAAGAAGGAATCACACCTTCACCCCTAGGCTCCATCAGAAAAATAGCCAAGTCTCGACGGTTCACAGAAAGTCTGGAGATCATCTCAACATTCGTCTCACTACCACAGACGCAACATCAGCAAAGCGGAACCGCGGCAACTCCCAGTTCCATGACTCGGCGGTGCACAGACAACCGAGAGTCAACCTCCGACTCTGTGAAATACGGATAAAGTCAACCCTTCCTGGTCCTTACGGAACACGGCCTATGTCAATCTTGACCCCGTGGAAAGCATCCAGAGAAAATCCTGGTCTAGTGGAACATGGCCTATGTCAATCTTGACCCCATGGGAAATGTCCAGAGCGGATCCTGGTCCTTGCGAAACACGGCTAATGTCAATCCTGACCCCGTGGGAAGCGTCCAGAGCAAATCCTGGTCTAGTGGAACACGACCTATGTCAATCTTGACCCCGTGGGAATCGTCCAGAGCGGAACCTGGTCCTTGCGGAACACGGCTTATGTCAATTCTGACCCCGTGGGAAGCATCCAGAGCAAATCCTGGTCTAGTGGAACACGCCTATGTCAATCTTGACCTCGTGGGAAACGTCCAGAGTGAACTTGCGGAACACGGCTAAGGTCAATCCTGACCCCGTGGGAAGTGTCCAGAGCAAATCCTGGTCTAGTGGAACACGGCCTATGTAAATCCTGACCCCGTGGGAAGCGTCCAGAGCGGAACATGGTCCTTGCGGAACACGGCCTATGTCAATCCTGACCCCGTGGGAAGCATCCAGAGCAAATCCTGGTCTAGTAGAACACGGCCTATGTCAATCTTGACCCCGTAGGAAAAGTCCAGAGCGGATCCCGGTCCTTGCGGAATACGGATAATGTCAATCCTGACCCCGTGGGAAGCATTCAGAGCAAATTCTGGTCTAGTGGAACACGGCCTATGTCAATCCTGACCCCGTGGGAAGCGTCCAGAGCGGAACCTGGTCCTTGCGGAACATGGCCTATGTCAATCCTATCCACGTGGGAAGCATCCAGAGCAAATCCTGGTCTAGTGGAACACGGCCTATGTCAATCCTGACCCCATGGGAAGCGTCCAGAGCGGAACCTGGTCCTTGCGGAACACGGCCTATGTCAATCCTGACCCCATGGGAAGCATCCAGAGCAAATCCTGGTCTAGTGGAACACGACCTATGTCAATCTTGACCCCGTGGGAAACGTCCAGAGCGGATCCTGGTCCTTGCGGAACACGGCCTATGTCAATCCTGACCCGTGGGAAGCATCCAGAGCAAATACTGGTCTAGTGGAACACGGCCTATGTCAATCCTGACCCTATGGGAAGCGTCCAGAGCGGAACCTGGTCCTTGCGGAACACGGCCTATGTCAATCCTGACCCAGTGGGAAGCATCCAGAGAAAATCCTGGTCTAGTGGAACACGGCCTATGTCAATCCTGACCCCGTGGGAAGCGTCCAGAGCGGAACCTGGTCCTTGCGGAACACGGCTATGTCAATCCTGACCCCATGGGAAGCATCCAGAGCAAATCCTGGTCTAGTGGAACACGACCTATGTCAATCCTGACCCGGTGGGAAGCATCCAGAGCGGAACCTGGTCTTTGCGGAACACGGCTATGTCAATCCTGACCCCGTAGGAAGCGTCCAGAGTTGAACCTGGTCCTTGCGGAACACGGCTATGTCAATCCTGACCCCGTGGGAAGTGTCCAGAGTGGAACCTGGTCCTTGTGAACACGGCTTATGTCAATCTGGACCCCGTGGGAAGCATCCAGAGCAAATCCTAGTCTAGTGGAACACGGTCTATGTCAATCTTGACCCTTTAGGAAACATCTAGAGTGGATCCTGGTCCTTGCGGAACACGGCTAATGTCAATCCTGATCCCGTGGGAAGCGTCCAGAGCAAATCCTGGTCTAGTGGAACACGGCATATGTCAATCCTGACCCATGGGAAGCGTCCAGAGCGGAACCTGGTCCTTGCGGAACACGGCCTATATCAATCCTGACCCGTGGGAAGCATCCAGAGAAAATCCTAGTCTAGTGGAACACGGCCTATGTTAATCCTGACCCCGTGGGAAGCGTCCAGAGCGGAACCTGGTCCTTGCGGAACACGGCCTATGTCAATCCTGACCCTGTGGGAAGCATCCAGAGCAAATCCTGGTCTAGTGGAACACGACTTATGTCAATCTTGACCCCTTGGGAAACGTCCAGAGCGGATCCTGGTCCTTACGGAACACGGCCTATGTCAATCCTGACCCCGTGGGAAGCATCCAGAGCAAATCCTGGTCTAGTGGAACACGATCTATGTCAATCCTGACCCCGTGGGAAGCGTCCAGAGCGGAACCTGGTCCTTGCGGAATACAGCCTATGTCAATCCTGAACCCGTGGGAAGCATCCAAAGAAAATCCTGGTCTAGTGGAACATGGCCTATGTCAATTCTGACCCCGTAGGAAGCGTCTAGGGCGGAACCTGGTCCTTGCGGAACACGACCATGTCAATCCTGACCCCGTGGGAAGCATCCAGAGCAAATCCTGGTCTAGTGGAACACGGCCTATGTCAATCCAGACCCCGTGGGAAGCATCCAGAGCAACTCCTGGTCTAGTGGAATATGGCCTATGTCAATCCTGACCCCGTGGAAAGCGTCCAGAGCGGAACCTGGTCTTTGCGGAACATGGCTATGTCAATCCTGACCCCGTGGGAAGCGTCCAGAGCGGAACCTGGTCCTTGTGGAACACGGCTTATGTCAATTCGGACCCCGTGGGAAGCATCCAGAGCAAATCCTGGTCTAGTGTAACACGGCCTATGTCAATCCTGACCCCGTGGGAAGCGTCCAGAGCGAATCCTGGTCTAGTGGAACATGGCCTATGTCAATCTTGACCCAGTGGGAAGCGTACAGAGCGGAACCTGGTCTTTGCGGAACACGGCTGATGTCAATCCTGACCCCGTGGGAAGCATCCAGAGCAAATCCCGGTCCCGTGGAACACGGCTAAAGTCAATCCTGACCCCGTGGGAAACTCCCAGAACAATCCCTGACTCTGTGAAATACGGATACTGTCGATCTCATCAATCACTTACGGGTCCTCTCGACCCGTGAGGAAGAAAATTCTCTTGTGAAATCCTTACGACTCCCAAGAGAAAAATACGCTTAGAAATCCTCACGATTCCTAAGGAGAAAATACACCTACGAGATCCTCACGACTCGTAGGGAGAAAAGTATTTATGAGACCCTCACGGCTCATAAAGTTGAAAAGCCTTAGGCAGCAGATCTGAACCTGCTTCTTAAGCCATCACTACCTCTCGAAGAATTCAAGACGGAATGCTCTCTATCAACTACAGGCTACGCTTACTAAAGCAAAATGCCGGTAACAAAGAAAATAGAAGAAAGCAAGAGATAACACAAAATAAAGAAATGTATCTTTTATTCATAAATTCAATTGGGTACAAAATACATCATATGAAAGAATAAAAAATGGATAAATGTTATTCAAAATTTACAAATTGGTACAAGAACAACTATTGGGAGGGAAGCGTTTTCAATAGGCCAATCAGCTGCTCGCGCACTCCCCTCATCCCCTTTTCGCGGTCAGCTGCCGCGGCCAACTCCGCTTCAACTTGAGCCCGTTACTGCAAGTAAGATGAAAGTTGCTCGTCAACGACCCGCTGAGCTGCCCCACGACTCTACGCATCCCGCTCGATGAGGTCGAGCTTCTGCCTCAGCGTTAGCCCGTCAGAAATACATCGTAGAAGGCCCTCAAATATAGCTTTCAACTGCACAACATTGGCATCAACCTGAGCATGCAGTCGAGCAAAGTCGCTTGAAATCTCTTCACATTCCTTACGCTTTAAGGCCGCTTCTCATTCAAGATGGCGGGAGTAGGGAGTGCTCTGTTCAACCCACGCAGCCCGTCAAGAGTTCACAGCCAGGACTTCAGGAGCAGGACGTCCGAATTCGAGCTCATGCAGACAGGCCTCAATTTTCCTGCAGTGATTAACCCAAGACTCAACGACACCCTCACTATGAAAGTTCACGAGCGTCGCCAGCATAAGATTAACCTCTGCAGCAAAATCTGCAGCGAATGTAGGAGCCTCCACGTCAAGCTCCTCGATGTAATCGCTCAACATGCGCAGACTATTCACAGAACCTTTTGAAGATGAACGTCGAGAAAAGGGGCCTTCTGGCATTATGACTCGAGATTCGAACGGAGCTGAAGTCGGTATCACCGCTGCAAAACAAATCACAGTCAAGTGACGGTTCAAGAAATAGAGTAGGTTCATGAACAATGGAGTGTACTATACCGGCTGCAGCAGGTGGCAAGGCCGGGAGTACCGGTGGTGCAACTGTTCTTTCGTCTCCTCTTTCAATTTGTAGTGCTGCAATCAAAACAAAGAAGAATTAGAAATGATCTAGCTGCCCGTAAAAGAAAAGAAAAGACATTAGCTAAAGGCTGTACTCACCAGCGCCACTAGATGAGGCAATCTCTGACTGGAAGGAGAAATGTGGGTGCAGCACCTGATACAGGTGATCAAAAAGGACTCCTGCAAGGATGTAATAATGCAATGTCAGTACATAAAGTATACTGCCTACAATGAAACCGATGGATCACAAATCCATACCTTCCAGCATTTGAGAGGATACGAGAGAAGGCAAAGGGGCGGCCACCGTCAAAGCAGCAACTGGTGATGCTTCCTTGGGTGACACAACTTCAACGCTCACCACACCTGTATTAGAAATGAGAGAAACACTGTCAAAAGAGATTGAAAGGGATTGCAGAATAAAGGAGAAAGCAATAACCCAAAATCTACTTGGTGAGTCGCCAGTTGAAACAGCGACAAGGGCGTCACTGGGTGCAGCGACTGCTTCACCCTCCCTCATCGGAATGGTTTCTCCTCCTGTAGCTTCATCCCCCGACTCCACGAGAATCATCGTGACACTCGCAGCACCCGGCAACGGCAAGGAACCGCAAGGTGAGAGAGTGGGAATTGGGGCAGTTCCAGACTCTTGAGAAAGAGTGGCTACCTCAGGCTCGGTGGTTGCCGCCATCTCACCCACCACTTCCTCATCAAGACTCGGACCTGCAGAATAAGATGTATGAGAATCTGAAAAATAAAACTTTGACAAAAGAACTCAATGTTACATTACCTTGGGTCGGTCTTTCAACTGCTTCCCGAGCTGCACGTGCTGCCTGTCTGTGAGCGGTAAACAGGGCGGCTTGTTGGGGTCAAAATTTGCATCCCGGTTGACCAAGTCAAAGTCAAGGTCAACCCCAAGCCAGGTGGGCCCAAGCCCAAGCAAGTGGGCCAATGCCCGGGTCGAGCCCGAACACGAAGCGTCCGGCCTTCCGCCTTACCAAAATAAAAATCATGTAACGAATAATTTTGATGTAATTTTTTGTGCATGAATGTAAACAAAATGGGTATACAGCTAAATTTTTGTAAGCCCATGGCTTATGTGCAAAAAGAAATGGCACATGAGCCATGGGATGGGCAAAATTCCATTTTATAAAGCCCAAGGGGCTATATATAAATATGTAAGCCTATATAAGGCAACATGATGATGAATAAAAAATATACACTTTTTCATTCCCCTCAAAAACTAGGGTTTGTGCCTCCTTCCCCTTTCTCAAGGGTATAAAACCCTTTTCCTCTTCTTTGAATTAAATCAAGAGTTTAACTCTTCCTTTCACAAAAATAAATAGTTTTTCACCACAAAACCCACAAAGGGGAGCTCGGATCTCCAATCAGATCTCGAAAAGGGGAGACTTTTAAATCTCATCCCCTTTTCTCCAAGATCCCGCCGATCAAGAGAAGGAAGAAGGAGATCCATCTCCAAAATTCTAACTTTGGACAGATCCAAGGCTCAAAAGAAGAGCAATAAATCCCCAAGAGTTTAACTCCTTTCTAGATCTGTTGGAGTTTAACTCCATAAATTAGTTTCTGTTAGGAGTTCAACTCCAAAAAACTTCTTGGGAGTTCAACTCCCTGGCCTAAGGGCTAGGCCCCTTCCCGCGGGTGTTTCCCATGATCGCGTGAGCACTACGTGACCCCGGGACGCTAAGGCACCCGTCGGTCACATGTGCGCCGCGTGACCCCGGGGCGTTAAGGCGCCCAGTGGTCACGTGTGCGCCACGTGACCCCGGGTGCTAGGCGCCTATGGTCATGTACGCGCCACGTGACCCCGGGCGCTAAGGCGCCCATCGTCACGTGCGCGCCGCTTGACCCCGGGGCGCTAAGGCGCCCATCGTCACGTGCGCGCCGCGTGACCCCGGGGCGCTAAGGCGCCCATCGTCACGTGCGCGCCGCGTGACCCCGGGGCGCTAGGGCGCCCATCGGTCATGTGCGCGCCACGTGACCCCGGGGCGCTAGGGCGCCCAATGGTCACGTGTGCGCTACGTGACCCCGGGCGCTGAGGCGCCCAATGGTTACGTGTGCGCCACGTGACCCCGGGCGCTGAGGCGTCCAATGGTCACGTGTAATCCACGTGACCCCGGGCGCCCACATGCTACGCATGCGTCTTTAAGACGCTTTTTCCCTTCTTTTTTTGTGTTCACTCCACACTAAATGTGTCTCCCCCGTTAGAAAAAATTTCTAACGGGGCGCTGCCCCGCACCCTGCAAGGGGGCTGCTAGCCCCCTTGACCCCCAGCCTACTATCCGGATAGCTGGATCCCCATAAAAGCTCTACGGGCCCCCCGATACATCCAAAACCCCCCTTCAAAATACAACACTGCACATTGAGTTCGCATGACCAGTTTAACCCGTTAATTGGAGGTTCCCTCGCTCCAAAGACGGGGGGTAATTAACGGCAGCTTAGTCCGCGGCTGCCGGAGATTCAGATCCCCACAATCAATAAATCCCAGCCTACCCTAGGCAGGGGGAATCTGTAATGCGCCTGACAAGCGCGCGCGTATTCCCATCTCAATGGGGTGACGAAAAACACCCTACAGATTCTGGCACGCCCGGTGGGACCAATCTCTCCTCCCATATTTCGGGTTAAGCTTTCATGCGAACTCAATTAATATGGATATCAATTGCCTGTACTAAAATCATGTTTTTTTTATGCAGGTTAACGTTCTCCAATTGCAATCTTCGGATGCAGCAAAGATGTCTCCAAGGATCAGCTCAGCTCTCGACACAGCTCCCATCTCCTACACGATGAAGATGGATGCCAGGACGGTCCTCCCGGCCAGTCTTGGGCGACAATGGGAAGAGCCGCCGCTACCATTCGGCTCTATTCTGTTCGTATCAGCTAACGCCATCCCAGCTCCTCAAGCCCCGGTGACAGACAAACCGGTCTCGAAAGGCAAGAGGCCAAATGTGGTGGTCTCGAAGGTGCCCCAACTCAAACGCAAGTCGGTGTTTGAACGACTATCCTTGGCCCCAGCTGGGGGCAAGGCCATCAACACCAACAAAGCAGCAAGGCCTCTTGAGCAAGCTCTGGTGGTGCCCCTGACAACTGCTTGATCGGGTGTCTTCTCTAAGCTCCCCGCTAATCGACTCACGGTGGCTTCCCAGGAAATGGATGCCCGCCAAGCCCTTAAAATTGAGAAGCTAAGGCAGAAAAGGCTCAGATATAGAGCCAACAAAAGGTCTAGGGCTCCTGCTAGGTTGAACCTCATGAGGTTCGAAGAACAGGGTCACCCCTCCCAAAGATAAGGAAATGGCTGGATATGTGGTCCACACTGTCTATATGGTGGGCACGCGCAGCAAGAGCAAGGACGGGGACACCACATCTCAAATCCAATCTGGATTGAATGTGGTTTCCGTTTCCCGAGAACAGCCGCCTCTGTTGGGTGATGAAAACCCTCTCGATGAGGATGATAAGCAGAAAGACCCTTCGGTCCATGAGGAGTCGGGCTCGGAAAGCGAAGATGGGCCAATCTTCCGTCCCAAGAATGCAGAGCAGCAACTTCTCCAAGAGCTCCGAAAACAGCTCAGAAGTAAAGATAAGGAGATGGCCAAACTTTACTCCAAAATTGACGACTTGACGAATGTCGTCTTACAGCTCACGACCCAACTTGCCTCTCAGCCGCCCAATCAGGTGCAGGGCTCTCATGAACCGGGAAATGGTGTCCCGAGACAGCCGACACATATTCCCCCAAATCCAAAAGTGGGCGGACCGCACGAAAGCCAGTCGCATCCTATCTCAAGAAATGTCTTGGCTACCGATGACAGTAGCCCGCTAACCCAAGATCAAATCATGAATTTGGTTGCCAACAAAGTCAAATAATTGGTAGATGAAGTCGAAGCGCAAAAAGATGTTAGCAGTAGCGGGAGATCATATCCTGCTCGGTATGATCTGGTAGAATTTCCTAGCGTCTATGTCATCCCTAAATTCGGAAGATTCGATGGGACAGGAAATGCGAATCAGCACATCACCCACTTTAAAGCCTCATGCGGGAATGCCGGGGGCAATGATGCGCTTCTCCTCCGCCAGTTCGTTAATAGTTTGGCTGATGTTGCTTTCGACTGGTACGCGAGCATACCGGATGGCTCCGTCACAACCTTCGTCCAAATAGAGTCTCTATTTCGGCAGAGGTTCATGAGTGTCAGCGATAAGATCACCATTGCCGAGCTCGTAAGGACCAAGCCAAAGAACAACGAAAGCAGCACGGATTTTATAACCCGGTGGCGCAATCTCTCCGTCAAATGTGAACCGCCGATAGAGCAGGACCAATCTATCAGTCTCCTTGTCGGAAATCTCAACAATTGGATAGCCCCGTTTTTACATACCGCGGGTCTCAAAACATTCCAAGAGCTGACCAGAAAAGTCCAGATGTTGGAGCACTCAAAGCAGGAGTCCTCATCAGATTCCCAAAATAATAATAAGTCCTGGAGAAACCGAAAGGACGATAATCGCAAAAGCGTAAATTCCGACGATTCTGAATCTTTTAACACCTTGGTTAACCGAAATAAGCAAAGGTTGAGCGGGCCTAATGCCAACCAGCCTCGGAAGCCAGTGTTCGGAGAAGGAGGAGAATCTCCACTGAAAGAGAAGCTGAATAAGGTCTATTTCTTCAGAAGGGACAAAATCCGTAAAATATTCAAAGACACCCTGAGGAACGGTCAACAACTGCCAGAGTCAAAAGGACCTCAGGAAGCGAATATGACCGACGACCCCAAATACTGCCCCTATCATAGAGTGATAGGTCATGCCATTGAGGACTGCTTCGTCTTCAAAGATTGGGTCGAAAAGCAATACAAGGCAGGAGAGATAGAACTGTCTAAAGGCGTGTTAACAAACAGTCCAGCTGCAACCGCCAATTTCATACAAATGGAGACCGAAGTTCTTCGTGAAACTGATTCTCTCAGACATCTACCTTCCTCTGAAAATAATAGGCCGCTAAGTCTTTAAACTGGGAACAGTCGACCACCATGTCATTAAACTGGGAACAGCTGACCACCACGTCGTTAAACTGGGAATGACAGACCACAAAGTCTTTAAACTGGGAATAATCGACTACCATGTCATTAAACTGGGAATAATCGACCTCTAAATCGTTAAACTGGGGATGTAAAAATGTGTAAATAAAAGAAAAATAAAGAAAAGCCGAAATAATGGGGCAACTCGCAATAAAAATCAGCGAGTAAAAATAAAAATGAAAATAAAGCCGAAATGATGAGGCAACCGCGAATAAATAGCCGAAATGATAGGGCAATCGCGACCTTCGCGATGAGAAAAACTGAAATGATAGAGCAATCGCGGTAAAAAAAACCAAAAAAAACAAAAACAAAACAAAAAAAAAGAAAAACAAAAAAAGCGGCGAATGATGAGTCGCTCCTGGTACCATATTCTAGTGCAGCGATGCAGACGCCAACAAAAATCCAATTTCCTAAAATTCTTCCAGCCCTACGGCCAGTCCCCAAATTGACTACCGTATACAATCTACGGGCTCAAATAATTCTCATCATACCCATGCCCCACCACAATCACCAGTTACGCAGTTGGTCTCTGCCCTTGGAATTATGGTCCATTGGAAAAACCCACTCATGTGTCCTCACGATACATGAGGAGAACAAACCTTCGTGGGATCCTTATGACTCACGAAGGAAAAACACACTTAGGAGTCCTCACGACTCCTAAGGAGAAAATACACCCGCGGGATCCTTACGACTCGTAGGGAGAAAATGCTTTTATGGGACCCTCACGGCCCATAAAATTGAAAAGCCTTAGGTGATAGGGATCTAAACCTGTCTCCTAAGCCATCGCTTCCCAATCCCTAATTGGCGAATGATGAGTCGCTCCTGGTACCATATTCCAGTGCAGCGATGCAGACGCCAACCAAATTCCAAATCCCATACCCAACGGCGAATGATGAGTCGCTCCCGATACCATATTCCAGTGCAGCGATGCAGACGCCAACCAAATTCCAAATGCCATACCTCAATGGCGAATGATGAGTCGCTCCTGGTACCATATTCCAGTGCAGCGATGCAGACGCCAACCAAATTCCAAATTCCATATCCTAACGGCGAATGATGAGTCGCCCCTGGTACCATATTCCAGTGCAGCGATGCAGACACCAACCAAATTCCAAATCCCATACCCCAACGGCGAATGATGAGTCGCTCCTGGTACCATATTCCAGTGCTGCGATGCAGACGCCAACAAAGTCCCGAAATTTTTCCGGCCCTACGGTCTGGATCATACATCTTGCAAAACCGTATACAATCCATGGGCGTAAAACAATCCCAATCTCTCCCAAGTCCTACCGGTGAGACCACATTCAAAGTCCCACCCAAATATATATATATATATATATATATATATATATATATATATATATAAAATAAAAAAAAATGGTATGTCCACAAGCAAAATGGGCACGGATGAAAACCCGAAAGGGCTTCGTGAGTAAAAACAGCAGGACTGCCGACGAGTTTGTGAAAACCCGAAAGGGCGCAAACTCGTAAAAAGAAAAAAAGGAGATGAAATGCACTCGCAAAGTCCTCTCGACGTTGTGAGGAGAAAATTCCCGCGTGAGATCCTTACGACTCACAAAGGAGCAACACACTTAGGAGTCCCCACGACTCCTAAGGAGAAAATACACCTACGGGATCCTTACGACCCGTAGGGAGAAAATGCTTTGTAAGACCCTTACGGCTCACAAAATTGAAAAGTCTTAGGTGATAGGGACCTAAAACCTGTCTCCTAAGCCATCGCTTCCTGATAAGCAAGCGCAAATGATGATTCGCTCCTGGTACCATATTCCAGCGTAGCGATACTGATGCCAAACAAAAACCAATTCCCAAATCCTCTCGGGGCAAATGATGAGTTGCTCCTGGCATTATTCCAGTGCAGCAATGCAGATGCCAAACAAAACCGAAATCCTCAAATCCGCTCATGGCAAATGATGATTCGCTCCTGGTACCATATTCCAGTATAGTGATGCTGATGTCAACCTAAATCAAATCAAACCAACAACCTCTGCGGCAAAATCATGCTCCATCCTAAAATTTACCCCGTGTTGAAATCATGCTTCGTCTCGGGATATTTACCTTCCCTTCCAGAATTATGCTCCGCATCGGAACCAAATCAACCAACCAGCTCTGCGTCGGAGTCATACTTCATCTCAGAGTGTACCCCGCGTCGAAATCAAGATTCTCCTCAGTGTATCTGCCTTCCCTATCGGAATTATGCTTCGTCTCGGAATCAAGTCGACCGTCCATGTCGCAAAAAGGGCAGTGCAAACTTCCCACAAATCGGGAACCAAATCACTACGGATCAGAGCGTCGACCGTCCATGTCACAAAAAGGGCAGTGCAGGCTTCCCACAAATTGGGAACCAAATCGCTCCGGATGAGAGCGTCGACCGTCCATGTCGCAAAAAGGGTAGTGCAGGCTTACTACAAAGCAGGAACCAGATCACTCCGGGCCAGGGAAACGTCTACCACGGACACTCCTTCTCGGAGACGCGTCAAGTGTCGACCGTCCATGTCACAAAAAGTGCAGTGCAGGCTTCCCACAAATCGGGAACCAAATCGCTCCGGATCAGAGCGTCGACCGTCCATGTCGCAAAAAGGGCAGTGCACGCTTCCCACAAATCGGGAACCAAATCGCTCCGGATCAGAGCGTCGACCGTCCATGTCGCAAAAAGGGCAGTGCAGGCTTCCTACAAAGAAGGAACTAGATCACTCCGGTGCAGTGAAAAGTCTACCACGGACACTCCGCCTCGGAGACGCGTCAAGCGTCGACCGTTCACGTCGTAAAAATGGCAGTGCATCCCGAAAAGTGGGAACCAAAGCAAGTCGCCTCCATGCGAAAGAAGATCCATCAATTTCATGCACATGATTCACATATGTGGTGTGCATTTATTGATGGGGGAACTTTGTTGGGGTCAAAATTTGCACCCCGGTTGACCAAGTCAAAGTCAAGGTCAACCCCAAGCCAGGTGGGCCTAAGCCCAAGCAAGTGGGCCAATGCCCGGGTCGAGCCCGAACACGAAGCGTCCGGCCTTCTTCCATACCAAAATAAAAATCATGTAACGAATAATTTTGATGTAATTTTTTGTGCATGAATGTAAACAAAATGGGCATAAGGCCAAATTTTTGTAAGCTCATGGCTTATGTGCAAAAAGAAATGGCACATGAGCCATGGGATGGGCAAAATGCCATTTTGTAAAGCCCAAGGGGCTATATGTAAATATGTAAGCCTATATAAGGCAACATGATGATGAATAAAAAATACACACTTTTTCATTCCCCTCAAAAACTAGGGTTTGTGCCTCCTTCCCCTTTCTCAAGGGTCTAAAACCCTTTTCCTCTTCTTTGAATTAAATCAAGAGTTTAACTCTTTCTTTATCAAAAATAAATATTTTTTCACCACAAAACCCACAAAGGGGAGCTCGGATCTCCAATCAGATCTCGAAAAGGGGAGACTTTTAAATCTCATCCCCTTTTCTCCAAGATCCCGCCGATCAAGAGAAGGAAGAAGGAGACCCATCTCCAAAAATCTAACTTTGGACAGATTCAAGGCTCAAAAGAAGAGAAATAAATCCCCAGGAGTTTAACTCCTTTCTAGATCTGTTGGATTTTAACTCCATAAATTAGTTTCTGTTAGGAGTTCAAGTCCAAAAAACTTCTTGAGAGTTCAACTCCCCGGCTTAAGGGCGAGGCCCCTTCCCGCGGGTGTTTCCCGTGATCATGTGAGCGCTACATGACCCCAGGACGCTAAGGCACTCGTCGGTCACGTGTGCGCCACATGACCCCGGAGCGTTAAGGTGCCCAGTGGTCACGTGTGCGCCGTGTGACCCCAGGGCGCTAAGGCGTCCATCGGTCAGGTGCACGCCACGTGACCCCGGGGCGCTAAGGCGCCCATCGATCACGTGCGCGCCGCGTGACCCCGGGGCGCTAGGGCGCCCAATGGTCATGTGCGCGCCACGTGACCCCGGGGCGCTAAGGCGCCCAATGGTCACTTGTGCGCCACGTGACCCCGGGCACTGAGGCGCCCAATGGCCACGTGTGCGCCACGTGACCCCGGGCACCATGCGCCCACATGCTACGCATGCGTCTTTAAGACGCTTTTTCCCTTCTTCTTTTTGTGTGCACTCCACACTAAATGTGTCTCCCCCGTTAGAAAAAATTTCTAACAGGGCGCTGCCCCGCACCCTGCAAGGAGGCTGCTAGCCCTCTTGACCCCCAGCCCGCTATCCGGGTAGCGGGACCCCCGTAACAACTCTGCGAGGACCCCGATACATCCAAAAACTCCTTTCAAAACACAACACTGCACATTGAGTTCGTATGACCAGTTTAACCCGTTAATCGGAGGTTCCCTCGCTCCAAAAGGCTGGGGGTAATTAACGACAGCTTAGTCCGTGGCTGCTGGAGATTCAGATCCCCACAATCAATAAATCCCAGCCTACCCTAGGCAGGGGGAATCTGTAATGCGCCTGAAAAGCGCGCGCGTATTCTCATCTCAATGGGGTGACGAAAAACACCCTACACGGCCGAAGTACCCTCTGAAGGAGTAGGGGCAGGGGTAGCAGTGCTCGAGCCTGCATCCACGGCCAAGGCGGCGTTATGCTCCCTTGCTGCGCGCATTCTGCGCTTCCTTTCTGCCCGGGCCGTGAGAGCTGATCTTCTCAAGACCTCCGTCAAGGGGACGTCATCGTCCGCGCCAAGAGTTACCTCTGGAGCTGTTATGGCATCCGTCATCGGTCGCTTAAGTAAAGCCTCTTTTGGCAGTGCTGAGGAGGCCGGGACTTCGATAGCTGGCCTTGGAAGCTTCTCCGCATCATCCCGCGGGATTGGCATTGTAGTCCCTGCGATAAGATGAAAAATAGGTCAGATTGTTCATAAGAAAAGCGAACGAAGGCGCAATGAGCCGAAATATACCAACGCCCAGTGAAGTGCGAATCCTCTCCTCTTCCTCAAAAGTCTTGAGGGAAGCCGCAAGAGCTTCTTCAGTGGAAATGCCTGTTAAAGACGAAGTGTTAGTGAAGGCATGATAATAGAAAAATATATAACAGTAAAAAGATGCGACTGAAGATTACCTGACTCAACAAGGATGATCATTCCTGCTTTGTGGCTAGCCAGACGCTCGGAAGCTGCGATGGAAGCCGCCAGATCAGTATCATCTGGCGGCATGAATAGACCCTCGTTTGTCCCATATTCGCTCAGGCCCTGTAAGTCTACGGTAGCGCCCCGGCAGTCTACAGACGCCAAATGCGGAACAAAAAAACTTTTAACTGGCGCTATCGTATACTTTAACCCGGATCTGCCAATATTGCTAAACTAACAAACTGTAAAGAGTGTAGAAAGGTTATACCGAACGATCCGAGTCCTTCGTTCTTTAACCATCATCCCACGCTCCGTTGCGGCTGCTCCGATCTTGTCGATCTCCGATCTGCTCGTCCAGGTGGCACCACGTCACTGATTCTTTAAACGGGCTCCCGCCTCTGACTCGAGGCAACTCGGTCGTCAAGTTTGCTAAAAGAGACGACCAAGAATGATGTAGAGAATGAGTAGATGACTTTGTCTCACTTCGTCCAAATCCGTGGACGATCGGTTAATGAAGTTGCCGTGGGAATCGGGTGATGGAATGAAATGAGCTGTGAAATTCCATACACCGAAAACTATCATAATCTTTTCAAATGAAAACTCAAGTGAGTGAGGAGGAGGAGAGGGGGCCGGCCATATATATGGAGGAGGAGGGTGAGTGTAGGAGAGAAGAGGGTGACCATAAGGATAAATATCAACAACAAATATCCTTAAGCAAAACAAAACTCATTAATGAAATGAATGACTCACTAAACCTAGTCATCCATTCATTAATGCAACCAATGAAAACACAACACCATTTAACCTAGTCACCACCTTCTAGAACCTTCTAGAAGCATGACTCACCTTCATCCAAGAAAAGATAAATCCGTCTTTAACCGAATGTTAAAAGACGGCTGATAGAAAACTGGAAACTGGCAACTTCCAAAAGTGATCCTGAAACAACTTTCAGGATAACCCCGTAACTGTATAAATATACCCGCATTTGTATTACGGCCGAATACAAATGCAACTGAGACAAAGATATTATACCTACTCAATATAATACTCGGATCCGGCTTAAACCAAAGCCGACCAGTATCATCTGCCCGAAAAATAACACGTGCGTAAACGCACGTGCATTTTCCGAACCCTGCCATAAAACCATACGGCCTCTACAACGTTTCGCCCGAACTTGGGAAACTGTCTGTGGGGGACTCTAATGACTCGTCAGTACCCTGGCAGTAGGTTTAACCACAAACCGTCAGCGGCACTAGCTATGCGTAACGGCTGCCCATGGACTGACCTCAAAGGAGGCCGATGAGCGAACTCATCCGGAAACCCTACTGAGCCTAACAGTGACAATGTATATACAGTCCGGTCCGTTCGTCTATGAGTATCGCATATCTGCCTAGGGGGCTAGTAACGTCAGACCCCCAATAGCAGTATAAGTCGTGTCGGAGTGTAGCCCAATAACACCCTGAGATACTACTGGAGTACCTACCAGTAAATCTCCTGCCATGGCCATGGACTTTTTGTAATGGCTCTCCTAGACACAGCACGACCTCGCCCCCAATACCGGGAGAGACGAATCCCCTGCCGATCCGCTCACGTGCCTCCATATGGCTCGGGACTGTACCCAAAAACTACCTGTTTGCACGACTCCTTTGAGCCGTGGTAGGGTAGAAATCAAAGCACAGTGGGAACTCACACGAGACAAATGACGACCTCAGGTCGATGAACTAACCTGTACACATGTCACCAGGGAACTGCTATCTGACGATAGATATAATACTAACTAGCAGATTCCCGGCGAGTCCTGTCCGGTGTACTCATAACCCAATGAGCACCTGTATATATCTTAGGTGATCCAACTGACACCAGTGGCTTGTGAGACCGGCCACCGCCCCTCGTCGGGGTCTCGACTGTATACACTAGTCTACTCCGGAGTATCGATGCCCTGTCTCGAAACTCCCACGACTAGGGACCACAATTAAGGATATGCATATAAACTACCCAACTCTCACGTATATGATCGCCATCATACTGTTGGTAGTAAAGCAAGATCCTAAGGGCTCTATCAAAGTGTAACATGTAATCAGTCACCTGAATATGTACACGACTGATAAAGGCAAACCAGATAGCATACTATCATCTTGAGTGAGACTGTCCTACCGGTATAGGTCCTCCGCAATCATTGCAATCACGTACTTGCGATCCAATAATTGACTCTGAGGGCACTATCTCCAACAATCTCCCACTTGCACTCAAGGCTAATTATTGCAATGTCGACTACTCACAGCCCGTGTGAAACCGAACATCCAACTCCTCTACTAATCAGTTTCACAAAGCCCGTTTGTAAAACTATTGTGTTCGAGAAATAGCCTCAGTGAGTGGATCCGCCTGGATATTTCTTTCTATATCTCTCTTAATCTCAAGTTCGCGGAGAAAGCCATCTCCCGAATTGAGTAATACCTGTCTTAGAATATGTCTGGATATCTGATGGGACCTAGTTCATAAATGAACTCCAAATCCAAACTTCTTAGATTGTATCGATCACTGAACTTAATCAGTATCCGGCACCATGCCACCCACAGTATCCTCTTGGACCACCTGTCCTTAATACTGTTCCTCATCAGAGGGAAAACTATAACTCTGACAATCACTCTATCAACCATGTCACCTTTGAAGCCTGGAATGATAATCGTCTCCCGAAGGAGGCTGCCGTCATCAAATCCGTAGAACATGCACTTATGTTCTATAACTGCTTCCTTATGTTTCTCCAGGATTGGATTAATACAAACTTATTGCATCTAGTGCAAAACCAACATTTGGTGTGGTACTTGACATCTCATGATTGACTCAATTGCCTAAGCAAGTGATTTGCCAATCATGCACATCCCTCTCCCCTTTAGTCTGTAAGACATCTTTAGAGAGGGTGACTCCATCACCTGCAGGTACACCACCATGCTAGGAGTCATCTATTCTAAAAACCATTAGAATACTGTCAAAGTACCCACATTAGGAAACTACCCAAATCCAGATCTAAAACCATAGATCTAGAAACCAGAATGTCAAATATTATATCCATATCCTGTCTGGAGAAACAACTGTGTGACGACCACAGTACAACCGATCGTAGTATAGGAATTTTACTTCCTACTCTGTGTATGTCATCCAGATACCATGACATCACACCCTACTACCTTCTTAACAGATCCATCCCCTATCCTGATTGAAGTCAAACCCATGACTGTCACATCAAAATCAGATGATCTATCTCCGCTATAACTGCTAAGTCTATAAATAGATATAAGCATCTTGCCCACCAGCTTCCGCTGCTCCCACTGACTACGACAACCCTCCTACCGGGTCTCATATCCTGGAACAACAGTAGTGTCAAGTCTGGGAAATCTAGATCCTCCCTGTCACCGTCCTTGAGGCTACCGGAGTACCTCTCGGGTGTCTGAGGTTACCCATCATATCTGCGGAGTGGCTATTGGAATGTCAAACCTGATTGAATATATAGGTCCTATTAAATTTTCCGTAATCGTTCGCTGTTCTGGAATCACTTTCAGTTCTACCATACTCCCACTACTGTTTTCTGAAAAAGATCCATTTTACTAAAACTGTGGCGAGTCAAGAACAATATCACTATTGATCTTCCAAATGGTAGAATATCAACTCTCGTCATAGCCAGGGTCAACCCACAAACAGCCATTACAGAAACGTGCCCTGAGTTATCCAGAGTCTGGTTTTAAGCATAAGCTAGACATCTCCCCGTACCTTAATTTCTTTTAAAATACGAACTATTCTATATCCAATATAGAAACTTTGGCACTAATTTAATTGGAACCAGATTCAAATCATGCAACTGTCTCCAGTGCATATCAACTTAATGGAAAGAGGCTAATCAGCATTACTCAACTTAGGAATCCATCCAATTATGAGCAACCTGAAAGAGAAACACGTTTCTCAAAACTATTACTATCATCTGAATACCAATCACAAGAATCTACATCTTCGATCTCTTTGAAGAATCCCGATACTTGTGATACCTGGTTCTCTACTTTATTCTTATACCCACAACTTCTCAAAACTTAGACCTTGTATTTCTACGAAACACTTGTCTAAATACTAGAGAAGTCATAAGTAAACAGAACATAGTACGAGGACCTACTCCTTTGTCCTGATGGACACTGGACAACATACATTACTCTGTATAAGTCCGCTGAGTTTAAGCAACTCAAAACCTGTGCGTCGTAGGTTAAAAACTGTACCCTGGCGATTTCCTCAAATATCACCAATTACAACGAATTCCGATATAATGAGGATAATCACCTGATTCCCAATAACTTACTCCCACTCATCATCTGTAAAACAATACAGATATGAGAATGAAACCTGGTAAATACATACCTTTGGAGTAAGTATCTAATCGGGAAAACAGTTTTCCTTTAACAATGCACTGAAACATGAAAATGTTTCGTAGGGGTATCCTGGTATTCATAGCAATGCCTCTTCCATAATCCAATTCATGACTTTAACCGTATATTTCACTGCCATCTCTCCAAGTCCCTTTATTTGTCTTTAGTCGTTACCTCCTGCACACCATCGTTAGGCTAAATGGTTTTCTTCCTTCCCTACCGTTCGGCACCAGCCTATGGTTTGGAAAAAGACTATCCAGTAAGCATAATAGGTGTACCTTCCTAAACCAAGGAGTACTCATATCTTGAGAGAAGGTGATGATAAAAGACAACTGAATAATACCTTATTCCTTTTAAAGGTGAAATAGGAGTGGCGATGAAGTACGCGGTTTTGGTCGTGAATGATATCAGTCGCAATTTACTTTGCCCTCTTTCTAATCCCTTTATTTTGTCTTTACATATTACCTTCTGCATACCCTACTTAGGCTAATTGGTTTTCTTCATTCCCTACCTTTCGGCACCAGCCTATGGTTTGGAATAAGACTATCCAATAAGCGTAATAGGTGTACTCTCCTAAACCAAGGAGCCCTCGCAACCTGAGAGAAGGTGATAATAAAAGATAACTGAATAAACCAATTCCATTTCTCCTGAACCTGGATCCATCCTCGAAGAAGTCCCTTCGAGTTCGTATATAACCATACGATGGATCTATCCAATGGAAGTGGATATCCGTAGTAATACGGGTGTTCTGAGAAATTCAAAGGGTAAAAGAAGGAGTGGCAATGACTTATGCAACTCAGACAATCCAAAAGCCAGTATTTTAAGAAGGTTCGGTCAACCTGGTCACTGAGTCATAGTCTAGGGTCGGTCAAAGGTCGCTGCTAAAGAGAGAGAGAAAAGAAACACTCTGCGTGCACTCTAACCTAGATCAGAATGGTTATCACTTTATCTAATCCGGAAATGTCCCATTGTCCTGTCAAATTCTCCTCCAAACCTGAAAGAAGAATCAATCGGGATCACCCGAAGAGTAAACCAACTCATCAGTGGGAATCGGGATCCAACTCTCATCGCATGATAACGTGATGGATGCATCCACGTTACTCATACTCCAGAAGGTATGCGCATACTTGGCAAGTTTCAGTTTCTTTAGAAACTCCCGATATGATTTTTGCCCCATGCTCTTATAACCTTGGCTTTGGTCAAAATGTCATAAGTCACATGCCAAGTTCTACCTGTCACTATCTTGTCAATTTGAACCCACCCGCACATGCCCCTGGCTTTGGCCAATCGCCAGAACGACTGTCCCAAACTAACTCATCTATCTATGCAACAAATGAATACCCAGCAGCTACCAAACACTATGCCTTAACTTTGGCTAAAATGCATAGCTTGAATACTACTAAATACCCAAAAGAAGTGACGGAGGGCTACGGCTGGTTTTTGGCGAAAAACCTTTAACGTAGTGAACTTGATATCGCTGAAGGAACCTGATAGCTTTTTAAAATATAGTGGCGAAACCTTTTGCTAAAGAGGTCACTCCCGGTAAAGGGATCTCGGCTTTTTCCTCGTGGATTGAGGTGCAGGATATTCCACTGAATACCGCTATGCAAAGCAACTTGTAATCGACTATAGTGAAGTTATTACCCTGACACAAACTTCTGCCCAAGGGGTCAGTCCCGGTGAAGGGATATCGGCCCTTGTCCCGTCGAATGAAGTGCAGGATATTCCACTGAATACCGCTATGCATAACAAAAGGAAACGTCTTTCCAATAACACATTTTAAATTTGTTCCAACAACTGTAAACAGGTTTGCTTTACTTTGCATTGATCAGAATCAACGCAGTCCCATCAATCGATCACGCCATCCGCATTCGTCACTGGGTCCCGTCATCACCCGTTAGGTTACTTAACTAACGACAGAGCGGGGACTGGACTAGCGCGGGTGTAAAACATATACAACATCTTATAGTATATAAACCAATATACAATAATCGCTCCAGGCGTGATAATATGCAACATTACAGAAAAGTAATAAGCATCACAAAACAATACAGATAATCTGGGATCCCCGAGTTTCACAGAGCCGCTGCTGAAACTCGACGTTCCCCTGTCGTGTGGATAGCCTGTGCAATAAAACCTAGACCCCTACGGGTGCGGCAAGTTACCCGCTAAAACCTGAAGTGAGGCAGCCCCTTACAGCATAGTGAATGGACCACCCAGCATTTCACGGAATCCGGTAATCTTGGGCACCCCTCCTTGGGTCAACCTGTACCCCCTACGAATGCGGCGAATAGTCTGCCAATTCTAGAGTGGGGCCCGTCTGCCTCTCAAAGCCATGAGATGCGGACCCGTTGCCCCTCCAGAACCCGGCTATCCGTGCACTCCGTCGCGGGGCAAAACCTAGTACAGTAATGAAAAATAGTACAACAGGTACATCGACCGCAACCTGGTCGTGCCCCAAAAGAATATTATACAACAGGCAGTGACGGCAGTCCACAAGTTGGACGCTCGCCCCGCAATATCAAATGTACAAATAAACTCAAACTGTACTACCATTGCACACTGCTATCCACCACGACAAATCCGCAACATCACAGCACAACACAGAACATCAACGCGAATGTCACGTTCGCAAACCCGTCTAAAAGAACTATAGCAATCAGACGCGGTTTACCGATCAAATGACATTCCCGGTCGGAGATATAATGTAAGCACTGTAAACTAACATGTTTAAATTTCGATTGACAAAATATCAAGAAGTGGGCCCCACGAACATCTGTTGAATAGTAACAAAATCTGGGCCCAAAAGATATATACCAAAACCCCCAAATTCCAGAGGAGAATACACTGTGCAAGTTTGGGGGCATGATCAAACAGAACGGCCGCGGATGCGCGGCCAAATCATGGGTTTGGCCGCGTTTCCGCGGTAGTCTTGTCGATTCATGTGCCCAAATTTGTACGGTGTTCTTACAATACCCTGCACAGTTTTCTGAGATATGTAGAATAATTTTAGGACATCATTTAAAATGTACAGAAACTGTGAAATTGAAAAAATGCGGTTTTTGATTTCCGGTTCGATTGATGTTTTAAACACGTTAGCATAAGTTAGTATAGCAAAATGGTTAGGCTCTGATACCACTGTAAGTCTACGGTAGCGCCCCGGCCGTCTACAGACGCCAAATGCGGAACAAAAAAACTTTTAACTGGCGCTATCGTATACTTTAACCCGGATCTGCCATTATTGCTAAACTAACAAACTGTAAAGAGTGTAGAAAGGTTATACCGAACGATCCGAGTCCTTCGTTCTTTAACCATCATCCCACGCTCCGTTGCGGCTGCTCCGATCTTGTCGATCTCCGATCTGCTCGTCCAGGTGGCACCACGTCACTGATTCTTTAAACGGGCTCCCGCCTCTGACTCGAGGCAACTCGGTCGTCAAGTTTGCTAAAAGAGACGACCAAGAATGATGTAGAGAATGAGTAGATGACTTTGTCTCACTTCGTCCAAATCCGTGGACGATCGGTTAATGAAGTTGCCGTGGGAATCGGGTGATGGAATGAAATGAGCTGTGAAATTCCATACACCAAAAACTATCATAATCTTTTCAAATGAAAACTCAAGTGAGTGAGGAGGAGGAGAGGGGGCCGGCCATATATATGGAGGAGGAGGGTGAGTGTAGGAGAGAAGAGGGTGACCATAAGGATAAATATCAACAACAAATATCCTTAAGCAAAACAAAACTCATTAATGAAATGAATGACTCACTAAACCTAGTCATCCATTCATTAATGCAACTAATGAAAACACAGCACCATTTAACCTAGTCACCACCTTCTAGAACCTTCTAGAAGCATGACTCACCCTCATCCAAGAAAAGATAAATCCGTCTTTAACCGAATGTTAAAAGACGGCTGATAGAAAACTGGAAACTGACAACTTCCAAAAGTGATCCTGAAACAACTTTCAGGATAACCCCGTAACTGTATAAATATACCCGCATTTGTATTACGACCGAATACAAATGCAACTGAGACAAAAATATTATACCTACTCAATATAATACTCGGATCCGGCTTAAACCAAAGCCGACCAGTATCATCTGCCCGAAAAATAACACGTGCGTAAACACACGTGCATTTTCCGAACCCTGCCATAAAACCATACGGCCTCTACAACGTTTCGCCCGAACTTGGGAAACTGTCTGTGGGGGACTCTAATGACTCGTCAGTACCCTGGCAGTGGGTTTAACCACAAACCGTCAGCGGCACTAGCTATGCGTAACGACTGCCCATGGACTGACCTCAAGGGAGGCCGATGAGCGAACTCATCCGGAAATCCTACTGAGCCTAACAGTGACAATGTATATACAGTCCGGTCCGTTCGTCTATGAGTATCGCATATCTGCCTAGGGGGCTAGTAACGTCAGACCCCCAATAGCAGTATAAGTCGTGTCGGAGTGTAGCCCAATAACACCCTGAGATACTACTGGAGTACCTACCAGTAAATCTCCTGCCATGGCCATTGACTTTGTGTAATGGCTCTCCTAGACACAGCACGACCTCGCCCCCAATACCGGGAGAGACGAATCCCCTGCCGATCCGCTCACGTGCCTCCATATGGCTCGGGACTGTACCCAAAAACTACCTGTTTGCACGACTCCTTTGAGCCGTGGTAGGGTAGAAATCAAAGCACAGTGGGAACTCACACGAGACAAATGACGACCTCAGGTCGATGAACTAACCTGTACACATGTCACCAGGGAACTGCTATCTGACGATAGATATAATACTAACTAGCAGATTCCCGGCGAGTCCTGTCCGGTGTACTCATAACCCAATGAGCACCTGTATACATCTTAGGTGATCCAACTGACACCAGTGGCTTGTGAGACCGGCCACCGCCCCTCGTCGGGGTCTCGACTGTATACACTAGTCTACTCCGTAGTATCGATGCCCTGTCTCGAAACTCCAACGACTAGGGACCACAATTAAGGATATGCATATAAACTACCCAACTCTCACGTATATGATCGCCATCATACTGTTGGTAGTAAAGCAAGATCCTAAGGGCTCTATCAAAGTGTAACATGTAATCAGTCACCTGAACATGTACACGACTGATAAAGGCAAACCAGATAGCATACTATCATCTTGAGTGAGACTGTCCTACCGGTATAGCTCCTCCGCAATCATTGCAATCACGTACCTGCGATCCAATAATTGACTCTGAGGGCACTATCTCCAACAGGCCCTCGCTATAAGGAGCATGAGGCTCCTGGCCGAGTACAACATCCACAGAGAGAATCAATTTCTTCTTCCTCTTCTGCGAGCGAGTGCCCGTAGCTGCTAGCGCAAGCTTACGCTTGGTGGGCACCTTAGGATGACGAGTCCCGATATCTGAACCCGCACCAGACTCGGGAGACGCCACAGTCACTGTTTCCGCGGGAGCACGGGGTATCGGTAGCTCGGGCCTATCATGCGGGACCTCGACCGCAGAAACTTCTCTTAAGGGAGGACGGACAATGGTCCGTCGCTTCAGAGGGACGTTTGGATTACCGGTAGGGGGTGCACCCTTGCGGTCGAGCAACAATTTCTTTTCCTCCCTGATGACGGCACCCATTACGTGTTGATACCACGCCACGTATATGTTTAGGGCCTTAGGAACACAACTTGGTTCACTAATGAAGAAATTGGACCCTGTGTTTAGGCGCATGAAGTGGTGCAAAGCGCTCCGGATACCCTCCTCAGTATAAACTGGTTCTGCCAGGAATGCCTCGAGCGGGATGCCCTGATTATAACTTGATTGCTGGGAAAAACGGTGGGGAGTATATTTCATGAACAGAGCCGCATCGTTATGCCTGAACACCAAATATCCCGGCCTGATGGAGTATAGATGGAGAATTTCCCGAGCTTTCAGGGTAGAAGCTCCATTCTTAAAGGTGTCCCGCAACAGCTGCACCGTCTTAGCAGACTCCTTACCGATGGTCATAACCTTATCAACAAAGGTCATGCCATCCCCGATGGTACGTGGGCGAAGGATTACACCCTGATCTTGACTTGGCTCCACAATGGAAGCATTGACCAGCCGCATGATCCGTGGAAAATTGCAAGTTTCATAGAAATGGGGCCTCCTGTGCATTCCAAAGGCACCGAGCACATGCAATTCAAGCCATTAGGTAAAATAATGCATCGGGAAGTTCACGGGCTGCAACCCCGGCTGAGTAGTATCGGCCGCCAAACTAAGGCCGTGATACAAATGAGCCAGCCCGGCAATTCCAACAGCAACTTGTCTCCCTTCAACCATCCGATGAGCTGGGTAGAAGACTGACGGCCTCATGTAGCGAGAGTGCATGGGAAGCGCGAACCAGCTTAACCACAAACCGAGGAATCCTAGAAAGAACGCTTCCTCATCGATGCCCGGAGCAGCAAAATCTGAAAAAAGGGACGATCGCGACGTTTAGAAGAAAGAATCCCTTTTGATCAGCTTCCAATGTTGGCCGGCGATCCAAGCCAAAGCCGAAAGGATCATCGAGTTTGGCAAACTTTTCACCTTGTCGCGATAAAACTTCTGAGCGAAGAAAATGGGCGATGAAGTCCGCAAAGCTAACCCTATGACTTCCAGATTCAAGAAATAGGCCTTCATAAATGTTTAGCACCTTGATCAAGCTAGGGAATCGGTGCTGAATGGCATTCTCTGGGTTTAGACCCGTCATCACCAGTCGGGTAGCAAAAACATATTCATCAGGGGGCAAGATCTCCTCATAATGCTCCCCCCTCTGACAGGCAAGCCAGAGATATCCGCAAACTCTTCCAGAGAGATGGAAACTTTCCGATCTAGCATAAGGAAGGTATGAGTTGGAACGTTCCATTGTTCCAAGAAGGCTTTGACCCACCATGCGGGAGGTGTGGAATACTGGAACAGAGAAGCATAAATCACAGGATACAACCCAAGCTTCAGCAGTTTTGACTTCTTTGCCGATAAGATATATCGGGCCCACTGCAGGTATCCAGCTGAGTGACGGGGAGTCAGACCTATATTGTATGGCTGTCCCCAAGGGCGCGACTCACCTTGGCATATACGCCGCCCTAGAATGTCCAAAGCCATCGGTGGTTGTACAGGTATTGCAGCCATAGAGGGCTGAAGACAACCCTCTGAAGTCCAATTAACCACCTCCACAGCATAGTTCACCGGGGGTACGTCAGCATAGTGAATCGCTGAGATAGCCTCTGAAGGTGTTGCGCAAGAGAAGTTGCGTCGACCCATGATGATCTGGTTATACCACGTTCCCCACAAATGAAGATTCTTGTGCTCCGGGTCATGGTCTTTGATCAGCGCAATAACCTCTCGGTCTATGGGCGCTTCAGGAAATCCGCCTTCTGAGCGGACGAACGGAAAGGAAGTGTCGAAAGACATGTCACCTGCGTGAAAAAGAACAAAGTCAACCGTCGGTACTATAATTTAAATTCTGACACTTGGTACTTTAAAATTCGTACCGCACTGCAATGCAGTAAAAAGGGGACCAAAAGGGGCCCCACAAAATCTAGATAACAGTTCATCATTAATAAAACAACCTCATTATTTGATGAGACTGTCAATTAAATAAGGAAATCCTCAATTGATTCTCATTTAATGAGAAAACCCCTCGGGCTAAAGAGTAAATCTCCCCTTGAGGGCAGTGCTCTGTGACAGAGTGACATCTGTCAAACTCTAATGATGAAAGAATAAAAATTCCTCAAGAGCCTTGCTCTGGAAAAAATGATGGAATAATCCGTCAGAAAAATTGAAATCAATTTTTATATATGAATGAAAAATTCTGAGATCTTCAAGATCTATGAACAAACTCTAAGAGTTCTTTATGAGCAAAGCTCTGTTCATGGGCTATGAAACCCCAAGAAAAGATCTCTTTAGATCTATGGGTTCAAGAGAGCAAAGCTCCGTTGATGAAACCCTAAAAGGGTTTTTCTTTAGATCAAAGATCTATGAAGAGCAAAACTCTGTTAATGAGTGAAACCCTAAATTATTAAAAGGTTCTTTAAAAGATTTAATCTTTACCTAAAAATTTTGACAGAGTCCTATCCTTAAGAAAGTTCTTAAGCCAAAGAGCTATGCTCTGCAGGAGAATAAAATTCTCAGAAGGAAGAAGATGAATAGAAATCATCTCAAGGGCCAAAGGTCCTATTTATAGGCACTGAGTGCCGTTTAAACTTCTAAGTTGATCTAATGGTGGAGATGTTGCCACCACTGCACTCATGTGTGAGCCACGTGAGCGCAACGGTGGGGGGCATTTGTTTCCCCTAATCAGAGCAAAGCTCTGTTCAAAATTCAAATTTTGAAATGAAGCAACGCTTCATAGCAGCGCCAAGTGCGATGCGCCCTAAACAGCGCACCACGTGTGCGCTAGCGCTCAGTGCGCTGCACCTTAAGTAGCGCACCACGTGCAAAGCACGTGTGCGCTAGCGCTAGGTGCGCTGCGCTCTAAGCAACGCACCACGTGCAAAGCATGGGTGCGCTAGCGCTAGGTGCGCTGCGCTCTAAGCAGCGCACCACGTGCAAAGCATGGGTGCGCTAGTGCTGGAACGAAATGCTCCCCACCGTCAGATCAAAGATCCAATAATAATGATAAATCATTAATTAATCAGAATTAAATTCTGTTAAGGAAAGATTTCTCAAAAATCTTTCCAAACAACCAGATTGTGCTCTATAAATTAGAGCGCCGTTGGATCAATGATCCAATGGTGATTAAAAATCACCAAAATAGAGAGTAAATTCTGTATGGAAAGATTTCCCAATCTTTGTTAAAAACAAGAAGATTGCCTTCTGTAAATCAGAAGCCCTTGGATCAAAGATCCAACGATAGGAAATTCCCCAAATTAATTGGAGAAAAGATCTTCTGAACTGATTGAACTGATCAGCTTGCCCTATAAAAAGGCCCTAAGACTTCAAGTCTCACATATACAGAAGCATAGAGAGGAACCCCCCATAAGCTTTGAGAGATCTCAAAAAGAAGAGCTAAGCTCTCAGAGAAAAAAGATTTTTCTTCAAGGTAAAAAAGAATGATGATGAACAAAGAGATGAAATCATCTTATAATTAATTTAAAAAGAAGGATTCACTTCTTTAAAAGATCATATATCTATAAGACAAAAGAATTTCACAAAGAGATCAAAGGATCTCATCATAAAAGAAGAAGAACATAATTCTTCTCACAGATCATAGATCTATAAGACTAAGTTCTTTTCACAAAGAGATCATGAACATCTCATTATAAGAAGGGGGGGAGAATAATTCAATTCTCTTAAAGATCACAGATCCATAAAGGCAAAACCTTTCATCAATATAAAAGATTGTAAATATCTCCTACAAAATAAGAACTGTGGTTCTTAGATCTTGAGATAAAGTCTCTTTTAAAAGAACATAAATATATTTCTCAGATCATAAAATTGATCAGATGCGCTTTGCGCTCTTGAACTGCGCTTCTGTGCTCTTGGACTAGCGCTCAGTGCCAAGTGCGACACGTGTCCCTTACGTATGCTCCACTTAACAGTTAGCGCTTTGCGCTCTTGAAATAGCGCACTGCGCTCATGGGCTGGCGCTCAGCATCAGGCGCACCACGTGTCACTCACATGTGCGCCACTGAACTAATAGCGCAATGCGCTCATAAACTAGCGCTCTGCGCTCATAAACTGGCGTAATGCGCCCATCATCTGGCGCTTAGCGCCAAGCGCGATACGTGTCCCTCACGTGTGCGCTACTCGGCAGAAGCGCACTGCGCTCTTTGATTGGCGTAAAGCGCCAAGCGCACCATGTGCTGCGCTGATTGAACATAAATTGTTCTTTTATAAGCCCAGAGCTCTGATGAATGCTCAGTATTCAATAAAAGACAAAAACACTATCAGGGCCAAGCCCAAATAAAGGCTCAACAGCCCAAAATAAATGTTAAACATTTTAACTCGACTGGACTTAGCCCAAGATTAGCCATAAGTCCTCAAATTCAGATTAACTGAGCCCATATGCTCATAAATCTTTGATCTTAGTCCCAAATTGGACTACAGATCTCTCAACGAAAATTGGTTCGAGGGTACATCTCTTTACTCCTCTGATATTGGTCGTTGTAATCCTTCAACGTCTTCAGAGAGGTGACGGGTCCTGACAACCATATATTTTATAGACTATGACATCTTTAAACTAGACTGTGGGGTCCTTAAACCCATGGACTATGATGTACTTAACCTCGGACTGTGGGGTCCTTAAACCCATAGACTATTATGTCCCTAACATTGGACTGAGATGTCCCTAAACTAACACTGGACCACCATGTCCTTAAACTGGTAATTGACCGCAATGTCCCTAAACTAAACAATAAAGCCCAAATGCTCTCTTGTTGGATCTAAATGATCCGGTTAAGTTGATCTTAGTCTAAAATTAGACTAACGTATCCTTAACAAACGTTTAAGTTGATCTTAGTCTCAAATGAGACTAACGTATCCTTAAACCCAACCCCCAAACCCAAATCTAAGAAAATACGGATTTGGACTAATCCACGCCCAACGGGCGACAACATAAATTAGTCTCCGTATACAATCCACGGGCAACCAAAAACAAAACAAACACCCACGACATGAAATGACTATCTGGAGAAGGAGAAAGTGGTTACCGCGATACGGTAGCGTAATTAACTGCAGGGGCTTGCGCCTGCAGGGAAGAACGTCCCCAAAATCAAAAACCCCTCAACAAGGGGGAATCTGACGAAGTCTGCTACATCGGTCGCATCCATTTAAACCTTCGATACATGGTGTCATAAATCAGCTTGGCGTCTTCGGAGAGGTGGACGGATAACACCAATTAGCATCTGCCCTCAAATTTTAGGCCTTGATGTCTGTAACAACCCTAATTTTTCTATACACTTTTCTATACAATTTTTTTTTAAAAAATCCATAAAGGAGTATTTTAACCTGAGCACAATATATATATATATATAAGTAATTATTTTGTTTTTAAATAACTCCATTTTTAGTGTACATAAAATTGTTTAAAAATTAAAGTGTACTTGAGGTATTTAGTGTTGCTGTTACCACTTTAAGTAGTTATTTTCCCACAATAATTACAAGAAGGAGCTTGTAGCTCATTGGTAACACCTTGCACTGCTGAACCAAGCCACCATAGTTCAAATCCCCTGCCCCACATTATGTTTGTATTTATTTTGTTTTAATTTCTTTTGGAAGTCAACGGTCAAAAGGCCATAACTCCCAAAATATGTACTGGACAACAAAAAGTAAATATACCAAATTGTACCCCCGAAGTTTCCCCGGCCTCTGGTGGTGTGACTCGGCCCGACTCGGCGCCGCCGGCCGGCGGCTCGGCCGACTCGGTCCTGCGCCGCCGGCCGGACATGGCCGGACGGCCGAGTCACCAACAGAGAAAAGATGCTCCTTGACTTGGTCAACCCTCCTGCACACTTATTATACCTGGATCGGTTTTAAATTGCCCAATAACTCCCTTTTACTCCTATGTTTAATGAATTTTTAATGATTTTGTGTATTTTTATATTTTTTTATTAAAAACCCTAACCCTAGCCTAACCCTATATAAACCCCCATACCCTCTACCTTCTCACCCTACATTCCTAAGTCCACTCTCTAAAAATTTCAAGAGAACTTGGTACGTGAGAAAACGAGCGAAAGGCGAAGCGCTGACGAAATCGACGGCGAAATTCCGACGATCGTGCTAGGACCTCTCAACGACGATTCGACGCACCGGCAAACCCTCTACCTCTCTCTTACTCTCTAACGTTGTCCAAACCCGTAAGTCCTTCCTTTCTACCTTTCTATTCTTTCATAAAAATACGACTTTTCAAACCCGACATAAATCGGAACAAACTGATTTCCGATTCGGTTTTCTATCAAAACTCACTTATCAATAATTCCATAATGCTTAAACATATTCATGTTGACTACTAATCACATAACAACTAATTTGGATAAAGTTTCTCACATGAAATGATAACTTTTGCAATATACCGTATTTTTGCACTTAAATACCACCATGTTTAGTTTATCACTTTTAACCCTTTAACATTGCTATACCTTAAAATAGATCACGAGATAATGACCTACCTTCACACACACTCATATGCAATCATAACACGCTACCATGAAAATTTAGAATACGACAAAACAAGATTTTACATTAAAATACCATTTTCTTAATAAAATCTTTTCTAAAAGTTTTAGGTTAATACATTCTTAAACCAATATCTTTAATAGAAAAAATACGATATGTCGTAGACATCGATCGTTTATCTAAACCTGACTTTGTGGTGTCTAGACAAGTGTGACTAAGGCGAGTGGTTACTTAATTAGGACCACTACTTGTAGTGGAGAGCCTCCCACTCACCTGGCACTTACCTGGCCGCAATTAGCGGTGAAGAGGCGATTTGAGGCTTCTATGATTTATCGTTTAGACCATTTAGAAATAGGTTAGTTGGCTTAGGAAACCCTAGAATCTAAAATACGGAAATTTACACCCTTTTACAAATAAATACCTTATCTTTATAAAATCGTTTTCTAAATGATTAGTATTTATTAAATTTTTGCAAAGCGCCACTACAACCCACCTTTGGGGAACTCGTTAGGGTTAGTATGGTTTATCGTGCACCCTCGGGCTTAGTAGTGCAAGATTCAGACCTCCGCAAGGAGCATTCGGTCTCGAAAGGTTTAAAATACGACATTTAAGAAAAATGAGATTTTTGGAAAATAAAATATTTATTAAAAATTATTCTTGTATAAACATATGTATATTTATCATTTAGACACCTATTTTATTATAAGGTAAAGTTTCCACATTTTCCTAAAAATTACAAGATTAAAAGTTACATTAAAATACCATGAATTTCAAATAAATCAATATTACAAATTAATACCTTTATTTATGTAATTAGGATATTTTCACTATAAATAAGACAAAATAAAATCACACTCATTATAACTATAAAGACGAATAATAAATACTTGAGGTGTATCTTGAAAACTATACAAAAGTATTTTTACATAAACCCCCCTCAAGTTTTATAAATTACAATAATGACCCTAACAAATATAGAACTTCGACTTACATTTCTTTTGGTCTGACTCGGGTTTGAGTCTGATTATTTCTGACTTGAATATGATTCAAGTCAATCTATACTCTTTAATATTCCAACTCAATATGAACACATGAATCTCAGAATCCAGTTAACATTCTATACAACTTGACTGAATCAAACCATGGATATACATCCATTATTCCGTTATTCCATTTACCTGATTATGCAGTTACAATCTGTTTACTGATATCATGGTTTTGGTCGGTCATCCAACTTACACAATACAATACTATAATACAATCAAAACACTACGGGGTTTAAGGGGTAGATTGGTACGGAAGATGTTAAAGGTGGCACGAGGTGGTCACTTAAGACGTAATTACATCCATGCCGTTGTTCCGTGGTATTATCGACGGAGCCTTGTACTACAGGTTACCAAGGTCCCCGGTGTAAGTGGGACTCCCCTCGTATACACTCGCATCTTCTGTACCAGGCTACAAACAACAGCGTTAATACAATATTACAATATTATAATACAACATTAAAAGCTCTCTCTCTCTCTCTTATTTTCTGTCTATTTCTCCCTTATCTTTGGGACTTACCGAGCGACCTGTTCGCTGACGACATTCTATTTCTTTCTTCTTTGAATGTCGTCAGGTGCTTTGGACACAGCAGAGATCGAGCCCACCGGTGAAGACTTGGAGCAGTTTCACGAAGACCCCGAGCTCTAGACATCGTACCTTGTTCTATTCAGTACTTTCATTTCCTGTTATGCCATTGTTTAGGCATCGCTTTTCATTCCAGTTGTATTTACTTTTCATGCATTGTACAAAAGAATGTTATTAATAAAGTTGCTGTTATTTCTATATCTCTTGTCTCTTGTGATTTACTTTTATATTGCTTAGATACGCTTAGCGTATGTACTTCTAAGTATATACATAGCGGACCTCGTCGCGTCCACTTCGCCGTACACCAGTAAGCGGGGCGCGACAATGTCCCAACGTCCCGGTCGCATCTTTCGGTGGGGAACAGGGTTGTAGCGGCGCTTTGCAAAGATTTATAAAAATACGTAATCTTGTAGAAAACGGTTTTAATAGTAAATGGTATTTATATGCAAAGTTTCATTTTCCAGTATTCCATGTTCCCGAAAGGTATTGTGCTATGTTGCATATGAGTGTTGTGAGGAGGTAGGTCATTACCTCGTGATCTAATTAAAGGTATAGCAAGATTAATGATGTTTTAAAGTAGAAACTAAATTACATGGTATTTTACTGAAGAAGTGCGATAAAACTTGAAATATACATTCTTTTGAAATGGAATTTGTTAATGATTAATAGTCAATATGTAAGAGTTTTGTATGGTTGTGTTAAGGAAAATTGAATTTTATAAAGAAAAACGAATCGGAAGTCGGATTTAACTCCGCTTCCGTCGGGTTTTAGTTTTACAAAGTTTTAGAATAGAATAGGGAATAAGGAGGTGGGACTTACTGGCTTAGAGGTTAGAGAAGAGGGAGAGGAAGACGTAGGATTTGCCGGTGCGTCATTTCGTCGCCGGAAGCTCCTTGAGTCGTCGTCGGAAGATCGCCGGAGTTTCGCCTTTCGCTAACTCCACTTGTACACAAAAATTCTATAGAGTTTTCTTGAGAGTTTGGACAGAAATGTGAGTGAGGGGTGTGTGTTTAGGGGTAGTATTTATAGGGTAAAACTAGGGTTAGGGTAGGTGAAAGATTGAATTGAAAATGTATTAAAAATTGTATTAAAAATATGGTTTAATGGGGTTTTAAAGAGCTCTGTTAAATTGCAGGAAATTTAAAGTGTACAGGGGTAATGGGAGGCCAAAAGACACACTTTTCCTGTTGACAACTCGGCGATCCGGCTCAACTCGGCCGGCGGCGGCGGGCCGGGTCGACTAAGTCGCCGTCCCGAGTCGGCCGATTCGGGCCGGGGCTCGCTCCCACGTGTCCTATATTGTATGGTGTAGCCCCTAGGTCAGTTTGTTTTATATGTGTAGTGGGGTTTTTACGAGTTATGTACGTGTAGGCTTTTGGACTTCTAAAAAGTCAAAAGAAAACAATATTAAAAATAATGTGGGGGATGGGATTTGAACTGTGGTGTTTTGGTTCAGCAGTGCAAGGTATTACCAATGAGCTACAAGCTCCTTCTTGCTATTAAAAAGAAAAACAAACTTATAACTCATGCTCAGGAAAAAATACCCCTTTATGTATTTTTTTGAAAAATTGTACAGAAAGTTGTATAGGAAGTTTAGGGTTGTTACACAAAAACTATGATAAAAATTACAACAAAGGGGGCCGGGGATGGAAGAAGCATCGTTGATGATACTCCGACGAAATCTCCATCAGCCGAGCTTAGCTTCCTCGGCCGCTTCTGAAGCGCCACCCGCCGGACAAAAATCAACGATCAGCCTCTTCTGGAAACACTTCAGAACAAGGCCCGCTGATTGATCCCGCCTGCTCTTCGAGATCAGGCCGAGGTGGTAAAGCGAGTGCAACTTCTTGATCGCCTCATCTCTTAACTGTGAAGATAAGGCATTGTGCAGACCCGGGGACCTCCTCCAGATCGCATAAATAAGTACTTAGAGGAGTGGAAATCGCCGGGGAAGAAGACGTCCAAAGTGGGCTTCCACGCGGTCTATAACCGCCTCGTACGTCTGTTCGGACCGGTCAAGGTTGTAGAGGTACACATCATCCTGGGAAATCACCTCACTGATTAGCACACACGGACGTCCGGCCATTTTCAGAAATGCAAGGCTAAAAGAAACCAACATGCCTTCGCTATTTATAGCCCCAACAGAATCCCTAAATGCCGAATTTTGTGCGCGCGGCAACGCGAATCATGGGATCTTTTCAAAATTCCTAATACAGAGCCGCCACGTGGCGACCATGCCTTCAATTGGTCAATGGAAGTTGGAACGACGCGCACTATGGAGCGTCATGCCTTGCCCGTGCGTTTCTGCCACGTGTTGTCTGCGACGACCACTCTCCCAGATTTTACGGGTGAAGGGAGACAGACCGACGCTCCATAAAGGAGAAAAGATGCCACCGAGCAGCTTCTCTTCTCGGTCAATCCCTGGTGGGTAGAATCCTACCCAGCTTCACCAAAGATCTAAAACCCTCCTCACGAGGACACCGAGCAGCTTCCCTGCTCAGTCAATCCCTGGCGGGTAGATTCCTACCTAGCTTCGCCAAGGATCTAAAGCCCTCCTTACGAGGCCACCGAGTAGCTTCCCTGTTCGGTCAATCCTTAGCGGGTTACTTCCTACCACCTGTGCTAAGGATCAAAGCCCTCACCAAGAGGCCAACGAGTAGCTGTCATGCTCGGTCAATCCCTGGCGGGTAGATTCCTACCTAGCTTCGCCAAAGATCTAAAGCCCTCCTCACGAGGCCACCGAGCAGATTCTCTGCTTGGTCAATCCCTGGCGGGTAGATTCCTACCCACCTACGCCAAAGATCTAAAGCCCTCCTCACGAGGCAGCCGAGCAGCTTCCCTGTTCGGTCAAACCTTAGCGGGTAACTTCCTACCACCTGCGCTAAGGATCGAAGCCCTCACCAAGAGGCCACCGAGCAGCTTCCCTGCTCGGTCAATCCCTGGCGGGTCGATTCCTACCCAGCTTCGCCAAAGATCTAAAGCCCTTCTCACGAGGCCACCGAGCAGCTTCCCTTCTTGGTCAATCCCTGGCGGGTAGATTCCTACCCACCTACGCCAAGGATCTAAAGACCTCCTCACGAGGCCACCGAGCAGCTTCCCTGCTTGGTCAATCCTTAGCGGGTAACTTCCAAACCACCTGCACTAAGGATCGAAGCCCTCACCAAGAGGCCACCGAGCAGCTTCCCTGCTCGATCAATCCTTAGCGGATAACTTCCTACTCACCTGCGCTAAGGATCGAAGTCCTCACCAAGAGGCCATTGAGCAGCTTCCCTGCTCGGTCAATCTCTGGCGGGTAGATTCCTAACCATCTTCGCTAAGGATCTAAAGCCCTCCTCACGAGGACACCGAGAAGCTTCCCTGCTCAGTCAATCCCTGGCGGGTAACTTCTTACCCACCTGCACTAAGGATTGAAGCCCTCACCAAGAGGCCACCGAGCAGCTTCCCTGCCCGGTCAATCCCTGGCAGGTAGTCCCCTACCCACTAACGCTAAGGCTCTAAAGCCCTCACCAAGAAGCCACCGAGTAGCTTCCCTACTCGGTCAATCCCTGGCGGGTAGATTCCTGCCCAGCTTCGCCAAAGATCTAAAGACCTCTTCACGAGGCCACCGAGCAGCTTCCCTGCTCGGTCAATCCTTGTTTCCCTAATAAAAGAGCAAAGCTCTATTCAAAACTCAAGAGACATCGCCTCACGTGATTGCTACGAGGGCGCCAGCGCCAGAGTTTAAAAACTCTTAAAAGAGCAAAGCTTTGTTCAAAATTCAAGAGGCAGCGCCTCACGTGTTTGCCACTAGGGCGCCAGCGCCAGAGTTTAAAACTCTTAAAAGGGAAAAGCTCTGTTCAAAAATCAAGAGGCTGTGCCTCACGTGTTTGCCACGAGGGCGCCAGCGCCAGAGTTAAAAACTCTTAAAAGGGAAAAGCTTTGTTCAAAACTCAAGAGGCCGCGCCTCATGTGTTTGCCATGAGGGCGCCAGTGCCAGATTTAAAAACTCTTATTGGCTCCGCACGTGCACAGTATGTGAGCGCCGGCGCCTGGTAGAATTAAATTCTACTCTTTGTTAAACAGAGCCGTTAGATCGAAGATTCAACGGAGATGATAAATCATCAAAATGCAGAATTAAATTCTGCTGAAGAAATATTCCTCAAATCTTTCTAAACAAGAAAGATTACTCTCTGTAAAATAGAGCACCGTTGGATTAAAAGTCCAAAGGTGATTAAAGAATCACCGATCGACAGAGTAAATTCTGTGTGAGAAAATATTTCCCTAATTTTGTTAAAAATAAGAAAAATATCTTCTGTAAAACAGAAGTCCTTGGATTAAAAATCCAACGGTGGGTAAAATTCCCAAATCAATTAAGATCTCTCAATGAGAGATTTCTTCAACTAATCAACAGATTTGCCTCTACTATATAAAGGACCCAAGACTTCAAGTCTAAGAAGGAGGAACCCCCCCCCCCCATAAACTTCAAAAAAAAAAAGCTTTGAAAGAGCAGAGAATTAAATTCTCGAGGAAGAAGAATTCTCTTCCTGAAAATTTTAGGTAAACAAAAAGTAGATAAAGATCCCGTGAATCATTCAAAAAAAAAGAGAGAGAAAAGGAGTGGTTAGCACTCAGTAGCTGGCGCTCAGCGCCTCACGTGCCCCTCACGTGCCCCTCACATGGGCGCTATAAAATAAGGAGTGCTTAACACTCAGTGGATGGCGCTCGGCGCCCAGCGCTTCACGTGAGCCTCACGTGGGTGCCACAGAATATAAGAGTGCTCGACACTCATCATTCAGCACCTGGCGCCTAGAGCCTCGTGTTCTTTGCACATGGGTGCTATAAAGAGTGCTCAGCACTCCGCATGTAGAGACAAAAGAAAAGAGAGAGTAAAGTGTGAGCGTCAGAATTCATATAAGTGCTCAGCACTTTTTTCAAGAAAAGGGGGACTGAGCCCACACCAGTGCTTAGCACTTCTTTTAAATCAAAGGAAAATTGAGTGGGCCAGGCCCAAGTTGGCTAGATCCCTAATTCAGATCAACTGAGCTCATGGACTCATCGTGTCCTAAACATGACTCATGACACCCAAAAAAGCAACCGAGCCCCCCAACCGCTCGTATACCTTTAAGTCGATCTTGATCTCAAAATAAATCAATGATCCTTAAATCAAACCAAACCCAAATTTAAGAATATACGGATTTGGACTAATTCACGCCCTACGGGTGACGACGCAAATTAGTCTCCGTATACAATCCACGGGCAACTAAAAATAAAACAAACGCACACGATGATCGCATGCTTTCGGCGTGTCGCGTATTCAAAATTCTAAAGTTAACCGCGATCAAGGACGGTGTCACTTTGCAGCTAGCCGGTTGAGCACGGGTAGTCCGCAGGGAGATGGTAGTATGTCCGTTCGAGTCTTAGACGAGTCAATGAAGAATGTATATGTGTATGTTCAGTTCTATCCTAAGTGTTCGTATTTTATGTTCAAGTAAGCTTGTTAAGGTTAAGGTTGGTTAGTAGAGTTAGGATTAGTCTTGTGCTTATCATTTCCATTCTTAAGAAGATATTGGGATAATCGAAAGTAGCGGGGATTAGGAGGACATAGGAATGGGATTTGCGAGTTTAAGCGAGCTTTCCAACGCTAAATCCATTCCTAGTGCCCCTTGTCCGTCCGCTAAATACGCTTATCCCAACCCTCGGCCAAACACCCGCAACCATGTATCCAATTAAGTCTCAACTACATTTCACGTTGTAGTGCGTTTAAAGGACTTCTTGACTTAAGTCGTGGCTATATGTCACGTATAGCGTGCCTATGTGAGGGGATTGCGTTTGTTTGGTCTGGGTTCGTTTCAAGGTGTTTGGTGAAGAGAAGCACAAGGGATTTTTCCGTCCCTCATACCACCTTCCTTAGCCTTAACAAGTATGGAATTATTCACACATTATAAAAGAAAATAAAACAAAACAAGAAGGAAGAAAAGAAGGATGATGCAAGATAACTACTTGGGTCCTCACCTAAGCAAAGAACTCCGTCGAGTATCATCGCTTGAAAATAATACGGAAAAGAGAAGAGAAGGAAAATAAAACAAGCAAAGAAATAACATCAACTAGTTAACAACAAATAATAAAAGTTAAAATAGAATTAAAATTACAATGCAAGAATTAAAAGATATAAAATAACAAACTCTCATCTTCATTTCATCATCCACTCAATACTCTCACTATATTTTAATGGAGGAATACATGAAGAAGAAGAAGAAGCAAAACTAACACTACAGTAAATCTTAACAAAAAGATGCATCTTTGGCTTGGCACAAAACTGAGCTATTTATAGGCTGGGTGCTGAAACCCAAGGGCAAGATTCTCTGCCCAAATGAAGTTACCAAACTAACCCCAAAATCCGAGTTGACACTGAGTCTACTCGGCCGCGGATCCGCGGCCGAGTCGCCACTTTGGCCGCGGTTCTGCGGCGCTTTAAGGGAGTTGGGTTGTCGTTTTTTCTGGGGTTTCTTGTGTTGCTATGTTCAGTTGTTCTACATATTCCAAATTGCAAATTGCTTCCACAATATCTTCAGATCTGCAACAGTCCAAAATGGCTTCAAAAACAATTCTTTTGACCTCATCTCCCCGAGCTCCACACACCCATTGAGTTTTGTGCTGCCTCTCTCGCGCTCCATGCTTGTCCGAGACACGAATGACCACTGTCATTTGTCTTGTCTCTGGAACTGGTACGCGGCACCGGATGGATACGGATGACCGGAACCCGGCTTTTATTTGTTGGCAACAGATGTTCTGGATTTTGGTGTAACAGTGGAGATTTTGTATCATTTGCATTATTTTGGACTAGGAACCTGTAGCCTGTAAATATGTAGCAAACATGGATTAAAAGCACCTGCCTGTAAACAAACGAGTATAAGAATGGGCAGTATTAAATGCAATATTCTGGTATGAACACACGACACGAAGTGAACTGGCGGAGTAGGAGAAAGTGGTTATCGCGATGCGGTAACGTAATTAACTACAGGGGCTTGCCCCTGTAGGGAAGAGTGTCCCCACAATCAAAAACCTTATGCAAATGAGGGGGAATTTGACGAAATCTTCTACAAAGGCCGCATCCGTCTAAATCTCTGATACACGGTGCCATAAATTAACTTGGCATCTTCAGAGAGGTGGATGGATAAAGCCAAATAGCATCTGCCCCCAAATTCAGGCAGGACGACCTACGCGGTCCGTCTCCATTTTCGGCGGTGAACAGATTCCGGCACGCCTGGTGGGACCTTTTCCTCTTTCCACTCCACACTTCGTGTGTCGTGTTCGCGAACAAATCACGATTTTGCTATGGTTGCCCCTGGATTCGAGGTACTAAGATTTGGTGTCTTGCTCCTATGCAGAAAGAAGAAGTGAACATCAATGGCTTCCAACTGCACCTGCAATAGCAACACTCGCTCCACCCCAAATAGAGGAGTGACTTATGGGCCCCAAGTGGCCTCCATCTTTGCAATGCAGGTGGAGCAGGTGACTCAAGCCACTACTGGACTTTTCTTTGGGACTATGATCCCGCCAGCAAGCTTCAGCGCCCCAGTGCCATCACAAGAAGCTCCCAAGAAGTCGGTCTTCGATCGACTTGCAATCTCCACAGCCCCTCTCAACGGGTCATCCAATTCTAACGCCTCAGTCTTCAACATGCTGAGCCGCAGCTCAAGTGGGCCCGCAAAGAGGCTCGCGATACCTGAGGGGGTTATCCCGAAACGGATAGCCATTCCAGCTCCAGCAAGAGAAGTCCTCAACAGGGCTTCTCCTGCTAAAGGAGCGGTCTTCGCAAGATTGGCCGTTCCAACTCCTGCTCCCGGCGAAGTCATCAAGACTGCTTCCCCTACCAAAAGGTCGGCCTTCGAAAGATTGGTCATTCCATCTCAATAAATGTCAGTCTTCAACAGGCTGACATCAGCAGTAGCCCTTCATCAGAATATGAGGCATAACGAAGCCACTCCCACAACAGAGGCAATCCCATCTGCAAGGCATGCTCGACGTCGCCACTGGCGCCGAGTGAGGAAAGCTGGGGGCAACTCCCCCTTTGGACTTACTTCACCAGCTCCAATGGTGGAAGTTGAAGCTGCTGTTTCAACTAGGAACAGCTTTGAACCGCTAGGGAGGGTGCGAAAGAACTCTCCGACCGCGGTGCTGAAGAAATCACCCCCACATGTTGAAAACATGGTACAGGAGAAGCCGGAGTATCCCCCTCAGCGGCTGTCCTTCCGAATCCACAGAGTCTGGCGGAAAGTCCAGGATTCTGTGATCAACAAGAACTACTCTCGTCGATCGGAGAAAATGAAGGTTTGACGAGAAGACAATCATCCGTCTAGCATGCAGTGAGGGACTTCTCAAGCGCCTGTTACAATAGCTCCTTCGATTTTGACTTCTCACAAAAAGAGAAGGCCGGAGAATCTCCTACCGCCGACGGCAAATTGCAAGGGTGATGGATCCAAACACCCCAAGTCTGGGGGCATGATCATGCACATAGTGTACATGGCTTCCGGGAAAGAGGAAAGCCGTGCTTCTGTAGGTCATCGACCACTCGCTCGGTCATTGACAAATGCTCAGGAGCAGCAATAAAAGCTCTAAGAAATGCTGATGAAAATGTCAGCACTCACCGGGCAGAAAGAAAGCCTAGAATCAACGTCTGAGCAGTGCCATGAACAAGAGACCGATACCGAGTTCTTGCGAAGTGTGCTGAAAAGGAAGGATAAGGAGGCCGCGGAATAAGCCACTAATATAAAGAAGATGGCGCTTCTGTTCCAAAACATGGTTGGGATGATGATCCAGCCGGAACCTCCAGCCAAAAACCCTCCGATAATCATCGAAGACGACATAGGGGAAACGTCAAACCCTCCTCCGGCTGTCTCAACAGCCCAGGAAGAGACAATCTCCAAGGCTACCCTTGATGACTACATAACTCAACAAATACGAGCTCATCAAGCGAGTGAAGCGGCTGGCCAAGTCGTCAGAATTGGGCGACCTTATCCAGGCTGGTACGATCAAATCAAGTACCCGCCAGGATATACGATCCCTAAATTACATGTATATAAGGGGACGGGAAATCCACACCAGCACGTTGCTCAATTCAGAGCTCTGTGCGGTAATACTGGAGGCGACGATAAATTGATGTTTCGCCAGTTTGTTGGCAGCTTGTCGGAAACGGCATTTGAATGGTACTCCGAGCTCCCAAATGACTCTGTCAAAACATTCACGGAGATGGAATTACTATTCACACAGCGGTTCGCAAGTGCAAGAAAATGCATCCCGATCATGGCATTAATCAATGCCAGGGTGAAGCCAGGAGAGACCTGGGTTCAATATGCAATTCGGTGGCGGAACCTGTGGTCAAAATGCGAACAATGCATAGAAGAAGCTCCTGCCGTAGGCATGTTCGTTGGGACCCTTGACTCTCAAGTGACTATATCCCAATTTATGATGTTCTTTAAGCCGACCACCTCCAGGCCTTGATCAACAAGCTAGCCAAAATGGACCAGATGGGCCATAGGCCGTCTTCTTCAAGAACGGATCCCCGGAATGAAAAGGGTAAAGGGAAAGCGACCTTCTTTGCCAACACTCAACAGGAACCAATTGACCCAAAACCGATTGCTCGCCAAAGCGACACACGCCCATGCTGATCCCTCGAAGAGAAGCTAGTACGTCCTTACTCATTTCCCTGGGATAAAACGAGGAGACTGTTTGAACTGGCAGTGCGCAACAGACTTATCACTTTGTCGGATCCGAGACGTCCACTGCAGCCTGGTGATGTCAACAGTCCCAACTACTGCTCCTACCACAGAGTATTGGGCTACCCAATTGAGGATTGCTACGTCTTCAAAAATTGGGTCGAGGACCGGTACTAACAAGGCAAGTTTGCGCTGTCCGAAAACTGGAGGGTGAACCCGCCACAGAAGCACGCTCCTAAAAAGGTAGACACGCCAGGGGAATCATGCTCGCTTGTAGAAGAAGCTCTGTGGGAAGTTATCCTTTCAGCTAAAACTAAAAGAATGCTGAAGGATTTTCAAGCATGTCCGGCGATCAAGTGGAAAAGCCTGCTGGAGCCCGAGATCATTGAGGGGATGCTTAAACCGCGCCCAACACCGAAAGCTGGTAACGATGGGCAAAACACCCAGGTCAGGCCTTCAAAGTTTTTGAAGAAAAAGAAGAAGACCAAGAAGCCCGTACAACCTGATAACAAGCGCACGGACCTGCAAAAATACATCGACGCACTGGAGGAGTACAACCAGAAGGTGTGGACCCCAGTCACTCTCGAAGTGTTTCTCGACCATATTCTTAAGAACAGAGACAGTGACAATGATGAGGGGAACGACTCCTCAGAAGAACCCAAGGATTATGTAGCGAGTTGCCACATGGTCTCTCACTTGTCGTTAAAAGACGAAGAAGCCCCCCTGGAGTCAGAAAACGACACAGGAAAGCTGGGGGGAAAGACCGATGCAAAAATCCCTGGAGCCGTCAGACGAATTGATTGACAGGTTGCTAAGAGAAGCCCTTCAAAAGAGCAAAGCTAACCGAGAGTGTGAAACGGCCATATACGAAAAGGCCAAGCGTCGGCGTCAAGAAGAAGAAACTGCGGAGAGGAAGAGTCACAAAGTACTCTAACCAGATCGAAGCACACCCGTGACAGACAAAAACAGGTTTAAGAAGGGGAAACGGTTCTCCAAAGCCCTGTCAATGGGTGTCACGCCCCGCTTCCCAGTGTATGGGCAGAGGGCGCGATGAGGCCGCTACGTATTTACTCTGAAGCAAATACGCTAAGTGTATCTAAGCAATATAAATAAAATGCACAAGAGACAAAAGATATAATTGAACATCAACTTTATTTATTCACATTTATTTTACAATACATGGAAAAGTAAAGACATGGGATAAAGCGATGCCTAAACAGTGGAATAACAGAGATGAAAAATACTGAAAGTAAATGTGTACAATGAAACTAAAGCTATGGGTGTAAGCTAGCTGGTACAGATCCTCGCTGGTGGGCTTGATCTCCGGAAGGTCCGAAACACCTAACAATATTCCAAAGAAGAAAGAGAAGGAATGTCGTCAGCGAACAATCGCTCGGTAAGTCCCAAAGATAAGGGAGAAATAGAATAGATAGAGAGAGAATGTAGCTTTTAAAGTTATATTATATTTGTTAACGCTGTTGTTTGTAGTTTGGTACAGAAGGATGCCAGTGTATACGAGAGGAGTCTCTATATGCCAGAGACTAAAGGCTAATGGAGTATAAGGAACCGTTTATACCATGGTACAACAACAAATGAATACGGGTTTGGTGTCTTAAATCTTGTAGTCTCGTGCCACTTCTAACACCTTCCGTACCAATCTACCCCTTAAACCCCGCGATATCTTGTTTGTATTGTATTGTCTTGTAATTTGAATTGTATAGATGGATGACTTGCCGAAATCATGATATCAGTAAATGGATGTAACTGGAGAATCATGTAGATGGAAGTATATCCATGGTTCGGTTCAGTCAATATAGATTTAATAGATTGGATATATGGATTCATGGATTCATTTTGAATTGTAGTTTGTACTTGAATCATATTCAAGTCAGATTATTTATAATGAGACTCAGTCTGAGTCAGAACAATTAGAAAAGAAATTGAAGTCATGAATTAGGTTTTGTTATTATCGGTAACCGCTGCACATGGGCGGCAGGATTTGTGTCCTTTTCAAAGACGATTACCGTGTTGATAACCTCGTTTGTTAAGTTGTCTATCTTAAATAGGCAAGCACCCATATCTCCGACTCCCTGAGGCTCAAGAGACTGGTCCCGCTTAAATCTATATTTACTAGGGTCCTTAGGGTAATTTATAGAACTTGAGGGGGTTTTATGTAAAAATAATTTTTTGTATACTTTTCAAAATATACCCCAAGTATTTAATTATCGTCTTTAGAGTTTTCATAGATGTATATTTTATATATGTGACATTTCTAGCGACTAAAACCTAATTTCATAATATATGGTATTTATCTGTAATATTGAACTTGTATGAAATTGCATGGTATTTTCATGTAAAGTGATTCTTTTGATTTAGAAAAGTTGGAATATTTATATTATATCAAAAATAGATATTTTGATGATATATATATATTTATAAAAAATAATTTAATTTATTATTTTTCTAGAAATCTCATTTTCGTAAGATGTTTGTATTTTTAAATCTTTCGAGACCGAATGCTCCTTGCGGAGGTCTGCATCTCGCACTACTAAGCCCGATGATGTGCGATAATCCGCACCATCCCGAACGGGTTCCCTAAAATAGGTTGTAGCGGCGCTTTGCAAAGATTTATTTAAAATATATAATCTTATAGAATAAGGTTTTAATAGTAAAAGGTATTTATGTGTAAATTCGTATTCCTGTATTCTATATTCCCGAAAGATATCGTGCTATGTTGCATATGAGTGTTGTAAGGAGGTAGGTCATTACCTCGTAATCTATTTAAAGGTATAGCAAGAAATATGATATTTAATGTCAAAACTAAACTACATGGTATTTTACTGAAAAAGTACGATAAAAATTACAATATGAAATATTTTGCTATGAAACTTGTTCATGATGTTTTGTTAATGTTTAATAGTCAATATGTGAGGGCTTGGTATGTTTGTAGTTAAGAAAATTGGGACTTTTTAAAGAAAACCGAATCGGATGTCGGATTAACTCCGCTTTCGTCGGGTTTTAAAAATACGAGTTTTAAGAATAGAGAATAGAAGAAGGAGGAGGAACTTACTGGCTTTTGGTTTAGAGGAGAGGAAGAGGGAGTGGAAGTAGGTTCCGGTGCGTTATTTCGTCGCCGGGAACTCCTACAGCCGTCGTCGGAAGTTCACCGGAGTTTCGCCCTTCGCTAACTCCACTTGCATATAAAGGTTCTAGAGGATTTTCTTGAGAGTTTGGACATAATTTTGGAAGTGAGGAGTGTGTGAATTGGAGTGGTATTTATTGGAAAAGATTAGGGTTAGGATAGGTGAAAGGGTGTGAAAGAAAATGCATTAAATTTTTGCATTAAAAAGAGTTTTAATTTGATTTTTAATCCTCTGTAATAATGCAGTGGTTTTAAACATAACAGGGGTTATGGGGAGGCCAAAAGGCACCACTTTCATGAAGGGAACTTGGCGATCCACGCTGAGTCGGCCGGCCCGATTCGGCCGAGTCGAGCCGGGGCTCGTCGCCACGTGGCCACCCTCGGTTAATCTCCTCCTGGGCCAGTTTGTTTTATATGTGACTTTTGCTTTTACATGTTTAGCACGTGTAGACTCTTGGGATTCTAAAAAGATTAAAAGAAAACAATATTTAAAAATAATGTGGCTGATGGGATTTGAACTCTGGTGCTTTGGTTCGGCAGTGCAAGGTCTTACCAATGAGCTACAAGCTCCTTCTTGCTATTAAAAAGCAAATCAAATACTTATAGTACTCACAGGAAATGCAAATACCCCAAGTATGCATTAACTTTTACACAAATTTTTGTACACTAAAATTGGAGTTGTTACAATGGGAATGAAGCTGCCAACTTTCAAAGGAAATACTCCCTGGAGTACGTGCCTCGATGAAGCAAATGTACATCCGAACTACTGCTTATACCATCGGAGGGTCACGCACCCCACCGAAGAGTGCAGTGCCTTCAAGAAGTGGTGGCAGGGATACGTTGCCCACCGACAACACTTCAAGAGGATGAAGCGTGAAGCTCGTCGACAGCGAAAAAGTGCGACAGATGAGCGCGGAAAAACGACTGGCAACTGTTATATGATTGATACTAGTTCGACAAAAGGGAAAACTAAAATTCTCACATTCGGGAGTGATTCTGAGGAAGAAGTAACTCTCGGCCCTCTCTTCAGAGAATCCATCTCTGGAAAAGAAGAAGAGGCAAAGAAATGCGAGAACATTCAGCTACGTAACCGCACGCTGCCTGAGAAGAACCTCGGGCCAACAAACAAAGGTTCGAGCAAAAGAGACAAGGGGAAGGAAAAAGTCCCTGAGGAAATTGCCCTCGATGATGGAGTCGTCAAAGAGTTCGCGTCCAAGGACCCGCCTAAGAAAAACAAGGTGGATTATAATGTCCTGGCACATCTGAGGAAGATACCCTCGCAACTGAGCATATTGGATGCTCTTCTCCTGTCCAAAGAGGCACGAGATTCTCTAATCAAGGCACTGCAAGAGCCTGATCAGTTCCAAGCTTTCTTTGAGGAAGAAAAGATGAAGGACGAGCCGGCAGAGGTTCATACAGCTAACATCACATTCGGCGATGAAGATCTCCTCCTCGAAACGTGCGAGCATAACCGTCCTCTATATGTCACCGGGTACTACCACGACATTAAGATAGGGAAGATCCTGGTAGACAATGAGGCCTCTGTCAGCCTTCTCAATGTGAAGGTGCTGCAGGAGATCTGCATGAACGTTCAGCACCTGGCTTGGGACAAAATTACCATCTCCAGGTTCGACTCGCAGTCATCACGGATGCTTGGGTCTGTGATATTGACATTACGCTTTGGGATGCTCATCACAGACATCAAATTTCATGTCATTGACACCAAGACTTGCTATAACGCTCTGCTCGGCCGGCCTTGGTTACACGAGTACAACATCATCCATTTTACACAACATCAGTGTATGAAGTACTTCAAAGACGGCCTCGAGTACACAGTTACAGGGGAGCTAAACCCATTCTCTGTAAATGAAGTCCGCAAATATGAAGACGCCAAGTACTTCTTACCAGACTTCGAAGACACAGAAAGATGTCGTAAACCGGAGAATAAAAAAAAAGTCGTCGCCACTATCCTGATTTTTGGGAGCGATACCGAGGAGGATGAAGAGATAGTCTTCTCGGGGCAACCCCAAGGCAGCAGGCCAGGACCATCTACTCCTATTTTGGTCTTTGGCAGTGACTCTGAGAACGATGGCAACGTAGTGTTTTTCGTCCGTCCGTCAATGCAGACCTTCACTGAAGCTGATCAGAGTTTACAAATTACCATGGTTCCGCAGCGGCATTATAAAGAACTCGATGCGCTTGATACATACAACATACAAGAGTTGCAGACTTTCTACGTCCCTCCTAGGCGAAAAGGTGAAAAGGCGATCATCTTCTATCGATCTACGGAGACTAAAGTGGAGAAAAAGTCTGGCATGGTGCCGAACTTGCGCTCGACAGGCTTCAACTAATCCATCTGTCCAGATATTACACAGAGGGATTGCAAAGGCTATTAAGATGCCAAGGCGTACCCTTTAAACAAACCGCTCGACAAGCCCGGTTCTACAACAAGATTTGGGACGTTCCCAGGACCCAGCGAAAGATGCCCAACGGGAGGATAGAGGCGACTGGGCTTGGATATGTTCGGTCTAAGAAACGGGAGCGGTTCCATGGCTTCCATGTTATAAATGACTCCGGTGGAGAAGGGAATGCTCTTCCAGATAGCGCTGATATTGAAACAGAGCAAAATCTCGCCGTACGAATACCAAGTCTGTCATTCGAAGAAAAGATTGACAAGCTAATAAAGGAAGCGGGTCAAAAGGTTCGGGATGACCACAGCCGCGAAATGGCCATTTACGAGAAAGCGAGGACGCAACGTCTCACTCAGCAGTCCATGGAAAGAGAAGACTACGATGCCCTTCACTCTCAGCCTGATGTGCACTCTCATGACAAGGAAAAAGTCTGACGCAGAGGCAACAACAAGGTCAAGAACGGGAATAACGTTCAAAAATAGAGAAGCGGATCCAAGAAGCCACGCGATCGAGAAAAAGTCAGGTGGAACCCGTCTTTTATGAAGAAGATGGGTCGGGAGTATCCGTTCCCTCAAGACAAGACGAGGAAAATATTCAATCTTGTCATGAAGCATCAAATGATGACGCTCCCGGAGTCTAGGTACCCCGAACAGATAAACGAGGTCCATCACTCGGATTATTGCTCCTACCACCGAATAATAGGACATCCTCTTGAAGACTGCTTCACCTTCAAAGACTGGGTTGAAGACCGATATCAGCAAGGCAAGTTTGCTTTATCCGACAGTTAGAGGGTAACCCCACCACAAAAGCATGATCCAAAAGCAACCTATATGGCGAGAGTAGAACCAGATCAACATCGGTCTTGGAAACGAACTCGTACTTTCCACATCATAACATTCTCAAAGGAGAGAGAGCACGAGAATATGGACGACCTCTCCCAGTGCTTTGCAAATGAGAATGGGGATGAGGTGATCTCAGAATTTCCAACGGCCCCAAAAGAGCTAGAGGATGGGATACATACTACGGAGGATAACCTAAGGAAAATTGACTTAGGGACGAAAAACGATCCGAAGTCGACGTTCGTCAGTGAGCTGCTATTTGAAAAGCAGTTGGCCACTCTAAAGTACGTGCTTATGCAGTATAAAGACTGCTTCGTGTGGAACTATTCCGAAATGCCGGGACTTGATCCAGAAATAGCTATGCATAAACTGGCGATATCACCGAACATCAAGCCAGGCAAACATGTGCCAAGAAGAATGCGGTTCGAACTCGAGATGAGCATCAATGCCGAAGTCAAGAAACTAATCGACTCCGGCTTCGTCCAAGAAGTTCAATATCCTGACTGGATCGCCAGCATTGTCCTAGTGATCAAGAATAATAGAACGGTACGCATCTGCGTGGACTTTCAGGACCTCAACAAGGCTTGTCCGAAGGATAACTTCCTAGTACCTGTTACCGAGCTGATGATCGATAACACGTCCACTCATGAGGTCTTCTCCTTCATGGATGGATCCTCGGGGTATAATCAAATAAAGATGCATCCCGAAGACCAAAAGCATACTGCCTTCTGGACTCCGCTGGGCATATTCTGCTATAAAGTGATGCCTTTCGGTCTAAAGAACGCTGACGCTACCTACCAGAGGGCCATGACGAAGATCTTCGATGATCTCATACACGAGATTATTGAATGTTATATCGACGACCTCGTGGTGAAAAGCAAATCGTACGAGGAGCACTAGGAGCATTTGAGAATAGTGCTGAGGCGTTTTCGGAAATATAATCTGAAGATGAACCCTCTGAAATGCGCGTTTGGAGTCTCCTCAGGCAAATTCCTAGGATTCATCATACGAAACCGAGACATCGAAGTAGACCGATCAAAGATTAGGGCGATTATGGAAATGGCCTCGCTAAGAACTCTCAAACAATTGTTGTCTGTCCAAGGAAAGCTCGCGTATATCCGACGGTTCATAACTAACCTCTCCGGCAAATTCCGCCCCTACAACCATCTAATGAAGAAGGGGACCCCGTTCGTTTGGGATCGTAAAAGCCAAAGTGCACTGGACGAAATCAAGCAATATCTGTAGAATCCACCAGTACTGACCACTCCAGTCAAGGGAAAGCCCCTTATCCTGTATACAACAACCCTTGAAGGTTCTCTAGGCGCGCTATGGGCATAGGAGAATGATCAGAGAAAGGAGAGAGCTCTCTATTACTTGAGTCGAGTTCTCCTGGGGGCAGAAAAAAACTACACCCCCATCGAAAAGCATTGCCTGGCACTGATCTCCGCGATAATGAAGCTTCGACATTATGCCCTAGCACATGAGATCCATCTCATATCAAAGGTGGATCCTCTCAAATATTTGATGTCAAGAGTCATACTAACAGAAAGACTTGCCAAATGGGCCCTCCTCTTAATGGAGTTCTCGATAACGTATCGACCCCTCAAGGCAGTGAAAGGCCAGGCCATCGCCGACTTTCTCGCTGAACATCCGATACCAGTTGATTCTCTCTTAATTTGTGAATTGCCAGACGAACACGCGTTCGACACAATCGAAGGGGAGAAGGAAGGAAATAATGCCCGATGGGAACTATACTTCGACGAAGCATCTTCCTTAAAGAAGCGAAAGCAAAGCACCCCCCATAATCAAAGCTGAGGTGGGCTTTATCTTCGTGACTCCGCAAGGAGGGATAATGCATTTCGCCATTTCCTTAACAGAACCAAGGACAAATAATGAGGCTGAATATGAAGCTTTGATAGCGGGTCTTGAGATTGCTGTCAACATGGGAATAGAAGATCTCCTTATATATGGAGACTCCCAGCTAGTCGTTAGCCAAGTAAATGGCAACTATCAGACGTGTAAACCGGAGTTGGTAAAATATGGCGAAAGAGTGCGGCAACAGCTAACTCAAATTCCCTCCTACATACTGAAAAGCATACCGCGGGCGGAAAATAGCAAGGCGGATGCGTTAGCTAAGCTCGCTAAAGAATTGGCCGACGAAAACCTCGATGACGTAAGGATCATTATGCAAAGCCGCCGGATTCTCGTGCCAGAAGAAATATCTCCGGAGTCGTCGAAGGAAAGGAAGCGATCAAATAAGCAGCCTGCCAAATAGAAGATGAAGAAAAGGCTAAGGATTGGAGAGAAGTCTTCATAGACTACTTCAAATCCTATCAAACACCCGAAGATGTGTCGTCAAGACATTAGCTCAAGAAACGAGCTCTATCCTTCGCCTTCGTCAATGATACTCTATATAAGAGATCGTTCGACAGTTTGTGGCTAAGATGCTTGGGACCGGAGGAAGCAAGGAGGGTCGTCCAAGAAACTCACGACGGACTCTGCGGTGCCTATCAAGCTGGGCCAAAGATGAAGCTGAAGATCAAGAGAATGGGTTACTATTGGTCCACAATGATTCAGGACTGCCTCGAATATGCGAAGCAGTGTCACTCGTGCCAAATTCACGGGGACTTCATCCACCAACATCCAAATCCGCTACACCCAACGGTAGCCAGCTGGCCGTTCGAAATGTGGGGAACCGATGGAATCGGGCCTATCGAGCCGGCATCATCTAAAGGACATCGGTTCATACTGGCAATGACCGATTACTTCTTTAAGTGGGAAGAAGCAGTACCGCTAAAGGAAGTGAAGACGGAGAACATCCTCCATTTCTTCAGGACACACGTCATCTACTGGTTCGGCACTCCGCGACGAATCATCTCGGATAATGGGCCGGCCTACAGGAGCCATAAGATCAGCCGCTTCACACAGCAGCATAATATAGATTGGAGATACTCTTCAGTCTATAATCCCCGAGCTAACGGTCTAACTGAGTCTTTCAATAAGACCTTGATGAAGATCATAAAGAAAACGCTGTCCGGAAATAAAAGGGACTGGCACGAGAGACTGCATGAAGCTCTCTGGGCATATCGAACCACATTCAAAATGGCCACGAATTCAATGCCATTCGCTTTGGTATTCGGCACGGAAGCGGTACTTCCTCTGGAGATAAAGCTACCCTCTCTACGAGTAGCAGTTCGATACGAGCTGATGAAGAAAATGCCCATCTTCGGCTTGAGGATCTCGATGCCCTCGATGAAACTCGTCTCATAGCCGCAAAAACTGGAAGCTTACAAAGCAAGGATGACGCGCTCATATGAAAGACTAACTTGGCCAAAAACGTTCCGCCACGGTGAACTCGTGCTAGTTGTCAAAAGACCTATGATCCCCAACCGCGCAAAGCGGGGGAAATTCGAGCCAAACTATGAAGGTCCGTACATAAGAGACAAGGTCTACCAAGGTGGGGCCTACTTGCTCATGGATATGCATGGTGAAAGACCCTTCCGGTCAATAAACGGCCGGTTCCTTAAGAAATACTATGCTTGACAAGTCACAGCTCAGGTTAATAATAGATGACGACGCTCGTGTCGGCTCGCTGTCTTTCTGAGTCCAAACTCTATAAGTAGTATCCGGCAAAACTTCGCCCCGAAGCTGGCCCTGGACCGAGATGTCCCTAAACCAACAATGGACCGAGATGTCCCTAAACTAACAATGGACCGCAATGTCCTTAAACTAAATACGTCATCTCAAACACGGCGATAGTGGAATTCAAGTCCACAGGTCCCAGCGGCAAAGACTACAACTCAAGTCCCATTGGCTGCACAGCTGCCCCGGTGACAAAGTCCTCCATAAGTACCATTGGCGAACAAAGTTAAAAAAAACGGTACGTCTACAAGAGAAATAGGCACGGATGAAAACCCGAAAGGGCGCCGTGAGTAAAACAGCAGGGCTACCGGCGAGCTTGTGAAAACCTGAAAGGGCGCAATCTTGTGGTGTAAAAAAAATGTACGTCCACAAGCGAGATGGGCATGGATGAAAACCCGAAAGGGCGCTGTTCAGTTGATAAAACTGCTCATTTAATATGACATTTTTCCTACTATTTCTATATAATAAAAGGTGTTTATTATAATATATGACACATATGAAGGTTTATCTGTAAAAATACTATTTTCATGTATTTATATATTATAATTAACATTATGTAGGAAAAAGTAAGCATAAATATCCATGTGACATTTGGCCCATCTAAATATGCTTACCTTATTAAATATCTTTGACCAATTCTTAATGGTTAAGTTAATATCTCAATAAAACAAACTCTACTAATATTATTTGTTGAGTTATTGTGCAGAATTTTCAGGGCTGAAATCAAGGAAATCAAAGTTGGCAAAACAAACCTGCCTAATTAAGAAAAGAAATCAATTCTGGCAGTGACGAAGAGAAGATTTTCAGTTTCAGAGATGTGAAAAGATCACCACGTGTTATATAGATAAAGCCCTAGAAAAACAACCACACGATCTCCCTGTTTGGCCGCGGAACCACGGCCAAACCCACCTATTGGCCGCGGTTCCGCCGCGGATTGGACGAGTTGGGAGTTGGGATTTTGCTATTGGGATCTTAACTACTGGTTTCCAAATTAGGAAACTAGGGTTCTTGCTCTGGGACTATAAATAAGGACCGAGAGTCTCTTGAAAAAAGCATCAAGCTGAAGAGATCACGAAGTCCGCGACAGGCTCACGCATCCAGGCTGATCATCAACTGTTCGTCTACCTCCTTAGAAGAGATCGAGAAGCAAACTAGCATTTTTGTAATCATTTTCTAAGGGAACAAAGTGTAAATGAATTTTGTTGATTAATAAAGATAGTTATTTTCTTATTCCATCTCTTTGTAGTTTTAATATGATTTCCCTCTCTATCTCTTCTTCTCCCAACGGGCATGAGTAATTCTTCGCTTGTTAGGGGTCATGGGATTAGGGTAGGTTAATAGATGATGAAGATCCTTAAACTCTTTTTAAGTTCTATAAAGTTTATAAACTTTACCAAAAGTATCATCAACATCCTAATCGGGCGCGCTACCAATTTATTGTTAGTCTGGACCGCGATTAGAGATTAGATTAATGATTGTTTTGGTAAAGGCTAGACATGAACGGAGTTCCATGTCGAGATAGGGGTTAAGAGTGGGAACCCTTTTTCCCTCCAGAAACCCTAATCTACATGCATCACTGTCATTCTAGTTTTAAATCTATTAAAGGATAAAAAGAGTAATCTTTAATTAATCATCCATAACTACTAAATCCTAATGAACCCTACAAGCCCCCTTTTAATATTAAACTTACATCTGAAGTTAATCTAGATCTATATTTTGCATCCTTGTTTAACGTAGATCTAGAAACTATTTCCACCATTATTTATTCTTCCCCTTTCTCAACACGCCTAAATTAAGAATAAAAGGTTCAACATTTCCCAGAGGATGACCCGTACTCATCTCGGTCTAGCTACACGCTACACCGTTATTGATTGCGGTTAACACACTACAAACACTTTTTCACATCAATCAAATGGCGTCGTTGCCGGGGATACGTGCGTAATTTATTTTTCTTACTATTCGTGTTGAATTCTTATTCGATCCATATCATAAATAAACAAAACTGCAAATTTTATATTTAACGATTTGTGTGTGAATTTTGCAAGAAGATCTGGAGTCACAGACTTGAGGAAACAGAGAGCCAGAGACATTCATCAAGATCCAGAGGAGTACAGGAGGCCACGTAGCAAAATTCTCAAACCGATCTCTCTTCATTGCGGCGGAACCGCGGAAAATAAGCCACATTCACGGCGGAAGCGCGACTAAAGGGAGGAGTTAAGGGTCTTAGCTTCTCTGGTAAGTTTCTCAACTCTTTATCTCTCCTCTGAAATCCAATAAAATATCTTTTCTGCAGGATTCTTTGCAAAAATTTTGCCGCTCAAAAATCTTTTTGCAAAGTTTTGTAATTGGTTTGTTAATTCATATTTTAATACGGATTTTTAAGGGGCAAGACAAAAATTCAGATTAGGTAGGGATTTTATCACCCTTCCTAAGCCCCACAAATCACAAACCGAGCATCTGCATCAACACTACATTAATTAAAAAATATCTAGACAAGACTCTAAGGACTGTCGTGCTCAATAAGGACAAAGAAAGGTCGTGGGTAATTTATCACTTATCCGCATTACTTTTGTGGTGTCTAGGCAAGTGTGTCTAAGGCAAGTGGTTACTTAATTAGGCCCGCTATTTTCGGTGATTCGTATAGCGGATACCTCCCACTTACCTGGCCATAAAAGTAGTAAAAAGGTGGTAGAGGATTGATCCTACGGCTTGTCCTTTGGAAGCCTAGGAGTGGTCTAGAGACCTGACCTAGGTAACCTTAGTTCTAGGGTTGTTTATGCATTTTTGTGTGATTTGTCATAGTCCGATACACTTTTCAAAATAGACCATTTTTAAAAGTACACACGCTGCCACTTGTGCTAAAACCCGCTTAGTGCATGCTTGGCTGGACACGGGATTCTAGTGCCCGTCTTGTCCGCGTTCCTGCTATCGACTCCGAAGTCGGTACTTCTTCATCTTCTTTTCCCTCACCACCCAGCACATCAACCGAGATGGACAGTACTCTATCAAATTATAATACTACCCTGCCACCGCCCGTAGGTAAGCAGAATCAACCGCGCATTTCTCTCCAAGAGAGATGCTATCCTATCCGTGGTCCACTTCCTACTTGTCTATCCATTCCACCAGCCAACGGGGATAATTTTGAAATTAAACCCCACTACATCAATCTGTTGCCCAAATTTCACGGGCTCGAGTCTGAAGACGCGTACGTTTTCATCACTTAATTCGAAAACATATGCGCAATGATGGGTACTTCACAACTGACTGTGGATGCTATGCGCTTGCGTCTTCTCCCATTCACTCTGTGCGACTTGGCAGAAAAATGGTTTTATAATACTGTTGCACACTCTATGACTAATTGGGATGAATTTGTAATAGCTTTTCTTAAGAAGTTTTACCCAAACCATAAGACCGCCCGTGTTAGGAGCGAGATCAACCAGTTTACCCAGCTTCCCAATGAACCATTTTGGAAGTGCTTTGAACATTTCAAGGATCTGCTTGTCCAATGTCCTAGTCATGGAATAAATAGATGGGATTTGTGCCGAATTATATACGAGGGCATTAATCCAGCGACAAAGCAGATGCTTGAAACAAATTGTCAATGCAATTTCATGTCTAAAGATGATGGTGAAGCTTAGAAATACCTGGAAGATCTCGCTAAAAACAATTTGCAGTAGGAAAGCGTAAGACCACCTTCATCTAGGGGAGGTATTCATCAGCTCGATATTTCCATCGCAGTAAAAGATGAAATGACAGCGATGCAGAAGAAACTCGACGCTATTGAGAACAAATTCTCATCAGTCTCCCTAAATCAGGTAACGCTTCCCAAGACCGTATGTAGTTGCTGTTCAGATCCATCACACTTGACGGAAGAATGTCCTATGAATGCACCGTTTCAAGGTCATGAGCAGACTAATGCTGCTTTTCAGCAGCGACTTAGAAACGATCCTTATTCTTCCACGTACAATCAAAGATGGAGGAATCATCCTAACTTTGCTTGGAACCAAAACCAACCCCAAAATCAAAACCAGTTCTAAAGCAATTATCAAAGACCTCCATAGCAACAGCAACCACAACCACAACCACAAAGTCAGCACCCCTTTCAGTCACAAAATTTTCAAAATCCGGCCAACACTTCTGCACCGCAATTGACCGGTACTGATAACTCTTCACTCGCACAAACTTTGGATTTGTTTATGAAACATACCATTCAAATGTCGGCTGATATGAAGTCTTCTATTGATACCATAAAGAAAGACTCCGCCTCCCACGGTGAAAGTATTAAATCAATAGAAAACCAAATTGCACAGTTGAACGCCGCAATGAGTGCGAGAAAGAAATGGAAACTCCCATCTCAACCCCTGCCGAATCCTGGCCACTCATAAAATCATAACATGAGTGCCATGATTACGTTGAGATCGGGAAAAGTGCTGAATAACCGAGTGGGTGAACAAGTTGATAACGTTAGTGATACCAATGAAACCCCAGCTTCTACTTCTTCCCCTAATTCGTCTAATCTCCCACCTTCTTCCGAGCCTATTCTCCGTTTTCCCCAAGGCTTGAACCCTCAGCCCACTTCCACAAATCTATCTAAAACGATCCCCACTCCAATTCTGGGATCCATTCCATCCCCACAATTCTCTCCAATTTTGGACCCAAACCTTATTGATAAAGCACCTTATCCAAACAGGTTAAGGGGCAACAGACCAAGTCCACAAATGGAGAAGATTGTGGAAATTTTTAAGCAAGTTAACATAAACATTCCTCTCCTAGATGCTATTCAACAAGTTCCGTCTTATGCGAAAATCCTAAAGGACTTGTGCACTAGGAAGAGAAAAGTTCAAGTACCTAAAAAAGTTTTCTTTGCGAGTAATGTGAGCACTGCTTTTACACAACAACTACCCAAGAAACGAAAGGACCCCGGAAGTCCTACAATTTCTATTTCTATTGGGGGTAAAAATATCAATCGTGCTCTACTCGATTTAGGTGCTAGTGTTAACTTGCTTCCGTATCCTGTTTATGAGCAATTAGGGATCGGAGAGTTATAACCGGCGCATTGCACTCTTCAGATGGCCGATCGATCTATCACCCAACCTATGGGTGAGCTAGAGGATGTGTTAATCAAAGTCAGGGAATTTATATTTCCTATGGACTTTATCGTTATAGATACACAATCTGTAGCGAACCCACGAAACCAAATTTCGGTGATTTTAGGTCGACCTTTTCTTGCGACTTCCAAAGCTGTAATCAATTAACGTACGGCTCTATGAACCTATCCTTCGGGAAGATGTCAATTGAGCTTAACATTTACAAGTTGGGAAGTGAACCCTCCGAACCCTATGCTCATATGTGTTCTGTCGAAACAATAGATTCCGACAGCAGCGAAATTGAAGAGCTTCACGATACTGATCTCGACTCCGCTATTACGTTGTTGTCCGGGTCAACATCTAACGCGGAATATGAACCTTTTATGGAGTCCGAGTATCATCCTGTTTTTTCCGATGAGATTATTATTCGAGATATCGATGAAAGCTTTGAAGAAATTTTTGCTGGAGAACTCGCATTCTTAGAAAATACGGGTGGTGTGATGAATCAACCTCAACACAAAGAAGTTGAACTATCACCACTTCTTCTTATCGATAACAAGAATGCGAGTAATCCATCATCATTGTTTCGTCTCTACAAACCGAGACGTAAATCTTTTCCATTACACCTCTTATCTCCTCCTCACTCTTCATATCAATAGGCGACATGTTCTTCCACCAACCTTGGTGCTTCATCGATAAAATTTTTGAATGGTTGGTGTTGACTTTTTGTCTTTGCAAGGCTTTACTTTGACTAATGATTTTAACCCCCCCCCCCCAAATAATTTTAAATGCTTAATACGATTTTACTTAAGTTTGGAGGGGGGGATATTTTGGCTCTTGAAAGAATTTTTTTATAAGATTGTGAGCTAAAAATAAGTTTGGGGGAGGATTTCACTTTCATTATTTCTTGTCCCCTTTTTCCTCCCAAGTCTACAGGTTTTTGAGCTTAACGGATGACATCAGTGAGGACACTGCTGTAAATAGTTTTGGGGGAGGTTTGTGCTTATTTACACGTTACTTTGCATTACACTTTGCATAAGCATAAAAAAAAATTTGATAATAAAAGTTTGAAATTGAAAATTTATATATGAAAGATAGGAATAGTTTGAGAAAAACAAGAAACTTAGAGGTTTTCTTAAACAAAACTAGTAATAAGTAGTTATGAGCTGTTGTCCCAAGGGTTTGTAAGATAAAGGAAATTACTAATCTGAGGAAAAAATAAGCTTGAAAAATCATCCATATTCTAGAAGCCAAACATTTGAACGTTGATACCCTACTATACGCACTTACACACGTCTTGAAACTCGGGATAGTAGAGGATACCTTGAAATGATCTTGTCTAAAAGCCAAAGTATGAAGAAAATAAAAGTGGAGAATAAAAGATAAAACGGTGAAAAGAAAAATGAACACTGGTTTTGTTATCACCAAGGCAGTAATAAAAAAAATATAGCGAGGGTGCTTTATCACCTAGTGCCTTAGACCAACTGGTTTGGGAGCCACTGCTAAGGCTTAGGTGTTACAAGACGAGGAAAAGCACCTAATTAGCAAGCACATGAGTAATCGGTCGGTTAGTACCTCAAGAAGTATTAACGGCCGCATGAAAAATGTGTGAGCATATTCCATCTAAATATCAATTAAAAAGTACTAAGGTAGATGGACAAGAGTATGATTGCTTGAACTGAATTCTCCGAGTGTAGGGATGTCCAGTTCACACACGTAGGGGTATATGATCAATATTTGGAGGAAAGATAGGAAGGAAAACTAAAGGCGATGTTTTATTGAGGGATGATGTGATTTCTAACATTTTTTCACGACCATTAAGATAGGGCTCATAGCAACTGAAAAACTGGTGTAGTTGAAAACTCTTATTTTCAAGTTCTTTCCCTTATAGTTCTTATCTTTATATGTAATTTTCACCATCTCTCTTTTATTATAGGATTTTGTGGGTGTAATCCGCTGAAAACCCTCAGGAGACAACACTCCTCCTACTAGAGCACCTAGGTGTTTAACGGCTTGTTGCACGCGCTCAGTGCAATCGTGTTGCCTACGAAAGTGTGCTTATCTTTCTCCTTTCTTTTTCCTATTGAATAAACTAGTTTGCTCGGGACGATCAAAGATAAGTTTGGGGGTATTTATTCAGTTGATAAAACTTCCCATTTAATATGACATTTTTCCTACTATTTCTATATAATAAAAGATGTTTATTATAATATATGACACATATGAAGGTTTATCTGTAAAAATACTATTTTCATGTGTTTATATATTATAATTAACATTATGTAGGAAAAAGTAAGCATAAATATCCATGTGACATTTGGCCCATCTAAATATGCTTACCTTATTAAATATCTTTGACCAATTCTTAATGGTTAAGTTAATATCTCAATAAAACAAACTCTACAAATATTATTTGTTGAGTTATTGTGCAGAATTTTCAGGGCTGAAATCAAGGAAATCAAAGTTGGCAAAACAAACCTGCCTAATTAAGAAAAGAAATCAATTCTGCCAGTGACGAAGAGACGATTTTCAGTTTCAGAGATGTGAAAAGATCACCACGTGTCATATAGATAAAGCCCCAGAAAAACAACCACATGATCTCCCTGTTTGGCCGCGGAACTGCGGCCAAACCCACCTATTGGCCGGGCCGCGGTTCCGCCGCGGATTGGACGAGTTGGGAGTTGGGATTTTGCTGTTGGGATCTTAACTACTGGTTTCCAAATTAGGAAACTAGGGTTCTGGCTCTGGGACTATAAATAAGGACCGAGAGCCTTTTGGAAAAAGCATCAAGCTGAAGAGATCACGAAGTCCGCGACAGACTCACGTATCCAGGCTGGTCATCAACTGTTCGTCTACCTCTTTAGAAGAGATCGAGAAGCAAACTAGCATTTTTGTAATCATTTTCTAAAGGAACAAAGTGTAAATGAATTTTGTTGATTAATAAAGGTAGTTGTTTTCTTATTCCATCTCTTTGTAGTTTTAATATGATTTCCCTCTCCATCTCTTCTTCTCCCAACATGCGCGAGTAATTCTTCGCTTGTTAGGGTTCATGGGATTAGGGTATGTTAATGGATGATGAAGATCCTTAAACTCTTTTTAAGTCCTATAAAGTTTATAAACTTTACCAAAAGAATCATTAACATCCTAATCGGGCGCGCTACCAATTTATTGTTAGTCTGGACCGCGATTAGAGATTAGATTAATGATTGTTTTGGTAAAGGCTAGACATGAACGGAGTTCCATGTCGAGATAGGGGTTAAGAGTGGGAACTCTTTTTCCCTCCAGAAACCCTAATCTACATGCATCACTGTCATTCTAGTTTTAAATCTATTAAAGGATAAAAAAAGTAATCTTTAATTAATCATCCATAACTACTAAATCCTAATGAACCCTACAAGCCCCCTTTTAATATTAAACTCACATCCGTAGTTAATCTAGATCTATATTTTGCATCCTTGTTTAATGTAGATATAGAAACTATTTCCACCATTATTTATTCTTCCCCTTTCTTAACACGCCTAAAGTAAGAATAAAAGGTTCAACGTTTTCCAGAGGACGACCCGCACTCATCTCGGTCTAGCTACACGCGACACCGTTATTGATTGCGGTTAATACACTACAAACACTTTTTCACATCAATCAGGCGCTGTGAGTAAAAACAGCAGGGCTACCGGCAAGTTTGTGAAAACCCGAAAGGGCACAATCTCGTAAAAAATTTCACTTACGAGATCCTCTCGACTCATAAGGAGAACTCCCTCTATAAAACCCTCACGGCTTATAGGATTCAGCGTCTTAAGTTACAGGGATCTAAACCTGTCCTTAAGCCGTCATACTCCCCAAGTTGCCCTACAGGCGGTCCGATATTGGCCCTTATATACAATCCACGGGCACAAATAAACGTTTCCCCTAACAAGTTCCACCAATCATGAGGAATGTGCTCATATGGTGAGTGACACTTGTAAGTCCTCTCGACTTACAAGGAGAAATTACTCTTATGAGACCCTTACGACTTATAAGAGAGAACACCACTTAGAAGTCCTCACGACTTCTAAGGAAAACATACACCTACGAGATCCTCACGACTCGTAGGGAGAAATACTTTTATGAGACCCCTACGGCTCGTGAAGTCAAAATCCTTAGTCGACAGGATCCTAACCCTGTTTTCTAAGCCACCTTTGTTCAAATCGACAAAGGCAAATGATAATTTTCTCCTGGCAATATCCCAAGCGCAGCGGTGCTGATGCCAAGATTGGTATCAGATCCAAGTTCCATACTCGCAATAAAAATCAGCGAGCAAAAATATGCATATAAAAATAGCTGAAATGATGGGGCAACTCGCAATAAAATCAGCGAGCAAAAAAATATGCATATAAAACAGCCGAAATGTTTGGGCAACTCGCAATAAAAAGCAGCGAGTAAAAAAGAACAAAAATGTTCGAAATGATTGGGCACCGCGATAAAAAGCCGAAATGATTGGGCAATCGCGACTTTCGCGATATAAAAAGCTGAAATGATAGAGTGTCACGGAAAGAAATAAAAAAACGAATGAAAATGAAATTTCTACCCTGCTGGTGAGTCCACATCGACCCCTGTATACAATTCATGGGCATAAACGAAAAGGGAACTACATTTTCCCACCAGGCTCCATCAAAAGTAGAGTCAGATCTCGACGGCAACATCTGCAGCCTAGAATATCAACACGGCGTTCCTTCTCACTCCAGCAGGATGCAGACATAGCGTCAACAACCGACCCTAAGGTCAAAACCTCGGAGCCATGGCAAAGTCCCTAGTTCCAAACCTCGACGGTTCACCAACAACCTAGAGACTATCTCGGAGCCATGGCAAAGTCGCTTGTTCCAAATCTCGACGGTTCACAGACAGCCTAGAGATCAACAACGACATTTTTTCTCACTCCAACAGGATGCAGACACGACGTTAATAAAACGAAGCCATGGCAAAGTCCCTAGTTCCAAATCTCGATGGTTCACACACAGCCTAGAGATCAACAACGATATTTCTTCTCACTCCAACAGGATGCAAACACGACGTCAACAAAACGGAGCCATGGCAAAGTCCTTAGTTCCAAATCTCGACGGTTCACAGACAGCCTAGAGATCAACAACGACGTTTCTTTTCACTCCAGCAGAATGCAGACGCAACGCCAACAAATCGGAGCCATGGCAAAGTCCCTAGTTCCAAGCCTCGACGGTTCACAAACAACCTAGAGACAACCTCGACATTCGTCTCGTTACAGCAGACGTGATGCCAGCAAACGAAGCAAAGGAAAATCCCTAGCTTCAGGGTCTTGACGGCAACTCAAATAAAACCTGAAAGACTATCGGAGATCATCCCACACCAGCGCGGAGTGGTTATGACTCATCGGGGCTCCCAAACTGAGCCTAACCTCAAGTAAAAAGCGGCATGGAAAATCCCTTACGCTTGCTCTTCCGACGGTAATATGACCTGGGAGATTACTTGAAGACATCTTGTCCAGCCCCCGAAGAGATCAGAGACACGACAGTCGCGGGGCTACTCGAACAGCAAGACTGCATATCGTGGAATGCATCAGCCAACGCGACGGTACAACGAACAAAACCTTAGTACCACAGACCCTGACGGACCTCTGTCGTAAAGAGCAGGGGTTAACTGTGATGTTAGGACATGTTTGTCTACAAGCCCAAGGGAGGTAAACTAAACAGGCTCTAAAATGAGTTCATAAACTAGAGACTCCGAGATGAGTGAATAGACTAGAAAGCTACGAAATGAGCTCATAAACTACAAACTCCGCAATGAGTATATAAACTACTTAATACCAAGTTAAGACAGCAAAAGAAAGAAATGCCAGTATGAAATAAAATATGTCTTTTATTCATGAATTCAAGTGAATACAAGATACTTTTCATAAAGGAAGCAAAATGAATACATGTTATTCCTGAATCACAAGTTTACAACCGGTACAATAAAAGAGGTAAAATGAGAGTTATTAAGGAGGAGGCGTCTTCAACAAATTGACAAGCTGCTCGCACGCTCCTCTCAATCCTTTCTCGTGGTCAGCTATCGTGGCCAACTCTGCTTCAATTTGAGTCCGTTGCTGCAAACAGGATGAAAGCTTTTCAACAATTTCTAGCATGGCAGCTCCACAGTCCCGCGTGACCCGCTCGGTGCAGTCAAGAATCCGCCTTAGCGTTAACCCGTCCGAAATACATCGCTCGAGGTTGTTGAAAATAGCTCTTAACTGCGCAGCATTCGATTCAACTTGGGCGCGCAATCGGACGGATTCGCTGGAGGCTGCCTCATGTTCCTTTCATCTCAGGGCTGCCTTTTGTTCAAAATGGCGAATGAAAGGAACACCATGCTTGTTTACCCCAATCAGGGCAAAGCTCTGTTCAAATTCCAAGGCGGAAGATGAAGCAACCCCTTAATCAGAGCAAAGCTCTACTTTGAAAATTTAAACTTTAGTAAATGAAGCAACGCTTCAGATTCTTTGTGCTGCGCGCAACGCGCCACGTGTCAAAAGCTGATATATCAGCGCAGCGCCCGAGGCAGCGCGCTCAGTCAGAGCAAACCTCTATTTAAAACAAAATTAAAGGAAGCAACGCTTCAGTTGCGCAAGCACTGCGCTGCGCGACACGTGTCAGCGCAGATGCGCTAGCGCAGTTGTGTTGCGCTGCGCGACACGTGTCAGCGCAGTTGCGCTGCGCTTTGCGCTGCGCGACACGTGTCAGCACAGATGCGCTAGCGCAGTTGCGCTGCGCTATGCGCTGCTTGACACGTGTCACGCGCTGGGGCATTTGCGCCAAACAGAATTAAGATTTTAAAGAAATCTTTCTGTTCTTGTTAAAACAAGAAGATTTTCTTCTGTAAAACAGAAACCCTTGGATCAAAGATCCAACGGTGGGGAAAATTCCCCAAATCACTCAGATAAAAATCTCTTTAACAAATTTATGGGCACTATATAAAGGCTCCTAGACCTCAATTCAAAGGCATCAACATTTTTGTGAGAAATCAAACAGAGAGAACTCTGAATAATTGGAGAGAATTTCTCAAGAACAAAAAAGTAAAAACCTTTAGAAAAAGAGAAAATTCTCTTATGAACAGATCATTGATCTGAGAATTAGATCAATGATCTTTAATAAAAAACAAAATAAAAATAGTGCTTTGCACTTATGAACCATTGGTTCTCTAAGATCAAGAAAGAAATAAGAAAATACTTGTTTTCTTGAATCTAAATTAGATCAAGAAAGCAAACAGTGCTTTGCACTTCTTTTATGAACCATTGGTTATGGAATCTAAAAGATTCTCAAGTTAATAGTGCCTTGCACTTGTAAATTTGCACTGTTGCGCTCTTGGGTTGGCGCAAGCCACCAGAGAGCGCCACGTGTCAGTATCTGAACCATTTGCGCTATGCGCTTTTTGAAATAGAGCCTTGCTCTCTGAACCTGGCGCAACTTACCACAGCACACCACGTGTCAACAGTGCAAGCGCAGCGCACTGGCGCAGCGCACTGCGCTTGCATAGCACGTGTCATCACCATAAGTGCTTGCGCTCTTTTGATTGGCGCAAAGCGCCTGACAAATGCAATGCATTTCTTTTGCTAAAGGGCCAGGCCCAAGTCAAAAACACCTAACAGGCCAAAATAAATTGCAAAGCAATAAAAGGGCAGAGCCCAAATAAAATTGATGCTCTGCATCATTTATAAAGGGCAGAGCCCAAGTAAAATTGATGCTCTGCATCATTTATAAATGGGCAGAGCCCAAAACAAATTGATGCTCTGCATCCTTTATGAGCAGAGCCCAAACAAAAATAAAAAGCAATGCAATGCATTATTTAAATGTGGGCAAAGCCCTAGCACAGGTCTAATAGACCAAAAATAAATAAAAGCATTGAATATTTTTCAATTGGATTTAGCCCAATCATGGCCGTAAGTCCTCAACTTAAATTGACTGAGCACAGCTGCTCTCTTAAATCAATTTACGACCGGTTCAAGGGTACATCTCCGAACTCCTTTGACTCCTATCGTTGTAATCCTTCAACGACGTCAGAGAGATGACGGGTCCCGACAACCACACATCAACACGGACTGTGGGGTCCTTAAACCCACGAACTTAAGCGCCCTTAAACTAAGAGACAGACTGTGGGGTCCTTAAACCCGCGGACTTAAGCGTTCTTAAACTACCGATGGACCACCACGTCCCTAAACTGGAATATGGACCACCATGTCCCTAAACTGGAATATGGACCGCAATGTCCCTAAACTACTAATGGACCACTATGTCCCCAAACTGGAACAATAGAGTCCCCAAATGCTCTTTTGTCGGATCCAAAACGATCCCGTTAAGTTGATCTTAGTCTCAAATCAGACTAACATATCCTTAACAAACGTTTAAGTCGATCTTAGCCTAAATACGGCTAACGTATCCTTAAACCAAAACACCAAACCCAAATCTAAGTAAATACAGATTTGGACTAATCCACGTCCTACGGGCGACGGCATCACTTAGTCTCCGTATACAATCCACGGGCAACCACAAACAAAACAAACATACACGACACGAAGTGAAATTCTGGAGAAGGAGAAAGTTGTTACCGCGATGCGGTAGCGTAATTAACTGCAGGGGCTTGCGCCTGCAGGGAAGAGCATCCCCACAATCAAAAACCCCTCAAGCGAGGGGGAATCTGACGAAGTCTGCTACATCGGCTGCATCCGTCTAAACCTCCGATACACGATGCCATAAATCAACTTGGCATCTTCGGAGAGGTGGACGGATAAAACCAAATAGCATCTGCCCCGAACCCCAGCGTCAGGACTTCACAGTCTTGTGCGCCGCCGTTCGGCGGGGAACAATGCTCCACCCACGCAACCCGCTGAGAGTTCGAGTCCAACACCTCAGGAGCGAGACGCTTAAGCTCAATCCTGTGCAGGCAAGCCTCGATCTTCCTGCAATAATCAATCCAAGAACCGGCGAGATCTTCATTATGAAAGTTCACGAGCGTCGCCAGCATTGGATTGACTTCGACGACAAAATCCATAGCAGAAGTGAAGGCCTCAGCATTGAGATCTTCGATAAACTCACTTAACGTTCGCCGACTATTCGCGGCGCCCCTGGAGGATGTACGTTTAGCGAAGGCCCTACGGGCATTAGAATGCGAGACTCAAAAGGAGCTGGAGCCAGTGTAATCGCTGCAAAATGAATTACGGTCAAATTTCGACTCGGGAGAAAAAGAAAACACCTGAGAGATGGAATCTATCGTACCGGCTGTGGCATGCGACAAAATAGGGAGTACCGAAGGAGCGGCTATTCTTTCGTTTTCTCCTCCGACCCGTAATACTGTGGTCAATAGAAGGAAGGCTTACAACAATAAGTCTACTCATAAAAAAAAGAGGGGGAGAAACATTAGGTGAAGAATATACTGACCAATACCAGAAGGTGCAACGATTTCCGACTGAAAGGAAAAGTGTGGGTTTAACACCTGGTACAAATGGTCGAAAAGTACTCTTGCAGATTTGCGACAATATACAGTCAATACAAGAAGGAATGTATCCACAGTGAAACAAATAAGTAGGAAACCCATACCTTCCAAGATTTGAGGAGGCGCAAAAGAAAGCGAAGGAACGACGACCGTCAAAATAGCAGCCGACCGGCACAGTTTCAGGGTTTACCGCACTTATGCTCAAGACAAACGAAATACATTAGAAGGGCTTGATAGGATTGAAAAACTCAAAAAACAACAATCCAAGGACTACCTGATAAATCAGGGACCGAAACCGCGCCGGAAGCGTCACCAAGTGTAACGACTTCCTCTCTCTCTCGGGGGAATAGATTCTGCACCCATAGCTTCATCCCCTGACTCAACGAGGGCTGTCATAATTCTTGCGACACCCGCTGATACCAAGGAGCCACAAGGAGAAAGAGCAGCTGTCTGGATAGTCCCAGATTCCTGAGAAAGAGTGGCTACTTTGGGTTCTGTAATCATCGGCGTTTCACCTGCCATACGATCGCCAGGACTCGGCCCTGCTTAAAAGGAAATACGTATATCAGAATTCGAGGATCAAATTCGAATAAAGGACTAGGCGTTTTGTTGCCTTGAAGTAGCTTTCCAGTTTCTTCCCGAGATGCACATGCAACCTGTCTATGGACGGTAGACAGGGCGGAAGGAACATCTGCCGAAGGAAGGTCAGCAGGCGGAATACTGCTTGAGCCTGCACCTGCGGCCAAAATAGCATTGCATTCCCTCGCCGCATGCTTCCCGCACTTCCTTTTAGTCCAAGCAGTGAGAACTGACCTCCTTACGACTTATGACAGGGGGACGTCATCGTCCGAACTGAGCTCTGCCTCTGTAGCCGCCACGACGTCCATCATCGGCTGCTTCAACAATGCTTCCTGTGGTGACTTTGGGGTGGCCATGACCGTAATAGCTGAATTTAGAAGCTTTGCTGCATCGCCACTTGGGATTGGCACTGCACTTGGAATGACCTGAGTTACGGTAGTTCCAGCAATGGGGCGAAGAGAAGGGCCATATCATGAATAAAAAGAGTAAAGGCGTAATGAAACGAATTATACCAAGGCCCAAAGAAGCGCGGATCCTCTCTTCCTCCTCGAACGTCTTGAGGGAAGCCGCAAGAGCCTCTTCGACAGAAATACCTGTTAAAAAAAGCATCAATAGAAGCATAATAAAGAGAAAAGGGATAGCCGCAAAAGAATATAACTGAAGTATACCTAACTTTACGATAGTGATCAACGCCGCTTCCTCTCGAGCCAGTGGCTCGGAAGCCGCGAGGGCTGCCTGTAGATCAGTATCGGTCACAGACACGTCGAACAAACTCTCATTGGTTCCATATTCGCACAAGCCCTCGCTGTAGGGAGCATGTGGCTCCTGGCCGAATACGACATCGGCAGAAAATAAAGACTTCTTCTTTTTTGCGAGCGGACACCAGCGGCCGATGACAAGAGCTTACTCTTGACAGGCATTTTCGGGCGGCGGGTCCCAATTTCCGTACGAGCGCCGGATTCTGAGGATGCCACGGCTACCGCAGTTACGAGAACATCAGATTGAAGGCTCTCAGGGAAGACTCGAGAGACTAAGACTGTAGTAATTTCCCTCAAGGAAGGACGAACGGCAGTCCATCGCTTTAAGAGGACAAATGGATTACCAGCGGGGACTGTATCCTTGTGATCGAGCAATAATCGCCTTTCTTCCCTGATAACAGCACCCGTCGCATGCTGGTACCATGCCACGTAAACGTTCGAAGCTTTCGGCACATAGCTCGGCTCGCTGATGAGAAAATTGGATCCCGTATTTAGTCGCATAAAGTGGTGCAGCGAGCTGTTGAACGAATACCTTCTTCCATAGCGACCGGCTCGGTTAAGAATGCATCGAGAGGAACACCCTGATTGTAACCAGACTGTTGAGCGAAGCGGTGCGGGTTGTACCTCATGAACAGTTCCAAGACGTTTTTACTGAACACTAAAAAGCCCGGCCTAATAGAATACAAGTCCAAGAATTCCCGAGCCTTCAACGTGGGAGCCCCGTCTTTGAAAGTGTCGCGCAGCGGTTGCGCCATCTTAGTAGATACCTTGCCGATAGTCAAGAATCTATCGACAAAGGTCATGCTGTCCCCAACCATGCGCGGGCAGAGGACCAGTCACCGAGCCTCTCGCCGCGACGGGGCTGACGCAGAAGCGTCAACTAGATACATGACCCGGTGAAAGTTGTAGCTGTTGTAGATGCGATGTCGTTTGTAAACACCGAAAGCACCTAGCACATGCATCTCGATCCACGACGTAAAGTAGTGCAATGAGAGATGTACGAGCTTTACCCCCGGCTGAGTAGTATCTACCGCTAAGCTCAGGCCATGATATAGATGAGCCAGCCCTGCGATTCCAACGACCACACGCGTCCCTGCAATCATGCGGTGGACCGGATAAAAGACGGAAGGCCTCATATAGAGAGGATGCGTTGGAAGCACAAACCAATTAAACCATAGACCGATGAACCCCAGAAAGAACGTCTCTTCGTCGACGTCTGGTGCAGCGAGCTCTGCGAAAGGGATGACCGGAATGTCCGGAATGAAGAAATTCCTCAAATTCGCCTCTGATGTCGGCAAGTTATCTAAACCAAAACCGAACAGGTCATCAAGCTTAGAGAATTTCGCGGCTTGTTTTGACAAGACGTCTGGGCGAAGAAAGCGGGCGATAAAATCTGCAAAGACAACTCCGTACCCTCCAGTCTCTAAGAACAAACTCTCATAAATATTCAACACCTTGATTAGGCTTGGGAACCGGTGTTGAACACCATTTTCCGAAGTAAGGCCCATCACCACTGATTTGGTGGAAAATATGTACTTTTCAGGGGCAAGTATTTCTTCGTAATGCTCTCCTCTGACGGGTAAGCCGGAGATTTCCGCAAACTCCTCTAAAGAAATTGAGACCTCTCGGTCCGATAGAAGAAATGTGTGGGTCGGGATATTCCACTGTTCGAGAAAAGCCTTAACCCACCATACTTGAGGCGCAGGATATTGGAAAAGGGATGCATATATGGCGAGATATAGCCCAAGCTTCAGCAACAGCGACTTCTTGGCCGACAGGATATACCGGGCCCATTGCAGGTAGCCGACTGATTGGCGAGGAGTCAACTCTATCATATAGACTTGTCTCTCAAGACACGACTCGCCTTGACATATGCGCCGCCCCAAAATGTCCAAAGCCATCGGCGGCTGTATGGGTATTGATGCCATAGAGGGCTGAAGGCGACACTCCGAATTCCAGTTGACCTCTTCTACGATATAATTCACTTGAGGCGAATCGGCATAATGGATTGCTGAAATTGGCTCTGAGGGCGCTGCACAAGAAAAACTGCGCCGACCCCGAATGATCTGATTATACCATGACCCCCATAAGTGCGAAGACTTCTCGGTCCACGGGCGCGTCGGCAAAAGCGCTCCCTGAACATACGAAAGGGAAGGAAGAGTCGAAGGCCACTGCACCTGCACAAAAGGAGAAAGTTCAGCTATTGGCGTCATGATTCAGGAATCAGAATTTTAACGTTCTTTGAGACTCAAAATTTTTGCACCGCGTTGCAGTGGGACAAAGAGGGCCCCACAAAATTAAGGTGACGCCCCATCATTGATGGGGCAGTCACTCATTAAGAACAGAATCCTAAAAGGATTCTCATTTAATGAGAAATATCATTGGACTAAGGAGTTAAACTCCCTCGAGAGCTGTGCTCTGCAAACAGATTTCATATCTGTCAGAAAATTAAGAAGGGAATAAAATTCCCCAAGAATTTCTTAGAACCATGCTCTGTAAAACAATGAGGTAATCTATCCGAACCCTCAAAAGCAAAGCTTTTTTTTAACGGGGTAAAACCCTAAGATCTTTAAAGATCTGAAAGAAAAATCCTAGAAATTCTAAGAGTTCTTCATGAAAGATGAGCAAAGCTCTGATTAACGGGTTAAAGAAACCCTAAAATACATTTTTAAGATCTACGATCTAAGAAGAGTAAAGCTCTGTTAATGGGTTCGATCATAATCCTTACCAAATTTTCGGACAAAGCTCTAACTCTAAAAGAGTTTCCTTGGGCAGAGATCTAAACTCTGGAAAGAGAATTATATTCTCAGAAAGAAAAAGTTTATGAAAGATGAACAGCAGTCTTCTCAAGGGTCAAACTCCCTACTTATAGGCACAAGGAGACGGTTCCACGTCTGAGGAGATCAAACGGTGGAAAAGATGCCACTGCTACACTCACGTGTGAGCCACGTGAGCGCGGCGGTGGGGGACATTTGTTTCCCCAATTAAAGAGCAAACCTCTGTTCAAAACTTAAGAGGCAGCGCCTCACGTGTTTGCCATGAGTGCGCTAGCACCAGAGTTAAAAAACTATTAAAAGAGCAAAGCTCTGTTCAAACTCAAGAGGCAGCGCCTCACGTGTTTGCCATGAGGGCGCCAGCGCCAGAGCTAAAAACTCTTAAAAAGGAAAAGCTCTGTTCAAAACTCAAGAGGCTGCGCCTCACGTGTTTGCCATGAGGGCGCCAGCGCCAGAGTTAAAAACTCTTAAAAGGGCAAAGCTCTGTTCAAAACTCAAGATGCTGCGCTTCACGTGTTTACCACGAGTGCGCCAGCGCTAGAGTTAAAAACTCTTATTGGCGCCGCACGTGCACAACACGTGAGCACCGGCGCCTGGTAGAATTAAATTTTACTCTTTGTTAAACAGAGCTCGTCATGACTCGATCATGGCCTTAGGCGGAATTGGTCCTGGCCGGAAGCAGAAGATATATTATTTGAAAGCGAAAAAATGTTGGATCGAAGATTCAACTGAGATGATAAATCATCAAAATGCAGAATTAAATTCTGTTGAGGAAATATTCCTCAAATTTTTTTAAACAAGAAAGATTACTCTCTGTAAAACAGAGTACCGTTGGATTAAAAGTCCAAAGGTGATTAAAGAATCACCGATCGACAGAGTAAATTCTGTGTGGGAAAATATTTCCCTAATCTTGTTAAAAACAAGAAAAATATCTTCTATAAAACAGAAGTCCTTGAATCAAAGATCCAACGGTAGGTAAAATTCCCAAATCAATTAAGATCTCTTAATGAGAGATTTCTTCAACTAATCAACTGATTTGCCTCTACTATATAAAGGACCCAAGACTCCAAGTCTAAGAAGGAGGAACCCCCCCATAAACTTCAAAAAAAAAAAGCTTTGAAAGAGCAGAGAATTAAATTCTCGAGGAAGAAGAATTCTCTTCTTGGAAATTTTAGATAAACAAAAGTAGATATAGATCCCGTTGATCGTTCAAAAAAAGAGAGAAAAATAAGAAGTGCTTAGCACTCTGTGGCTGGCGCTCAGCGCCCAGCGCCTCACGTGCCCCTCACATGAGCGCTACAAAATAAGGAGTGCTTAGCACTCAGCGGATCGCGCTCGACGCCTCAAGTGACCCTCACGTGGGCGCCACAGAACATAAGAGAGCTTGACACTCATCATTCAGCACCTGGCGTCTAGAGCCTCGCGTGCTTTGTACATGGGCGCTATAAAGAGTGCTCAACACTACGCATATAGAAAAAGAGAGAGTAAAGTGTGAGCGTCAGAACTCATATAAGTGCTCAGCACTTTTTTCAAGAAAAAGGGGACTGAGCCCACACCAGTGCTTAGCACTTCTTTTAAATCAAAGGAAAATGAGTGGGCCAAGCCCAAGTTGGCTAGATCTCTAATTCAGATCAACTGAGCCCATGGACTCATCGTGTCCCGAACATGACTCATGCACCCGAAAAAGCAACTGAGCCCCCCCAACTTCTCGTATACCTTTAAGTCGATCTTGATCTCAAAACAAATCAACGATCCTTAAATCAAAACAAACCCAAATCTAAGAATATACGGATTTGGACTAATCCACGCCCTACGGGAGACGACGTAAATTAGTCTCCGTATACAATCTACGGGCAACCAAAAATAAAACAAACACACACAACACGAAGTGAACTGCTAGAGCAGGAGAAAGTGGTTATCTCAACGCGGTAACGTAATTAACTGCAGAGGCTTGCGCCTACAGGGAAGAGCGTCCCCACAATCAAAAACCCCTCGCAAACGAGGAGGAATTTGACGAAGTCTGCTACAAAGGCCGCATCCATCCAAACCTCTGATACACGGTGCCATAAATCAACTTGGTTTCTTCGGAGAGGTGGATGGATAAATCCAAATAGCATCTGCCCCCAAATTTAGGCAGGACGACCTACGCGGTCCGTCTCCGTTTTCAGCGGTGAACAATCCTTAGCGGGTAACCTCTTACCCACCTACGCTAAAGATTGAAGCCCTCACCAAGAGGCCACCGAGCAGCTTCCCTACTCGGTCCATCCTTAGAGAGTAACTTCCTACCTGCCTACGCTAAGGATCGAAGCCATCATCAAGAGGCCATCGAGCAGCTCCCCTGCCCGATCAATCCTTAGCGGGTAACTCCTTACCCACCTATGCCAAGGCTCAAAAGCCCTCATCAAGAGGTCACCGAGCAGCTTCCCTGCTCGGTCAATCCGAGTGATAAATTCCTTCCATCTTAAGACGAAGGTTTAAGAACTACATCACGGAGGAACTAGTCTACGCCGACCAATTCTGACATGGCTATTGTCCAACTCGCGATAAGAGACGCGGTCGTCGGTCCGACGCTAAGGAATGGGCAGATAGCAACCTTCCTACACTGAGGGACCTCCCGACGTATTCTAAGTGAACGATCGCCGCCTTGACTCTGGGGGAAGGAGGGCACTGACCTTCCTGCACTTGGCGATTTATTGGCTTACACTCGACGCGCGATCGTCGTCTAAAAGGCCGGTCATCAACCTACGGCCTAACATTTGCATCGAGGAAAATGCCAACAAGCTCAAGTACTCATGCAAGAAATACATTGCCATGCAGAGGAATATAAACCCAGTTTTATTTATGATTCTAAAAGTCTTTACAAGGTATTCTGGGCTCCTCAGCCTTACAAAAGGTGCCTGGAGGATTACAGAATTTGAAAAAAAGTAAAGGGAAAGAGGCAGGAAATCTCTGGCCTTGGGACCGAGGAGGATCTTGCCCTGCTCGACACCAGCGTCGGGGACCGAAATGGCAACCTTTGGGTCGGTGCTTCCACTGGCAGCCTCTCCCCCTGCGGCGCTCCCGGCAGCTTCTCCCCCAACGGCACTCCCGACAGTCTCCCCCTGAGGCGCATCCTCGGGGAGAGGGTACTAGAGCCTAAGCTCGCCGTTAGCAAACCTCGGCATCAACCCCTTGACAGCGTCGAGGGGCTGGTGCCAGACAATGGCCGAGGCATCGGCGAGGTCGTTGTAAAACTGGTCCGACGTCTTATACGTCTCTACAGACTTCTTTGCCCAGAGAATGGCAAGTTTCACCGCTTCAAGCACTGCCTGGGTGTCCCTCTTGCAGGCATCCCACAACTTCTTTATCATGATGTTAAGCACCTTAGCCTCCTTCAACTTAGCCTGGATGGCCTTATTGGATTCACTCAGAAGTCAGACGGACTCCTTACACTTGGAGTTCGTCAACTCCTCAGCGGCCATCCGGGTTTCGAGGATGGCTATCCTCTCTTTTTCCTGCTGCATCTCCATACGTAGGTCCTTCTCCCGCGAGGATGATTCGCCCGCCTTCCTTATGGCCGGGGCAATCTCCTCGGACTACATGTTGACGATGAGGACGCAGTGTTGGAGGACCTGAGGAAAGTAGCAAAAAGGGGTTAAAAATGTTCGATCCGAGGAAAAATACTTGACAAAATCCTTAAAATAAAACAGATACCGACCTGGACCGCCTCCTGAGCGATGGTGGCCACTTGGGCCTTTAGGGTTCCCCGAAGAATTTTGCACCCAGCTGATCGTTCCATGTCCGAAAGCAGGCTATCGGCAACGGAAAGCCCCGAGGGCGCCTCAAAATAGATGTCCCCCACTTGCACGGGGATCCCGGAAGATGGAGAGCGAGAGACCATCCTTTTGTGCCTCTTGAAGGGGACCTCGGTGAGGCCGGCTTCATCCTCCACCCCCTCGCCTGGGGCTCCGGTTCCCGAGCATGCTTCTGGCTCTCCCCGCGGCTGACTTCCGGGGCTCGGGGCGCAACGGAAGGCTTTGTCGGTGCAGTTGGCTTCGAGGTCGAGCTCGAACCAAGTCGGGACGAGCTAGCGCCACCGGTCTTCCTTCCTGCTTTCACGGTTATGGCGGCTAAGAATTTTGATCGGTCCATTTGCTCTGTAGAAAGGAGAATACACAAAGAGAATTAGTGATGTTGAAAAGGGCAAAGAAAATTCATCACAGTCTAAATAGATCGTCTAAGACGACCCTAACTTATCCAGAAGGCGCAGGGCTAAGCCCAGCCCAGCTCAGAGCTTGCTCAAAAAGCAGAACGTCGGCCCGCTGGATCGGCTTCCATATAGATACCGCCCTCGCCTCGGGTGAGGACGACTTCCTCACCCTCGGGAAGTTGGCCCTGTGCCACTGTGTAGGCACAAGACAATCCTTACCCTCGGGTGACCCGACGAATATATACTTCTCCTTCCTGTCGTGAATGGAGGAAGGGACGACTACTACCCCCGACCTGGACACCCCACCCTTGCGTTTTTTGAAGGAAAAATACACCCAGCTCGGCTCATTCTTACTGGTTCCGGGATGATTCTTATAACAAAGGAAGGAGACTAGGAGGGTCAAACTTAAAGGAATATTTTCATGTTTCAACCGGACCAGGGACCCGAGGAGGAGTCTCCACGAGTTCGGCGCTAGCTGGCCGGAAAGCTTCCAAGTACCGAGCAATCTCCTTGCCTTTGAAGTCGACCCTAGCACCACCATGAGATTTTAGCAGTATCAAGCATGCCAAATTTTAATTTTTATTAGGTGCTAAGTTAGACTATACAAGATCTTTTCTAGAATATTAGGGTTTGCTATGATGATGTGAACAACTAGAGAGAGTAAAAGATGGCTATACCCTCGTAGATCGAGTCCTTCACTTCACATGCTCCGTATAGTAGTCCCGAGACTCCACTAGGCTCCACTTGAGGTTTTAGACGAGCTTCCTCCGATGAACTTCGTGCCGAAGATGATCTACGTGAAGTCCCTTTAACTCAAGCTACCTCTACACTAAACTCTTTAGCATAGGAAACACGCTACACTCGATCGCTAGTCAAGTGTAGGATGGTGAAGTGGGGGATGTTTAAAGCTCACAAGATTGTGTTCAAGCTTCATGGTTCACATCACATGTGAGGGTTGAAGCTTGAACCATAGTAAATGAGAAAGATGAAGAAGCTAGAGAGCAAATGGGAGCAACTAAAGAAAAATGGCGAAGTGTTGAGAATGAAGTAAGAATGAATGGCAACTCTTGATCCCCACTCAATCAAGCATGGAATTTTGCAATATAAAATTGCAACCATGCTTGAATAGTGAGTCAAGATGAATAAATAAATATAAATCTCATGCTTGCAATCATGCTCTCATTTTCCACCTCATTTCTATTTTTCTCAAAAATAGAAATTCAAGCCTTCATTATATATATATTATGAAGAATAATTAGTGAGCTAATGATATTAGTTAAGGTATAATTATATCACATATAATATATATCACATTATTAAATCAACACTTGATTTAATATTCCGGTTATATCATATATGACCGACTAATATCATTTATCTGTATATCACATTATCAAATCAACACTTGATTCGACAATATGGTTATATCACATATAACTGAACCGACATCTGATAACTGCCAGATTACAATACGGTATCACATACACGTATTTAATCAGGCCCATACACATATCACATATGTGTCCTACTTCATTTCACTTGAACCAGGGAACTTCTGTATGGGACTCTAAAGACTCGTCAATACGCCAACAGTAGGTGATGATCATATCAGTCATCTACAAGCTGTCAACGGTACTAGCCGGACGTAACGGCTACCCGGGTATTGAGCGATATGAAGATCAACAAGCAAGCTTGTCCATAGTCTCCATGAAGCCTATCAGTAACACTACCGTACAGTCCAGTCTCTTCGTCTGATATGTCGCATATCATGTCTAGGGATGGTAAACATTATACCCCAGTAACGTGATAAGTCATGTCGATGTCTGACCTATAACAGTTCGAGAAACTACTGATAACACTTATCAGTAAATCTCGGCAGCAGCCCTGGCCAGGGACTTCCAGTTATAGCCAATCGAGCATAGCGCAACATCAACCCCCAATACCGGGAGACACGAAACCCCTCCTATCGCTCATTTCCTCCTTGTGACTCGGGACTGTACCCAAAATCCACCTGTTTGCACAACTCCTCTTGAGCGTGGTAGGAAGGAAATCAAAGCACAGTGGGAGCCACACAAGACTCTATGACGATCTCGGGTTTACAGACTAACCTGTACCAGTGTCACCAGAGGACTGCTATCTGACGATAGGTATACTACCACATAGGAGTCCTCGGCGAGTTCTGTTCGGTGTACCCATTCTCCAATGAGCACTTGTGTACAATCTTTGATGTCACACACCAATGGTTGTGGGATCAACCATCGCCCTTTAAGGGACAAGAAATGTACACACTAGTCTACTCTGGAATATCGATGCCCTAGTCTCGATATTCCCACGACTAGGAACTGATTAAAGGATGTACTTTTGGACCACCCTGGCCCCACTAGTATGATCTCATCATAATTCTGGTAGTCAAGTATATATTCTAAAGGCTTTATCAACATGTAAGAGACAGACAGTATAAATACCGGTCTACATGTTAAGATAAAGGTAACCTGATAGCATACTATCATGTCGAGCAAGAAAGTCCTCTATATATATGTCCAAGCATCCACTATATCATCAATAATGGCCTCTAGGGCATACATATTCCTAACAATCTCCCACTTGCACTAAGGTCAGTTGTTGTAGTATCTCATGCCCAACGTCCCAAAAGTCTCTCGAATAGCATCTGGGGAATGGCCTTGGTGAGTGGATCCGCTGTGTTATCCTTTGTGTCAACTATCCTAACCTCGATCTTCCGGAGATCAACTATCTCCCTGATCAGGTGATACTGTCTAATAATATGTCTGGATCACTGACGGGACCAGGGTTTCTAGGCCAAAGCCACAGTTCCATTGTCATCACAATACATTGGTACTGGATGCCCAAGGGTAGGAACCTAGTTCATCTCATGAACTCTATTCATCCAGACAACCTCTTTGGAAGCATCGTTGGTAGCGATGTAATTAGCCTTTATTAATGAGTCTGCTACGGTATATAGTTTGGAACCCTTCCAACATACCGTCCCTCCACTGAGGGTGAAGACAAAACCCGAGACTGACTTTCAGTCGTCCTTATCACTCTGAAAGCTCGAATCGGTAAAGGACTCCATCTGGAGTTTACCATTACCATACACCAAGAACATCTCTTCAGTCCTTCTCAAGTACTTAAGAATGTTCTTCAGCTGTCCAGTGGTTTTCCCAAAGATCTTTTCGAAACTTATTCACTACACCAAGTGAGTAAGCTACATCTGGTATGGTACATAACATTGCATACATGATTGACCCGTCTTCCAAACCACAGGGTATCCCTTGTATGCGAGCTCTTTCCAAATTAGTCTCAAGAGACATCTCTTTGGAGAGAGTGATTCCTTAACAAGCGGGTACATTACCACGCTTCGAATCATCCGTACTAAACCCCTTTAGCATGGTGTCTATATACCTGGATCGGGACAATCCCAAATCCATTTAGATCTATCTCTATAGATCTATATCCCCAGGATGTAGGAGACATCAGTTAGATCTTTCATGGAGAATCTGTGTAATAAGAGGTGCTTGACCGAGTGTAGCATAGGAACATCCTTTCCTATCAAGAGTATGTTATCTGCGTACAATACGAGAAAAACAACCATACTCTCTACAACCTTTTTATTTATATAAGGTTCATCTACCTTTTTGATGAAGTCAAACTCTTTGACAGCTTCATTAAAACAGATGTTACATCTCCGCGATGCCTGCTTTAACCCGTAGATGGATTTAAGCAGCTTGCACATGCTTCCGTTGCTCCACTGTCTACGAAGCCCTCTAGCAGTGTCATATACACGCTCTCTTCTAAATCACCATTTAGAAAAGCGGTTTTGACGTACAGTCTGCCAGATTTCGTAGTCATGGTATGCAGCAATGGCAAGTAGGATCCTGATGGACTTAAGCATAGCTTTTAAAGCCTCAACTTTTCCATCTACACCAAATTATCGTTCTCAAAGATCCTCTTGCTCCCGATGGGTTTTACCCCTTCAGGAGCAACATCCAAAGTCAATACTTTGCAGGTGTACATGGATTCCATCTCAGATCGCATAGCATCCAGCCATTTCACATAGTCTCCACTTGTGATGTGATCTGTCGAAAATACTGTATTTCTAACACGGCAATTTCCCTACCTTTTGCAGTCAAGTAAGGCTATCCGGTATTCATATCACTCATATTTGCAAAACATATGTAAAATATTGGATTACTTGTACTGTACACTAAAACCAGCACTTTTAGGGAAATTGTGTGTGTTTCATGGCATCGCATCATTCTTGTATTGCGCAACTCTTGTCTCGGTGAAATTGTGCAGGAAATTCCAGAAGCAGGGCCTAATTGGGAAATGAACTAATAAAAGACACACCAATTCAAAGGTTAAAGATCTGGAGCAATACATAAAGGCCAAATAAAAATCCAAGTATCAGAAAGAGGCCCACCAGTCAGCCCAAGTATTACCATGTAAAGAAATATCATCAAGGCCAACAAAGGGCCGCGGATCCGCGGCCCAAGCCCCCTTGGCACGGCGGATCCGCGGCCACTTGAGGAGATCATTTGCTCAAAATTCTTCACATGGCTAATTATAACGGCCAAAGCTTCCAGAAGACCCCAGAAGCTCCACGTAGCACATCTAGAAGGCTCGGCTCAACAAACTTTTAGGAGGGAAATTCAAATTTAAAGCTTAACTAACTTTTTGGAGGGAAATTTAAATTATTGGATAACTAACTTGTGGGGGGAATTCAAATTTCAATTCTAGATTTAAAATTTGGAAAGTCTATAAAAGGGACCCTAAATCTAGAGGGGAAATAGTTCAAGAATTATCACCATCTTCTACCCACAAGTTTAGTGACAAAAGCTTGTGCCAAATTCAATTCCCATCTCCAATTCAAAATCAAGATCAAGATCCCGAGATCAATTTGAGCAAGAGAGCCTTCAACCTTTAGCAAGCGACGCCGGATTTCCAACGGAGCAAGAGATCCACGCCGATCCGCGACTCAAGGAGCCGAGCGAAGCCGAAATCGACGATCTAGTTCCTTCCTTTTGTAAATTCAAGAGAGTTGTAACGAAATTTGTCGATAAATAAAGGTGAATTTTCTATATTCTTGCTTCTCTTTTAATTCAAGCATAATGATTAGATCTCAATTTGTGATTGTGTTTATGATCATGATGTTTGAGTAATCTCCGCTCGTGTAGGAGTTGTGACGATCTTTAGATGATGATGATTTAGATATTTTTACAATTCTTAAATCCTATAATGTTTGGAAATTCTAGTTAATCAAATGATTAATAACCTAGCTTCGAGATGATGCTTTCTTGATCGTGTTCACTCGAAACTAGGGAACAACTATTAAACATTTGATTGAGTAGAAGCTAGAATTTGAATGCGATCCATAGAAAGGACAAAGGATGAGTTGCGGAATCCCTAATTTTCTCGCAAAGATCCTTAACCCTCGATGAATTCGCATCGATCTAGTATCAATTCATTAATGGATAAGAATTAGTAATCTTTAGATCTCATCACATCTATAGATCCGATCTACTCCTACGAGCCTTACTTCTAGTCTTGATTGTTGGTTGGAAATTATCTCTCATCCCTATTCTTGCTCTTTAATGTTTCTTTTAGATCTAGTTTTTTCTTACTTTTTGATCTACAATTACAAATCATGAATTGTTTTCTTTTCTTTGCCCTAAATTTTCAACTCATCTAATTCGAAAATTGAATGGAACTCACTTTCCCTGTGGACGATCCGCACTTACTAACGCGTTACATCCGACACCGTTATTGATTGCGGTCAAAATATTTTTGATTGTGATTTCTAAAATCTATTTTCTCAAAACACTACACAATCGGAAAATCGTTCCAATCAAAATGGCGCCGTTGCCGAGGATCGTGTGCTATTTGTTCATTTTTTGAAATTTGAGTGGAAAAGTTTATTCCATCAATATTTTTTAGATCAAAACTTGCACGAAATACTAATACGTGTTGTTGTGGTTAATTGCAAGGAGATCTGGAGCTTGCTGGAAAATTGGAAAATTATTTGGTGAATTCCAGAGGACTGAGGAAGAGAACAGGAGCATTACCAAATTTTTTTAGTACAGAGAAGAGCTTGGGGAAGCGCGGAACCGCGGCATTAGGAGCTAGTTGCGGCGGAAGCGCGGCGCTTCAAGGGGTTCTCTGGAAAAATTTTATCAGGTAATCTCTAACTTTCTTATCTCCTCTCTAAAATCTGCTCCAACTAATAATTTGTTGCAGGTTTCTTTGCAAATATTCGCAGCGCGCAAAAAGCAAAATAAAATTTGTGCTTGTTTTTTATTTTGTGGTTGTTTGCATAACTAATACGGAAATTAAGGGGCACGGCCAAATCCAAATTAGGTGGGGAGTTCATTACCCTTCCTAGGCCCCAAAAATCACAAACCTGCATCCGCATTACCCTCATTAATTAAAAAATATCTAAAGATGACTCTAAGGACCGTCGCACTCACTTAGGACAGAAGAAGGCCGTGGGTAATTCATTGCTTATCCGCGTTTCTCTTGTGGTGCCTAGGCAAGTGTGTCGAAGGCTAGTGGTTACTTAATTAGGCCCACTACTTACGTAGTGGAGAACCTCCCACTTACCTGGCACTTACCTGGCCACAGGAGGGACAAAGAGGCAGTGGAGGATTCTATCCTGCGTCTTGTCTTCTGGCAGTTAGGAGCGGTCTAGAGATTGGACCTAGGTGACCATAGATTTTTAGGGTATTGCTTGTTGCATCATATTTTCAAAATCCGTATCATTTTTTCAAAACAAACACCACACTCACTTCATTCCCCTAATTATAAATCACGCTGCCACTTGTACTAACCCCTTTTAGTACAAGATAGGCTGGACACGGGATTCTAGTGCCCGTCTTGTCCGCGTCCCCTCGATCGACTCCGAAGTCGGTATTTCTCCATTTACCTTTCTTTTACCCCCCACCACACCCACACCGATGGATCAGTCTCCATCAAACCTCTTTGCCGCTACTTTGCCGCCGTCCGTTGGTGCGCAGATTCCACCCCGCATCTCTCTCCAAGAGAGGTGTTACCCAACACGAGGCCCCCTTTCCACCTGTTTATCCATTCCACCAGCCAACGGGGATAACTTTGAGATTAAGCCCCAGTACATCAACCTTCTACCCAAATTCCACGGTCTCGAGACTGAAGACGCGTACGTTTTTATTACCAAATTTGAAAACGTATGCGCAATGATGGGTACATCACAACTTTCTGTGGATGCCATGCGTCTACGACTTCTTCCATTTACCTTGTGTGATTTAGCCGAGAAGTGGCTATATAACACCACTGCACATTCCATCACGAATTGGGAAGAATTCGTTGCGGCATTCCTTAAGAAATTTTACCCTATGCAAAAGACAGCTCGAATCCGTAGCGAACTCTATCAATTCTCCCAGCTTCCGGCTGAACCATTTTCAAAATACTTTGACCGATTCAAGGATCTTTTGGTTCAATGCCCACATCACGGCATCCCGAACTGGGAACTTTGCCGAATCATATATGAGGGCAGTAACCCTACCACTAAACAAAACCTTGAAAACATGTGTCAAAGAACTTTTATGACCAAGGATGATGGGGAAGCGTGGAAATATTTAGAAGAGTTCGCTGAAAAGTCACTTCAGTGGGAGACTGGAACCCAGCCATCAAGTAGGGGTGGCATACACCAAATAGATGTGTCCATAGGTGTTCGAGCTGAGATGGCAGCAATGCAAAAGAAGCTCGACGCTATGGAACACAAATTCCTAGCAGCCTCCCTAAACCCAATGTCGCTCCCCAAAACCGTTTGTGGGTGCTGTTCTGACCCTTCTCACTTGACGGAAGAATGTCCATTAAACTCTCAGTTTCGAGGTCTCGAGCATACCAATGCCGCACTTCAAAGACCTGGAAACGACCCTTTTTCTTCCACATACAATCAGGGTTGGAGGAATCACCCGAATTTTGGTTGGAACCAATCCCAAAACACGGTTCCAAACCCTAATCAATTCCAACGGGTCCCTCCACCACAACAGCGACCACTTCAGCTCACCCAGCACCCCTACCAGTCACAAAATTTCCAAAACCAGGTCAACACTCCTGCACCTTCTAATCCTATGCAGTCGACCTGTTCTGACGAGTTCTCTCAATTCGCTCAAACCATGAAATCACTCATGTCAAATTTCATGGAAGTGTCGGCCGAGGTTAAGTCTTCCGTTGGTGAGATAAAGAAAAACTCAGCGTCCCAAGCTGAGAGTATCAAAACAATGGAAGCTGAGATTGCACGACATAAGGCCGAAATGAGCGCGAGAGAGAAAGGGAAACTCCCAGCTCAACCTGTACCCAATCCTGGCTATTCACATCATGTGAATGCAATCACCACGTTGAGATCTTGGAGAGTGCTGGATAACCATGTTGGGGAAGAAGTTGATGATATTGATGATCCTATCAACACCCCGGCTGAGACCTTTCCTCACACACACGCTCCTACTTCTGATTCTTGTTCTTCTACCTCACCACCTTCTCACGAGCCTATTCTCCATTTCCCTCTAGGCTCGACAACTCAGCCCACCTCTTTTACTCCTCCACAGACGATCCCCACTTCTATTTTGGGATCGGGGCCACACACACTTCCTTCTCCTATGATGGACCCTGCGCTCATTGCTAAAGCACCTTACCCGAACCGGTTAAGGGCTAACACATCAAGTCCACATATGGAGAAGATTATGGACATGTTCAAGCAAGTTAACATCAACATCCCTCTCCTAGATGCCATTCAACAAGTCCTCGCTTATGCGAAAATTCTTAAGGACTTGTGCACTAGGAAGAGGAAGACTCAAGTGCCAAAGAAGGTCTTCATGTCTAATAGCATTAGCACTGCTTTTATCCCTCCACTACCAAAGAAACGTAAGGACCCAGGATGTCCTACGATATCGATTTCTATTGGGGATAAACACATCAATCGTGCTCTTTTAGACCTTGGCGCTAGTGTTAACCTGCTTCCTTTCTCAGTCTATGAGCAACTAGGAATCGGAGAGTTGAAACCAGCCCATTGCACTCTCCAGATGGCTGACCGATCAATCACCAAACCTAGGGGTGAACTGGAGGATGTGTTAATAAAAATCGGGGAATTCGTATTCCCTGTGGATTTTATTGTACTTGATACACAGCCTGTAGCGAACCCCCGGAATCAAATTCCGGTGATTTTAGGTCGCCCCTTTTTGGCCACTTCCAATGCAATAATCAACTGTCGAAATGGTTCCATGACCCTATCCTTCGGGAACAGGTCAATAGAGCTGAACATTTACAGGATTGGAAGTGTACCCTCCGAACCTACTGCTCATGTCTGTTCTGTCGACTTAATGGATGTCGACAGCAGCGAATTTGATGATTCTCCTGATACCGATCTTGACTCTTTTCATACGTTGTTGTTTGACCCAACTATGTATCATACACATACAGACTCTTCCACCGAGATGTCCGGGTCAACAACTAACACCGATTATGAATTGCTTTTAGAGTCTGAAGATCACCCCGCACTTTGTGATGACATTATTCTTCGGGGTATTGATGAAACTTTTGAGGAGATCTTCGCTGATGAACTCGCATTTCTGAATAACAAGGGTGTTGAGATGAATCTTGTCCCAATCATTGAAATTGAACCTCCACCCCTTCCTCTGAACCGTAAAAAGAATGCGAGTTATCCATCACATTCACTGCTTCGTCTCTCCAAAATGAGGCGCACACACACTCTCTTCCACCCCTTACCCTTTCCCCACTTCTTCTTCCACCAACCCGAGCACTGCATTGATAAAATCTTCGAATGGTTGGTGTTGATCTTCGGTCTTTGCAAAGCTTGGCATCGACCAATGATTCTTGACCCCCTCATATGATTTTCAAAGTTTAACATTGCATAACTCAAGTTTGGGGGGGGACAATTTTTCTGGCTCTTGGAAAGAAAATTTTTACAAAAAAAATTACGAGTCAAAAATAAGTTTGGGGGAGGGTCTTCACTTATATATTTTTCCCCACTAATAAATTCCTCCCAGGCTTACAGGTTTTTGTAGATATAGCGGATGGCAACAGTGAGGACACTGTTGAAAACAAGTTTGGGGGAGGTTTGTGCTTAGTTTTGCATCATGTGCATATCATTTGCATAAGCACAAAACATTTCTTTAAAACCATAAAAATTTAAAATTTTTCAAAACCCATAAAAATTCTTGTGTAAATATTTTTCTTTTGGTTCATCAATTTTTGTAAATAGCTTTTCAAAACCCATTTCTTTGAAAATATAAAAATTTAAAATTTTTCAAAATCCATAAAAATTCGAAAATTTTCAAAATATAAAAATATTTAATATTTATAATAATAAAAGATTAGATAGTGAACAATTACATCCATGAGATTAGAAAAATTTGAGAAAACTGAGAAAATTAGAAGTTTTCTTATACGAACTAGTAATAAGTAGTTATGAGCCGTTGTCCCAAGGGTTAGTAAGATGAAGGACGTCACTAATCTGAGGATAAAAATAAGTCTGAAAAATAGTTTCTATTCTGGAAGCCAAACATTTTGAACGTTGATACCCTGCTATTCGCACTTACACACATCTTAAAGCCTGGGATAGTAGAGGATACCTTGAAATTCTCTTGTCTTAAAGCCAAAAGTATGAAAAAAAAATTTGTTTTAAAATGGTGAGAAAAATGGACACTGGTTTTGTTATTACCGAGGGCAATAAAAATATATAGCAAAAGGGTGCTTCTTCACCTAGTGCCCTAAGGCCAACTGGTCTGGGAGTCACTGCTATGCCTGAGGTGGTGCAAGACGAGGAAAATACACCAAGCATGCAAGCACAGGAGTAATCGGTCGGTTAGTATCTCAAGAAGTATTAACGGTCGCATAAAAGTGTGTGAGCAATCTCGTTTATCAAAAAGTACTGAGGTTGATGGGTAAGAGTATGATAGCTTGAATTGAATTCTCCGGGTGTAGGGATGTCTTTACACACACGCAGGGTTATATGATCGATGTTTGGAAGACAGATAGGAATGAAGAATAAGACGATGTTTTATTGAGGGAGGACGTGATTTCTAACATCTTTTCATGACCATTAAGATAGGGCTCATGACAACCGAAAAGCTAGCTTAGTTGGAAACCCTAATTTTCAAGGCTTTTCTTTTACAATTCTTGTCTTTAAATGTAATATTCATGATCTTCCTTTTATTATTGGATTTTGTGGGTGCAATCCGCTGAAAACCCTCAGGAGACAACACTCCTCCTACTAGGGACACCTAGAGGTTTAAAGGCTTGTTGCACGTGCTCAGTGCAATCGTGTTGCCTACGAAAGTGTGCTAGTTAGTTTTTCTCTTTCTTTATTTTCTCCTTCTCTTTTTAATAAAACTGTTCGATCGAGACGATCGAAAATAAGTTTGGGGGAATTTGATCTGTCGAAAATACTGTATTTCTAACACGGCAATTTCCCTACCTTTTGCAGTCAAGTAAAGCTATCCGGTATTCATATCACTCATATTTGCAAAACATATGTAAAATATTTGATTACTTGTACTGTACACTAAAACCAGCACTTTTAGGGAAATTGTGTGTGTTTCATGGCATCGCATCATCCTTGTATTGCGCAACTCTTGTCTCGGTGAAATTGTGCAGGAAATTCCAGAAGCAGGGCCTAATTGGGAAATGAACTAATAAAAGACACACCAATTCAAAGGTTAAAGATCTGGAGCAAGACATAAAGGCCAAATAAAAATCCAAGCATCAGAAAGAGGCCCACCAGTCAGCCCAAGTATTACCATGTAAAGAAATATCATCAAGGCCAACAAAGGGCCGCGGATCCGCGGTCCAAGCCCCCTTGGCGCGGCGGATCCGCGGCCACTTGAGGAGATCATTTGCTCAAAATTCTTCACATGGCTAATTATAACGGCCAAAGCTTCCAGAAGACCCCAGAAGCTCCACGTGGTACATCTAGAAGGCTCGGCTCAACAAACTTTTAGGAGGGAAATTCAAATTTAAAGCTTAACTAACTTTTTGAAGGGAAATTTAAATTATTGGATAACTAACTTGTGGGGGGAACTCAAATTTCAATTCTAGATTTAAAATTTGGAAAGTCTATAAAAGGGACCCTAAATCTAGAGGGGAAATAGTTCAAGAATTATCACCATCTTCTACCCACAAGTTTAGTGACAAAAGCTTGTGCCAAATTCAATTCCCATCTCCAATTCAAAATCAAGATCAAGATCCCGAGATCAATTTGAGCAAGAGAGCCTTCAACCTTTAGCAAGCGACGCCGGATTTCCAACGGAGCAAGAGATCCACGCCGATCCGCGACTCAAGGAGCCGAGCGAAGCCGAAATCGACGATCTAGTTCCTTCCTTTTGTAAATTCAAGAGAGTTGTAACGAAATTTGTCGATAAATAAAGGTGAATTTTCTATATTCTTGCTTCTCTTTTAATTCAAGCATAATGATTAGATATCAATTTGTGATTGTGTTTGTGATCATGATGTTTGAGTAATCTCCGCTCGTGTAGGAGTTGTGACGATCTTTAGATGATGATGATTTAGATATTTTTACAATTCTTAAATCCTATAATGTTTAGAAATTCTAGTTAATCAAATGATTAATAACCTAGCTTCGAGATGATGCTTTCTTGATCGTGTTCACTCGAAACTAGGGAACAACTATTAAACATTTGATTGAGTAGAAGCTAGAATTTGAATGCGATCCATAGAAAGGACAAATGATGAGTTGCGGAATCCCTAATTTTCTCGCAAAGATCCTTAACCCTCGATGAATTCGCATCGATCTAGTATCAATTCATTAATGGATAAGAATTAGTAATCTTTAGATCTCATCACATCTATAGATCCGATCTACTCCTACGAGCCTTACTTCTAGTCTTGATTGTTGGTTGGAAATTATCTCTCATCCCTATTCTTGCTCTTTAATGTTTCTTTTAGATCTAGTTTTTTCTTACTTTTTGATCTACAATTACAAATCATGAATTGTTTTCTTTTCTTTGCCCTAAATTTTCAACTCATCTAATTCGAAAATTGAACGGAACTCACTTTCCCTGTGGACGATCCGCACTTACTAACGCGCTACATCCGACACCGTTATTGATTGCGGTCAAATAATTCTTTTGGTTGTGATTTCTAAAATCTATTTTCTCAAAAACATACACAATCGGAAAATCGTTCCAATCATGATGGCCTGCTCGAAACTAGTTGGGTCATCATCTCCATGACGCAATCCTCGCTCCCACCGTCTATAAGAAAACCGTAGTATCTTTCAGGTGGATGAGAAACCCAACTAGATCAGCAAAGTTGCCGCGGTTCGTCGGGGACTATTGAATCCTCCGGTTCCACCAAATCGTCAGTTATAGTTTGCGTTGCTGGAACTTCTTCCAGTTCTACCTCATTGCCACTAATTTCTTCCACAAGAAATTCCTTTTCTAAAATGGTGGCATGTCGAGAAACAAAACATCTTTTGTTCCTTGGTGTGGTAGAAGATATACCCTCGCGGATGGTTGGGATATCCTACAAACGTGCACATAACTGACCTTGCCTCGAATTTGTCCAGATTTTGCTTTTTAATATAGGTCGGACAACCCCATATCTTAACTCGTTTAAGAGATGATCTCTTCCCATTCCATATCTCATATGGAGTGGTAGGCAACAGATTTGATCGGAACTCTATTCGATAGGTATGCAGCTTCTCAAGTGCATGTCCCTGAAAGGAAATAGGCAACTCAGCAGTACTCATCATAGAGCGCATCATATCTCATATTGTGCGATTCCTCCATCCCGATATACCGTTGTGCTGTGGTGTATACGGAGGAGAAAACTGAGAGAGAATCTCATTCTCTTTTAAATAATCTCGGAATTCCGTGCTCAAGTATTCTCTTCCCCGATCATATCGAAGGATTTGAATACCTTTACCCATCTGGTTCTTATCTTCGTACTTATATTCCTTGAAATTCTCAAAAGATTCAGATTTGTGTTTCAACAAGAACACATGTGCGTATCTTGAGAGAATATCGGTGAATGTAATAAAGTACGCGGAACCATCCCTGGCATGTGTAGACATAGGACCGCATACATCAACATGTATCTGTCCAAGAGTTCAGTAGCTCTTTTTCCGTTTCCAGTAAATATAGATTTGGCCACCTAGTCTTTGAGACATGACTGTCGAGTTTCATAAGATGTAAATTCGAAAGGATTCAAATATGCATCCTTATGGAACTTTAGCTAGTCTTGTCTTATCGACATGATCTAGTCTACAATGCCACAAGAAGACTTCGTTCATTTCTTAAATGTTCCTCTTATGTGTGTTCTGTACGTTTAGAACTGCAGTTTGATTCAGAACGTGTATATTGTTATACAACATACCTTGCCCAATCAACACTTGATTTAGGAAAATATTCACAATATTATTTGTATGAAATAACAGTCGCTCAGAATTATTGTATTACCAGTTGGTAACACTAGGGGATATCTGCCAACTTCTTTGGCTGCAACAATTGCACAATCTCTACTACTAGAGACATATCACCCTTTCCCAGTTCTCCACCTTTCTATAGCCCATGTAACAAATTACATGTGTGGCATCCTGATCCAGTATCTAATACCCAGGATGTAAGGTAACTGAGAAACAGTTCTTGGTTACGAACACACCCGAAGACAATGCATCAACATACTTATTCTTCGTTTAGGTGGCGTAGGAATCCGGATATTCCCCTATTCCTTGCTCAGATTTATGACAACCATAAGATAGAGCGGAACCTAGTCCAGTATAATAAGTAGGTTCGGTCAAAACATCCATATTATTATCTTGATTAAGGCATGTCATTGGTCGCTACCAGGAGAGAGAGAAGGATAATCACTTTGCGTGCACTCTTTGCAACATTAGATTGGTTATTTTATCTAATCAGGATGGCACCCACTGTTTTTTATCAAATCTTCCTTCAAACCCTAAAAGGTAAGATTAGCCGGGATCAATTACACCCTACAGGTTCGCCAATCGTTCGGCCAGGCAGGTATTGGTACTCCGAGGGAAGTTCCCCATGCTTTCGTGCGGACCTAATTAAAATAAAGCTCGTTTCCTTAGAGGCATAGTCTCGTTGACACCTTTCTAGACACCTACTGGATTAGCTAATTGTAAAGTGCAAAACTCACTCAGGAGTAACTCTTACTCGCAGTGGGTATCGGGATCCAACTATCATATAGAAGGTATGCAATCTCATTGCAAATTTCAACACTTGAAATTCTCGATAATGGTTTTTACCCCTAGCCACTTATGATCTTAACATTGTCAACAAATCATAAGCACTAGTCAAGTTCAACCCGTCATTTCTTGATTGGATTAAACCCACCGGCACGACCCTTAACATAGTCAACAAAGCCATACGACTACCATAATCCAACCGTATCATATGATTACAGATAAACACTAATTAGCTACCACACACTACGCCTTAACATAGTCAACAAACGTAGCATAAATACTAAAATAGCACTTATCTGAAATGACGGAAGGCTACGCAGCTTTTTAAGAAAACCATGAGCGTAATGAACTTGATATCGTTGTAGAATCTAATGATTTTGAAAACGAGTGTTTTTTAGGCTTTTGCTAGTTTCTCTAAAAAGGTCACTTCCGGTGAAGGGATCTCGGCTCTTTCCTCATCGAATGAGGTGCGGGATATTCAAGAATATCACTATGCAAAACAAGAACTAGAGAAGCTATCAAAAACAAAACCGAGTGGGTTGTAGCAATTGCTAGTTTCGCTAAAGATGTCACTTCTGGTGAAGAGATCTTGGCTCTTTCCTTATCGAATAAGGTGCTGGATATTCATCAAGGAATACCACTATGCAAAGCAAAAATTAGAGCCACCCTTTTTGAACATTTGATTCTACAATATCTTTTGGTTTCTTTCTTTTCATTAATCTCATTAATGAAGTCCCATCAATTAATGTTTCCTAAACATTACAGAAAAATGAAACGAAAATAGAACGTACGCTTATGCCATCAGCATTCGCCACGGGGCCCATCATGCACCGTTAGATTACTTAACTACCGGTAGAGCGGGGTCTGGACTAGCGCGGGTGCAAAACATAAGCAACGTTTATTATATATCATATATATAATAGTACATTCGTCTCACGCAGTTATATGATCAATATCACATAATCAAGCAGCAGAAGCAGTATATGAAATATTGGATATACTAGGATATCCGTGTTTTAAATTTAGCCAGTAATGTAAAACACGGATTCCACGGTCGTGATAAATAGCCAAACTCACATCTCCATACCCCTATGAGAGAGGCAAGTAACCCTGCCAATTCTAGAGTTAGGAGACCCGGTCTCCACTACTTGAGATGGTCTCCTACTAGACCCTAGAACCCGTTACTTGTGCTCCTCACCTTGGGTCTATCCTAATGCGGAAAAGTAAATAATATACAACAGTGGTGACAACATTCTCAACCCGGAAGTGCCCCAATAAAAGAATATTACATACAGATTTTACATGAATGAAAATAAAAACCCTTATCTCACATAGAACCCCCGGCTATTCATTCATGGCGATCCAATAAATCATATCAACAGCAACACATGATATCACATATCATCAATGTAAGTAAATATACGTATCCCTAAAACTTGTTGACATATAACAACGAGATTGGGATACCCCACATATTACACTTACGGTCGCAGAAAAGAAAACAGAAAACTACAATAATTAGAATCCACAATATACTTAGACATCATAAACCCCGAATATCTCATATTCCGAATTTCATGCCTAACTTATAAAACTTGCATTTTAGTCTCAAATTGAAAACTCTTTTCAATTGGTTGTCGGATAATTCAACAAGATTCCCGACTTAGTGATCGCGTACAATACGCAATTGCGACGAAGTTTTGATCCGAATCAAAACTTCGTGGGATCAAAACTTCGTGGCAATCGATCAATTGAGACTAAACGGCTAGATTTACAATATACTAACTAGTTTTCATAAAACTAATTAATCCGGATTCTGATAATTGTATCACACATAACAAAGATTATAAAGTAATCGCGACATTAGAATTCCGCACACAATTAGCAAACTAAACCAATTTTTCCAAGACATGAAAAATCCAGTGAGCTAAAGTTCTAAAACCGATCGTTTTAAGCCAATCCGGGAGTCGAAACGAACTCGAAACCCGCCCGAATCTTCGCGGAAGTGAAGATCCTAAAATTAACTATCTAATGGGGGCCTCAGGGGGGTACCCACCCCCAGGAGCTACCTCGAAGTGGCCCCTAGGGAAAGGCAGACCCGAGAGCACCCAGTCACCCATCCCTAAGGACACCTTGTGGTGGTCTTGGGGTGTGGGTTCGGCCTATGGTCCCTCCCGGGGTGTCCCCGGGGTGTGTACGTTCTACCATGCGGCTTCTCGGTTCAAACCGTGAGCCCGCGGGATGTGCAAACAACTCAAAATATCATTTCGGAAACTGTTTTTATCGGCAGTTTTTGCGCGACAAAAACGGCGGATTTCTAACGTCACTACAAGATACCCTAATGCTCTAGCTTGGCTCTGATACCATGAAAGTCTGCCCTAGCACTACCATGAGGTTTTAGTAGCATCAAGCATGCCAAATTTTAATTTTTATTAGGTGCTAAGTTAGACTATACAAGATCTTTGATAGAATCTTAGGGTTTGCTATGATGATGTGAACAACTAGAGAAAGTGAAAGATGGCTATACCCTCGTAGATCGAGTCCTTCACTTCACATGCTCCGTGTAGTAGTTACGCGACTCCACTAGGCTCCACTTGAGGCTTTGGTCGAGCTTCATCCGATGACCTTCATGCCGAAGATGATCCACGCGAAGTCCTTCCAACTCAAGCTACCTCTACACTAAACTCTTTAGCGTAAAAAACACGCTATACTCGATCGCTAGTCAAGTGTAGGATGGTGAAGTAGGGGATGTTTAAAGCTCACAAGATTGTGTTCAAGCTTCATGGTTCCCATTACATGTGAGGGTTGAAGCTTGAACCATGGTAAATGAGAAAGATGAAGAAGCTAGAGAGCAAATGGGAGCAACTCAAGAAAAATGGCGAAGTGTTGAGAATGAAGTAAGAATGAATGGCAACTCTTGATCCCCACTCAATCAACCATGGTAAATGAGAAAGATGAAGAAGCTAGAGAGCAAATGGGAGCAACTCAAGAAAAATGGCTAAGTGCTGAGAATGAAGTAAGAATGAATGGCAACTCTTGACCCCCACTCATTCAATCATGGAATTTTGCAATATAAAATTGCAACCATGCTTGAATAGTGAGTCAAGATGAATAAACAAATATAAATCCAATTTTTGCAACCATGCTCTCATTTTCCACCTCATTTCTATTTTTCTCAAAAATAGAAATTCAAGCCATGCTTCATTATATATATATATATATATATATATATATATATATATATATTATGAAGAATAATTAGTGAGCTAATGATATTAGTTAAGTTATAATTATATCACATATAATATATATCACATTATTAAATCAACACTTGATTTAATAATCCGGTTATATCACATATGGCTGACTAATATCATCACATTATCAAATCAACACTTGATTCGACAATCTGGTTATATCACATATAAACGAACCGACAACAGATAACTGCCAGATTACAATACGGTATCGTATACACGTATTTAATCAGGCTCACACACATATCACATATGTATCCTACTTCGTTTCGCTTGAACCAGGGAACTTCTGTGAGGGACTCTAAAGACTCGTCAATACGCCAGCAGTAGGTGATGATCACATATGCCACCTACAAGCCGTCAGCGGTACTAGTTGGACGTAACGGCTACCCGGGTATTGAGCGATATGAAGATCAATAAGCAAGCTTGTCCATAGTCTCCCTGAAGCCTATCAGTAACACTACCGTACAGTCCGGTCTATTCGTCTGATATGTCGCATATCATGCCTAGGGGTGGTAAACGTCAGACCCTAGTAACGTGATAAGTCATGCCAATGTCTGGCCTATAACGGTTTGAGAAACTACTGATAACACTTATCAGTAAATCTCGGCAGCAGTCCTGGCCAGAGACTTCCAGTTATAGCCAATCGAGCATAGCGCAATATCAACCCCCAATACCGGGAGACACGAAACCTCTTCTATCGCTCATTGCCTCCATGTGATTCGGGACTGTACTCAATATCCACCTGTTTGCACAACTCCACTTGAGTGTGGTAGGGAGGAAATCAAAGCACGGTGGGAGCCACACAAGACTCTATGACGATCTCGGGTTTACAGACCAACCTGTACCAGTGTCACCAGAGGATTGCTATCTGACGATAGGTATACTACCACATAAGAGTTCTCGGTGAGTCCTGTTCGGTGTACCCATTCTCCAATGAGCACATGTGTACAATCTTTGATGTCACACACCAATGGTTGTGGGATCAACCATCGCCCTCTAAGAGACAAGAAACGTACACACTAGTGTACTCTAGAATATCGATGCCCTAGTCTCGATATTTCCACGACTAGAAACTGATTAAAGGATGTACTTTTGGACTACCCTGGCCCCACTAGTATGATCTCATCATAATCCTGGTAGTCAAGTATATATCATAAGGGCTTTATCAACATGTAAAAGACAGACAGTATAAATACCAGTCTACACGTTAAGATAAAGGTAACCTGATAGCATACTATTATGCCGAGCAATAATGTCCTCTATATATATGTCCAAGCATCTACTATATCATCAATAATAGCCTTTAGGGCATACATATTCCTAATAGCCCTGCACCTGATCCGCCTGTTCTCCCTTCCTAGCTAAATGGAGCGAATAGTTGTAGGAGATATGGAAATGAGCCCGAATCTCGGCAAGCTCGCCCACATCTCTCAAGACGGAGGACGCATCGTGGGCGTTCCCGATACGCATCTTAGGGCCCCTGGCCGTCGCCTGGCGATGAGCGACGCGGGTGGCCCTGACTCTCGGATGCGACCCAGACACTGAGGACGAAGCAGAAGATCAACCCTCTTGGCTATCTGAAGCCGAAGAAAAGGAAGATCCTCTGGACTCACGGGACAGGAGCAAGCACGATACATTGAAGGCATTCCCCAGGCCTTCGTCTCGAGGACTGACCCGACCTTCAAAGGCCTCCAACACGCTAGGCTTCCTTAGCCCCCCCCAGCTGGCCTCCGAGCTATCACAGAGCCGAGCTTCCTCGGCCTCCCGCTCGCCTCCGTGGCTCCTGCAGAGCTAAGCCTCCTAGGTTCTGCCGAGCAACCAAGGACGCAGAGCCCAAGCACCTCCGCCACGGCTCCGGGTATCTCGCCAGAGGAGAGATATCCGCCACCAGTATCCCGCGTTCTACGCCGCCATATCCCCCATTAACGAGTGTATCTCGTCATTAATGGGAGGATCCCGTCACTCATGCAGGCGTAACGCCAGGGGCGTAACCGACGGCGAAGATCTCGCGCCATCTCGCTCCAAACGACCACTATAAAAACCCTTCTCTCAGACGACTCAGGTAAGCCAATTTCAATCCAACAAGCCGCTGCTCTGCTCAAATTTCTCGGCTAGCTTGATCGTCGGAGGGTCCACGGTGCTACAACCACCCCGGGACTTCTTTGCAAGTAGCTCGGCTCCACTCCTAAAATCAATCCATTGAGATCCACACGTTCAAGAAGACAAGCATCAACGTCTATCTCAACCTTTCATCAGCGCTCACAACAAATCGACGGAGGACAACATCTAAAGGAGCATGTAATTCACAAAAAATATATATACAAATGTATATGCTTTATCTGACTATCTTCAAATTGAAGTAACCACACTTGCTTTTAATTGAAAAGAAAAAAATTTATCGTACTAAAATGAAAAATGCGAGAAAGGATACTATTGCTCGAGAAAAGAATTCACCATTGAAGGCTCATCTCAATTTGATTTTCAATTTCTCAAACATTAAGATTAAAAATAATATTTAAGTAATAAATGATATGGATAAAATAAACCATAGCAAATCACATAATGAAAATCAAGAAAATAAGAATTGTTTTCTTACATAGATAAAATAATATATTAAAATGAACCAGGATCAATGATCAGTGAAGTTTCATTTGAATTTGATCCAACCTTACAATCCTTGAAACTATAAGATTAAAATGAATGGATGATACTTAAATAATAAATGAAATACACAAAATAAATGATAAAATTTAAATAATGAAAATTAAAGAAAACAAACCTTGCTTTTCTGTTAAAAAAAGAAAACAAGAAAAATGTCTTTCTTTGTTAGAAAATATAATAATATCAAAAACTTACCAAGATTTTCTGATTAGTGAAGATAGACAAAATTTCATCAAATCTTCTTGAAGCCAGATAGAGAAATAAACAGGAAATGTTAGACAATCGGGGGCAATATTTTTTCAAAACCGAAAAAATATAACCAAATTGTGTGTGTGTGTGAGAGAGAGAGACATGAAGATTATTCAAAAAAGACATTTAAATCGATCCTTCGTTTTCGCAATTAGGCATGAGTTTTTTGCCTTTTGGAGTTTCCTAACTTTGCCAATTAATCTTAGGAATAACTCAATTGCCTTTTTGGATTCTCTAATATATTGGTTACCCTTTTAAAATTCAAATTAATCAAGTAATTTAATTAGCTTTTTAATAACTCATAAAAATTCCTTTGTTATTAATTAAACATGCTAATAATTTTAAAATATTTTAATGGTGATGCAAGGGGATACGTTACCATATAAGTTTTATTTAAAATGCATTCACAAGCATATAAGGTACAGAAATAATATAATGAACATATAAGTAGACTTCCAAAAAGTAGATTCCGCATTTTACTCTATTCCATGTCCTTTGGCTATAGACAATGGAGGTAATTCATGATAAATAATAATAATAAAATATATAAATCATTGCAAATATATATTTTTTCATATTCTTTACTTTTTTTTACCCATGACTATAAAGTATTAATAACAAACCGTAAATATTGAAGATATGCAAACACACAGACAATGGAAAATGGATATAAATTCTTATTAATTAAATTTTATCTTTTCATATTTTATTCCCTTTTATCTAGCCATCTCTCATAATTTCTTTTTCAAGTAACACTCATATTTTATTTAATAAATCCATTGTTACAACCATATATTAATATTATTAATATAAAGGGGTGGATTTCAATAATTGGATGTGTATATATAAAAAGAAATTATAAATGCATTAAAGTAAGAGCCTACATGATATAATCGCTCTACCTTCAAATTTAATTCATTTTTCTACATAAATAGATTTTTAATAGCATTACAGTACAAGATTTAAATTAAGTAGCGCATATATCAAAAGAGGACAACTAATTTTTTTTACTCATTTTCACTTAGTAGAGTACTTTATTTATTTATATATATATATATATATATATATATGAGAATAACGAAGAAAATAGACCGTAGGAGGGAATTTCCTCCTAAGACGTTGAAAAGGTATACCCTCTATGAATTTTTTGACAATCGATGCCCATCATCATCTTCTTTATCATCTAAGACGTGGAGACACCAATTTTAACGTGATTCTACCACTTTTTCACTGTTGAATTTGCAATGTAAAAAGTTCTATTGTCGGAAATCCGTTAATTTTGTACCCACTAAATCAACAGTGAAAAGTGATAAGATCATATAAAATTTGGTGTATCCACATCTTAGATGATAAAGATGTTGATGGATGCTGATCGTTGGAAAAAACCATGTATGATGTATATTTTCGATGCCATAGGAGAAAATTCTCTCTTATGAAACCTATTCCCCATCAATCTCTCTCTCTCTCTCTCTCTCTCTCTCTCTTTATATATATATATATATATATATATATATATATATATATATTATGGAGGAAATGTGTCATGGGAGGGAATTTCCTCTTATGACGTCAAAAAGATATATTCTCTATGATATTTTTCGACGATCGGCACACATTACCTCCATCTTTATCATCTAAAATATGGATATACCAAATTGTATGTGATTCTAGTATTTTTTTCACCGTTGATTTAGTGGGTGCAAAATTAACGGTTTACTGACAATATAACTTTTTACATTGCTAATTCAATGGTGAAAAAGTGGTGGAATCATATGAAATTTGATGTATCCACATCTTATATGATAAAGACGATGATGATGGATGCTGATCCCCGAAAAAAATTGCGGAGGTTATATAATTTTGACATCACCTAATGAAAAAGCCGACTATGGCCTCTTCTGAGAGAAAGAGAGAGATTCCCTATTTTTACATATTTCATACATTTGGCTTAACAAAAACCTAGAATGTATTATTAACCTTATAAAAAGCATTGTGAATAATATTATTCTGAGTATGCAATTGAATTAATTTTAATTTTTGAATTGCAGGACAATTTTAGATATCATGTAGTTAAACTTTATGATTAACTTTTATTATTTACAGAGTTGCCCTATTGACCAAAATTCTGGGTCTATCCCTGTCCGCTAAACCGTTGTTGCTAATTGCCTCCACCGAAGATGATTGTCGATAACCACTCGTCTCTATTTTCGGCTGTCGTCACCAACATCACGTTACCGCTTATTGTCATCAACCATCCATTGTCCGTTATCTTTCGCCGCCACGGATGACCCGCCATTAGTTTTCCCCATCACCGATCATCACCGGCTATCATCGTTCTCTCTTTGTTGTCCTACCCCCGCCTTTAGTCGGCTTCATGGGATCTTAATTTCTCCAGTCAAATTTATTTGAATTTCCAAGATCAAGTAACAAGCATTTCGAAAATGAAAAAAAATTAAATTAAGTTGATCGGCCATTTGATTTTGAAATTCAAAATGCTTTAAGTATGTAGAAAAGAGACTTAGCAATTTTTATCTTCCGTGCCAAAACTTTGCATTCCATGTTTCACCTCAAATCTTTTAACTTATCCAAGATGAACCAAGGGGCACCATCCATCTAGATGTTCATGGCTCAAAACATGTGTACAAATCATTCTATGCCACTCTAATTCTCTTTGACCGTTGACTGTGAAAAAATTGTCGCGTCCTATTTTCCAAAATACGGAATACGAGGATGACTAGACCAGCCAAACTCCTACGGTCAAGGAATAATCCCGCCGTAATCACACTTCGGTTTCTAGCATTACATGTTAAGCAGTAATCACAATACAGAATAAGAGAATTACAGTCACTTAATTTATCACATTTTAACGAATCAGAATGCAACGGATACAAGCAAAAGAGATAACTAACCAGCGATGATAAATGTCCCTTGTTTGAAAGCAAGGGAAACGATAAATCGGCGTCGTTGGTATAAATCTCCGCAATTACTTCGAAAAGGATAGGTCCACTTCTTACTCTGAGCATGTATACTCAGGTTGTCAGGACGAAACAATATAAACGATATGATAATACTAACAGGTGGCAGTAACAGTAAGTATGAAGTAACATGTATGATGCTATTACATAGATAAGTGGAATAACATAAACAGGTAGCAGTATAACTTATGAACTATAGCAATGGTTAAAGGTAATATGCATGTCACCAGTCTAACAGTCAATAAGTCGTTGAAATTGAACGGTGGAATGTATCCTCAAGTTTAGCAAGGGTCTCGTGCATACCCGAGACTACGATCAATTGTGCCCAGGACATAACCCAGTCAGCCGTGCCATTAAGCACAACCACCTAAACATATCACTACCATTAATATCGAATGATCATCCTCTAAATAACTGAACCTTGCTAAATACGAGTTCAATTCCACCCTGATTTCCCTATTTTCCCCAGGTTATAGTATATGTTTAGGTATTAGAGCCAGGTTGTGAACAAGTATGTATTGCTTTCACTTTCAGTCATGTTTTCGCTTATCAATATCACTTTCAATCACTAGTTCACTATCGTACTTGCCACAATCCAATCACTGACACTTATCAATCGACAATACAAAACAGTCGCTAGGGTTTCAATGTAAATAGTCACTAAACAGTGGGTGTAAAGCAACATAATATATGGCAAGAATGCGTTAAATAAACGTTCACTAAATTAAGGGCAGCCAGTGTCATGCAGTTTATAAAATTCATAATAAATTCTATGCGTTGAATCGGGCAAAACAATATAAAAGGCATATGAAAAATACTTGATTATCTAAGCAGTAAAATTGGTTTCATATCCATCGGCATTCTAGTTTAAGATTTATGTTCATTTTAAAGCAGGGATGTGCTGCTGGAATTCTAGTTTCAGAACTAGAAGTCCAATTTCAAGCGTAGTTTTCTATAGATTATAGTTAGAATCAAGGATCGCTATAATTGAATAAAATCTATCCCTATCAGTTAGGTTTCCAACACAGCAGACAGGTTAGTAATATTCATTGTGCAGAGAATTATGTTCTGTTTACAATGTGTATAAACAGTCACTGCAGAAAACAACAAGACATGCCGACGATCTAAAATACTTTTAAAATAGCAAACAGTACTTAAATTAAATGAAACCAACACCTTCAGTTAGCTAATATGATTATATAAGCAACGATATAGGTTTCCGCGTATTTTTAGATTTATGGAGGGATATATAGACATTTAAATTTAGGTATGGATACAAAATACTGCTCTAGACTACTGTCCAGAGCTGTATTTCTATCAAGTTTTGATTATCATAACCTAGCCATATTAAACAAAAATTATAGAAGGTTCTAGGTTATCTAGTCGTCTTCGATACAAACCCTAGAACATCAAGTTTCGATTTGTATATAATTTACTATCAATTTTACAACGTGACATGTACGGTGATATCCAGGTTTAACGTAACCAATCGGGGATGTCATTTCATGATGATAACTACGTTGTTTTGAGTCCCATTTTCTACACAATATTCGTAAACAGTAAATAAAACCATCGGTAAAAGGTTTAAGCGTTCCTAATAGGGTTTTGGTTCCGGCAATCGCATTGAACACTTGATATATATACAGTCATGATGTATGCTACACCTTAGCATGGCCACTTAGTAATCATATCAAATCGTATAATGTCTTTACCAACAACATGTTATTATCACCAGCCGTTTTTGTGATACTTAAACTATTTTAACAAGGTATTGTAACATATAAATTATCAACTAATGTGGTTAATTAACTCATTATTGTGCCTTAAACATGAACTATATGGTTATAATAACTTTAATAAAACTAATTACTATAATCGTGGCACAAGTAAGCAAGTGATAGGGATTCACTTGTTTTGACGATGTATCGGCGACACGTCGTGTCACGCCCCGCTTCCCAGTATACGGCGAAGGGGACGGACGAGGTTCGCTACGTATTTACTTAGAAAGTAAATACGCTGAGCGTATTTAAGCAATATAAAAGTAAATCACAAGAGACAAGAGATATAGAAATAACAGCAACTTTATTAATAATATTCTTTTGTACAATGCATGAAAAGTAAATACAACTGGAATGAAAAGCGATGCCTAAACAATGGCATAACAGAAAATGAAAAAAAATACCGAATAGAACAAGGTACAATGTCTAGAGCTCGGGGTCTTCGTGGAATTGATCCAAGTCTTCACCGGTAGGCTCGATCTCTGCTGGGTCCAAAACACCTGACGACATTCAAAGAAGAAAGAAATAGAATGTCGTCAGCGAACAGGTCGCTCGGTAAGTCCCAAAGATAAGGGAGAATAAGAAAAGACAGAATAAGAGGTATCTTCTAAACTATAATGTTGTAGAATATTTTGTTTACGCTGTTGTTTATAGCTTGGTACGGAAGGATGCCAGTGTATACGAGAGGGGTCTCAGTATGCTAGAGACCAGGGCAAACGGAATGTACAAGGAACCGTTAAGCCACGGTACAACAGCAACGGACTATAGATTATGTGTCTTAATCTTACCGTCTCATGCCACTTCTAACACCTTCCGTACCAATCTACCCCTTAATCCCCGTAGTGTTTTGATTGTATTGTTGTATTGTATTGTATAAGTTAGATGACTGACCAAAACCATAATATCAGTAAACCGAGTGTAACTGCATAATTAGGTAAATGGAATAACGGAACAATGGATGTATATCCATGGTTTGATTTAGTCAAATTATATAGATTGTTAACTGGATTCTGAGATTCATGTGTTCATATTAAGTTGGAATATTATAGATTTATATAATACTTGAATCATATTCAAGTCGGATTATGATCAGACTCAAACCCGAGTTAGACAGAAGAAATGTAAATCGAAGTCCTATATTTACTAGGCTCTTTATTGTAATTTATAAAACTTGAGGGGATTTTATGTAAAAATACTTTTGTATGGTTTTCAAGATACACCCAAAGTATTTATTATTCGTATTTATAGTTATAATGAGTGTAATTTTATTTTGTGATATTTCTAGTGAAAATATCCTAATTACATAAATAAAAGTAATTATCTGTAATTTTGATTTATTTGAAATTCATGGTATTTTAATGTAAAATTTAGTCTTGTGATTTTTTTTATAGAAAAAGTGGGATATTTATATTATAACAAAATAGATCTTTTAATGATAATATCCATATATTTATACAAAAATAATTTCAATAATTATTTTATATTATAAAAATATCATTTTCTCAAGATATCGTATTTTAAACCTTTCGAGACCGAATGCTCCATGCGGAGGTCTGAATCTCGCACTACTAAGCCGAGGGTGCACGATAAACCGTATAATCCCTAACGGGTTCCCCAAATGTGGGTTGTAGTAACGCTTTGCAAAGATTTTATAAATACTATCCTTGAGAAAACGGTTTTATAAAGTAAAAGGTATTTATTTGCAAAAGTCGATTTTCCGTATTTTAGATTCTTGGGTTTTATATTTCAACTAGGCTATTTCTAAATGGTCTAAACGATAAGTCGTTAGAAGCCTCAAATCGCCTCTTCACCGCCAATTGTGGCCAGGTAAGTACAAAATGAGAAAAGGAGGGATCCGCTCACGAATCGTGAGACGGGCCTTTTAAAATTACCTTTTCTCACTTGCCTAGCCTAGACACCACAAAGTCAGGTTTAGATAAACGATCGATGTCCACGACATATCGTATTTTCCTATTAAAAGATATTTGTTTTGAAAGTGTATCAAACTTAAAACTTTTAGAAAAGGTTTTATAAGAAAAGGGTATTTAAATGTAAAATCTTGTATTATCGTATTCTAAGTTTTGATGATATCATTTAGGGTTGTATTTGCGTGTGTGTGGAGGTAGGTCATTATCTCGTGATCTACTTTAAGGTATAGCAATATTAAGGGGTTAAATGTGAGAACTAAACATTGTGATATTTAAGTGCAAGAAATACGATAAATGGAAACGTTATCATTTCATGTGAGAAAACTTATTCAAATTAGTTGTTAAGTGATTAATAGTAAACATAGAGATGTTTAAGCATTATGGAATTGGTGATAAGTGAGATTTGATAGAAAACCGAATTGGAAATCGGTTTGTTCCGATTTCCGTCGGGTTTGTAAAATTGTATTTTTATGGAAGAAAAGAAAGGTAGAAAAGGGGAACTTACGGGTTTGGACAATGCTAGAGAGTGAGAGCGAAGTAGAGGATTTTCCGGCGCGTCGAATCGTCGTTGAGAGCTCCTAGCACGATCACCAGAATGTCGCCGTCGATGTCGTCAGCGCTTCGTCTTTCGCTCGTTTTCTAACGTACAAAGTTCTCTTGGAATTCTGAGAGAGTGGACTTAGGAATTTAGGATGAGAGGGTAGAGGGTATGGGGGTATATATAGGGTTAGGCTAGGGTTAGGGTTTTAATTAAAAAATATACAAAAATATATATTAAAAAATCATTAAACTTTGGAGTAAAAGGGATTTATTGGGCTTTCTGTAACCGGTCAAGGAATTTAGTATGTGCAGGTGAGAAGACCAAGTCAAGATGCACGTTTTATATGTTGGCGACTCGGCCGAGTCGGAAGGTCGTTGGGTGAGGTTTTTCCTAGGGGGATTTATAGTATATCTAACTTTTTATGTGTAGAAGGAATTTTGTGAGAAACACACGTGTAACTGTTGGTATTCTAAAAAATCAAAACAAAATAATATTAAAAATAATGTGGGGCGGGGGATTCGAACTCTGGTGGCTTGGTTCAGCAGTGCAAGGTATTACCAATGAGCCATAAGCTCCTTCTTGTAATTATGGAGTGAAATAAATACTTAAAGAGATATCAGCAACAATAAATACTCCTAGTATACATTGAATTTAAATCAATTTTTTGTACATTAAAAATGAAGTTGTTACACGTCGATAACGATAGACATGGCCACGTCAACGCAATAGCAACGGCACGAACACGGCAGCGATGAAGACAAGTGTTCGATGAAATGATCGGAGCTCGACTGTGGTGACAGCAAGGGTGGGCTTCGGTTCTGGGCCGATGGCGTGGCTCAGCGTGGCGGCAGACGGTGTTGTGGCAATGACGGTAACAGACGGTGGTGACGGCAGCGGGTGGCAGGGTCTCGACGGTGAAGGCAGCTGGGGCTATGAGTGGATTGGATGCTCAGGATGAGTGCAAGGAGGAGGCTCGGATGTAGGTGTTGTGGTGGATTGGGATGCGGCGAACAGTGGGGTGCACCAGTTAAGGAGTTAGCGGTGGACGGAGGCCAAGGCGTGAGGGCTCGGTGTAGGAAAGTGGAAGGGGTAGGCAGTTGGGAGAAGGAGAAGATGGTGGAGCTGATTGAGGTTGTCAGCGACGAGGAAAATTTGGCGGTGCTGGGTGAGGGAGGGAAAGGATGAGAATTTGAGAGAGAGAGAGAGAGAGAGAGAGAATGAGATTTAGATAAGAGAGTTAAAGATGAAGGGGGTCGGTTGTTGAGGTGAGGGGAAGTGTGCGCTAATGTCACGCCCCGCTTCTCAGTAGACGGAAGCATGCACGTGATGAGGCCGCGGCGTATTTATTTCGAGAAGGTCATTTCCCGGAATAAATATGCTAAGCGTAAAGTAAGCAATATTAAATGACCAGAAATAAATATGAGATTTAAACTTCAACAATTTTATTTACATTCAACTTGAAGCATTTACAATATGTGAGTTCTGAAACGAAATACAATACAAGAAGAGAAATGCTTAAAAGTATATATAAACTGAAAAAGATAGCTAGTCTAGTCCTGAGTCGTGATCTAGTGGTGCTCCTCCTCAGAGTTGAGGGTATTTTTAGCCAAAAGAAGGATGAGCAAATTGCGATGTTGTTGCTAAAAACACGGATAAGGATAAGTATTGTATTAAATAAAGACACGGATAAGGATAAGTATTATACTCATGAGAATCAGAAAATATAGCAAGAGTCCTTCATTAGTAATTATCTCACATTAATCATTAAAAATCATTTCCAAATGAAAGAACCAGACCAATTAGGATAAGAAGTAATCATCACTGGAAAAGTATTGTATTAAATAAATAGGCTAAATTACATCAAAATACAATTAACTATAAGTGTTTTTTCACTAAACTGCTTAAAGGTTCTTATTACAGCAAACTGCTCAACTTCTGCATCCCCGGTTATTTTAGAGAAAAAACTCCCTTAAGCCATAGTTTGAGGGAGTTTATTGTAATAAGAAAGCTTTAACGTAGTTTGGTGAAAAATTGCGATGTTGAGGGTATTTTTAGCCAAAAGAAGGATGAGCAATACTGATATATAGCCTGATTCAGAGAGTTCGAGCGATACAAATGTCATGACCTTCGATACATGAAGCAAGTGATCGCCCCCATTTTCAAAGAACAGCAGCAATGAATGAAGATTTTGGCAGAACAAAGATAAGAATTATATCATGTTTACACGAGATAAGAATTATATCACTAAACCAATATTATTAAAATTGAAAAGCTAGAACAGGTCAATTAAGAAGCAACAACTTCGTGTTTTTTGTGAGGTAATAGATGGGATAAATTAGCCATCCCCTTATTAATAGAAGAACCCGAGGCTCGATCCCGGATCTCCCTCATGGGCTACTGCTAGCCCTTAGCAACAACTCCGTGTTTTGTAAAGTATTCTGGAGAATGTAAGTATGCGGCTGCATGTGGGAAGGGCTAGAATAGGTTTTGTTTGGGTTAGGTGAAGTTTGAAACTAATCTTTAAACCTTACCTACAAGCAAACTCCTAGGCCTATATATATAATTGATTTAATGTATGTGGCCAATCACAAATTAATAGAGAGAGGTTTGCGCATTGGCTAAGTGAAAAATTCCAACAGAGAAGTCTGAAGCGAATAAAGTTTTGCAGAGCCCGATAGAGCACGAGTGAGAGGCAGAGAGATTTGTATAGAGAGATTTGAGAGAGAAATCTCCTAAGCTTTCTCTTGGTGTAAATCTTGACTAAAAAATATAGCAGACATTTGCAGATTCCGCTCTACGGGGACTAGCCATACGGTGGTGAAACTCGTTAATAAATTTCTCTCTTGTTTGTGTTTGATTAATTTCTTATTCTTGCACTTTAATTTATCTGTATCTTTCGTTGTTTAATTGCGTGATTATTTTGCATGATTGTTAGTCGCAAGCACTGTTCCGTGGATCGACTCATTTCCCAACAACTGGTATCAGAGCAAGATTAAGAGAACCTAGGGTTCTTCGATGCTACAATTTAGGTCAACGATGGGTAACGATACTTGTGTTATCTTTCTCACTTTCTTAAATTGTAGTTTTTGAAGTTGTTGGTTTACATCTAGGGGGAGTTGAGTTTGCTGCGATAGAGACGAAAAATGGCGGAGAATAAGATAAGAATCGAGAAATTCAATGGTCATAATTTTGGTTGGTGACGCATGCAGTTGGAGGACTGTATATACCAAAAGTATCTGTATCTTCCGTTGTTAGGAGAAAAGCCCGAGAAGATGACCGATGAGGAGTCGAACGTTTTGGATAGGAAAGCCCTGGCGTCGATCAGATTGTCGTTGACTCCACATGTGGCCTTTCATATCTCAAAAGAGAACGATCAAGATGCTAATGACAACGTTAGTAAAGTTGTATGAGAAGCCTTTGATATCAAACAAAATATTTTTGATGAAAAAACTTTTCAATATGAAGATGGAAGAGAACGGTTCCGTAACTGAGCACCTAAACAAGTTCAACAGCGTGACGACTCGAATCGGTTTTAATCGTCTTTGAAGACGATATTCGAGCCTGACTATTGCTATGTTCGTTGACAGAGAGTTCGGAGAACCTAATGATGACGGTTAGCAACTCTATCTCGGGGATTCTCACGTTTAATGATGTGGTTAGCTGCATATTAAACGATGAGATGCGGAGAAAGGCCGTGAGTGGGAGTTCGGGAACTTCTGCACTTTCGGTGGAAAATCGCGGTAGAACAATGGAAAGGGAAAAAAGGAAGAAGGGCAAGTCTAAAATCCGAGGTAAATCTCAAGGAAAAATCCATGGCGCCTGTTGGAATTACGGAAAGAAGGGCCACAGAAAAAGTGAATCCAGACTTCCGAAGAAAAGCTCAGATGAGAAGACGGGTGAAAATGAAGCGAATGTTGTGTCTACACGAGAACAAGGGGAACAGGGTCTTTATCTATCGGCGAGCGAGAACACAAAAGCGGATACTTGGTTCCTAAATTCTGGGGTATCTTTTTATTGCACTTCGGGCAGACATCACTTCAGCGAGTATGTTCAGAGTGAGCTTGGACATGCGACGTTGGGAAACGGTCAATCGTGCAAGATTGTTTGAAAAGAGACGATCATCTTGCAACCGACAGGAGGTGGTCAAATCAAATTGAAGCATGCTCGTCATATTCCGGATTTGAAAAAAAACTTGATTTCCACAAGTCACCTAGACAACAAGGGCTTATTATGCCGTTTGGGAATTCTCAATGGAAGATTTTCAAAGGGTCGTTGGTGGTCGCAAGGGGCAAGTTGAGCGGTTCGTTGTACTCATTCAGTAGGAACAGCGGATGCTCGGTTGTATTGGCGGCAAGTTTGGAGACAAATTCGGAGACTTCGTTGTGACATAAAAGATTGAGGCACCTCAGCGAGAAGAACATGAAAATTCTTCACGCTAATGGGTTTCTTTCGGGGCTGAAAAAGGTGGAGTTGGGGTTTTACGAGAGCTGCATTTGTGGGAAGCAAAGCGTGCTCAGATTTCAAATTGAAGGCGTAGCGAAGAAGATCAAGAAGCTGGAGATGGTGTATACGGATGAATGGGGTTCGGCCTCGGTGGAGTCTTATGAAGGAAATCGGTATTTCGTGATATTCATTGACGATGCAAGCCGGAAGAAATGGGTGTATGCAATGAAAAAGAAGTCCGATGTATTTGGTATTTTCGAACACTGGATTGCGCATGTGGAGAACCAAACGAGGCTGAAAGTTAAATGCCTAAAGTCCAATAATAGTGGGAAATACTGCATACAGGAGTTCGAAGCGTTTTGCTCATAAAAGGGTATTCGTTGGTTAAAGACAGTATCAGGGACGACACAGCAGAATGTCATCGCTGAAAAGATGAACATGACGATCCTAGAGTGGGTGCGAAGTATGACCTTAGATGCGGATGTGCCAAAATTTCTATGGGCAGCAGCGGTCGATACTGCTGTGTATCTGATCAACAGAAGCCCAGCGATTGCCCTTGATGGAGGCATTCTAGAAGAAATTTGGTCGGGTAAACCGGTCAACTATTCGCACCTCAAAATATTTGGTTGTATTGCATATTCTTTAATTGATAAGACGGACAGCAGTAAACTTAACTCCAAATCTAAGAAGTGTGCTTTCATTGGGTATAGTGGAGACGAATTCGGATATCGGCTGTGGGATTACACAAGCAAGAAAGTAATATGAACCTAGAACGTTGTCTTTGATGAGCAACACTTGTACAAAAAAAAAGCAAGACAAAGATGGTACGGTATCTGAGTTCGTGGAGTTAGACGGAACTCAAGAGAACAATCAGATGCCTACTAATGGAGATCAGAATATGGAGGAGACTGCAGTGCAGGATCATGTTCAAGAACATGATGATGGCCATGTTCAGCAACCAGATGTATCAGTTTTGAGATGATCTACACGAGATAAGAGATTACCTAAAAGACTTATGACCGACTTCGTTTTGTAAACAAATTCGGGAAAGCCTGAATCTCTTGAAAAAGCAATAAGCAACGGTGCTAGAAAACAGTGGGAGCAAGTTATAGACGAGGAGATGGATTTTTTGAAGAAGAACTATACGTAGGACTTAGTGAAGCTACCCAAGGGTCGGAAAATATTGCTGAATAGATGGGTGTACAGAATTAAAGATGAGGCTGATGGTGTGAAGTGGTACAAGGCTCGCTTGGTAGTCAAGAGATATGTGCAAAAGTGAGGAATTGACTATCATTTTCCCTGCGGTGAAGATGACATCAATTTGGGCGATCCTTAGTATTGTGGCGGTGGCGGATTTGCATTTAGAACTGCTAGATGCGAAAACGGCGTTCCTTTATGAAGATTTGGAAGAGAGGATTTATATGATGCAGCCACCAGGATATGAGGTAAAGGAGAAAGAAGAGATGATATGTAGACTGCAAAAGAGCTTGTATGGCCTCAAGCAAGCTTCTAGGTAGTGGTATCTTAACTTCGATCAGTTCATGTTGGAGACGGGGTTTGTGTGCTGTGAATTAGATCGCTGCGTGTATATTCAGACTTTTCAGGACGGAGACTACATTCTATCACTTTATGTGGATGACATGTTGGTAGTAGGTTCGAATTTCGAGAAAATTCAAATTTTGAAGAAGATGATGGCTGAGAAATTCTCTATGAAGGATTTGGGAGCGGCCAACCAAATCTTGGGTATGAAGATCGTTCGAGATAGGAAGCACCGGAAGCTATGGTTATCACAAAGGGACTATATCGAGCAGCTTTTGAAGTGGTTCAACATGGACAAGTTAAAACCGATGAGTATGTCCTTAACGAAGCAATTCAAACACATGAAGGAGTTGTGCTCGACAACTCAAGAGAAGAAGGACAAGATTGTAAGAGTGCTTTACGCATCCGTGGTGGGGAGTTTGATATATGCGATAGTGAGTACGCATTCACGGATGCGTAAGAGTGCTTTACGCATCCGTGGTGGGGAGTTTGATATATGCGATAGTGAGTACGAGACCTGATATTGCACATGCTATGCGAGTTGTTAATAGGTATATACAAAACTCTGGAAAGGAGCATTGGAATGTGTTGAAGTGGATTTTGATGTGTCTTTGGGGTACATTTAGTCATTGCTTATATTTTGGGGGTGACTCTCTAAAGGTGCAAGGGTACGCTGATACGGACTATTCGGATGATCGAGATAGTAGGAAGAGCACAACAGGGTACGCATTCACGGTTGGGGGAACAACGGTGAGTTGAGTCTCTCAACTGCAAAAGGTAGTAGCATTGTCAATTACGGAGATTGAGTACGTGACGATTACGGAAGCAAGTAATGAGATGATATGGCTACAAGAGTTACTCGAAGAGTTGGCTAAGAAGCAAGACTTTAACAGCTTGTAGAGCGATAGCCAAAATGCGATACATTTGACTAAAAATGTGGCATATCACTCTCGGATGAAGCACATCAAGGTGTGGTATTACTTCATACGCATAGCGTTGGAAGATCGCGGGAGAAAAGAATGTTACAGATATATTCACCAAGATCGTAGAGAGCGACAAGCTGGATTTTTGTTGCATGTTGGTGAACCTCTCCATAAAAATTTGATGAGGAGATCAGCATCGGAATTGTGTGAAGTCTATTAGTTTGAGAATCAATGTGGAAGTATCTCCAAGTAGGAAAATGTGGCAAATTTGTTTCAAGGCGGAGATAGTTAATTTTTGTGATGCAAAATTCATGGCCAATGAGGCTCATGAGCAATTAATTGCTGCCACATAGTGAGATGCATGCGCAAAATATAAGGTGATGCATGCATATATCTCTTATCTCCAATCCTAACCTATATGCCTAGGGCGTGGCCCAATTATTGTGCAGATAAGCCAAATGTAGTATACGGCCGCGTGTGGGAAAGGCTAGATTAGGCCTGTTTGGGTTTGGTGAAGTTTGAAACTAATCTTTAAACCTTGTCTACTATCTACATGCAAACTCCAAGGCCTATATATAATTGATTTAATGTACGTGGCCAATCACAAATTAAGAGAGAGGTCTGCGCATCGTAAGTGAAAAAATTCGAACGGAGAAGTATAAAGCGAATAAAATTTTGCAGATCCCGAGCGAGATTGAGTGTGAGGCAGAGAGATTTGTATAGAGAGATTTGAGAGAGAAATCTCCTAAAATTGCTTTTGGTGTAAATCTTGACTAAAAAATATAGTAGACGTTTGCAGATTCTGCTCTGCCGGAGACTAACCATACGGTGGGTGAATCTCGTTAACAAATTTCTCTCTTGATTGTGTTTGATTACTTTCTTATTCCCGCAATTTAATTTATCTGTATCTTTCGTTGTTTAGTTGCGTGATTATTTTGCGTGATTGTTCGTCACGAGCACTGTTCCATGGATCAACTCATCTCCCAACACAAGGAGGCTCGGTTATATATTTATTTATATGAGGGCTCACACGAGCTTTCAACATAAATTGGAGCCATTCAAATAGCCTACTCGGTGAGGGACTATTTATATCTTATACCCATGTACCTCTTATAGTTTTTCCAATATGAGACTATTTCCATACATATCTGAATACAAGTTTAGATAACTCTACATAACTCCAGTTATCTAAACTCAACATCATAGTCAAATGGGGCCTTACTGGTTAATGTCATATCTTAGGGATTTAGAGTAAAAAACATTGGAGATTGAAAAAATTCGTGTGCTAGCATGTACATAAGCTAGATTAGGTTTGAGCTTTGCCATAATAAAATTGGCTTGGGAATAAAAAAGGTTAATGAAAAACCCAAATCTAATCTAAAGCCTAAACAAGTTGAAAACTTCAAGTCTAACCTAAGTTACGCAACTATTTATTTGCCAACATCAAGGAGAACCCAATACGAACTCCAGAAATAACACCTACAAGAATGGCGAACATATTTTTTTGCCAAATTTGGGAAAATCGACTTACAATTGCTTCAAACCGGTCCAAACTATCCGTTTCATCGTATCATGCATACACAACACACACACAATTTGTAACTTTGTATGTACATACATACATATGTACCTAATGTGTGTGAGTGCATATGTAGATGCATGTGTGTGTTAGTTTTGTGTGTGAAGTGCCTACATTGTAGAAAATTGTCTTAGACATTTCGAGTATATATATTGTTTGTTTATACAATTTTATTTGTATTGGATGTTGTTGGTATTTTTCATAAAAACCATTAGATAAAGTTTCAAACTAATAGATCAACCGTTCCAATATTGCCGTTGGCAAGAATAATTAATTAATTAATTACTCATAGGTAATACTAGTAGACTTGGGCTTGAATTTGGTGCGGGGTCGGATCAATCGGGCCGAGCTGCACTTTATACAGTACTGCTACAGTGCCTGACGAAATTGCTACAGTAATTTCCACCATGCGCAATAATTGCTACAGTAACCTGCATGCGTGATAATTGCTACAACATCGTTAGCCGTAATTGCTCCAGTACTTGCTATAGCACGCTACAGTATGCTGCAGTACCGTCAGCAGCAGTGATTGCTACAGTCGCTATAGTACCTGCTACAGTGTCGGGCCGTATTTTGAATTGATTTTTTTGTATGTTCACACCGCTTTTTAAACTTATAATACCCCTCTGAATCTCATTGTTGAGAGCAATCGAAGAAGAAAATCTTCTAAATACTAAAAGGCAGGGGGTTGCTGTAAGATCATTTCCCCTTTTCGGGTCTCCGTCAGATGTTGTTTTCTGTTGATCTTCCTGTGGATTTTGGTGGTGATCTTCTGTTGCGTGTGGGTCTCAATGGGTTTTGAATAGATTGGTGATTTGAGGAGTTTAGCGCCGAGTACTTGCAATGAAGTCCTGGGGTGGTTTGGTACCACCGAGGACCCTCCGACGATCAAGTTAGTGCTAGATCCGAGCAGAGTAACGGCTAAGTGGAATAAAAAATGGCTTACTTGACCCCTCTGTGATGGGGGTTTATATAGCGGTGGCAGGACGCAGCAGCAGGCACGAGAATCTCGCCGGCAGTTACGCTCCCGACGTCACGCCCGCGTAAAGAGCAGATCGCTCATTAATGGGGATTGTGATGGCGTGGGACGTTGCTGGCGGAGAATCTGCGTGTGGCGAGATTTGCGGAGCGGCGGTTATGCCTGTGAGTGGTGGAGTTGGTCGGTCGGAGGGACCGAGAAGGACGGCCTCGGCTGGGGAGCTCGGAACCGAGCAAGAGGGCCGAGGAGTCTTGGTCCTGTGGCAGCTCGAGGCGAGCTGAGGGGTCGAGGAGGCAAATTTGCAGGGGGCCCCGAGGAGGGCTATCTTGTGCTTGCAGGTCGGGTGCAAGGGTGGCCTGGTCAGCCTCTGTGGGCCCTTTCTTCTGGGTCCTGGGACACGTTATCCGCCACGTGTCCTGATCTCGCATCGCCAATATTGAGCATCATCATTAGCCCCCCACTCTTGTCCCAACCAGGTAGCGGGTCGGGTCAGGAGTGGACTGCTAGGCCTCCCGAGGTGAGCTCCTTCCTAAGGCTTCATCGGGACGAGTCCTCGGATAGTCAGTTATCTTTTCTGTCAACGAATCAGGGTGAGATTTCTGCATTTAAGGAAGGTGCACCGGTTCGTGCATTCTTCCACTGAAGCGATGGTCCACGTGTCGAGCATCGGTTGGCCGACGTGACGTATGCAGGCCTGCAGCGTCCGATGGATGCGCCTCAGTGTGGGAACGACACGTGGAGCAATCGGAGCCGTTGGACCCGAGGATACGTTTTGGTGGGAGATGAAGGGCGCCGTTGGATGAGGTATTTTGCAGCGATAAGTAGGGGTGGGGCCCATTCCAGGGCCCCTACTCCTTCATATTTCCTCTCTCTTAAGTCGCGGCTGCTCGGCGTTCTTCTTCTTTTGAATACATGGTTCATTCCCATTCTTTGGGTTGCTCACGCCAGAGGGAGGCTAGTGGCGCGGCCGAGCCCTTGGCTGGTTCATTCCCCGCGCCGGATGTTCTGCCGGCGATAGGGTCGTCTGCTTTGTTGACGGCTCCTGGTGGCAGTTCCGGCGGCGGCCAGAGACGTCCACGGTTATCCGAGCCCCAGACGGGGGACAGAGGGGAGGGCGAGGACGGGCCCCCTCTTAAGAGAAAGAGGACAATTTCTCGCGCGTCATCGTCGAGGGTCCCTGAGGGGATTTCCGTGCAGGAGGGCGGCGCCGTATTCACGGTTCCGTCTGGGCTTTCCGTTGCTGCTGGCCTGCTCACTGGGATGGAGGAGTCGGCTGGGGAAAAGCTTCTGCATAGCTCCCTAAGGGCCCAACTGGAGGCCATGGCCCAAGGGGCGATCCAGGTACGAACTTCTTTACGTGCAGTTTTTCTGGTATTCCTTTCTTTGGCTCGAGGGCCTCCCGGTTTCTCATCCGCTTTCCGTCAGGTCCTTCAACACTGCGCCCTTGCCGCTCGTATGGAGGCCGAGGGGGCGTTCCACGCACCGAGGCCAGTAGAAGCGTTTCTCTCGGAGGTCGAGGTTTTGCGGCGTGACCTGCGCCTGGAGAAAGCAAGGGCCGACGTCCTGGAAGCTCGTGCGGAGGCTGCGGAACTTGCAAATTCAGCGAATCGGGGTGTCCATTGTCGTCTGAGTGCGTCCCTCCGGGTCGCCGATAGGAAGCTGGCAGATCTGGCCGAACTCTTCGCCGCCATGGAGAAGGAGAAGGACGCTAGCAGGGGAGATGCTGAGGCGGCGCTTCTGGAGGCCCAGATTTCCGAGGTTCGGGCTAAGAAGGCTGTCGCCGATTATAAGGCGTCAGAGCAGTTTTACGCCGAGCTCGGGGAGTATTCCGCCGTCGCGTGGAACAAGGCCCTGGACGCCGTGAAGGAGCGGCTTCCCGAGTTCGCCGATGGCGAGCTTCGCGCTCGGGTTCCGCTCCCGGTGGCGAGGCCTCCGGTGGAAGATGGCGAGGGGAGCGGGGCGCGCCCTTGGTGGCGAAATCTCCGGTGGGAAAGCCCCCGGCAGGCCGTGATGCCAGCGATGAGGGGACCGAAGTAAGCCTCCAGGCAGTTTGTAGGGCTGGGGAGCCCCAGAATACCCTTTGTAAAAGCTTTGCCTTTGGTAATAAAAGAGAATTTTTGTTTCGTCGGTTTGCATTTCATCTTCTGTGTGTGAAGAATGTTTGTAAAATATCTTTGCTTGCACTGTTGGGTCAGCTATCTGTCTAGCGATCGCTCGTCGAGTCGATTTCGATCACTTGCCAAGCGCTGCCGAGAAGGCATCTCCATAGCCCCGGAGTCGAGGGGGGATCGCAAAGACTTCGATAGACTTGTTGCCTCTTTTTGGGGCCTCGGATCCTCTGCATTGGTGGGGCTGTAAGAAGCCCGCTAAGGATAACCGGGCAGTGTAGCTGCGCGATCGCCTCTTGGCGAGGGCTTTGATCTCTGGCGTCGCGGGTAGGCAACTACCAGCCTGGGATGACCGAGCGGGGCAGCCGCTCGGATGCCTCTTGCGAGGGCTCTGATCCCTGGCATTGCGGTAGGGAAGCTACCAGCCGGAGATGACCGAGCAGGGTAGCTTCTCGGTTGCCTCTTGCGAGGGCTTTGATCCTTAGCGTTGGTGGGGCTGTAAGAAGCCCACTAAGGATGACCGGGCAGTGAAGCTGCGCGGTTGCCTCTTGGCGAGGGCTTGGGTCTCTGGCGTCGTGGGTAGGCAACTACCAGCCTGAGATGAAGGAGCGGGGTAGCCGCTCGGGTGCCTCTTGCGAGGGCCTCGATCCCTGGCGTCCTGGGTAGGGAGCTACCAGCTGGAGATGACCGAGCAGGGTAGCTGCTCGGTTGCCTCTTGCGAGGGCTTTGACCCTTCAGGATGGGGACCGGGCAGGGTTACTGCCTAGTGCCTCTTGGCGAGGACTTTGATCCCCGTCGGTTGTGGTAGGAAGCTACCAGCTAGGGATAGCCGAGCAAGGACTCGACTACCTCTGGGAGGACTTTTGTCCTTAGCGCGGGAGGGGCTGTAAGAAGCCTACCAAGGACTCTTGGCTGGGAAGGGTTTATGCTCGGTGCCTCTTGGCGAGGGCTTTTATCCTGAAGGATAGCCGAGCGAGGGATCCTCGGGTTCGACTGCCTCTGGGAGGGCTTTCTGATCCCTGGCGTTGCGGTAGGGAAGCTACCTGCCAGGGATAGCCGAGCGAGAGATTCTCGGGCTCGACTGCCTCTGGGAGGGTTTTCTGATCCCTGATGTTGCGGTAGGGGAGCTACCCGCCAGGGATAACCGAACAGGGTAGCTGCTGAGCTGCCTCTAAGGAGGGTTTTGGATCGTAAAGACAAAAATTTACTTGCAATGTTTCGACGTTTCTTTATTCGAATGGAAAGGATTTTCGGAAAGCGTTTACATCGTCTTTGTGAAAGGAGGGGTACACACTTGTTAGCCTTGGCCTCATTGGTATAGCTTGAGCTTCTCGGCGTTGTAAGGCCGCGGGAGCTTGCGCCCGTCCGCATCTTGCAGGCGATAGGCCCCGCCGGGGAGGACCTCAGAGATGAGGAAGGGACCGTCCCACCTCAGGGAGAATTTGTCTAGCCTGCCTTGATCGACGAACTCGTTTTGTCTTAGGACCAAATCTCCGGTCTGGAAGGAGCGGTGCTTGACCCGAGCGTTGTAGTATTGGGCCGTTTGCTGCTGATAAGCGGCGGCTCCGATCTGGGCCTGGTCTCTCTTCTCCAACAAGATGTCCAGGTTGGTTCGTAGTGCCGAGGTATTCGCATCGTCGTCGAAGTGCTCGACCCGATGGCTGGGTAGCCCGATCTCCGCTAGGACCATCGCCTCGGTCCCGTAGCAGAAACTGAAGGGGGTATCCCCGGTGGGGGTCTTCTTTGACGTGCACAGGGCCCATAAAACTGTTGGATATAGTGCCGTCAAAGTCAATTATTGGATCGCAGGTACGTGATTGCAATGATTGATGGAGGACCTATACCGATATGACAGTCTTGCTTGAGATGATAGTATGCTATCTGGTTTGTCTTTATCATCGTTTATATGCTTTAGTTCACTATTGCATAATGATAGATCCCATAGGATTCTTGCTTGACTACCAGCAGTATGATGGCGATCATATACGTGGGAGCTGGGGTTTGTAAGCACATCCTTAAAGTGTCCATAGTCGTGGGAGTTTCGAGACAGGGCATCGATACTCCAGAGTAGACTAGTGTATACAGTCGAGACCCCGACGAGGGGCGGTGGCCGGTCTCACAAGCCATTGGTGTCAGTTGGTTCACCTAAGATGTATACAGGTGCTCATTGGGTTATGAGTACACCGGAAAGGACTCGCCGGGAACATGCTAGTTGGTATTATACATATCGTCAGATAGCAGTTCCCTGGTGACATGTGTACAGGTTAGTTTTTCGACCTGAGATCGTCATTTGTCTCGTGTGAGTTCCCACTGTGCTTTGATTTCTACCCTACCACGCTCAAAGGAGACGTGCAAACAGGTATTTTTTGGGTACAGTCCTGAGCCACATGGAGGCAGTGAGCAGATCGTCGGGGATTCGTCTCTCCTGGTATTAGGGGGTGAGATCGTGCTGTGTGTAGGAGAGCCATTACACAAAGTCCTCGGCCGAGGCAGGAGATTTACTGGTAGGTACTCCAGTAGTATCTCAAGGTGTTCTGGGCTGCTCTCTGACACGACTTATACCGCTATTGGGGGTCTGACGTTACCAGCCCCCTGGGCCGATATGCGATACTCATAGACGAACGGACCGGACTGTATGTATATTGTCACTGTTAGGCTCAGTAGGGTTTCTCGATGAGTTCGCTCGTCAGCTTCCCTTCCAATCAATACATAGGCAACCGTTACGTACAGCTCGTACCTCTGACGTACTAGTGGTTATACCCAGTGCCAGTGTGTTGATGAGTCATTAGAGTCCCCCACAGACAGTTTCCCAAGTTCGGGCGAAACGTTATAGAGGCCGTATGGTTTTATGGCAGGGTTCAGAAAATGCACGTGCGTTTTCGCACGTGTCATATTTCGGGCAGATAATACTGGTCGGCTTTGGTTTAAGCCGGATCCGAGTATTATACTGTGTAGATATAATATCTTTGTCTCAGTTGCATTTGTATTCGGTCGTAATACAAATGCGGGTATGTTTATACTGATACGGGGTTATCCTGAAATTCGTTTCAGGATCACTTTTGGAAGTTGCCAGTTTCCAGTTTTCTATCGCCCGTCTTTAACATTCGGTTAAAGAGATTTATCTTTTCTTGTTGAGTGTAGAAACTTCTAGATTGGTGACAAGGATTGTAACTCATTCATTAGCATTAATTATATGATGACTAAGTTTAGATGACTCATTTGTTGCATTAATTGTTTTATGCAAGGTGTTATATGACTCATGCTTTGTATTAATGTGATGATAAGCTTCATGTTTATGGTCACCCTCCTCCTTGCTCCTACACTCACCCCCCTTCCATATACTCATTTGTTGCATTAATTGTTTTATGCAAGGTGTTATATGACTCATGCTTTGTATTAATGTGATGATAAGCTTCATGTTTATGGTCACCCTCCTCCTTGCTCCTACACTCACCCCCTTCCATATATTGGCTGGCCCCTCATTCTTGAAGGGGGATGGTTGTTCATTTGGATAAAAAGATATAGTTTTGGTGTATGAAAAATTCATATCTCATTTCATTCCATCACAGTTTCAAAAGGCAACTTCATTAACCGTTCGTCCATAGATTTGGACATAAGGAGACAAAGTGTTCTACTCTTTCTCTACATCATCTTGGTCATCTCTTTTAGTGAACTTGATGATCGAGTTGCCTCGGTTCAGAGGCGGGAGTCCGTTTAAAGATCTGTCGACGTGGTGCTACCTGGACGAGAAGACTGGAGATTCAGGAGATCGGAGCAGCCGCAACAAAGCATGGGATGATGGTTGAAGACCGAAGGACTCGGATCGTTCGGTATAAAATTTCTACCCACTTTGTAGTTTGTTGGTTTAGCTTTAATAGCAGACCCGGCTTATAGTACGCGATAGCGCCAGTTGTAAAAGTTTTTGCTCCGCATTTGGCGTCTGTTAGACGGCCGGGGCGCTACCGTGGACTTACAGTGGTATCAGAGCCTCACCATTAAGCTTTACTAACTTATGCTAACGCGTTTAAAAGATCGAACGGAATTTCCGAAATCGCAATTTTCTTTGCAATAGTTTCAGTCGATTTTTAAAATGGCCTAAAAATTATTTTGAGCATTTCAGAAAGTCAAGCAGGGATTTCTAAGAATACTGGTGAAATTTTGGTGGCCCAAATCCACAGTGCTACCGCGGATCCGCGGCCCAAACCAGGGTTTGGCCGCGGATCCGCCTCGAGAATGTGAGATTAGGGTACTAAATTTCTACAGTAGGTTCTACAGAGGAAATTGTGGTTTCTGGAAAATTTATTTTGAGCCCAGATTTTTTACTGTACAGCAGATGTTTGAGGAGCCCACTTCGGGAAGTTTTGTCGATCGAAATTTTAAACTTGTTAGTATGCAGTATTTACATTATACCTCCGAGCGGGAATGTCATTTCAGCTGTAAACCGCGTCTAATTGCTATAGTTCTTTTAGACGGGTTTGCGAACGTGACATTAGCGTTGATGTTCTGTGTTGTGCTGTGATATTACTGATATGTTGTGGTGGATAGAAGGGTGCAATGATAGTGCTGTTTGGATTTATTTGTACATTTGATATTGCGGGGCGAGCGTCCAACATGTGGACTGCCGTCACTGCCTGTTTGTATAATATTCTTTTTGGGACACGACCGGGCTGAGGTCGATGTACTCGTTGTATATATTTTCTTTTATGTACTAGGATTACCCCGCGGCGGAGTGCACAGATAGCCGGGTTCTGGAGGGCAATGGGTCCGTATCTCATGGCTTTGAGAGGCAGGGGGATCTCACTCTAGAATTGGCAGACTATTCGCCGCACTCGTAGGGGGTACAGGTTGACCCAAGGAGGGGTGCTCAAGTTACCGGATTCCATGAAGTGCCGGGTGGTCCATTCACTTTGCTGTAGGGGGCTGCCTCGCTTCAGGTTTTGGCGGGTAACTTGCCGCACCCGTAGGGGTCTAGGTTTCATTGCACAGGCTATCCATACGACCAGGGGAACGTCGGGTTTCAGTAGCGGCTTTGTGAAACCCGGAGATCCCAGATTATCTGTATTGTTCTGTGATGCTTCTTAATTTTCTGTAATGTTGCATTTATTACGCCTGGAGCGATTACTGTATATTGGCATATATACTATTAGATGTTGTATATGTTTTACACACGCGCTAGTCCAGTCCCCGCTCTGTCGTTAGTTAAGTAACCTAACGGGTGATGACGGGACCCAGTGACGAATGTGGATGGCATATACGTACATTTTATTTTTCGTTCTTTTCTGGTGTGATTGATTGATGGGACTGCGTTGATTCTTATCAATGCAAGATAAAACAAACCTTTTTTTGATGTTTGTAACATCCTAGTTCATTTATACCAATTCCAGTTCTCGTATTTCCTTAATTGTGGTATTTTCCTGATTTATCGTGTTTTGGGTGCGAATAGTATTTTACATTTTACATTTCATTCGACCCGACCCGCTTGCTTGAACCTATTTGATTCATATTTATAGATTACCCTGAGTTGTTACATAGACACGTGCATCTCATGTATATTGCATACTGGCATTTTACCTGGCATTGCATATTTTACCATATAACATTTTAGGTCATGTAAAATAATTTAAAATTGTATTTCATAGCCTGCATGATACCCCTAACCCGTGGTAGCATCCGCGCATCCTGTTCTCGTCCCGTTCAGTGAAACGAACGTGTTTGGATGGCTACGCGCATGTACGTGCATCCGTTCTTGGGGTATGCATTTTCGTTACCTGAGCATTCATTTTGAATTTTGAAAGTCGCACATATTTTTCGTATTTAAAATCTGAATTTTTAGACCCGACCCGGACGCGTTTTGAAATATTTTTGTATCCCGCCAAAATTTAATTTATTTAATTTTAAAATTTAGTTTAAATATTTTCATATGATTTCTTTAACAAACTGAAACCTCTTATCTAAAATTTTAAATCTAAAAATCTTTTAAAATTTTAAATCTAATTTCCTAACAAACTAACAACTCCTTTCTCTCTCTCTCCTCTGCATATATATATTTATATATATTTTATTTAGTTAATTTTTCTTTCCTTATTTAATACACAACCTCTTCTTCTTCTTTCTTCTTTCTTTTTCTTGATTTTGTTTCTAGATTCCGGTGATCACCACCGGAGCCGTGCTCGTCGTCGACGATCCGAGTGATCCAGTGAATGTACCTGACTTGCGTGATCACCCTCGTGCGTTGTTTGGAACCGTTCCGTGTACCGTGCGCTCGTCGCAACATTTCGCCGACGAAGTACGTTACGTACACATCCGTTCTTGTTCCGTCTAGGCAAGGTAATCTTGCTACATGCTATATAATTTATTTTATACCTATTTAAATAAATACCATACCTATAGTTTAAATCTAGTGCCCCATGTTTAATTTTATAACGTTTCGATGTTTCGTTTGCATCCGTTTATATCATATTAAATCTAGATCATGAAAACTTATCTTGTGACATACTAGATTACATTATACTGCATCCATATCATTTAAAATATATATCGTCGTAATATTTCTTATTATTATCTTTAATTATTTTATAATCTGTATTTTATAATATTATACATTTGAAAATATTATAGTTTACACATGAAACGTCGTTGAAAAAGCGGATACGGCAAATCTGAAATTTACTGTACACCTTACCTTATAAAATTCATTATAAATCATAGAAAAATCATTAGTATACGTTCTTTAGTTCGTTAAAAAGCTAACTAAGAATAATATAACTCTATGAAATATTTACTTGCAAAATAAATTATTTAAATAACGTAAAATGCAAATGAAAATGTCTCTAAACTGCTGTCCAGGGAAATTCCAGCAGCAAACTTTCAACTTCGAATGTTCGTAGCTTTTTGTAGAGACAACCTGAGATGCTTATACTTATAAAAATGAAAACCTTATTGAATTATCTTTGTTTTGGTATAAGACACGTCCCTTTTGGAGAACATTTGTTATTTGTAAGCTATTTTACAAATTAGGGTGACGCTGAATTTCTGAACGGAACTTTCTTGTGCATGGTTAATCAATACCACTTTTATAGTTATTAATCGCTTTGAATATGCTATCCATATTAATATTGTTATATCAATATTTATATCACATATTTCTTAGTTGTCCATCCCACATTACCATTTTATAGTTTTATAACTTTTCGGATACTCGTTTGCATCCATCGCATTTAAAATACATATAATTGCATCCATAGATCACATTACTGCATAATACTATGATATTAACACTCCATGTTTAATAAATTGCATCCTAATTAATATTGGAACTATAAATGTAACCCTAATCGATAACTGTGCATCCATATCCTTGAAATTATATCTATTTGCATATCATATTACATGTTCCAGTTTATTGTTCTGATAGTATCCATGCTTGTTTATTTATACACATGCTTATGTTAGTTTGATTATGAGCACCCACATGACATCTTATGCTTCATGACATAACCTGTTGCACTTCCTACTTGACATGACATGGTACCGTACACTCTTGACATGACATGACACCTTTATACATTACCTGGCTTGACCTGATGTACCATGGATTTACCTGTTACCTGATCTTATGTCTAATGCCAACAAACATAACCTGTATTCCTTACGGACCGTTCCTGTTGTCTATCCAGACAAACCTGCACCTACCTGCTACTGTGTTGGCATTAGTTCTTGATTACTGAATACCTGACTTGACATACATAGTTTGGGGGTATGGGGAAATCAATGATGAAACCTGACTTGTAACTCAACAGTTCGATACCTGTTCTGATCAGTCTTACGGGCTAGGCTAGCCCCGGAGTGATGATGCTGACATCACTCGTCTGTACCTGCTACCTTTTACTGCCTAGCGGCACGTCTCGGTTTCAGCCCGAGAGTCTGTAGACCGTGGTCCCGGACATGCACGGGATACTATTGAGTTACATCGATGATTCATCAAATTGATTTTAAAGACTTGAGAGTATTTAACCCAATAGACCAGTTTAGATTACTCACTGCACACTACCTGTCACTGCCCTGATTTACATTTCTGTTACACTTGCTTTACCTTTTATGATCATACTTGCATGTCTTGCTACCCTGTTTATATATTATTGCTTGATGTTATGACACGCTGATGTCTGGGTTTTGCATGGCCCAGATCCTCTACCTTTGTTGCAGACTGGTCAGGAGTTTTGCCGCTGTTAGACCGAGCGGTAAGGATCCTGTTGGTATCCAGCCTTACTTTCCAGGTGTTAATTTGATCCTTTGCTTCCGCATACTATATTATTTCTTGACTCATTTATTCTGGCTCATGGACATGTACTAGATAGTTTAGTCTACTTTCCTGTTCTTGATATCTCTACAGCCGTAATGTGACTGTGGAAGGATTTTTCCTTTCCACAGGTAGCATGGTTGGCTATGTCACGTGCCTACCTTAGCGTACTCTGGGAAGTGGGGCGTGACATTGGAACAATTTTAAATGGTGTTATTACAAAGACGTTTCCTTTTGCATAGTGATATTCAGTTAGAATATCCTGCACCTCATTCGACGAGACAAGGGCTGATATCCCTTCACCGGGAGAGACCCATTTGGCAAAAGTTTGCGTCAGGGTAATAACTTCAATATAGTCGATTGCAAGTTGCTTTGCATCGCGGTATTCAGTTGGAATATCTTGCACCTCATTCCACGAGGAAAGAGCCGAGATCTCTTCACCGGGAGTGACCTCTTTAGCAAAGGTTTTTCGTCACTATATTTTTATGAAAAGCTATCAGGTCCCTTCAACGAGATCAAGTTCATTACGTTAAAGGTTTTTTCGCCAAAAACCAGCCGTAGCCCTCCGTCATTTCTTTTAGGTATTCAGTAGTATTCAAGCTATGTATTTTGACCTTCGCCAAGGCATAGTGTTTGGTAGCTGCTGGGTATTCATTTGTTACATAGATAGATGAGTTGGTTTGGGACAGTCGTTCTGCCATTTTGGCTATCGTCAAGGGCATGTGCGGGTGGGTTCAAATTGACCTGGATAGTGACGGGTAGAACTTGGCATGTGACTTATGACATTTTGACCTTCGCCAAGGTCATAAGAGCATGGGGCAAAAATTATATCGGGAGTTTCAAATATACAGCAAACTTGCCAGGCATGCGCATACCTTCTGGAGTGTGATAACTTGAGTGGCTTCTATCAAGTTATCATGCGATGATAGTTGGATCCCGATTCTCACTGATGAGTTGGTTTACTCTTCGGGTGATCCCGACTAATTCTTCTTTCAGGTTTGGAGGAGAATTTGAGATTACAGTGGGAGGTTTCCTGATTAGATAAAGTGATAACCATTCTGATCTAGGTTAGAGTGCACGCAGAGCGTTTCTTTTTTCTATCTCTCTTTGGCAGCGACCTTTGACCGACCCTAGACTATGACTCAGTGACCAAGTTGACCGAACCTTCTTAAAATACTGGCTTTTGGATTGTCTATAGTTACATAAGTCATTGCCGCTCCTTCTTTTACCCTTTGTATTTCTCAGAACACCCCGTATTACTACGGACATCCACTTTCATTGGATAGATCCATCGTATGGTTATATACGAACTCGAAGGGACTTCTTCGAGGATGGATCCAGGTTCAGGAGAAATAGAATTGGTTTATTCAGTTGTCTTTTATTATCACATTCTCTCAGGTTGTGAGGGCTCCTTGGTTTAGGAGAGTACACCTATTACGCTTATTGGATAGTCTTATTCAAACCATAGGCAGGTGCCGAAAGGTAGGGAATGAAGAAAACCAATTAGCCTAAGTAGGGTGTACAGAAGGTAATAACTAAAGACAGAATAAAGGGATTAGAAAGAGGGCAAAGTAAATTGCGACTGTTATCATTCACGACCAAACCGCGTACTTCATCGCCACTCCTATTTCACCTTTAATAGAATAAGGTATTATTCAGTTGTCTTTTATTATCACCTTCTCTCAAGTTGCGAGTACTCCTTGGTTTAGGAGGGTACACCTATTATGCTTACTGGATAGTCTTCTTCCAAACCATAGGTTGGTGCCAGACGGTAGGGAAGGAAGAAAACCATTTAGCCTAACGATGGTGTACAGAAGGTAACGACTAAAGACAAATAAAGGGATTTGGAGAGATGGCAAAGAAATATACGGTTATAGTCATGAATTGGATTATGGAAGAGGCATTACTAAGAATACCAGGATACCCCTACGAAACATTTTCATGTTTCAGTGCATTATTAATGGAAAACTGATTTCCCAATTAGATACTTACTCCAGGGTATGTATTTACCAGGTTTCATTCTCATATCTGTATGGTTTTAGAGATGATGAGTGGGAGTAAGTTATTGTGAATTAGGTGATCATCCTCATTATATCGGAATTCGTTGTAATTGGTGATATTTGAGGAAATCGCCTGGGTACAGTTTTCAACCAACGATGCACGGGTTTTGAGTTATTCAACTCAGTGGACTTATACAGAGTATTGTATGTTGTCCAGTATCCGTCAGGACAAAGGGATAGGTCCTCATACTATGTTCTGTTTACTTATGACTTCTCTAGTTTTTAGAAAAGTGTTTCGTAGAAATACAATGTCTAAGTTTTGAGAAGTTGTGGGTATAGGAATAAAGTAAAGAACCAGGTGTCGTAAGTATCAGGATTCTTCAAAGAAATTGAAGATTTAGATTCGTGTGACTGGTATTCAGTTGATAGTAACGGTTTTGAGAAACTTGTTTCTCTTTCAGGTTACTCATAATTGGATAGATTCCTAAGTTGAGTAATGATGATTAGCCTCTTTTCATTAAGTTGATATGCACTGGAGACAGTTGCATGGTTTGAATCTGGTTCCAGTTAAATTAGTGCCTCTATTTTTATATTGTATATAGAATGGTTCATATCTTAACGATATTAAGATACGAGGAGTTGTCCAGCTTATGCTTAAAACCAGACACTGGATAACTGAAGGCACGTTTCTGTAATGGCAGTTTGTGGGTTGACCCTGGCTTTGACGAGGGTTGACATTTCTACCATCTGGAAGATCAATAGTGATATTGTTTTTGACTCGCCACAGTTTTATTAAAATGGACTTTTTCAGAAAACAGTAGTGGGAGTATGGTAGAACTGGAAGTGATTCCAGAACCGCAAACGATTACGGAAAATGTAATAGGACCTAAATATTCAATCAGGTTTTGACATTCCAATAGTCACTCCGCAGACATGGTGGGTAACCTCAGACACCCGAGAGGTACTCCGGTAGCCTCAAGGACGGTGACAGGGAGGTTCTTGTTTACCCAGACTTGACACTACTGTTGTTCCAGATAATGAGACCTGGCAGGAGGATATGTATAGCGTCGTTCTAAACTAGTTTTAGAAGTACACGTATATATCATTCTGCCAGAGGGTTGTCGTAGTCAGTGGGAGCAGCGGAAGCATAATGGGCAAGTAGCTTATGTCTATTTATAGGCTTGAGCAGATATAGCGGAGATAAGATCATCTATTTTTGATGTAACAGTCATGGCTTTGACTTCATCAGAATAGAGGATGGATCTGTTAAGAAGGTAGTAGGGTGTGATGTCCTGGTATCTGGATGACATACACAGAGTAGGAAGTAAAATTCCTATACTACGATCGGTTGTACTTTGGTCGTCACACAGTTGTTTCTCCATAAAGGATATGGATATGATATCAGACATTTTGGTTACTAGATCTATGATTTTAGATCTAGAATTGGGTAGTTTCCCAATTTGGGTACTTTGATAAGTATTCTAATAGTATTTTAGAATAAATGACTCCTGGTATGGTGGTGTACCTGCAGGTGATGGAGTCACCCTCTCTAAAGGTGTCTTACAGACTAAAGGAGAGAGGGTTGTGCATGATTGGCAGATCACTTGCTTAGGCAATTGAGTCAATCGTTAGATGTCAAGTACCATACCAGATGTTGTTTTTTGCACTAGATGCGATAAGTTTATATTAATCCAATCCTTGAAAAACATAAGGAAGCAGTCATAGAACATAAGTGAATGTTCTATGGATTTGATGACGGCAGCCTCCTTCGGAAGACGGTTATCATTCCAGGCTTCAAAGGTGACATGCATGACAGACTCATTGTCAGAGTTATAGTTTTCCCTCTGACAAGGAACAGTATTATGGACAGGTCGTCCAAGAGGATACTGTGGGAGGCATGGTGCTGGATACTGATTAGGTTCAGTTATCAATAAAGTCTAAAAAGTTTGGATTTGGATTTCATTTATGAACTAGGTCCCATCAGATATTCAGACATATTCTAAGACAGGTATTACTCGATTCGGGAGATGGCTTTCTCTACGAACTTGAGATTAAGAGAGACATAGAAAGAAACATCAGGGCGGATCCACTCACTGAGGCTATTTCTCGAACACAAGAGTTTTACAAACTAGCTTTGTGAAACTGATTAGTAGAGGAGTTGGGTGTTCGGTATCACACGGGCTATGAGTATGCGACATCGCAATAATTAGCCTTAAGTACAAGTAGGATATTGTTGGATATAGTGCCCTCAAAGTCAATTATTGAATCGCAGATACGTGATTGCAATGATTGATGGAGGATCTATACCGATATGACAGTCTTGCTCGAGATGATAGTATGCTATCTGGTTTGTCTTTATCATCGTTTATATGCTTTAGTTCACTATTGCATAATGATAGAGCCCATAGGATTCTTGCTTGACTACCAGCAGTATGATGGCGATCATATACGTGGGAGCTGGGGTTTGTAAGCACATCCTTAAAGTGTCCATAGTCGTGGGAGTTTCGAGACAGGGCATCGATACTCCAGAGTAGACTAGTGTATACAGTCGAGACCCCGACGAGGGGCGGTGGCCAGTCTCACAAGCCATTGGTGTCAGTTGGTTCACCTAAGATATATACAGGTGCTCATTGGGTTATGAGTACACCGGACAGGACTCGCCGGGAACATGCTAGTTGGTATTATACATATCGTCAGATAGCAGTTCCCTGGTGACATGTGTACAGGTTAGTTTTTCGACCTGAGATCGTCATTTGTCTCGTGTGAGTTCCCACTGTACTTTGATTTCTACCCTACCACGCTCAAAGGAGACGTGCAAACAGGTATTTTTTTGGTACAGCCCCGAGCCACATGGAGGCAGTGAGAGGATCGTCGGGGATTCGTCTCTCCCAGTATTGGAGGGGTGAGATCGTGCTATTTCTTGGAGAGCCATTACACCGAGCCCTCGGCCGAGGCAGGAGATTTACTGGTAGGTACTCCAGTAGTATCTCAGGGTGTTCTGGGCTTCTCTCTGACATGACTTATACCGCTATTAGGGGTCTGACGTTACTAGCCCCCTGGGTCGATATGCGATACTCATAGACGAATGGACCGGACTGTATGTATATTGTCACTGTTAGGCTCAGTAGGGTTTCTCGATGAGTTCGCTCGTGAGCTTCCCTTCCAATCAATCCATAGGCAACCGTTACGTACAGCTCCTACTTCTGACGTGCTAGTGGTTATACCCAGTGCCAGTGTGTTGATGAGTCATTAGAGTCCCCCACAGACAGTTTCCCAAGTTCGGGCGAAACGTTGTAGAGGCCGTATGATTTTATGGCAGGGTTCGGAAAATGCACGTGCGTTTTCGCACGTGTCATATTTCGGGCAGATAATACTGGTCGGCTTTGGTTTAAGCCGGATCCGAATATTATACTGTGTAGATATAATATCTTTGTCTCAGTTGCATTTGTATTCGGTCGTAATAAAAATGCGGGTATGTTTATACTGATACGGGGTTATCCTGAAATTTGTTTCAGGATCACTTTTGGAAGTTGCCAGTTTCCAGTTTTCTATCGCCCGTCTTTAACATTCGGTTAAAGACGGATTTATCTTTTCTTGTTGAGTGTGGAAGCTTCTAGATTGGTGACAAGGATTGTGACTCATTTATTAGCATTAATTATATGATGACTAAATTTAGATGACTCATTTGTTGCATTAATTGTTTTATGCAAGGTGTTATATGACTCATGCTTTGTATTAATGTGATGATAAGCTTCATATTTATGGTCACCCTCCTCCTTGCTCCTACACTCACCCCCCTTCCATATATTGGTCGGCCCCTCATTCTTGAAGGGGGTTGGTTGTTGTTCATCACAGAAAACCGCATTTTATACCGCCCATTCTTATGCTCGTTTGTTTATAGATATGTGCTTTTAATCCGTGTTTGCTACATATTTACAGGTTACAGGTTCCCAGTCTAAAATAATACAAATCAGACAAAATCTCTACAGTTGTGCCAATATCCAGAACATCTGTCATAGACAGATAAAAGCCGGGTTTCAGTCATCCGTATCCGTCCAGTGCCGCGTACCAGCTCCAGAGACAAGACATATGACCGTGGTCATTCGTGTCTCGGACAAGCACAATGCACGAGAGGGACAAGCACAAAGCACGAGACAAGCACAAAGCACAAGAGGGACAAGCGCAAAGCACGAGTGGGTATGGTGCATTCAATGCATAAAGTGTTGATGTAATTCAAAAATTCAAAGATTCAAACTTCCCTCCAAACTTTGGGTGCATTCAAATTCAAATTAAAGGAAATGTCTTGTTTTGCCTATAAAAGGAAACCATTGGGTAAGTGAGAAGAAGTCCAATTTTGCTATACATTCTATCATTCTTTTGCTTAGCTTCCCCTTGAGATCCTTGCCTTCTCTTGATCTTTCAACTTTTTCATTGAGCTTGAAGGTTTAAGGGTTGGTTATTGATCTCAAGGGTTGTATCTTCATATGGAATCAATAAAGCTCTTCTCTCTTTTGTGCCTTCATTCACCATGAGTTCTTTGCCTCTTCTTGATCTTGCAACCTCTTCATTGAGCTTGTAAGTTTAAGATTTGGTTATTGAACCCATGTCTTGTTTTGGGTTCCATGGTTCTTAGTATTTTCTTTCTTGCTCTTTTACATTTATGCAATTTATTACCTTGCTTTACTTTCTTGCACTTTAAATTCCATGCACTTACTTACTTGTAATCTTTTCTCTTCTTTGTTCTTTTGTTCTCTCTTTTTGGTTTGTTTTGTGAATGGTTGTTAATATGGTGTTGTTAGGAATAAATACGATATTGTAAGTCAAGGTTTCTTTGCCCATTTCCTTTTCCCGTATTTTCCATTGAACTCTGTCCAAACGTTACGCAAGCGCTCCGTTAGGCACCCTACCCTACCAAGGTAACGGTGATTTCTAACCGCGACCTGTTGCGTTCGGTTTGGCCGGAGGTGAAAGCAAGAGACAAGAATGGACGGACAAGGGTCAATAAGCCGGATTCCATGAATACCGTGCTTAAGTACCCTAATCCACGTTGTTGCCGATTGTTCTAGTTTCAATCGTTAAGTTCGGCTCAAAGGTTTTGAGTGCGGATTTCCTTAGCTTACACCATCGTATCTTTTCCTAACAACTTTATACTTGTATATAACACATAGGTTAGATAAAGAACAAATCCGCCCACGCGCATTAACTCGTAACGACAAGAACATTAAACGCTCCGTCTCCCTGTGGATCGACCCGTGCTCAACCGGCTAGCTGCAAAGCGACACCGTCTTGATTGCGGTTAACTTTAATTCTTTCAATCAGTTTTATTTGGATAAAAAGATATAGTTTTGGTGTATTGAAAATTCATATCTCATTTCATTCCATCATAGTTTCAAAAGGCAACTTCATTAACCGTTCTTCCATAGCTTTGGACGTAATGAGACAAAGTGTTCTACTCATTCTCTACATCATCTTGGTCATCTCTTTTAGCAAACTTGATGATCGAGTTGCCTCGGTTCAGAGGCGGGATCCCGTTTAAAGATCCGTCGACGTGGTGCCACCTGGACGAGAAGACTGGAGATTCAGGAGATCGGAGTAGCCACAACAAAGCGTGGGATGATGGTTGAAGACCGAAGAACTCGGATCGTTCGGTATAAAATTTCTACCCACTTTGTAGTTTGTTAGTTTAGCTTTAATGGCATATCCGGGTTATAGTACGCAATAACGCCAGTTGTAAAAGCTTTTGTTCCGCATTTGGTGTCTGTTAGACGGCCGGGGCGCTACCGTGGACTTACAAAAACCTGGGGTAATTCTTCGACCCAACTGCCTTGTCGCCCTTCCAGGCGGGTTCGGAGGCCCCGGAGGACGTCTCGGTTAGCGAATTCGGCCTGCCCATTGCATTGGGGATGCGCGATCGCGGCGAACTTCATGAGGATATGGTACTCTTTGCAGAAGTCTTTCACTTTCTCGTTCTCGAAGTTCGTCCCGTGGTCGGTGATGATACATCTCGGGATGCCGAACCGGAGTATCAGATTGTTTTTCAGGAACTTGATGGTAGTGGTGGCGTCCGGTTTCTGATGGGGATGGCCTCGATCCACTAGGTGAAGTAGTCTACTGCGACGAGGACGTATTTGTGCCCGCCCGTACCGGTTGGGAACTGGCCGATCATGTCCAATCCCTACTGGGCGAACGGCCATGGGGATGTCAGGGCGGTCATCTCGGTGGCGGGGAGGCGAGGGATGCTGCCGTGGTGCTGGCAACTCTTGCATCTTCTGACTAGCTTCTGAGCGTCCTCGTGAATAGTGGGCCAGTAGTACCCCTGAAGCAACGCCTTTTGGATCAAGGTTCGGGCCCCTTGGTGCGCTCCGCCAACCCCCTCATGGATTTCCCGAAGGACGTAGTCGGCTTCATGGGGATCAACGCATCGGAGCAGGGGTTGGTTGAAGGAATTTTTGTAAATATTTCCATTGCTCCAGACGAAGTGGCGGGCTTTGGCCCGGAGGCGGCGGGCGGCCCCCCGGTCATTCGGGAGTGCACCGTCCTTCAGGAATTCCACAAGGGGCTTCCTCCAATCTTGATCGTCTTCTTGTGTCGCATACACGTGGAGCGTGGTTGCTCCGTCTTCCACACTGGGCTGAGGCAAAGTTTCGAAGAGGATGGACCGCTTATTGTTGGATGAGTACGATGAAGCCAGCTTGCTCAAGGCGTCGGCTTGGGCATTCAGCTGCCTGGGTATTTGTTCTACTTTGACTTCTTCGAAGTTTCTCTGGATTTTCCTCACCTCGTCCAGGTATATCACCATCAGAGGCTCCCGAGCTTCAAAGCGGCCAGTCACTTGTCCGACAACAAGGGCCGAGTCGCTGCGGATTCGAATTATCTTCAGCCTCAGTCCGGCGGCCATGCGCAGCCCGGCCAGGAGGGCCTCGTACTCTGCCGCGTTGTTCGAGGCCTTGAAACCGAGCTTCAGAGAGTACTCCATTTCTGCTTCATTCGGGCCCCGGATAATGAGGCCGGCACCACACCCTTCTTCGGTTGAAGATCTGTCGACGTAGATGATCCACTCGGGAACAGAGCCAGGCCTCCCCACGACGGGACACTGAGTCGCGGGGGGCGGCGTGGACTCCGGTCCCTTGAGGGGGATGGTGCACTCAACGATGAAGTCGGCCAGGGCCTGTGCCTTGATGGCCTGCCTCGGGCGATATCTCACATCAAACTGGGATAGCTCCTACCTCCACTTTTCTAAACGGCCCGAGGATTCTGGTAACGCAAGAATGGCCCCCAATGGGCGCTCGGTAAGGACGATGATGGTGTGTGCTTGGAAGTAGTGTCGCAGCTTCCTTGAGGTCACCACGAGGGCTAAGACAATCTTCTCTATGGCCGGGTACCTCCTTTCCGCATCCTTAAATACATGGCTCACATAGTAAACAGGTTTTTGTGCTCCCTCGACCTCCCGGACGAGCACCGAGCCTGCTGCTTGATCGGATACCGCCAGATACAGCGATAGCTCGTCTCCTTCGACGGGTCGGGTGAGCAGTGGCGGCGTCGTGAGTTGCTTCTTCAATTGGTCGAAGGTGGCTTGGCACTCCTCTGACCATTCGAACCTCGGGATCTTTCTCAGGGCCTTGAAGAACGGGAGGCATTTCTCTCCTGACTTGGACATGAAGCGGCTCAGAGCGGCGACTCGTCCTGTGAGCCGCATGATCTAGACGTTGGTTTTGGGCGCGGCCATGTTGAGGATAGCGTCGATTTTCTATGGGTTGGCTTCGATTCTACGGTGAGTAACCATGAACCCGAGGAACTTTCCCCCGGTGACTCCGAAAGCGCACTTGGCGGGGTTCAGTTTCATCTTGAACTTGCGAAGCACTTCGAAGGCCACCCCCAGATCCCTGGCATGGTCTACCATCGAGACGGATTTGACGAGCATATCGTCAACATAGACTTCCATATTTCTGCCGATCTGTGGCTTGAACATGCGATTGACCAACCGCTGGTACGTGGCCCCGGCGTTCTTAAGGCCGAAGGGCATCACCTTATAGCAATATACCCCCCGGTCCGTTGTGAATGCGGTGGGATCTTTATCTTCCGGATTCATGCGGATCTGGTTGTAGCCGGAGAAAGCATCCATGAAGCTCAACAGCTCATGGCCGGCTGAGCTGTCGACGAGCTGATCTATCCGAGGGAGCGGATAGTTGTTCTTGGGGCAGGCCTTGTTGAGGTCGGTGAAGTCGACACACATGCGCCACTTCCCGCTTGACTTCTTGACCAGAACTACGTTTGCCAGCCATTCCGAGTACGGTACGTTCCGGATGAAGTTGGCGGCGAGAAGTCGATCAATCTCATCTTCGATAGCCTTCTGTTTGACGGGGGCGAAGCTCCACTTTTTCTGCCTGACGAGTCGGGCCGTAGGATCAACTCCGAGCCTGTGAGAAATGATTTTGGGGTCGATCCCGGGCATGTCGGCGGGCGCCCAGGCGAATACATTGGAGTTATTTCTGAGGAAGCTGACCAGGTCGTCTCGCCGAGCCCCTGTCAAGAGCAACCCGATCTGGACGGTTTTTTCATTGTCTCCTTCGGTGAGGGGCACCTCGATTAGTGGTTCGACCGGCGTTCCTCGGACCTCCTTCTGCTCGTCTCGGGTGTCCAAAGAACCCTTGATGTCATCTTTTCCTTCAGCGTTGTCAGTCGGTTGCTCGGATGAAAATGTTTCGGTAAGGCATATCTTCGCGATTCCCTGGTTTCCGTAGACTGGACCTGTTCCGCCCTGATCGAGAGGGAACTTCATCGCCAGGTGGTAGGTCGATATCTGGGCCTGGAGTGAGTTGAGCGTCGGGCGGCCGAGGAGGACGTTGTAGGCAGATGGGACCTTTGCTACGATGAAGTCCACAGGCAACGTACGGGTGTGGCCGGGCTCACCGATGTTGAACTGCAGGGTGACCACCCCTTGCGCGGGAATGGAGTGGTTGGTGAACCCTAACAGGACGTGTGAGGTTGGCCTCAGGTCCGCTGGGGTAAGTCCCATGCGCAGGAAGCAGTCATGGAAGAGGATGTCTGCCGAGCTGCCCGAGTCGACAAGTATCCGGTGGACCTCGTACCAGTGGATCCGGGCTGTGATCACCAGAGGGTCGTTGTGGGGCATGGAGATGCCGTGGAGGTCCCCGTCGCCAAAGGTGATAGGCTCGTGGCCCCTGGCCCTTTTGTTCGGGTGGTCGCCGGAGCCTGTGAAACGGCAGCCAGCGGGGGAGCCGACGACATTCGGTGAGGGCTCGCCCGCGTCTCCGTTGAGAGGGAGGAGACAGCGGGTGTTTGGATCTTCAGGGGGATCGGTTGCCATGTGGGCGGAGATCGGAAGGCCAACTTTGTATTTTGTGGAGTTAGTTCCCACAGACGACGCCAACTGATGGAGGTCCTTTTCGGGTCTCCGTTAGATGTTGTCTTCCGTTGATCTCCCGGTGGATTTTGGTGGTGATCTTCTGTTGCGTGTGGGTCTCAATGGGTTTTGAGGAGATTGGTGATTTGTGGAGTTTAGCGCCAAGTACCTGCAAAGAAGTCCCGGGGTGGTTTGGTACCACCGAGGATCCTCCGACGATCAAGTTAGTGCTAGATCTGAGCAGAGTAACGGCTAAGTGGAATAAAAAATGGCTTACCTGACCCCTCTGTGATGGGGGTTTATATAGTGGCGGCAGCACGCAGCAGCAGCCGCGAGAATCTCGCCGGCAGTTACGCTCCCGACGTCATACCCGCGTAAAGAGCAGATCACCTATTAATGGGGATCGTGATGACATGGAAAGTGGGACGTTGCTGGCGGAGAATCTGCGCGTGGCGAGATTTGCGGAGCGACGGTTACGCATGTGAGTGGTGGAGTTGGTCGGTCGGAGGGACCGAGGAGGACGGCTTCGGCTGGGGAGCTCGGAACCGAGCAAGAGGGCTGAGGAGTTGTGGTCCTATGGCAGCTCGAGGTGAGTTGAGGGGCCGAGGAGGCAAATTTGCAGGGGGGCCCGAGGAGGGCCAGCTTGTGCTTGCAGGTCGGGTGCAAGGGTGGCCTGGTCGGCCTCTGTGGGCCCTTTCTTCTGGGTCCTGGGACATGTCATCCGCCACGTGTCCTGATCTCGCATCGCCAATATTGAGCATCATCAGTATATACAATTTTATTTGTGTTGGATGTGTAGGGTATTTTTCGTCACCCTATTGAGATGGGAATACGTGCGTGCTTGTCAGGCGTACTACAGATTCCCCCTGCCTAGGGTAGGCCGGGGTTTAATGATTGTGGGGATCCGAATCTTCGGCAGCCGCGGACTAAACTGTCGTTAATTAACCCTCGCATTTGGAGCAAGGGAACCTTCGATTGACGGGTTAAACTGGTCATGCGAACTCAATATGCAGTGTGCATGTGATGTGTTTTGAAAGGGGGTTTTGGATATTTCGGGAGCCAGGCAGAGTTTTTACGGGGGTCCCGCTACCCGGATAGCGGGCTAGGGGACAACGGGGCGAGCAGCCCCCTTGCGGGGTGCGGGGCAGCGACCCGTTAGAAATTTTTTTCTAACAGGGACAGTGTCATAGAGTACGTATGTGTGTAAATATGTATACATATGTATATATATATATGTATGTACATAAAAAGAGGGGGAAAAGATATCCAAAGGATGTATGGGGCCAGCGCCTTGAGCGTTGTGTGCTTAGGTGCTATGCGCTTAGGCGCAAGCACGCCACGTGTCAACACGTGGGCGTTTTGCGCTTGAGCGCAGGGCACTGTAGCGCAAGCGCGCCACGTGTCGGCACGTGGGCACTTTGCGCTTCAGCGCCTAACGCTCGAGCGCAAGTGCGCCACGTGTCGGCACGGGGGTGACTTGCGCTTGAGCGCAAGTGCGCCACGTGTCGGCACGGGGGCGACTTGCGCTAGAGCGCTGTGCGCTTGAGCGCAAGCGCGCCATATGTCGGCACTGGGGCGACTTGCGCTCGAGCGCTTGCGCTTGAGCGCAAGCGCGCCATGTGTCGGCACGTGGGCGCTTTGCGCTCGAGCGCAGGGCGCTGTTGTGCGAGCCCGCCACGTGTCGGCACGTGGGCGCTCTGCACTCGAGCGCTGAGCGCTTGAGCGCAAGCGCGCCACATGTCGGCACGTGGGCGCTCTGCGCTTGAGCGCCGGTGAGGAAAAGAGGCTTTTAGCCTAAAAAGATTCTCAGAAGAGAAATCTAAGTGGAGTTGGACTCCTAAGTGTGTTTTTGGGGTTAATTGAAGGGGTTCTTCTTCTTCCTCCTCTGTTAGCTGGATCTTGAAGATCAAGAGATGTGAGATCTCAAAATCTCTCCTTTTGGGGATCTAAAGACAGATCCAAGATCCCCCTTGTGGGTTTGATGGTGAAAAACTATTTTTTTTTTGAAAAGGAAGAGTAAGACTCTTGATTTAATTCAGAAGAAAGAAGAAGGTTTGAGATCTTCAGAAAAGGGAAAGAAATATAAACCCTAGGTTTTTGAGAGAATGAAAGCGTTCCTTCTTTTTTTATTCATCATGTTGCCTTTTGTAGGCTTACATATTTACATATAGCCCCTTGGGCTTCACAAAATGGCATTTTTGCCTATCCCATGGCTCATGTGCCATTTCATTTTTGCATATAAGCCATGGGCTTACAAAAATTTGGTTTTATGCCCATTTTGCATACATTCATGTATAAAAAATTGCATAAAAATTATTTATTACATGATCTATATTTTAGCATGGAGGAGGCTGGCCGCGGGCTCGACTTGGGCATGGGCCCGCTTGACCTGGACTTGGGCCCACCTAGCTTGGGGTTGACCTTGACTTTGACTCGGTCAACGAGGGTATAAATTTTTACCCCAACAAAGTGCCCCCCATCAATAAATGCACACCGCACATTTGAGTTGTGTGCATGAAATTGATGGATCTTAAAGCTGAACTTCGAGGTGGAACATCATTCCAGAGGCGAAGCATCATCCCGGGGAGCATGATTCCCGGGGATCGGAGCATCATTCTGATTCGCGGAGCATAATTCCAAGGTCGGAGTATCCCTCGGGGAGCGTGATTCCCGGGGATCGGAGCATCATTCTGATTCACGGAGCATAATTCCAAGGTCGGAGTATCCCTCGGGGAGCGTGATTCCCGGGGATCAGAGCATCATTCCGATGAGCGGAGCATGATTCCAGGGTTCAGAGTATCATTCCGGAGAGCGGAGCATGATTCCAAGGTTCGGAGCATCATTCCGAAGCGGAGCATCATTCCAGGGATCGGAGCATCATTCCGAAGAGCGAAGCATGATTCCAGGGGATCGGAGCATCATTCCGAAGCGGAGAATCATTCCAAGGGATCGGAGCATCATTCCGAAGAGCGGTAGACATTCTGACCGAAGCATAATTTCGATGCAGAGGTTGATTCCCAGGCGAAGCATAATTTCGACAAGGAGGGCAGATATTCCGAGGCGAAACATTGATTTCGACACGGGATATATTCTGAGACGGAGCACGATTTCGGCGCAGAGCTTGTTGGCTGACTTGATTCCGAGACGAAGCATAATTTCGACAGGGAAGGCAGATACACTGAGGCGAAGCATGATTTAGACACGGGGTACACTCTGAGACGAAGTATGATTCCGACGCAGAGCACGTTGATTGACTTGATTCCGAGGCGGAGCTTAATTCCGACGAGGAGGACGCTGGTTGATTCCGAGCCGAAGCATAATTTCGACAAAGAAGGCCGATACACCGAGGCGAAGATTGATTTCGACGCGGGGTACACTCTGAGACGGAGCATGATTCCGGCGCAGAGCTTGTTGGCAGACTTGATTTCGAGACGAAGCATAATTTCGACAGGGAAGAAAGATATACCGAGGTGAAGCTTAATTTCGATGCGGGGTACACTCTGAGACGGAGCATGATTCCGGCGCAGAGCTTGTTAGCAGACTTGATTCCGAGACGAAGCATAATTTCGACAGGGAAGGCAGATACACCGAGGTGAAGCTTAATTTCGACGCGGGGTAAATTCTGGGACGGAGTATGATTCTGCCGTAGAGGTTGTTGGTTTGATTTTATTTCGGTTGACATCAGTATCGCTACACTGGAATATGGTACCAGGAGGGAATCATCATTTTCCCTGAGTGAATTTAAGGATTTCGGTTTTGGTTTGGCATCTGCATTGCTGCACTGGAATAATGCCAGGAGCAACTCATCATTTGCCCCGGAAGGACTTGGGAACTGGTTTTTTTTGTTTGGCATCAGCATCGCTACACTGGAATATGGTACCAGGAGCGAATCATCATTTGCGCTTGCTTATCAGGAAGCGATGGCTTAGGTGACAGGTTTAGGTCTCTATCACCTAAGAATTTTCAATTTTGTGAGCCGTAAGGGCCTCACAAAGCATTTTCTCCCTACGGGTCATAAGGATCCCGTAGGTGTATTTTCTCCTTAGGAGTCGTGAGGAACCGGTATAAATGCATCCCACTACCCCGGACCCCCAAGTGTGTTGCTTCTTTGTGAGTCGTAAGGATCTCACGCGGGAATTTTCTCCTCACAAAGTCGAGAGGACTTCGCGAGTGCATTTCATCTCTTTTTTTACGAGTTTGCGCCCTTTTGGGTTTTCACAAACTCGCCGGCAGTCCTACTGTTTTTACTCACGGAGCCCTTTCGGGTTTTCATCCGTACCCATTTTGCTTGTGGACATACCATTTTTTATTTATTTATTTATATATATATATTCTGATTTTTTTTAATTTTATTTTTGGTGGGACTTTGAAAGTGGTCCCACCGGTAAGACTTGGGAGAGGTTGGGATCGTTTTACGCCCGTGGATTATGTACGGTTTTGCAGGATGTGTGATCCAGACCGTAGGACCAAAAACATTTTGGGTCTTTGTTGGCGTCTGCATCGCTGCACTGGAATATGGTACCAGGAGCGACTCATCATTCTCCATTGGGGTATGGGATTTGGAATTTAGTTGGCGTCTGCAACGCTGCACTGGAATATGGTACCAGGAGCGACTCATTATTCGCCATTGGGATTTGAATTTGGAATTTGGTTGGCGTCTGCATCGCTGCACTGGAATATGGTACCAGGAGCGACTCATCATTCGCCACTTGGGGATTGGGGAGCGATGGCTTAGGAGACAGGTTTAGATCCCTATCACCTAAGACTTTTCAATTTTATGGGCCGTGAGGGTCCCATAAAAGCATTTTCTCCCTACGAGTCGTAAGGATCCCGCAGGTGTATTTTCTCCTTAAGAGTCGTGAGGACTCGTGTGTTTTTCCTTGGTGAGTCATAAGGATCTCACGAAGGTTTGTTCTCCTCATGCATCGTGAGGACACATGAGTGGGTCTTTCCAATGAAGCATAATTCCAAAGGCGGAGACCAGCCGCGTAACTGGTGGTTGCGATGGGGCATGGGTATGCTGAGAATTATTTGAGCCCATGGATTGTATACGGTAGTCAATTTGGGGACTAACCGTAGGGCCAGAAGAATTTTGGGAAACTGGATTTTGGTTGGCGTCTGCATCGCTGCACTGGAATATGGTACCAGGAGCGACTCATAATTCGCCGTTTTTTTTTGTTCTTGCATTTTTTGTTTTACCGCGATTGCTCCATCATTTCAGCTTTTCTTATCGCGAAGATCGCGATTGTCCCATCATTTCGGATTTTATTCGCGATTACCCCATCATTTCGGCTTTATTTTCATCTTTATTTTACTCGCTGGTTTTGATTGCGAGTTGCCCCATCATTTCGGCATTTTTTTATTTTTCTTTTATTTACACATTTTTGTTTATTTACACATATATATTTCTTTTTACATTCCCAGTTTAACGACTTAGAGGTCGACTGTTCCCAGTTTAATGACGTGGTGGTCGATTGTTTTCATAGAAAAGAAGATGTCTGAGAGAATCAGTTTCACGAAGAACTTCGGTCTCCGTTTGTATGAAATTGGCGGTCGCAGCTGGACTGTTTGTTAACACGCCTTTGGACAGTTCTATCTCTCCTACCTTGTATTGCTTTTCGACCTAATCTTTGAAGACGAAGCAGTCCTCAATGGCATGACCTATCATTCTGTGATAGGGGCAGTATTTGGGGTCGTCGGTCATATTCGCTTCCTGCGGTCTTTTTGACTCTCGCAGTTGTAGACCGTTCTTCAGGGTATCTTTGAATATTTTACGGATCTTGTCACTTCTGAAAGAATAGACCTTATCCAGCTTCTCTTTCAGTGGAGATTCTCCTCCCTCTCCGAACACTGGCTTCCGAGGCTGGTTGGCGTTAGGCCCGCTCATCCCTTGCTTATTTCGGTTAGCCGAAATGTTGAAAGATCCAGAATCATCGGAGTTTCCGCCTTTGCGATTATCGTCCTTTCGGTTTCTCCAGGACCTATTGTTATTTTGGGAATCCGAGGAGGACTCCTACTTTGAGCGCTCCAGCATCTGGACTTTCCTAGTCAGCTCTTGGAATGTTTTGAGACCCGCGGTGCATAGAAATGGGGCCATCCAATTGTTGAGATTTCCGACAAGGAGACTGACAGATTGGTCCTGCTCTATCGGCGGTTCGCATTTGACGGAGAGATTGCGCCATCGGGTTATAAAATCCGTGTTGCTTTCGTCGCTCTTGGGCTTGGTCTTTACGAGCTCGGCAATGGTAATCTTATCGCTGATGCTCATGAACCTCTGCCGAAACAGAGACTCCATTTGGACAAAAGTTGTGACGGAGCCATCCAGTATGCTCGCGTACCAGTCGAAAGCAACATCGGTCAAGCTATTAACGAACTGGCAGAGGAGAAGCGCATCATTGCCCCTAGTATTCCCGCATGAGGCTTTGAAGTGGGCGATGTGCTGATTCGCATTTCCCATCCCATCGAACCTTCCGAATTTGAGGATGACATAGCCGTTAGGAAATTCTACCAGATCATACTGAGCGGGATATGGTCTCCGACTACTGTTGATATCTTTTTGCGCTTCGGCTTCGGCCACCAATGTCTTGACTTTGCTGGCAACCAAGTCCATGATTTGATCTTGAGTTAGCGGGCTACTGTCATCGGTAGCCAAGACATTTCCCGAGATAGGATGCGACCGATTTTCATGTAGTTCACCCACTTTTGGATTTGAGGGAATAGGCGTCGACTGCTTTGGGACACCATTTCCCAGTTCATGAGCCGAGCCCTCCGCCTGATTGGGCGGTTGAGAGGCAAGCCGGGCCGTGAGCTGCACCACGACATTCGTCAAGTCGTCGATTTTTTAGTAGAGCTGGACCATCTCCTTGTCTTTGTTTCTGAGCTGCTTTCGGAGCTCTTGAAGCAGCTCTTGCTCCGCGGTCCTAGGGCGAAAAGTCGGCTCTTCTTCGCTTTCCGAGCCCGACTCCTCATGGACCGAAGGGTCTTTCTGCCTATCATCCTCATCGAGAGGGTTTTCATCACCTAGCAGAGGCGGCTGCTCTTGGGAAGTGGCCACCACATTCAAGCCAGATTGGGTTTGAGATATGGTAGCCCCGTCCTTGCTCTTGCTGCACGTGCCCACCGTATAGACAGTGTGGACCACATACCCAGCCATTTCCTCATCTTCGGCAGGGTAACCCTGTTCTTCGAACCTCATGAGGTTTAGTCTGGCAGGAGCCCTAGCCCTTTTGTTGGCTCTATATCTGAGCCTTTTCTCTCTCAGCTTCTCGATTTTGAAGGCTTGGCGAGCATCCGCTATCCGGGAAGCCATTGTGAGTTGATCAAAGGGGAGCTTAGAGATGACACCCGATCGAGCAGTGGTCAAGGGCACCGCTGGAGCTTGCTCGGGACGCGTTGTAGCTTTGTTGGTGTTGATGGCCTTGCCCCCAGCTGGGTCCATGGAGAGTCGTTCGGAAACGGACTTGCGCTTGGGCTGAGGCGCCCTCACGACCACCACATTTGGTCTCCTGCCTTTCGAGACCGGTTTGTCTGCCACCGGGGCTTGATGAGCCGGGATGGCGCCAACAGGCATGAACATAATAGAGCCGAATGGTAGCAGCGGCTCCTCCCATTGTCGTCCGAGACTGGCCGGAAGGACCGTCCTGGAGTCTATCTTCATCGTGTAGGAGACGGGAGCTGAGTTCATCATCGAAGACATCGTCGGAAGGTGATTGCTTGAAATCTGCATGAAAAAGCATTATTTTTAGTATAAATACAGGTATGCATATTGATTGAGTTCTGATTGGTTCGAAAGAGTGTGTTTTGTAGTTTAACCGCAATCAATAACGGTGTCGCGCGTAGCTAGACCGAGATGAGTACGGGTCGTCCTCTGGGAAACGTGGAACCTTTTACTCTTACTTTAGATGTGTTGAGAAAGAGGGGAGGAATAAAGAATTTTATAGAATGGTTTCTAGATCTACGTTAAACAAGAATGTAAAATATAGATCTAGATTATTTTAAAGATGTAATTAATATAATAAGAGAGCTTGTAGGGTTCGTTAGGATTTAGTAGTTATGGACGACTAATTAAAAGTTACCCTTTTTATACATTAATAGATTTAGAACTAGAACGACGGTGATGCGTGTAGATTAGGGTTTCTGGAGGGAAAAGGAATCCCACTCTTAACCCTTATCTCGACACGGAACTCCGTTCATATCTAGCCTTTACCAAAACAATCATTAATCTAATCGCTAATCGCGGTCGGAACTAGCAAAGAATTGCTAGCGCGCCCGATTAGGATGTTAATGATTCTTTTGATAAAGTTCCTAAAGTTTATAGGACTTAAAAAGGGTTTAATTATTTTCATCGTCCATTAGCGTATCCTAATCCTACGAACCCTAACAAGCGGAGAATTACTCGCGCATTTTGGGAAAAGAAGATGAAAAGAAAGAGAGGGAAAACATAATAAAAAAAACAATTAAATAAAATAACTACCTTTATTAATCAACTTGAACAATCTACACTTTGATTCCTTAGAAAATGATTACAAAGACTAGTTTGCTTCTCGATCTCTTCCAAGGAGGTAGACGAACAGTTGATGATCAGCCTGGATGCGTGAGCCGTCTTGGACTTCGTGATCTCTTCGGCTTGATAACTTTTCCAAGAGGCTCTCGGTGCCTTTTTATAGTGCAAACCCAGAATCTTTTGCTTCAAAAGTTGGTAAAATATGGCAGAGAATCATGCCCCAAAATATTTCCTTCCAAATCCATAATATTGCGGCGGATCCGCGGCAAATGGGGGCTAAGGCCGCGGATCCGCGGCCAACGGGTGAGATCTCTTGATCAAAATTCTTGTGCTTGCATCTTGTGACATGTGGCAATCCTAGGCACCTTCATAATTCAGAAATCTTCTCTCGGTTGCTTCCAGACTTGGTCTCCAAGTTTTGCTTCTTAATTTGGCAAGATTTCTTCAACAGCTTGATTTCTTTGATATATTCTGCATAACAACTTGGAAAATTCTGCACAATAATCTTAAATAATATTTAGTAGACTTTGTTCTACTAGGATTAGATCAATAATATTTGCATACATTTTCCTACCAAATGATAATTAAAATATATTAACACATGGAAAATAGTGTTTTTACACATAAACCCTCATATGTATAATATATTATAATAAAGTCCTTTTTAATATAAAAATGGTAGGAAAAATGTAATACAAATGTGCAGTTTTATCAACTGAACAAATACCCCCAAACTTATCTTTGATCGTCCCGAGCAAACTAGTTTATTTAAGAGGAGAAAAAGAAAGGAGAAAACTAAACACACTTTCGTAGGCAGACACGATTGCACTGAGCACGTGCAACAAGCCGTTAAACCTCTAGGTGTCCCTAGTAGGAGGAGTGTTGTCTCCTGAGGGTTTTCAGCGGATTACACCCACAAAATCCTATAACAAAACAAAGATGGTGAAATTTATATATAAAGATAAGATCATAAAAGAAAAGGCATTGAAAAGAAGAGTTTCCAACTATACTAGCTTTTCAGTTGTCATGAGCCCTATCTTAATAGTCATGAAAAAATGTTACAAATCACATCATTCCTCAATAAAACCTCGTCTTTATTCTTCATTCCTACCTTTCATCCAAACATTGATCATATAACCCTACGTGTGTGTAAATAACATCCCTACACTCGGAGAATTCAATTCAAGCTATCATACTCTTGTCCATCTATCTTAGTACTTTTAAATTTGATGAATATTAAAGATTTGCTCACACATTTTCATGCGACCGTTAATACTTCTTGAGGTACTAACCGACCGATTACTCAGGTGCTTGCTGATTCGGTGATAGTATTTTCCTCGTCTTGCACCACCTAAGGCTTAGCAGTGACTCCCAGACCAGTTGGCCTTAGGGCACTAGGTGAAGAGGCACCCTCGCTATATTTTTTTATTGCTGCCTTGGCGATAACAAAACCAGTGTTCATTTTTTTTCTTTTCACCATTTTTATATTTTCTTCATTTTTTTCACTTCCTTCATACTTTGGCTTTTAGACAAGAGCATTTCAAGGTATCCTCTACTATCCCGAGTTTCAAGACGTGTGTAAGTGCATATAGTAGGATATCAACATTCAAATGTTTGGCTTTCAGAATAGAAACTATTTTTCAGACTTATTTTTATCCTCAGATTAGTGACTTCCTTCATCTTACTAACCCTTGGGACAACAGCTCATAACTACTTATTACTAGTTCGTTTAAGAAAACTTCTAATTTTCTTGGTTTTCTTAAACTATTCCTATCTTTTGGATGTAATTTTTCACTTTCTACTCTTTTGTTATAAAAGAAAATTTTTGAATTTTTTTTTTTGAAAATGTTGTGCTTATGCAAAATATGATGCAAATTGATGTGTAAATAAGCACAAATCTCCCCCAAACCTGTTTACAGCAGTGTCCTCACTGATGTCATCCGTTAAGCTCAAAAAACCTGTAGACTTGGGAGGAAATTATTAATGGGGGCAAGAATATATGAAAGTGAAAATCCTCCCCCAAATTTATTTTTGGCTCACAAAAAAAAATCATTTTCTTTCAAGAGCCCAAAATATACCACCCCCCCAAACTTAAACAATTTTAATCTTTTTAAAATCACACGAGGGGGTCAAGGTTATTGGTCAACGCCAAGCTTTGCAAAGACCGAAGGTCAACACCAACCATTCAAAAATTTTATCGATGAAGCACCAAGGTTGGTGGGAGAACATGTCACCTTTCGACAAGAAGAAGTGGGGAGGTGACAAGAGGTGTATTGGAAAACGATTGCGTCTCAATTTGGAGAGACGACACAGTGATATTAATGATGGATTACTCGCATTATCATGATTGTCCAAAAGAGGGGGTGGAGGTCCAATTTCTTCATCTTGGAGTTGATTTATCTCAACACCCGTGTCTTGTAAAAATGCGAGTTCATCAGCGAAAATTTGCTCAAAGCTTTCTTCGATACCCCGAAAAATAATGTCATCAGAAAAAATGGGATGATCGTCAGACTCTATAAAAGGTTTCGCATTAGATGTTGACCCGGACAACTCGGTGGAAGAGTAAATGGTTGGGTCAAACAACAACATATGAAAAGAGTCTGTATCATGAGGTTGATCAAATTCGCTGCTGTCGACATCCATTAATTCGACAGAACACACATGAGCATAGGGTTCGGAGGGTTCACTTCCCAACTTGTAAATATTAAGCTCAATTGACTTCTTTCCAAAGGATAGGGTCATAGAGCCGTTTCTACAATTAATTACTGCGTTGGAAGTGGCCAAAAAGGGTCGACCGAGTATCACCGGGATTTGATTGCGTGGGTTTGCCACAGGCTGTGTATCAATAACGATAAAGTCCACAGGAAATATGAATTTCCCGACTTTGATTAACACATCTTCTAGCTCACCCCTAGGTTGGGTGATAGATCGATCGGCCATCTGAAGAGTGCAATGCGCAGGTTTTAACTCTCCGATCCCTAATTGCTCATACACAGAATACGGAAGCAAGTTAACACTAGCACCAAGATCGAGTAGAGCATGATTAATATTTTTACCCCCAATGGAAATAGAAATTGTAGGACTTCCGGGGTCCTTTCGTTTCTTGGGTAGTTGTTGTGTAAAAGCAGTGCTCACATTACTCGCAAGGAAAACTTTTTTAGGTACTTGAACTTTTCGCTTCCTAGTGCACAAGTCCTTTAAGATTTTTGCATATGACGGAACTTGTTGAATAGTATCTAGGAGAGGAATGTTTATGTTAACTTGCTTAAAAATTTCCACAATCTTCTCCATTTGTGGACTTAGTCTGTTGCCTCTCAACCTGTTTGGATAAGGTGCTTGATCAATAAGTTTTGGGTCCAACGTTTGTGGAGAAGATTGTGGGGATGGATTCGATCCCAAAACTGGAGTGGGAATCGACTTAGATAGATTTGGCGAAATGGGCGAAGGGTTCGATCCTTGGGGAAAACGGAGAATAGGCTTGGATGAAGGTGGAAGACTAGACGAATTAGGGGAAGAAGAAGAAGCTGGGGTATCATTGGTGTCACTATCATCACACTGCTCACCCACTCGGTCATTCAGCACTTTTCCCGATCTCAACGTGGTAACAGCACTCACATTATAACTTTGTGAGTGGCCAGGATTAGGTATGGGTTGAGATGGGAGTTTCCCTTTCTCTCTCGCACTCATTGCGGCGTTTAACTGTGCGATTTGGTTTTCTATTGATTTGATACTCTCACCATGGGAGGAGGAGTTTTTCATTAGGGCATCAATAGAAGACCTTATCTCGGCCGAATTTTGCATGAATTGTTTCATGAACATATCCAAAGTTTGTGCAAGTGAGTTGTCAGTACCGGCCACTTGTGGTGTAGAAATGTTGGCCGGATTTTGGAAATTTTGTGACTGAAAGGGGGGCTGATTCTTTGGTTGTGGTTGCTGTGGAGGAGGTCTTTGATAATTACTTTGTTGGTTTTGATTCCAAGCAAAGTTAGGATGATTCCTCCATCCTTGATTATATGTGGAAGAATAAGGATCGTTTCTAGGTCGCTGTTGAAAAGCAGCATTAGCTTGAAACGATGCATTCATAGAACATTCTTCCGTTAAGTGTGAAGGATCCGAACAGCAACCACAGACGGTCTTAGGAAGCGTGACCTGATTTAGGAAGAATGTTGAGAACTTGTTTTCAATAGCATCGAGTTTCTTCTGTATCGCTGCCATTTCGGCTTTCACTGCGATAGAAACATCGAGCTGGTGAATACCTCCCTTAGTTGAAGGTGGTCTTACGCTTTCCCACTGCAACGTGTGTTCAGCAAGGTCTTCCAGATATTTCCATGCTTCACCGTCATCTTTATACATGAAATTGCATTGACACATTGTTTCAAGCATCTGCTTTGTCGCTGGATTAATGCCCTTATAAATAATTCGGCATAAATCCCATCTATTGATTCCATGATGAGGACATTGGACAAGCAGATCTTTGAAACGTTCAAAGCACTTCCAAAATGGTTCATTGGGAAGCTGGGTGAACTGGTTGATCTCGCTTCTCACGCGGGCAGTCTTATGGTTTGGGTAAAACTTCTTAAGAAATGCTATGACGAATTCATCCCAATTAGTGATAGAGTGTGCGGCAGTATTATAAAGCCATTTTTCTGCCAAGTCGCACAGTGTGAATGGGAGAAGACGTAAGCGCATAGCATCTAAAGTCAATTGTGAAGTACCCATCATTGCGCATACGTTTTCGAATTTGGTGATGAAAACGTACGCGTCTTCCGACTCAAGCCCGTGAAATTTGGGCAGCAGATTGATGTAGTAGGGTTTAATTTCAAAATTATCCCCGTTAGGTTGTGGAAGAGATAGACAAGTAGGAAGAGGACCACGAATATGATAGTATCTCTCTTGGAGAGAGATGCGCGGTGGATTCTGCTCACCTGCGGGCGGTGGCAGCGTGGTGTTATAATTAGATGGAGTGCCGTCCATCACGGTCGATGTGGTGTGTGGTGGGGGAAAAGAAGATGAAGAAGTATCGACTTCGGCGTCGATAGCAGAAACGCGGACAAGACGGGCACTAGGATCCCGTGTCCAGCCGAGCATGCACTAAGCGGGTTTAGTGCAAGTGGCAGCGTGTGTGTGATTTTTAAAATTGGCTTGTTTTGAAAAAGTGGGACTTAAGACAAATCTCCCTAAGATGCACAAGCAACCCTAGAACTAAGGTCACCTAGGTCCAGTCTCTAGACCGCTCCTAGACTTCCAAAGGACAAGCCGCAGGATCAATCCTCTACCGCCTCCGTACTACCCTTGTAGCCAGATAAGTGCCAGGTAAGTGGGAAGGAACCACGTCGTGGGCCTAATTAAAAACCACTAGCCTTTGTCACACTTGCCTGGGCACTACAAAAGTAATGCGGATAAACGATAGATTACCCACGGCCTTCCTCTGTCCTTAATGAGCGCAACAGTCCTTAGAGTCTGGTCTAGATATTTTTTAAATTAATGAAGGGTTGATATATATGCTCGGTTTGTGATTTGTGGGGCTTAGGAAGGGTGATGAAATCCCCACCTAATCTTGATTTGGTCTTTGCCCCTTAGAAATCCGTATTAAATATGCAAAATAAAACCAATCACAAAACTTTTGCAAAAAGATTTTTGAGCGGCGCAATTTTGCAAAGAATCCTGCAGAAAATAGATTTTATTGGATTTGAGGGGAGCGAGAAGGAGTTAAGAAAGATACCAGAGAATTCTGTGGCCCTAACTCTTCTATCCTGCCGCGATTCCGCCGCACAAAGTGCCTTTATGCCGCGGTTCCGCCGTGTGGCAGAGGGATCACTTGATGAAAATTTTTGTATAGCCTTCTGCGCTCCTCTGGATCTCTAAAAATGTCTCTGTTTCCTGTTCCCCTTAATTCTGTGTCTCTAGATCTCCTTGCAAAAATTCACGCACAAATCGTTAAATATGCAATTTGCAGTTTTGTGTTAATAATGATATGACTCGTCTAAGAATTCAACACAAATAGTAAAAATAAAAAATTACGCACGTATCCCCGGTAACGGCGCCATTTGATTGGTTCGAAAGAGTGCGTTTTGTAGTTTAACCGCAATCAATAACGGTGTCGCGCGTAGCTAGACCGAGATGAGTACGGGTCGTCCTCTGGGAAACGTGGAACCTTTTACTCTTACTTTAGATGTGTTGAGAAAGAGGGGAGGAATAAAGAATTTTATAGAATGGTTTCTAGATCTACGTTAAATAAGAATGTAAAATATAGATCTAGATTATTTTAAAGATGCAATTAATATAATAAGAGAGCTTGTAGGGTTCGTTAGGATTTAATAGTTATGGACGACTAATTAAAAGTTACCATTTTTATCCATTAATAGATTTAGAACTAGAACGACAGTGATGCGTGTAGATTAGGGTTTCTGGAGGGAAAAGGAATCCCACTCTTAACCCTTATCTCGACACGGAACTCCGTTCATATCTAGCCTTTACCAAAATAATCATTAATCTAATCGCTAATCGCGGTCGGAACTAGCAAAGAATTGCCAGCGCGCCCGATTAGGATGTTAATGATTCTTTTGATAAAGTTCCTAAAGTTTATAGGACTTAAAAAGGGTTTAATTATTTTCATCGCCCATTAGCGTACCCTAATCCTACGAACCCTAACAAGCGGAGAATTACTCGCGCATTTTGGGAAAAGAAGATGAAAAGAAAGAGAGGGAAAACATAATAAAAAAAACAATTAAATAAAATAACTACCTTTATTAATCAACTTGAACAATCTACACTTTGATTCCTTAGAAAATGATTACAAAGACTAGTTTGCTTCTCGATCTTTTCCAAGGAGGTAGACGAACAATTGATGATCAGCCTGGATGCGTGAGCCGTCTTGGACTTCGTGATCTCTTCGGCTTGATAACTTTTCCAAGAGGCTCTCGGTGCCTTTTTATAGTGCAAACCCAGAATCTTTTGCTTCAAAAGTTGGTAAAATACAGCAGAGAATCATGCCCCAAAATATTTCCTTCCAAATCCATAATATTGCGGCGGATCCGCGGCAAATGGGGGCTAAGGCCGCGGATCCGCGGCCAACGGGTGAGATCTCTTGATCAAAATTCTTGTGCTTGCATCTTGTGACATGTGGCAATCCTAGGCACCTTCATAATTCAGAAATCTTCTCTCGGTTGCTTCCAGACTTGGTCTCCAAGTTTTGCTTCTTAATTTGGCAAGATTTCTTCAACGGCTTGATTTCTTTGATATATTCTGCATAACAACTTGGAAAATTCTGCACAATAATCTTAAATAATATTTAGTAGACTTTGTTTTACTAGGATTAGATCAATAATATTTGCATACATTTTCCTACCAAATGCTAATTAAAATATATTAACACATGAAAAATAGTGTTTTTACACATAAACCCTCATATGTATAATATATTATAATAAAGTCCCTTTTTAATATAAAAATGGTAGGAAAAATGTAATACAAATGTGCAGTTTTATCAACTGAACAAGTTCGCATGAACGCTTAACCCGAAATATGGGAGGAGAGATTGGTCCCACCGGGCGTGCCAGAATCTGTAGGGTGTTTTTCGTCACCCCATTGAGATGGGAATACGCGCGCGCTTGTCAGGCGTACTAAAGATTCCCCCTGCCTAGGGTAGGCCGGGGTTTAATGATTGTAGGGATCCGAATCTCCGGCAGCCGCGGACTAAACTGCCGTTAATTACCCCTCGCCTTTGGAGCGAGGGAACCTCCGATTGACGGGTTAAACTGGTCATGCGAACTCAATGTGCAGTGTGCATGTAATGTGTTTTGAAAGGGGGCTTTGGATATTTCGGGAGCCACGCAGAGTTTTTACGGGGGTCCCGCTACCCGGATAGCGGGCTGGGGGTCAATGGGGCTAGCAGCCCCCTTACGGGGTGCGGGGCAGCGTCTCGTTAGAAATTTTTTTCTAACAGGGACAGTGTCGTAGAGTACGTGTGTGTGTAAATATGTAAACATATGTATATATATATATATGTATGTACATAAAAAGAGAAGGAAAAGACATCCAAAGGATGCGTGGGGCCAGCGTCTTGAGCGCTGTGCGCTTAGGTGCCGTGCGCTTAGGCGCAAGCGCGCCACGTGTCGACACATAGACGTTTTGCGCTTGAGCGCAGGGCGCTGTAGCGCAAGCGCGCCACGTGTCGGCACGTGCATGGGCGCTTTGCGCTTCAGCGCCTGACGCTCGAGCGCAAGTGCGCCACGTGTCGGTACGGGGCCGACTTGCGTTTGAGCGTTGGGCGCCACGTGTCGGCACGGGGGCGACTTGCGCCAGAGCGCTGTGCGCTTGAGCGCAAGTGCGCCACGTGTCGGCACGTGGGCGCTTTGCGCTCGAGCGCAGGGCACTGTTGTGCGAGCGCGTCACGTGTCGGCACGTGGGCACTCTGCGCTCGAGCGCAGGGCACTGTTGTGCGAGCGCGCCACGTGTCGGCACGTGGGCACTCTGCGCTTGAGCGCAGGGCGCTGTTGTGCGAGCGCGCCACGTGTCGGCACGTGGGCGCTCTGCGCTTGAGCGCCGGCGAGGAAAAGAGGCTTTTAGCCTAAAAAGATTCTCAGAAGAGAAATCAGAGTGGAGTTGGACTCCTAAGTGTGTTTTTGGGGTTAATGGAAGTGGTTATTCTTCTTCCTCCTCTGTTAGCTGGATCTTGAAGATCAAGAGATGTGAGATCTCAAAATCTCTTCTTTTGGGGATCTAAAGACAGATCCAAGTTCCCCTTTGTGGGTTTGATGGTGAAAAACTATTTTGTTTTTGAAAAGGAAGAGTAAGACTCTTGATTTAATTCAGAAGAAAGAAGAAGGTTTGAGACCTTCAGAAAAGGGAAAGAAACACAAACCCTAAGTTTTTGAGAGAATGAAAGTGTTCCTTCTTTTTTTATTCATCATGTTGCCTTTTATAGGCTTATATATTTACATATAGCCCCTTGGGCTTCACAAAATGGCATTTTTGCCTATCCCATGGCTCATGTGCTATTTCATTTTTGCACATAAGCCATGGGCTTACAAAAATTTGGCTTTATGACCATTTTGCATACATTCATGTATAAAAAATTACATAAAAATTATTTATTACACGATCTATATTTTAGCATGGAGGAGGCTGGCCGCGGGCTCGACTTGGGCATGGGCCCGCTTGACCTGGGCTTGGGCCCACCTGACTTGGGGTTGACCTTGACTTTGACTCGGTCAACGGGGGTGTAAATTTTTACCCCAACAGGATGTTGTTGGTATTTTTCATAAAAAACATTTGATAAAGTTTCAAACTAATAGATCAACCGTTCCAATCTTGCCGTTGGCAAGAATAATTAATTAATTAATTCCTCATAGGTAATACTAGTAGACTTGGGCTTGAATTTGGTGCGGGATCGGACCAATCGGGCCAAGCTGCACTTTATACAGTACTGCTACAGTGCCTGACGAAATTGCTACAGTAATTTCCATCATGCGCAATGATTGCTACAGTAACCTGCATGCGTGATAATTGCTACAACATCGTTAGCCGTAATTGCTCCAGTTCTTGCTATAGCACGCTACAGTATGCTGCAGTACCTATGGCAGCAGTGATTGCTACAGTCGCTATAGTACCTGCTACAGTGTCAGGCCGTATTTTGAATTGATTTTTTTGTGTGTTCACACCGCTTTTTAAACTTATAATACCCCTCTGAATCTCATTGTTGAGAGCAATCGAAGAAGAAAATCTTCTAAATACTAAAAGGCAGAGGGTTGCTGCAAGATCATTTTCTAGGCTGTAACCGGGTTGTGTTATAGTGGGTTGAAATAGACCGAAGTTAAATCAGTCAAAATTTAGAGAGCTCGGCTTGTGCATCAAAAATCAAGGAGCTTTGATCACCGCGGTCCAAAAGTTCAGAGTAGCTGGTTAGTGCACACCAGTGCTCAGGTTGCTGATCCTCTGAGCTGTTCGGTTTTGGGATCCTTGTACCGGAGTAGACCGAATTTGCTTTAAGTCCCGTGTTCAAGGACGCATCGCGATCAATAGCCTTGCGGCTGCCTCTAAAAAAATCCACTCATGTGTCCTCACGATATATGAGGAGAACAGAGCTTACGAGATCCTCTCGACTCGTAAGAAAAACACCCCTTCGTGGGATCCTTACGACTCACAAGTGAAAAACACACTTCTTGGCGCTATTGGCACTATTCCAGTGTAGCACTGCTGATGCGGAACCAAAATTAAGATTTCAAATCTTCCACGGCAAATGATGAGTCGCTCCTGGCGCTATTCCAGTGTAGTGGTGCTGATGCCAAACCAAAATCAAGATTCCAAATCCCCCAGGGCAAATGATGAGTCGCTCCTGACGCTATTCCATTGTATCGAAGGTGATGCCAAACAAAAGTCCAAAATTTCAAATCCCATTCGACAGTGCATCCAAGCTTAAAGGTTCAGGAGTTCAACTCCAAACCTATTTTCTGTTCAGGAGTTCAACTCCAAATCCGGAGGCTTATCCCCTCTTCCGAAGGTACTCCACGGGCGCCTAGCGGGCACGTGTTGCCCACGTGATCCGCCGGTGCCCAACGGCCACATGCCGCTCACACACCACGCCGGCACCAGTAGGCGTGTTGCACATGCCTCCCACAGGCGTCCTTCACTCATCTATTTTTTTAAAAAAGGAAAATATATAATAAACACACACGCACATACAGCATATTGAGTTCGCATGATCTGTTTGGTCTGTTAATCAGAGGTTCTCTCATTCTCAAGAGTGAGAGGTAATTAACGGCAGCTTAGTTCGCGGCTACCGAATATTCGGATACCCACAATTAATAAACTTCGGCCTGTCCCAGACAGAAGAAATCAGTATATGCCTGACAAGCGCGTGCATTTTTATCTCAACAGGTAACGAAAAACACTCAACACTACATAAAGAAGGCCACTAAAGAGATTTTCCTTAATCCTGCAGTAAGAGAACTCCGCAATCTAGATAAAATTCATAGGCTCTAGAAAAATCTAAAAACATGATAAAATACTAATACACTGTATCAAGGAACCTAATTATATCAACGAGAGAGAAGTGGTATGAGAGCAAGAAAAAGAAATCTCCTTCCATCAGTTTAAGCATCGTATGCTTTTGAGTTCGATATACACACAAATAAGAGAAAGCATTTTCCCCTTACAGAAAATTGTATATTATAATTATTCCACTTCTTGTTTCAAGCAGATTTCCCCCTTTCTATTCTAATTCATTTTAACGAGAGTTTGACATACATTAAGACACAACTGGAGCTCTTAGTTATAAAGGTAGCTAAAAACGGTCTTGAATTTTGAATGGTAATGTGAGAAAGGAGATAAATCTGAAAGGAAATTGATGCATTAGGCTGAATAGTGGGCTTATGGTTTTCGTTTTGTTTTTTTGGACATGAAGAAAACAACTCAGCTAGGATATTATTATTATAAGTTATTAGGGAGGGAGAAGATGGATATTGCCAAGATGAATTTGAGGACATGATATGACTTTGAGTTTTTTTATTTGAAAAAGAAAGGTTCAGAATTTTATCAAAGAATATCTTTATAACTGAGCCACTCTTTTTTCAGTGGACAGGTCTATAAATGGGAAAAGTACTGTAACTCTTTTTGGGCATGTTTATGAGCTTATACGCAACAAACATATTCAAGCATTCGAAAATGGTATAAGAGAATTGTCAAAAGTAATAGATTACGAACAAGAACTTCCATGGGGTCTGAGGATTAGTACAACGAGCTGAGAACCATAACTATGTCACAAGTTCAAGTCATGCAACCAACAAGTTGGGAGGGGGTGTGGGTCCTGCATGGGTCCAATCTTATAATTCTTAAAAAAATAAAAAATTAAAAGACCAATATGGAAGTTGAATGGCACTAGTAAGAGTGCCTAACAATGGTAGACCTGTTGCATTGTAGCTTCACATTAATTTGATTTAAGATGAAGGTATGAGCATGCAAACCTATGATAAGTTTGCACTTATTCTACTTTCCAAGCCCACACCGAGTTGTTCGTTCCCAATCTCAAATGATGTGATTCTCATAGGAGTGCTACGTATGTTTTCTTTGTTCTAACTTATTATTCTGCTAGCTTTAGTATATCCTTATCATCCAAATCCAACTTTTCGACTGTTGTACAAGATTGATAGTTAAATCAATAAGAAAACTGAGCAAAGCAATGTATACAATTATACTACAAAAGTGCAACGAGACCTGCCCCTCCTAAAAAGAGGAGTATGTCCTTACCGCTTCAGTTATTATTTGAACAGCTTCACGGGGATATTTAAATCATCATCGCGGTAGTTAAGAGAACTTATTAAACTGTCATACTATAGATTAGTGATTTATATTGTTATTATTAGCTTAAACATTAAGGACCAATATGTCTGACATTAATCATATGCATGAGAATGACCATACTCATCTTCTGCCCGGGCAATGAATTGGCCGGGTGTCTACTGTTGCTCTTTATCTTAACGGCGCTTGCGATCAATTGGATGGCTGTGATTGGGCATCAGCACTCATTTTCCTGGTAACTATCAGCTGAGAATTTTGCCTTTCGTTCTTGCCCAAATTAGCTTTTGGAGTCTATATATATGGTTGAGATTCTCTTATCATAACGAGATAGGGGTTGGGGGGGGCAAGAATCACAATCGTCGGACCAATCATGCAATCCAATTATAGCGTTTCTGCTTCTTTTAGCATAGGTGCGGCCGGGACCAGAAACACTAAAAAGGAAGTATGCTGTAGAATACGTGTGAGCGAGCGAACAGAAATACTTCCCTTCATCCTACTCTGCTATGGCTAAGGAATAAAGCATACCTTTTGCCATTCCTATATCTTTCCGTTCCATTCTTTATTTTCTCTTTCCGTTATTTCTAGGAGCCTTGTTCTTGAGACTTGGACGAAGGATGGGAGTTTATAAGGACCATCTACTTTATATTCTGGACTATTTTTCCTTTATCCATTTAACTGGCTTTTGTGTTTCTCATGATTAGTTCAGGTATTTATTCCCTGTCCAATGTTGTGAAAGTATGTCTTTAGAATTGTTTTTTTAATGAATAAAATTCCCATAAATGACTTATAGTTGAGTCCTCCCATATAGTTCAAGTAAATAGGAAGCTTGCATGGAAAATTGAGTTAAATTAAGTTGATGACTTAGATTAGCATTATGGGCCATACAATGGTCCCAAATCTAAGGACTAGCTTTCATTGGATTCCTGGCACTGGCACTGGCACTGTCTTAACTAAGTATTATTTGACATTATTTGTTTTGGGTTTATAATATGGACGTACTCTGTTTAAATTTAGGAGAAGGAACATATATGGGGACAACAATTTCTTTATCAACAACGTGCCCACTGGGATTCAGTGAGTTCATACATGCTAGATGTGGCTTGCAAACCTTGGAGCTAGCCTGAAATCATTTATATCGGCATCGGATTTGTTGCGTTTCACTGTGAAATGATTTCATCTGACTCAGAAAAACCTAGCATCTAAGATGAATATGATGCAGCTAGTATTAAGATCTTCAGAATGCGATCTGAAAGGAGGTGGAAATTTTTACTCGAGGCTGCTTTCAGTATCAAATATGGGTTGAGACAATATTCATAAAAATAGGTGTCTGGAACTAACCGAACTGGCAGCAAAGAACTTTGTGTAACAGAATTTCATTGAGGACGTAATAAGCATGGGGAGTACTACATAAACCAACTTTGTCGAAACGTGTCCCCTCATGTGGCTACACACTGTGTTCGTCTCCATCTATTTCGTTCACAGACCTTTTTTTATTAGATTCTTCCTTTACAATAAAGAATGATATTCTGGGCTTGCGAAGCTAATCTTTAAATATGTTATCCTTTTCTTTAAAAGGAAGTATTCTTTAGAGGAATTAAGTGCAACTTTTCATTGATCGGAATTACAGTTTTGGTACACATCAGGTTCATTGGATTAGCAGGAATTTGACTCTTACCCTCTATTATTTTGCCTTTATTCTGCGAACCGACTCGATAGAACCTAAGAGAAAGGAGAAGTAGGTATCAGCCTTCGATGCTTAGTACACACCTCAGCAAAATTCACTTGGCAGTTTCTTCGGTGTCATTGGACCAAGGAGCAGTGTTTCACGAGAGAAGTTTACGGTTCAAATCCTTCGAGTAACATGTGGTTGGCTTTGGGCTATCCTTTATCTCAAAAAATTCCTGTGTGTTTGCTTTCGTATAAAAGCAATTGGAAAGAAAGGCGAAGAAGGACATGGAGTGTCTCGGGGGACTGATTTTATTAGACATAAGACATCTGATGGACATATATATCTCTATTACTACTGTTCTCATATTCTTCTTTTTCTTTACTGGGTTCCTTGCTTCCAATGTTGCAATCATATTGTTTGAATTGTTTTTCCGTACTTCTTCACTCTAAGGGTGATTTTGGCGGTTTGGCTCTAGCCGCTCTACCCTTAGGTCTTAGTCGATTGAAACTTCGGGCGGAACTAGAATAATTGGACATGCAAGTTATCCAGTGGGATTATTGAATTACTGGAAGTTAAGACTAGAACTTTTGACAACATGTGTGTTTACTCTGTTTATTATATTTTGTAAGTCAAGTTAAAATTAGTTAGTTATATTTATTCAACATTTAAGAAATAGTTTAGTTGTATTATTAAATAACCAAGTAATATAAAGATTATATTTAGAATTACACCACCACTACCACCACCAAGTCATAAGAAAAATTTTAGGAAATAGCATTAAAAATTAATGTAACTAATAAATAATTAATATCACAAATAATTTATAATATAGGCATTTACAATCAATTATTCGCATATGACAATAAAGCAATGGTTTTATTAATACGTATCTCTACTAATAAATAATAATTATGATGAACAATTACTTTATTATTACTATGTTATATTAAAAAAAATGACATTGCTACATAGTTACTACTTTAGTAAATATAACGAAAATATTATTTTGTGATTAGCATATCACATAAAAATAATTGTATTAGGAAATCAAAATTTTATAGAGCTCTAAACATATGTAGCGTGCTTTATTCTGTTATCATTTGCTTTCTTTGTCTCTCATCCAATATTATTATTTTTTCTTATGACTCATATTTTGTTTACTCCTGTATTTTTTCAAAGAACCACAGCAGCAGAATTTGTTGACGTTATGACAGAAAAAAAATTATCGTTAATTTGCTGGTATATTGTGTTATCATTTGTGAAATTTTCATCTCTATTCAGGATTTAGCTTTAACAAAATTTTCATCTCTATTCATTTGTGAGATTTTCAAAATTTGTACATTTCATAACGCTCCTCCATCTTTTGCCTGATGCACTGCTTTACCATTTGCCATGTGTGTCGGCTTGCAATTGGGTATTCAAATTTTACAAATGGACCTGTTAGATACCTTGCGCCCACAACTCATATTCTTGGATGACATGGAAAAAGAATCGTTCATGGATTGAGTGCATGGCAACATATCTTGGGATGAGTTCCCAATAAACAGGGTAGTCATAAGCTATGTAGTATGGGTTCGGATACGGATCCGGGATACGATACGGATTCGCGGATTCGCACTTTTCCAAACACCTAGGATATGGGATACGTTTTTATATCAATTTAAATCAACTAAATATGAATATATATTAATGTATACATACCAATATATAATAATATAGATAAATAATGTCATTATGTTAGATATTTAATGCACTTTCAAACTTGTGTCTAAACTTTCGAGAGAAAGATAAAATGCGTCGATTCGAGAGAGATTGATGAGACATTTATAAGTCTGAGCGAATCCGAAAGAATCTGAGACTCCGATACGCGATCGGGGACGATATGTGAAGCATATACAAGTATCCATGCTTCATAGGTCATAAGCATCCACCTCAGAATATGTCGCAGTCCCAAGATGGATAATTATCATTTCCCCTATGGCAAGAAATTCCACCGCAACCACAATTTACCCATCCTTACCCCCATTTTGGCAAAAGGATCAAGCACTACTGTTCACATATATTCTCATTTATATCCCCTTCTCTTCTATATATAGGACCCTATATTTGGGATATAGCCCATCCTACACTCAACTAATTCTCCTAGCTCATTAATTCTTTAGAAAGATGGAGTACTCCGGTTTGCAACGCCAGGCTGCCTACATGAAAAAAAGCCTCTTTGATCAGGTTTATATGTCTTCTTTAATTCCCTACAAAAATATATCGTTCAGTATTAATTTGAATTATAATATCAAGACGACGCGGGGTTGCACATTATAATTGTCTTCTATGGAGTAATCAGCATGATTTACAAGAACTAACATAAAGTTCGAAAGTTTGGAAATGCTTTCATCCATCTGTTTCCAAAAGGATGTCTTTCCTCTTTCAATATTTGGAAATATGTCAAGTTCAATCAACCCCTCCCAAAACAGGGATTTTTCATTCAAGTTTTTTTCCCGCTCTTTTTAGAGCTTTGTTTAGTTTGTGGGGGTAGATGGTTGTGCAAATGAATGAGAAGCTGCAAACACAAATGTTTATTTTCTTTTATTTTATATCTATGCAAGAAGTGGGTTAAATGTAGTTATGCTAATCGTTGTGCATACCATTCCAATTCTTTTTTTGTTCGGCGTTACTTGAAAAGACATGAATGGCATTTTCTTCTTTGTTTAAGGTCAAAGGAACGGCATTGTTATATATTCAAATTAGTATCGTTGCATTATACTATAGATATGAATAGGAGGACCCAGATATTGTATTTTGAGCTAGAGTCCTTGTTTGTTGTGCGTGCATGCGTAGTGATACATGCACATGTCATTAACGGGTATCAGGATAATAGTACATCTAGAAGCTGAAAAGATTCATTTTTTTACTTTTAATTATATTTTTCTGTGAGAAATAGGTACAGTTCCCTTGAAGTGCCCTCTTCCAGGATTTGAACCCTGAACTTCTCTTGCCGTTACCCCTCTTGACCAACCAAAGTACCAAACACCTCACAGTTCTCTTTACTTCATGTTTTCTAGTAAGTTTATAGTTACAGTATAATCCGAACGCCCATTTAATTTGAATTGGGAGCACTGTGGGACCCGAGTTGGTATTTGAGCAAAGGAGTTATAAGTGCAGTGGAAATCGGCATCCTTGATTCTCTTGAAATCCTGTCACTTTCAGAGACTTGGCGTGTCAAAGTTTCAAGGACTCGCGCGTCACCATCCGCTTTCTATATTCTTTTGGTAATATTAGAATGTTTTTCTCGGTTTACAAATGCACCAAGACAACAGTTTCCCTTTTTGTTACATACAAACCTGATTGCAATGTTGATGTAGGTCAAATTAGTGTGACGGCAAAGCTGAAATTCATTGTTTTTCTTTTCTTTTTCAGGGTTACCTAGACGAGCAATTCCACCAGCTGGAGGAGTTACAGGATGATGCTAGTCCAAATTTTGTGGAAGAAGTTGTGACCTTGTGCTTTAAGGACTCGTCTAGATTACTCGGGAACATCGAGCAGGCTTTGTAAGTAACCGCACTACTGTACAGAGAGTTGTTCTCTTCATAAACTGTAGATCGCCGGCATAAATTTTTTAATTATGTAGGGAGAAGTGCCCCCAAGATTTCTGCAAGCTGGACACATACATGCATCAGTTCAAGGGCAGCACCTCAAGGTAAAAATTTGATGCTTGATACCACATTTATAAGATAAAGAGGTCTCTCTTTGGTTAGCTGACATGACTAATTGATATATCCACCTGCCAATCATCTATAATCCTTCATGCAAGCAGGGCACATTTATAAATGTTTCTCGATTCCTACTTAATAAATATTGAATTGGTATAGTTTGAGCCTATAGGAACCATGTTGATGCTGAAATTCGTACCCATATACATATGTGGAATATCTATACACCTGCAAGGGAATCACTTTATGGGGGGAAAAACAGACTAGTTTGATACTATAAAATTTTCCAGGCTATCTAGGGAATACTCTCTCTCTCTCTCTCTCTCTCTCTCTATATATATATATATATATATATATTTGAGATTAATGGAGGAAAGTTACCATAGGAGGGAATTTTCTCCTATGTCGTCGGGAAAATGTACCCTCCGTGATTTTTTTCGACGATCGGTATACATCACCTCCATTTTTATCATTTAAGATGTGGATACACCAAATTTCATGTGATTATACCATCTTTTCACCGTTGATTTAGTTGGTGCAAAATCAATGGTTTACCAACAATAGTACTTTTTACATTGCTAATTCAACGGTAAAAAAGTGGTGGAATCACATAAATTTGGTGTATGCACATCTTAGATGATAATGATGATGATGATGGATGCCGGCCGTCGGAAAAAATGTTGGAGGTTGTATTTTTTCGACACCATAGGATGAAATCCTCTCCTATGGCCTCTTTCCTCCATTATTCTCTCTCTCTCTCTCTCTCTCAATATATATACACATTGTTTTTGTTGCATAATTACATTAAAAGGGAACAGCATATGCCTGATGTGCATTAGTCTGTACTATTGAGCGTGGAGCATCAGTTCAAAAGGATGGCTGATATCGAGTAGAGACAGATGAATTTGTAAGGCCAACTGAGTTCCCAATTGACATGACATTCTCTTTTAACGAGCGGGTCTCAGTGGTGATAACTGCTTCTTTGTTTTAAAGCTCACAATCTTCCGATACTAAATTTTTTGATATATTAATGGTTCACACGCAAAACCCAATCACACCACCTAGTTGGTTTTTAGTAGGCTCTTTATTCGCTGTTGTTGAATGTAGAAGAGACTAACTGACAGTAATTATCTTCATGACCACTGGATTTACCTATCATATTATGTTCTGTCTAATTCTTCTCATGACAACCGCATGCTGAACGACATTTCTAGTATTTCAATTTGAATTAATTACAGTAGCTAGGCTCTAATTAATATCTTGGCTGGTTTGGTTGCAGTATTGGAGCCTTCAGGGTGAAGAACGAATGCACGCTGTTCCGAGAATACTGCGATAAAGGAAATATTGAAGGGTCTGTTTGATTTGATCTCTCTCTCTCTCTCTCTCTCTCTCATGCACGCACGCACGCACGCACACATCTTCATCTTGTCTATTTGATTAGGATGCTAAGCCATCACGTAACCAATGTTTCGGTCATGTACCTTGCATTATGAGCTCTCTTTTGGTAGAGTTATTAAATTCTAAACAGCCTAGCAACACATGTAGAAATTTGTTTCCCCTCTCAGCGGGACGGTGGTAGCTGCCAACCTTAATTATTCAAATAAATAAATTAATAAACAAGTAAATAAATAAATAAATTGAATGAATGGAGAAAAAATATTGATATCCTTAAGTTTTCTTTTTATGAGGGCTATCTTTCTGTGGTAACTTTGAGAGGACCAGGGGCTTAAATTTTGATCTCTCTTATTTCTAGAGCTAGTTATCATATAAACCGAAGAAGGCCGCCAAAGAAGATGGTCATGGTTTTACAACCGATTATTCAGAAAAATTAAAACCCCTTAATTTTCAGGAAAAAAACCCTGGCTACTCAGAAAAAAATAAGTATCGACCTTATGTGTTCCTTTGCTACAATCTTCTTTCCTTTTACTGTCTTTTTTACTTTCTTTTTCTTTTTCGAGTAAAACGGTTATGGAATCGTCTGTTCCTGTATCTGCAGATGTGTGAGATCATTCCAAAAATTGAAGAGGGAGCATGCTGTTTTGAGACAAAAACTGGATGCATACTTCCAGGTTCACCAAATAATCTCCTACTCCTGACCCTTGGTCTTTGCGACTACGGTCTTTTCTTATGCTAGCATTCATTTTTCAGTTATTGAGGCAAGCCGGCCCTATCGAAAGAGCTACTCCCAACTAAAGGAGCTCGCCAACCAAAGACATTTGCAAGGCGCCGCCAAGTCTAATGAGCAGATGGAGTAATACTATTGACGAGAATAATCCATGTATGTTAAAGTTACTAGACTAAATCTCTAAATAAGTAACCGAGTGGTATCAGATGTATGCAATAATAATTTTCAATGTAGCCTCTTGCTTCCATGAAAATAAGTAGAATACATATGTATATAGTAGAGATACGCTTCTTAGCGAAAAGGGATTCATGTTTGAAGAGCAGCAAGGTTATAGAAAGCTCCTTTCTTGTTCATGAGTTGAGCGTAACTTCCGCGCTCCATCACTTTCCCTTCTCCAAGAAAGGCGATTGAATCTAGGTTCTTAATGGTGTTGAGGCGATGTGCCACGACTACGGTCGTTCGTCCTACCATGATTCGATCGAGAGCTTCTTTGACTGCTAGTTCCGATTGTGCATCAAGTGCACTTGTAGCCTCATCGAGTAATAGTATGGTTGGGTTCCTTAGGACTGCTCTTGCGATTGCAATCCTTTGTTTTTGGCCTCCTGATAGCTGTATCCCTCTTTCGCCGCAATCTGTGTTGTATCCATCTTTCAGCGATCTGCATTGTTACCATAGTTCTCTTAAACAGAAATAAGGGTTTAGCACAAATGAACACAGTGTTGATGATAGCTCGACAACCGATCGTTTATAATGATTATAATTTGTGCAATGGAAGGGGGGGGGGGGGGGGGGAACTTACGAGATGAACTCGTGCGCATTAGCAGCCCTAGCAGCCTCCAGAATCTCCTCCTCGTCAGCCTCTGGCTTTCCGAAGGCAATGTTATCCCGAACGCTGCCTGAAAACATGACAGGTTCTTGGCCAACAAGAGCAGTAAACCCTCGATACCAAACAATGTCTAACTCTCTTATATCCATTCCGTCGATCCTCACGACGCCTTTTTCGACGTCGTAAAACCTTTGTATCAATCCAATGACTGTCGACTTGCCGCACCCGCTCATCCCGACGAGCCCGATGCTTGTTCCGGATTTTATGTCGAGGCTGAATTCGCGGAGAATGAGACATTGGGGTCGAGTTGGGTAGGCGAAGTCGACCCTTTTGATCTCGATTTTTCCTTGTATGGCTTGCAATTTGTTCTTGTTAGTCTTATCTATCTGCATCATCAATGGTATTAAGCATCAGAAAGATTTTCTTCTATACAATTTCCTATAATTTGGCGAAAAAGAAAACAAACAAGTCATGAATCAATACACTTACATCGCAAGAAGCCGGAATTGTGCTATTTCTATCCAAGACCTCAAACACCGATGCAACCGCCGTTGCCCCTTTTGCCAAATCCGACGTCATGCTCCCTGCCTCGGCAATCACCTTCCCGGTACTCACCAGTATGAAAAAAGTCTTAAACACATCCCCTGCAGAAATCTCGCCGGCACCTGCCAGTTTCCCGCCGTACCAGAAATCCAAACCCCAAGCCATGAAAGACAAGCAAGGAGAGCACCCCAATGCAAATCCAGCCACCCAAGACTTCTTCCTAGCTGCCCTTAATGGCTCCTCTTGTGCTTTCTCAAACAACTCCAAAACTTTTTCATTGCATCCGAATGAAGTGACCATCCTGTGATTGTACACGGCTTCGATAGCTATCTGCGTGCTGCGGTTCTGGGCTCGTGATAGATCGAGCGACACATTTGATAGGACCACCTTTTTAGCGTAGTAGCATATTATCGTCAAGGGAGTGATCGCGATCATGACCAGCGCCAGCTTCCAAGCAATGATAAGACCCATAGTCATCGCGATTGTTACACCCGATGCTGTCTGTACTATTAAAGAAACACGATCCGCTACTAGTGTTTTGACCAGAGAAGCCTCATGGCTAAGTCTAGAACATAATGCGCCGCTCGAATTTTGCTCTTGGTCGAACCATGCAGGTTCGAAAGTCAGGATCTTATCAAGCACTCGGAGCCTAATTCTTCTTGTTAGATGCTCACCCATGTAAGCAAAATTGTAGTGCTGGGAGAGATTCGTTAGGATTGAAACCAGTGAAAGCAAGGCGAAAATTAGCGAATAACGACGAATGGCGGTTTGGAGTTCGTTATGATCTTGGAGATAGAACGCTGAGAGCATGCCACCTATACTGAATGCATATACGGGCTGTATCGAGCCGAAAAGGATAGCGGAAAGGCTTCCAGTAATAGCTTGTTTCCATTCCGGTGAATTCAAGAAGAGGAGTCTGATGAAGGACGGAGACGGATGTGAAATCGTTAATGGGAGATCTTCTTCGGAGACGAAGGAGGCCGGGCTAGCTTTGGTCAGGCTTGGCCTGCTTGCACTGCTTCGAACCGCTGAAGATGGCCTGTATGATGCGTCTGGGGTTGATTCAGGTTCCAATGAGCTTGCTATTCTTTGGAGCCGTACGAGTTTCGAGTAGTGGCTGTTTTTGTTGCTGATGAGATCTTCGTGCGTGCCGATTTCAACGATTGTGCCGGCGTTGACTACTGCGATTTGGTCGGCGCGTTTCACCGTGGAGAGCTTGTGGGCCACGACCTGCAATCATAAGTTAAAAATCATACATGAAACCGTGCTTGTAGTACTTAAAACCTGCACAGAGAAATTTGGTATGTACGTACCAGGGTTGTTCTGCCCATAGAAGCTTGATCAAGGGCATTTTGCACAAGCTTTTCCGATTCAGAGTCGAGGGCGCTTGTGGCTTCATCAAGAAGAAGAATCACAGGGTTCCTAATGATGGCTCTCGCGATGGCGATTCTCTGTTTCTGACCGCCGGATAGCAGCGATCCTCTCTCGCCTACCTGTAAGTAAATGTACCGAGGAACGTCTTATAAAAGTTCTCATGAAGTGATTTCCTCTTATATAATCGGTCCATATTGATATGGAAAAAAAGAGAGCTTAGGGTGGTGATAATGATAGCGGTTACCTTCGTGCCATACCCGTCAGGCAGCTGCCTGATAAAATTATGAGCATTCGCCGCCATCGTCGCCGCATACACCTCATCCAAAGTCGCCCCCTCCTTCCCCAGCTTAATATTCTCCATTATCGACGTCCCGAACAACCCGTTCTCCTGGCTCACCACCCCCATCTTCTCCCTCAACCACCTCAACTCCAGCTTCCTCACATCGACCCCGTCAATCCTCACTTCACCCTCGTCCGCGTCGTAGAACCTCTGCACCAGCGCGATGGCGGTCGACTTCCCGCTCCCGCTGGTCCCCACGAGGGCAACGGTCTGACCGGCGGGGACTTTGAGGGTGAAGTTGGTTAAGACGGTCGACTCGGGGCGCGAGGGGTAGGAGAAGACGACTTTGTGGAAGTCGATCTCGCCTTGGATGCTGGGGAGGGTGACGGAGGTGGGGTCTTGAAGGGGGATCCTCGGGGTGCGGCTGATTCGGTTCAGGATGCGTATTGCGGCGCCTGAGGCCTCCGTGAAGTGGTTTAGCTCTGGAAGTGCCATTCCTAGAGACCTGCATCACGTATATGGAGTTTACGTAGGTTGTATTTAGTCTTCAGATAGATACTTGGGAACATTATGTATGGATGAAATGCTAAATAAACCAGCCTTTAACAGGAACTAACATAATTTTAATTAACATTTTTAACAGGATGAAATGCTCATTGACATTGGTATGTGATTGTTTGAATTAATGTAGATAGTCTTGAGCACAAACTAAACCCAACATTGATTACACGTTCCTTAACATAGACTTATCAAAGTTCCTAATACGATACTTATTCAACCAAATGCAATGATATAAGGATGTGTTGGAATATGAGATGCATGAGAAAAAATGTGGCTTTTGACTTCACATCCAAAGTCGTTTGTGAAATTCACACCCATGTTGGTCCCGTTTTACAAGTGAGGCAAGACTCAAAACAGTAATATGGCTGCCAAGTTCATAGCCACATTAACCTCAAGATATATGCCTCGACTCTCATCATAACTTTTGGGGTTTCGGTGTTGTAAAAGAGATATCTAACACTTTATCAGAGCAATCTATGTTCGATTTGCACCAATACTTAAATGAAATATACCCATGGCCCCATGTGCGAATGCCCGGGTTTCAGCTCAAAACGCTTTCGACTTGTGAGATCATATTAGAATATAAAATATATTCTTTCAATTCTCATCGTAAACTCTGCAGTTTGGTGCGGAGCAGAGTGAAAAAGGCGTAAACAAAATAAAAACTGCTTACAATCCACCCAAGACAAAAGAGAGGCCAGCTGCATAAATCCTGCCTCCACTCTCCCCATGGTAAACAACAAGCCTGCTCCCATACCATGCAAGGAACCCCCATATTGCAAAAGACAGCCCAGTGCTTCCCACTGCCAACCCTTTAGCAATCCCTTGCTTCACTCCAAGCTTCACAATCTTCTCCAAAATGCCTGTGTATCTCTCGACGATCCTCTTCTCCGCGGTGAATGAATACACCGTCTTGATCGAGCTCAGAGCTTGCATCACTATAGCATTGGCCTTGGCGTATTCCCCGTGCGACTTGCGGGAGAGGTACACTAGGTATTTGCCGTAGATTAGGCCTGGGATGATTAGGAGAAGGACCAAGGGGAGAGCTACGAGAGAGAGCCTCCATGAGAAGTATGTGGAGAATATTAGTCCCGATATGAACACTGAGGAGTGCATCAGAAATATTGGTACCTATAGACAGAAAAAAAAATATATTTAAACATATGTCAATTATAAAGATTTAACAAGGGCTTGGAGTAGCCCTGGAGTAGTCCATTGGGAGACGGGATCGAGCTCGGGATCTTCCATTTACGAGGGATAACTAATTTATTCCTCCTATTAGCTCAAAAATTATAAAAGATTTAACTGCAACAAGTTCACTTGCAGGTGAAGGACATTTTTTGGGATAATTACTTACAAAAATAAGTAATGGTTTTTTTGCAATTCTTATGGAAGAGTTTTATTGTTCTCAAATTTCTAAATGCATTGATTTATATATACTTTGCGCTACATATTGCATGGAATGAACCGTAAGCTTTCTTAAAGATTATATATAGAATCGTAACATAGCGATCATTTTAAGGAGAATCCAAATATTTTTATCTTATTTCTTTCTTTTTTCTCTCTCCTTTTTTTCGTCTCTTTTTTAAACTTTTGCCTAGTTAGCTAGAGTATTCAAAAAAGTTCCAAGAGAACGTGATTCCAAAACTTTGTGATGTCTATTTAGAAAGTTCATTATGTCATCGGTTCGCCTTTTGACCAAAAAGCTAGAATAAGAAATGATCTATATATCATTTTATATTGTTGTTATCATATTTTTAATTACATTGGTTTATGTATACCTAGAACTTAGTTGGCCTGCATTAGCTTTCAACTAATTAATGATGAGATATAAATATTAGCATGAATATTAGAAGAGCAATATATAATGCTAGGAGAGATCCTATATATATATATATATATATATATATATATATATATATATATATATATATATATATATATTCGGTTATTAATTAGAGGGGTCAGAAGGGTCTAGAGAACATGATTCCAAAATTTGATTATTATCCTCTATTCATGGAATTCGCTACGACAACTTGATTAGCAAATTAAGTAGGGAATTTTGGTTATTAATCGCACGTTGATAATTTGGAAAATTAAACTCGCTTTCGGAATAATGGCTAGCTATATATGCAAGAACCACTCAAGCTTGTCCGCTAATTAATTAGTTTGTCATCAGCATATATATCATCTTTATTTGATTAATACATACACTAATCAACATCATATGCTGCAAACATATTCCCTACTTAATTTGTCGTAGCGAATTCCATGAATAAAGATGATATATATGCTGATGACAAACTAATTAATTAGCGGACAAGCTTGAGTGGTTCTTGCATATATAGCTAGTCATTATTCCGAAAGCGAGTTTAATTTTCCAAATTATCAACGTGCGATTAATAACCAAAATTCTCTCAGAATAGATTCATTTTAATTGCAAAGATTATTCTCTTTGCCTCTCAAATTATGCAGCTAATTCAAAGCAATTAATGGCATTTTTAGAGGAATAATCCTTCTCCACTAATTAAACTAGCTCATCACTTAGTCTACTAGCTTAAATATTAATCATATGAAAGGAGATGATATTCTTAAAGTACCCTAATCAAAAGAGTTAGCTAGGGATATATTTTTGTATTAATTTAACAGTCTCGTTAAGGTTGACACCCTTTTTTTTCCCCCATATTTTTACGCTTAAGTCGCACATGATGGAGTTTAATCCCTACCCCTACACCAAACTCTAAAGTTGTGACAAGGATGTTCTAAACATAGATCTTCGATATCATATGTACTACATACGTGGTTCTTGATAAAAAAAAAATTAGTTGCTTTGTGGATGCTATTAATCGAAAGTTTATATATGTACTTATTAAAATACTATGTTGTCTTGATATAAATTACCATCCCACGACCTAATTGCTAGCTTAAGCTTTTGGATAAAATGATTCTTGACGTGATATTAAAGCACACCTGATTTAAGAGGTCTTGAGTTCAAAACTCATTGTTGTCAAATTTAAATTATCATCCATGACCTGAAATTTAGATGTCTTGATATATATTTGCTACCCACGACCTAACGGTTTAAAATTTTGGATAAAATGGTTTTTGATAGTATACATGATTATATAAATATAAAAACGACCTTCTCACTTAGGACCTCTTGTATGAGTGAAGTGTCCTTTGAGATGCTATTAATGATCTCTGAAGTAGTTGCTTCTTGTGAGTCAAAGAAGCCAACTTCCTGCCTTAAGATAGCTTCCAAGTATTTGTATCTTATCCTCAACACCTGCCTCTCACTTGTTCTACTCCAACAATATCCTTCTGCAAATTAAAACATAAATACACCTACAATTATTATTGGAAATTTACCAAATAATTTATTAGAAATTGCATTTTTGAAAAAGAATTAGTACCTAAAAAGGCCACCACCAACACTGCCAAGCCAGTGTAGACAAAATTAAGACAGTACTGCAAAAGGATCGGATCAACAAAGCAAGTTCTTGTTACGTTTTGACGATGATCATCAACACTATTCGATGAATGGCAATAATATATATATAGATGGAAATTGTCACTTCTACGAAATTTATCATTCTAAGAAAAAAATTGCAAATTTGAAAGAAAAGAAGAAGAAAGAAGAAGAGAAGGGTATTGGAGTTGAAACCTTAGCCACATCAGGCATGAGAATTCCATGAGCCTGTTGGCCTCCAAGGCTGTTCATGACACTGCTTGCAGAAAGCAGAAGGATATTTGTGGAGCATCCATCACCAACTGATCCTATTGTTCCCAACACCATTAGAACAACATCATACCAATCAGCAAACCTAAACAACCCTTTCAAACCTCCCTCATTTTCATTACTACCACTCTTCATCTCTCTCTTCATTTTCATTAAGTTTGAGATGCAATGAACACCAAGACACTTTAGCTACTATATATATATATCGAGAGAGAGAGAGAGAGAGAGAGAGAGAGAGATCTAGAGAGATTTAATTTTCTCTCATTATATAGGCTAATGAGCCATGATGGTGAAAGTTTGTGTAAAAGCAAAGGGGACCCATTTGTTGCATCACACCCTATATATATATATATATATATATATATATATATATATATATGTCCTCCTTTTATTAGCTTTTATATGGGGGAGTATTTTTTTTTTCCATCTAGCTATGGAACATTATTGTTAATATTATATTTAAAGATTTCACAAAGTGACCGCCAATTAATCTAATTAACTTTGTATTCTCCTATATAAAAGCTTATGAAAGGAACACATATATATATAGGGTGTGATGCATAGATGGGAAATAATATTCTCCTACACAAAAAAGTTTGTTTTGCTGCTTTTAAATATTTTATTTTATTCTTTTGTACGGGAGGAGAATTTTCCCACCTTTTTAACTAAATTTTTTTTTTTTGGCTTAATCAGAGGTAAGAGTCTCTCGAAGAGTTGAACTTTTTGAGATTGCGTTTTGTTATAAGAGCAAAAGCTTAGCATATGGATTCGGATCCTTTGCTCTTGCTGTTGAAATATTAGGCAGCTTGAATTAACAAGGAAAACATAAAGGTCTATACATATATGTGAGGGTTAAGGAGGAAAGGCCAATGACTGAAATTAACAGGATCCTAATCCCAAATAAAATTACCATGTGGTTTTTTTTCCTCTTTTTTTTGTTTCTATAAAATAATAACCATTTGGATACTTGCTTTAGGTTTTGAAAATTCGGAAAAGACAGAAGGCCAGCCTATACATGTGAGCGTTAAAGAGAAAAGACCAACGACCGAATTTAACAAGATCTTAATTCTACTATGCTTTTGGTCTTAGAAAATTCGGCAGCTGAAATAATTAAAGGAAACGGACTATGTGGATGATTGAAATTAACATGATATAATCCCAAACAAAATACCATTTTGTTTTGCTATTTTTTCCTCCAAAAAATAGTTACCATTCGGATCTCTGCTCCGCTTTTGGTCTTGAAGATTCGGCATCCGAAATGAGGGTAAACGGAGGATTAAAGAGGAAAGGCCAAGAACTGAAAGTAACAGGATCCTAATACCAAACAAATTACCACGTGGATCTTGTTTCTTAACTTTTATTGCTTAAAAATAATAACCATGGGGATTATAATGTTTGGTCACAAGACTCACAACTTTAGTCATCATCTAGTGGTCACTTTTCATATAATATAAAGCTATAAAAATGCCATTATATATTTTTGAAAGCCTATATCAATCCTACCCCTTTGCAGGTCTTCATTTTTCTTAAAACAATCTTTTCCCCTCATAGCTTAACTTTTCAAGCCTTGTCATGAATCCTGGTGCTAGAAATATTAAAAAGATTTCTTGATACTAGCCACCTTTATTAGGTCTAATGTGTGCATGCATGTAAGTTTAAACACATGTGATTTTGGTTAAGGTATAAACTAATTAATGTCATCTACAAAGTTACCTTTGCCATTATGGTTATTCAAAATGGATATGGGCCTAATTAATTAATGCAGCATATATATATATATATATATATATATATATATATATATATATATATATATATATATAAGTTATACCAAAACCTAGCATGATCATAATTAAGTTGCTTTAAACAGTAAGAATTTGTTTAAGAAGGAAGACAATTAAAGAAACTATTAGTTAACCGAGGATTACATATTTCAATTTTCTTTTTCCTTTTTATTAATTTGTTTAAAAGATTGTGATATTTATGGCTTTCCATGTGAGGGATCAATTCAGGTCCTCTGCATTACTGATCAAAAGCATTACAAAGGCCACGGAATTCATATCCATCACTCAAGAAATTAAGAATTTTGTAGAGACTCACCACTATATTTATCGAACAAAATCTCATAGATCAGTATTGGACCCTCCAATAACGGCTATAGTACTGAAGAGGACCCATGCCTATTAGGGATCTCTACTTTTAATAAATTCTTGAGCAAATATATGAGTTGAAAAGTTTTTTTCTCTCTAACTAATAGTTATTTAAGAGATAAGATTTTGTTTACCTAATTAAATTTTTTTTATAAGAAAGGCAATTTTTAAAAGTTAAGGATGCCACTTTGCATGAACGGGGAGCTCATCATGCAAGATTTTGATTTGATGCAGATCGGATAGAGGAAGAATATATGTTTCATTTGGATCTAAAGAAATCTAAATGGACGGATCGGAAGCACAATCGTTGGATCAGTCATAACTTTTGATCCGTAGGTCCGATCAACGTGTTCTTCGGCAATTCGGAGATGATAGGACGTTCACTATTTCTAACGAATAGGCCACTCGGCGACGGAGGCTTCAAAGTTTATAGTGTTATCCGATAATTTCGTATTTTAGGGTTTTTATTGATTATTTTAATGTATTTTCCTTAAGGGACTTTTTGGTAAGTTTTCTGTTATTAGGGTTTGCTAGGGTTTTATTTTGTAGATCATTTTTTGTTTTAACAAAATTTTGAGCTTTTCTCTCCTTAAATTTGTACTAGGCTTTTATCAACGTTTCCGCAGAACGAAATCTGCCCATCGTAAAACGACTAGCGTCCTGTGGCCCGCTGAATCGCGATCCGATAATGTTTAGATGCTCTACGGAGGCTTCGAAGTTTATGGCGCAATACGATAATTTCGTATTTTAAGGTTTTTATTAATTATTTTAATGTAATTTGCTTAGGGGGCTTTTTGGTAATTTTCTAGTTATTAAGGTTTGCCGACACTATAGTTTTATTTTATAGTTCAGTGTTCGTTTTAATAAAATTTTGAGATTTTCTCATCCTAGATTTGTATTAGACTTTTATTATCGTTTCCACAGAACGAAATCTGCCCATCGTCCATAGAACGACTAGCATCCTATGATCCGCTTTGTTGTGAAGGTGTCTCGTAATTAAAGAAGACTGCGCATCAGAAGGAGGGACTGACGTCTGCCTGCAAAGAATAGACGTCAGTCAAAAGAAGATACAGAAACCCAGATGAACTACTGACGTCTGCCTGCAAAGAATAGACGTCTGCCTGCAATCTGGACAGAAGCATGTAAAAATACCAGACGTCGGTACCGACGTCTGGTTGGCGATAACTGTGAATTTAAGTTCAAGATTTAACTCGAAAATCCGGTTTTTTGGTGGAAGTTTTGTAATTTCTGAGATTTTAAATTATAGAGACTGTATATAGTATTTTAGGATTATTAATTAGGGTGGAGGTTTTTGATCATAAAGTTTTAAAGGAAGTCATCGCTCAATGAGGGATCAAAACGATTATAAGGAGAATTTGTAGAAGGAGATAGATCTCGTTGGAGATCATAAGGAGAGAGTGTAATAATTCTTTGTAAGGTTTTCTTCTTTACAAGTTTTAATAAAGGTTCTCCCCGTTTCCCCCCAAATCACTTTTGTTATTTTTATTTCGGTTTGCATCCAGTTTTCTTTTGTTATTTCGTCTATAAGGTTTTCCGCTGCGTTGCCGATCGGTCTTGCGGCAACAACAATTGATATTATAGCTACATTTTATATTTTGCGATTTAAGTTTACGGTTGGTGAGGACGCTTGTGTTCGCTCCCTATCTTCTTAGATCATAATTATATTGATAGTGTTTCGTAAGAATCCGAGGAAAATATATTTTCTTTGGAATCAAGAATGACAGATAACAAGGTAAATAGCACAAAATTTAAGATGGAGAAATTTAATGGGAAACAGAACTTCTCTATGTGGCAGAGAAGGGTGAAGACACTTCTGGTAAAAGAGGGCTGTTTAAGATACTTGGCGGCATAGTCACATAATTCGCGAATTATTCGCCGAATTCGCGAATTTTTGATCAAACGAATTAATCTGCGAATTAATCGCCATTGCCGAACTGGCCGAATTATTCGCGAATAATTCGCGAATTATTCCCGAATTATGTGAAAAAACAACGAATAATTCAAAAAACAGCAAATAATTCACAAAATCAAAACCTAGCGTCTCATATATTAATTTATCGCTCGAAATCCTTCCCGAACATTTCCCGAACACTTACCGAATCTTTCCCGAATACCTGCCGATTTTTTCCGAATAGTTCTCCGAATCCGAATTTTCGTCCTCGCCGAATTATTCCCGAACGGCGAATTTGTGACTATGCTTGGCGGTAGTAAACCTATCGACATGATAGATGCTTCATAAGCAGAATTAGATCAGAAGGCACGTTACATGATAGAACTTTGTTTGGCGGATAACGTGATGTATAACGTTATGAAGGAAACTTTTGAGGCAAGTTTGTGGTTGAAGCTGGAGAGCTTATAGATGACAAAATCGTTGTCAAACAAGTTATATTTGAAGAAGCAACTATATGGTTTACGCATGAAGGATGGGACTCCTATTCACGACCATCTAAACAGCTTCAACACGATTGTGAGTGATCTTTTTGTAGGATATAGTTCCCTCAAAGCAATTATTGTAATCGTAGGCAGACGATTATGATAATCGAGGGAGGACCGATATGGGTAGAACGGTCTTACTCGAGATGATAGTATACTATCTGGTTCATTTTTATCATGTACATGTATTATGTGGTATTATAATCACTATTACATATTGATAGAGCCCATAGGGTTCTTGCTTGACTACTATGATTATTGTGGCGATCACATTTGTGAGAACTGGATAGTCTATAAGCAAATCCTTAAATGTCCCTAGTCGTGGGAATATCGAGACTGGGCATCGATATTCCAGAGTAGATTGGTGTATACGTTTCTTGACCCTGACGAGGGGCGATGGCCGGTCTTACAGCTATTGATGTTAGTTAGTCACGAAAGATAGTATACATGCGCTCATTGGGTTATGAGTTACACTGGACGGAGTCGCCGGGAACATACTAGATGGTATTATACCTATTGTCAGATAGCAGTTCTTAGGTGACATGAGTACAACTTAGTCTGTCGACCTGAGATCGTCTTTTGTCTCGTGTGAGTTCCTACTGTGCTTTGATTACTACCGTACCATGGCCCAAAAGAGTCGTGCAAACATATTTTAGTTGGATACAGTCCCGAGCCACATGGAGGTAGTGAGTGAATCGTCAGGGATTCGTCTCTCCCGATATTGGGGGTAGATGTCACGCTGTGCACGGGTGGTCATCACCAGAAACCCTTGGCTAAGGTGGACGAGAATCGCTGATTTGGATCAGTAATTTCTCAGTAGGTGATGGGCTTCACACCGACACGACTTATCGCATTATTAGGGGTCTGACTTTATTCACCCGCTAGACCCGATATGCGATACTTTTAGACAAACAGACCGGACTGTATGGAGATTGTCACAGACATGCTCAGTAGGGATATGCATGAGTTTGCTCGTCGGCCTTCCTTTCGTTCAATATCTGGGTAGCCGTTACGTATAGCTAGTACCGCTGATGTGCTTGTGGTTAAAGCTACTGCCAGCGTATTGACGAGTGTTTAAAGTCCCACACAGAGCGTTTTTCCGGTTCAGACGATATAATGTAGATGACGTATATTGGTATATATAGGTGTCCGATTAAATATGTGTACAGGCTACACAGACTTTAATCGGATGGTCGATAATACTAGCGGCTTAGGATTAAGCCGGATTATTAAATCAAGTTTTGATTTAATAATTTATTTATGTTTTTAATATATGTATTCTAATATTATTATTCACTATTCATTTTCTCTCTTGGCTATTCGTATTTTTATACGAATACGCATATATGTATTTCGATACGTATACCGGGTTGTATTCCGTATTTAAATAGAATTTGTCCTAGAAGATGGACACCTCATTTGTGAATATTCATTTATGAATATTCATAAAATGAGGTGGAGAGTGAGGTGGTATTGAGCATGGTTGAAGGCATGTAGAGAGGAATGAGCTTTATTATTTTATTGCAAATTGTTATGAGTTTTTTATTTGTTGCAAAAAGAATATGAAGCCATTATACATTCTACTTTTCATTTTTTTCTCTCATTTTCTTCAACAGTTGCTCATGGCTATTTTTCCTCACCTCCTCCTTCTACACTTGCTCTCTTGAGCTTAGATTTGAGAGAAAAAGATAGTGGAAAATTCCTACATCCCCACTCTCCATTCCTAACGAGCTTGGAATGCCGGTTGCTTCAATAGATGAAGCCGGAGCTTGGATCGGTTCGCTCGGGTGGATTATCTTCGGCGAAGGAGGACCGGCTTGCGAACAAGACCCAGAACTCTTGAGAGCGTGCTAGAGTCCAACCCAATTAGAGCAAATGAAGATGCCACAAAGGTTGTGATTTCTATCTTGTTATGGTTCTAGTTTAGGTGTTTGGTTCGATTCTTGAGTTTTAGTTTCTAATGTCACAAAAAAATTTGTTTTTGAATTCTGCATTGGCCGTGGGTTAGCGGTGAGGGTACTAGAAACTTTTAATGATATCAAAGCCATCCAACACCCTAAAATAGTTAGTTACGACTTCCGAATCTCGGCATTTTTTGCTCCGCAAAAATTGCCGCAAAATCAATAACCTTTTCCATGCTATTTTGATATTTTGACTCCCTGCGGGCTCTCGGTTTGGACCGAGAAGCCGCGGGGAGGTGCGCGGGGACCCCGGGGACGTCCAGGGGACCTAGGGAGGGCCCACATCCTGAGACCACCCAAAGGTGGCCTTAGGGGGGTAGGGACCCAAGACCTGCTTCAGAAGGCAGTTTCGGGTCTGCCTGCCCCTTGGGCCAACTTAGGGTGGCCTAGGGGGTGGGTACCCTTCTAGATGTTTCTGGGTCAACATTAATTTTGTGCTGGGGCCCTTCGCAAAGTTTCTGATCAATCCGAGCTCATTTCGGCCTCCCGGAATGGGTTTTAGCATGAAATTTTTGCCGGTTTTTAGCACACTTGATTTTCGGTGTTTTGAAAAATTGAAGTGTTGGCTATTTGTGTAAGGTATTCGATTGTCGTAGGCTTAGTGATGATTGCGTGTATCATAACGTTTGGTAAAACATTGTCTAATTGCTATACGTATCAATTAGACGGGGTTACCAAATTGATACTCGCAAGTTTGCATGTTTTGTGATGAATGATGCTTGTTGGTTATGCTTGTATTGGATTTGTCGCGATGGATAGCCAGGTGTATGAAGTATTGGATGTTATTCTCTGTGATGTAATGTATATTCATATTGAGTGACGAGCGTCCGACATGTGGACTGCTGTCATCGCGGCTTGTATTATTCTTTGGGGCGCGTCCTTGTTGCGGACGTAGTCACCGTTGTATATTCAGGTTTTATTACATGCACTAGGATTACCTCGCGGCAGAGTGCTTGAATAGCCGGGTTCTAGATAGCAGCGGGCCTCTATCTCATGACGTTGAGACCGGGGTGCCTTACTCTTGGATTGTCGGGCTATTCGTCGCACTCGTACAGGGTATAAGTTTGACCCATGGAGGGGTGCCCAAGTCACCGGATTTTGAAAGTACTGGGTGACCCATTCACTTCGTTGACCGGGGTTGTCTCGCTTCTGGGATTGGTGGGTGGCTTGCCCCACTCGTAGGGGTTTAGAGTTTGATACTACGGGCTATCCACATGACCGGAAAATTGCATTTCATATTTGGCTCTATTGAAATGTACTTTTCCTAGATTATCCATATTTCCATACCTTGTTTGCTTCTGCTGTGATGTCTCTATGATGTTACTTTATATCATTCGTGAGACGTATGTTCATATATATTATATATACATTTAGTATACGTTATATATGTTTGGCATTCGCACTAGTCCTATCCCCGCCCTGCCGTAAGTTAAGCAACCTTACGGTGAAGACCCGGAACCTTGTGGTGAATGTGGATGGAATATATGTGCGTGCCTATTTTCGTTTCTTTCTGGCATGATATGTTTAATTGATGGGACTGCATTAATTCTGATTAATGCAAGGAAAACAAACCTAAATGATATTGCGGGAACCGATTTTGTTTTTAAAAACTGACATTACAGGCGTTTTATTTTGCTATGCATCGTGGTATTCGGTTATGAATATCATGTACATCATCCGACGAGGCAAGAGCCTAGATCTCTTCGCGGGGAGTGACCTCTTGGGCAAAAGTTTACGTCACTGTAATAACTTCACTATAGTCGATTCCTTTGCTTTACATCGTGGTATTCGGTTAGGAATATCCAGCACCTCATTCGATGAGGAAAGAGCCTAGATCCCTTCAAAGGGAGTGACCTCTTTGGCAAAAGTTTGCGCCACTATTCTTTTGTAAAACCACTCGGTTCTTTCAACGATATCAAGTTCATTACGTGAAAGGTTTTTCGCCAAAATCCAGCCGTAACTCTTCGTCATCTCATATTAGTATTGCTTAGTATTCGTGCTGCGTTTGTCGTGCTCAGCCGAGACGTAGTATTCGGTAGCTATGTAGTGCTTTTCTGTTTGCATGGTATTGCGATTGGTTAGGACAGTTGCACGGCCTTATTGGCTCAGTCAAGGGCTCGCGCGTATGAGTTTAATGCAATCAAGAAAATGACGGGTTGAACTTGACTAGGACCCTATGATTTGTTGGCTTAGTCAAGATCACTGGGGCCTAAGGGCAAAAACCATATCGAGAGTTTCAAATATAAGGAAAACTTGCCAAGCATGTGCATACCTTCTGGAGTGTGGTGACTTGAGTGGCTTCTATCAAGTTATCACGCGATGATAGTTGGGTCTCGATTCTTACTGATGAGTAGGTGTTACTTCTCAGGTGATTTTCAGATGATCTCGACTAATTCTCCTTTTAGGATTTGAAGGAGAATTCGAGAAAACAATGGGAGCCATCCTAATTAGATAAAGCGATTAACCAATCTAATTTAGGCTAGAGTGCACGCCGAGTGTTTCTTTTCTCTCTCCCTTTGGCAGCGACCATGACCTGACCTTAAACTAAAACTCATGAACTAAGTTAACCGAACCTTCTTACACACTTTGGCTTTGGATTGTCATGATACACGACAAAACCGCATATATTCCTGCCACTCCTACTCCTCTTTGCATTTCTCCATAACACTCCGTATCACTATGAAGATCCATATTGCTTGGGTATTCCATCGTATAGTTACATACTAACTCGAAAAAACTTGTTTCAGTTCGAGGATGGATTCCGGTTCTGGAGAAATTGAATAGGATTATTCGGTTGTCTTTTTCCTTTATCTTCTCTCTTGTTGTGAAAGCTCCTAGTATTAGGAGAGAACACCTATTACGCTTATTCGATATTCTTTTTCCAAATCTTAGGCAGGTGTCGAAAGGTAGGGAAGGAAAAAAAACAATTAGCCTAAGTATAGTGTACCGAAGGTAAGAAGTAAAGACATATAAAAGGATTGTAGTGAGGGCAAGGAAATTTACGACTACTGTCACGAATCTGGATATTGGAACTGGCATTACTAGAAATACACGGCCACCTACTTGAAACATCTTCATGTTTCAGTTTTACCGAGCGGTATTAATTGAAAACTGCTTTCCCAATTAGTTTCTGACTCTAGGATATTTATTTACCAGACTTGATTCTTACATCTATATGGCATTACAGATGCTGCGTGGGAGTAGAATATTGAGAATTGGGTGATTAGATTCTCAATATCAGAATTTTTTAAAATTGGTGATATTTGAGGAAGTCGTCTGGGTTTTGTCCAACGACAAATATTTGGTTCTGAATATCTGTTATTATGCACCAATTTCAAACTGATATATCTGTACGTTTATTTTATAAAGTGAAATATAAAATTTTAAAATTATGTTTATAATATTTATCTTTATCGGTTGATGATTAGGTAAGGTGCATTCAATAACGGTGTAATTCTTCTTAACCATAACACGGTTTTTAACCTGTGACGCACAGGGTTTGAGTTATTAAACTTAGAGGACTTATAAAAAGTATTGTATGTTGTCCGATATCCATTAAGACAAAGGGGTTGGTACTTGTACTATATTCCGTTTACTTATGATTTCTCTGGTTTTAGACATGTATTTCGTTGAAATAAAAGGTCCAAATTTTGAGAAGTTATAGATATAAGAATAAAGTAGAGAATCATGCGTTCGAAGTATCAGGATTCTTCGAGATGATCAAAGATAAAGATACTTATGCTAGGTATTCCGCCGTAACTAATATATTTGAGAACCCACTTCTCTTTCAGGTTACTCATCCGTGGGTGCGCTCCTTGATACATAATGCTGCATGGCCTTCTTCCGTTTAGATGATATGCACTGGAAACTGCTGCATGGTTTTTGAATCTGGTTCCAATTAAATTTGTGCCTTTGTTTCTATATTGGATATAGAATGTATTCATATTCTAACGATGTTAAGATATATGGAGTTGTTTGGCTTATGTTTAAAACCAGAATACGGATAACTCAAGGCACGTTTCAGTAATGGCAGTTTGTGGGTTATCCTGGGCTTTGACGAGGGTTAACATTCTACCACTTGCAGGATCAATAGTTATATTGTTCTTGACTCGCCACCCGTTTTAGTAAAATGAATTCTTTTCAGATAACATTAGTGGGAGTATGGTAGAACTGGAAGTGATTCCAAAACCATAAACGATCACTAAAAATTTGGTAGAACCTAAGAATTCAATTGGATTCGACAATCCATTAGCCACTTTACAGATTTGGTGGGTAAGCTCAGCCACCCGAGAGAAACTTCGGTCTCCGCAAAGACGGTGACAGGGAGGTTTGGATGATCTAAGCTTGCCACTACTGCTGTCCTAGACTATGAGATCTGGCAGGTGGATGACTATAATGTCGTTCTAAATTATATTTAGAAGTGCGCGTATATATGACTCTGCCAGAGAGTTGTAGTAGTCAATCGGAGCAGCCAAAGTATGGTGGGCAAGTAGCTTATATCTATTTATAGACTAAAACAAGTATAGCGGAGATAGATCATTTATTTTTGATGTGACGGTCATAAAGTTTGACTTCATCTGAAAAATAGATGGACCTGATAAGAAAGTAGTAAGGAGTGATGTCCTAGTATTTGGATGACGTACTCCTGATAGAAAGTGATGTTCATATACTACAATCGGTTATACTGTGGTTGTCACAAGGTGTTTCTCCACATAGGATCTGGACAAAATATCAGGGATTCTGATAACTAGATCTATGGTTTTCGATCTCGATTTGGGAAGTGTCCCGATTTGGGTACTTTGACACTATTCTAAAGTGTTTTAGAATGGACGACTTCTGACGTGGTGGTATACCCGCAGGTGATGGAGTCACCCTCTCTAAAGAGATATCTTTTAGACTGATGAGGAGAGAGATTTGCATGATTGATATATCACTTGCTTAGGTGTCATGCCATACCCCCAATACAGAGAGTATTGTCCGCTCTGGCCAAAACCGTACGGTTTTGTCCTTCGGAGCGAACCGGACTCGACCAAGGGCCACTTCCGAGGAGGTCACCTATCCTGAGACATCCCTGGCTCGAGCACATTTAACTACGGGGTTCTCAAGCTCTGTAGTGTCGGTTCACTTAAAAGGCGCATCTGTATTGAAGAGTGGTATCATTCCATTTATAGTACATATATGTTCTCTTTCGGAATGTATTCCAAAAATTCACCATTGTTCTACAGTGGGTCCTACGGACTCAAGAGGTGGCCTCCATGGATTCAAGAGGTGGCCCCTACCCCTTGGTCTGACACTTGGCGTGGCACCTTGTTCCATGTGGCACTTTGTTCCGTGAGCAAGAACCGGGTCCCGACATCAGGCAATTGTGTCAATCATGAGATGTCAAGTACCACACCAGATATTGCTTTTGCACTATCTGTAATAAGCATGTATTAATCCAATCCTGGAGAAATATTAGGAAGCAGTGATGAACATAACGAGATGTTCTTGGTATATGGTAACGACAACCTTTTTAAGGAGGTGGTTATCATTTCAGGCTTTCAAGGAGACCTGAATGACAGAGTGGCTGTTATAGTTAATAGTTTTCCTTTTTTTGAGGTGCAGTGTGTTGGATAGATTTCCAAGAAAGATACTGAGGTGGTCATGACGCCGAGTGCTGATTACATCAGCAAATGGATACAGTCTAAGAAACTTGTTGGATTTGGTGTTCATGTTATGAACAAGGTCCCATCAGATATCCGGATAAGTTCTAAGACATGTATCGATAATTTCGGGAGATGGTCGTTCTCCACGAAGTTGAGATATAGGGAGATAAAGATAGAAACATTGGAGCGGATCAACTCACTAAGGCTATTTATCCAACACGAATGTCTTGCAAACATGATTTACGAAACTGATTAGTAGAGAAGTTGGGTGTTCGGTAGCACACGGGCTGTGAGTATGTGACACCGCAATAAATAGGCTTAAGTGAAAGTGGGAGATTGTTGAATATAGTGCCTTCAAAGCAATTATTGTAATCGCATGCAGGCGATTATGATGATTGAGGGAGGACCTATACGGGTAGAACAGTCTTACTTGAGATGATAGTATGCTATCTGGTTCATCTCTATTATCATGTACATATATTATGTAGTATTACAGATCACTATTACATGTTGATAGAGCCTATAGGATTCTTGCTTGACTACCAGGGTTATTGTGACGATCACACTTGTGAGAACTGGGTAGTCTATAAGCAAATCCTTAAATGTCCATAGTCGTGGGAATACCTGGACCGGGTATTGATATTCCATAGTAGACTAGTATATACGTTTCTTGACCCCGATGAGGAGCGATGGCTGGTCTCACAGCCATTGGTGTCAGTTAGTCACCAAAGATAGTATATATGTGCTCATTGGGTTATGAGTTACACTGGACGGACTCGCCGGGAACATGCTATATGGTATTATACCTATTGTCGGATAACAGTTCTCAGGTGACATGAGTATAGATTAGTCTGTCGACCTGAGCGTTATTTGTCTCGTGTGAGTTCCTGCTGTGCTTTGATTACTACCCTACCATGGCTCAAAGGAGTCATGCAAACATATTTTAGTTAGGTACAGTCCCGAGCCAAATGGAGGTAGTGAACGGATCATCAGGGATTCGTCTCTCCCGGTATTGAGGGTAGATGCCACGCCTTACACGGGTGGCCATCACCAGAAATCCTTGGTCAAGGTGGACGAGAATTACTGATTTGGATCAGTAGTTTCTCAGTAGGTGTTGGGCTTTACACCGACACGACTTATCGCGTTATTAGGGGTCTGACTTTATCCATCCCCTAGACCCGATATGCGATACTCTTAGACGAACAGACTAGACTGTATGGAGATTGTCACAAACAGGGTCAGTAGGGGTACGGATGAGTTTGCTCGTTGGACTTCCTTTTGTTCAATATCTGGGTAGCCGTTACGTATAGCTAGTGCTGATGACGTGCTTATGGTTAAACCCACTGCCGGCATATTAACGATTGTTTAGAGTCCCACATAGAGGGTTTTTCCGGTTCAGGCGATATGATATAGATGACGTATGTTGGTACATACAGGTGTTCGATTAAATATGTGTACAGACTACACTGATTTTAATCGGATGGTTGATAATACCAGCGGCTTAGGATTAAACCGGATTATTAAATCAAGTTTTGATGTAATAATTTATATTCATATTTTTAATATTAAATCAAGTTTTGATGTATTCTATTATTATTGTTCACTATTCATTTTCTCTCTTGTCTATTCGTATTTTTATATGAATACGCGTATATGTATTTCGGTACGTATACCGGGTTGTATTCCATATTTATACAGAATTTGTTCTAAAAGACGGACATCTCATTTGTGAATATTCATAAAATGAGGTGGAGGGTGAGGTGGTATTGAGCATGGTTGAAGACATGTAGAGAGGAATGTGATTCATTATTTTATTGCAAATTGTTATGAGTTTTTTTATTTGTATGGTTGCAAAAAGAATATGAAACCATTCTACATTCTACTCTTCATTGTTTTTTCTCTCATATTTCTTTAACACTTGCTCATAGCTAATTTTTCTCATCTCCTTCTCCTTCTATACTTGCTCTCTTGAGTTTAGATTTGAGAGAAAAATATAGTGGAAAATTCCTACATCCACACTCTCCATTCCTAACGAGCTTGGAGCGTCGGTTGCTTCACTAGGTAAAACCGAAGCTTGGATCGGTTACCTCGGGTGGATCATCTTCGGCGAAGGAGGACCAGTTTTTAAACGCGACCCGGAGCTCTTGAGAGTATGCTAGAGTCCAACCCAATTGGAGCAAATGAAGACGCTACAAATGTTTTGATTTCTATCTTGTTATGGTTCTAGTTTAGGTGTTTGGTTCGATTCTTGAGTTTTAGTTTCTAGTGCTACGAAAATTTTTGTTTTTGAATTTTGTATTGGCCTTGGATTAGCGGTGAGGGCACTAGGAACTTTCACTTTTATGTCTTGAAGTCAAGTTAGAGGAGGAGGAGGAGGACCAAGCGCTATTGCTTCTATCTTCACTTCTAAATTCGTGTGAACACTTGGTGACAATGATCCTTTATAGAAAGGAGACTCTCGAGATGGAGGAGATTAAAATGACTCTTTTGAACAATGAGATCATGAAGAAATCAAATCCATCGGAGGAGTCATCGAGGTTGTTTGCCGGTGAAAGGGGGATATCGAAAAATAGAGACAAAAGCAAGAGTATAAGGGGGAATCCAAATCATCCGGGCAAGAGAGTAGACCATGCTTCTTTTGCAAACAGTCAGGGCATCTAAAGAAGCAATGCCAAAACTATAAGCAGTGGTTGGAGAGGAAGGGTAAAGATGCTAATTCAAAGGGTTCGGATCAAACCAGTGTTGTGACCAAAGTAGAAGAAAATCCATATGATGTACTAGCAGTAAATACAGGGGAGGCAAATTCCGATGCTTAGATCTTTAATTCCGGATGTTCATACCACACGTGCCCGAAGGAGTGTTCGACACTTATAAAGAGTTCAATGGCAGCAGTTTTCTCATGGGGAACAATGTGGCGTGCAAGGCCATAGGTATAGGGAACATCAAAGTCTGTATGTTTGATGCGGTGATGCGAAGCTTGTGAAAGTGCGACGCGTTCCAGAACTAAAGAGGAACCCGATTTCTCTTGGAGCATTAAATGCGGCAGGATGTAAATTCGTTGGTCAAGATAGAGTATTAAAGGTTGTTAATGGTGTCCTAGTTGTTATGAAGGGACAACGACTAAAGAATTTATATTGTTTGGACGGAAACATAGTGACTGGTGGTGCGGCCGTAGCTACGGAGAAACAAGTGGAGGATACCGCAAAGCTATGGAATATGCGTCTTAGCTACATGAGTGAGAGGGGGCTTCGTGAGTTTCATAAAAGGACGTTGCTGAAAGGTGTTACCTCGTACAAGTTAGATTTTTGTAAATTTTGTACGATGGGAAAGCAACATAAGGTCGGCTTCAAGTAAGTCGTGCAAAAGACCGAAGGACTCCTTAATTACATTCATCCAGACGTATGGGGGCCATCCCCGATTGCATCAAAGGGAAGTGCCATGTATTATGTTACTTTCATTGACAATTTCTCACGGAAGGTATGGGTCTACTTTCTCAAACACAAATCAGATGTGTTTGCCATATTTAAGGAGTGGAAAGCAGCCGTGGAGAAGCAAATGGGGCGACCGATGAAATATTTACGGACAAATAATGGAGGTGAATACACCTCGAAGGAGTTTACGGACTTTTGTAAAGATCTGGGCATTCAGTGGCAATGGACTATTTCAGGACATCCAGAGCAGAATGGGGTAGCATAGCATATGAACATGACACAACTAGAGAGAGCCAGAAGTATGCGGTTGCAATCCAGAATTTCGGAGGACTTCTGGGCAGAAACGGTGATTCATGCGTGCTATTTGGTTAACAGGTCTCCATCAAAGGTCATAAATTTTCAGATCCTTGAAGAATTATGGAGAGGAGAGTCAGTCAGTTACGATTCATTACAGGTGTTTAAGTGCCCTGCTTATTTACTCGTGGATCGGAAGGATAGAACCAAGGTGGAATCAAAATCTAAAAGTTGTGTTTTGTTGGGATTCAAACTTGGTGTTAAAGGCTACAAGTTATGAGATCTCGAAAACAAAAGGGCGTTCACTAGCTGAGATGTGATCTTCGATGAGGATTCCATGTTGAAAGACATGGCTGGAGATAATAAGGAGGCATGTGGAGCATTGAGCGACAATGATTCGGTGGAGGTAGAGTTATTTGGCGCTCATAAGTTTACGGACACCGAAGCACTGTAGGGTGTTTTTCGTCACCCCATTGAGATAGGAATGAGCGTGCGCTTGTCAGGCGCATTACAGATTCCCCCTGTCTAGGGTAAGCAGGGGTTTATTGATTGTGGGGATCCGAATCTCTGGCAGCCGCGGACTAAGCTGTCGTTAATTACCCCTCGCATTTGGAGCGAGAGAACCTCTGATTGATGGGTTAAACTGGTCATGCGAACTCAATGTGCAGTGTTGTGTTTTGAAGGCGTTTTGGATATATCGGGGGCCCCGCAGAGTTTTTACGGGGGTCCCGCTACCCGGATAGCGGGCTAGGGGACAAGGGGGCTAGCAGCCCCTTTGCGGGGTGCGGGGCAGCGTCCCGTTAGAAATTTTTTCTAACGGGGGAGGTATATTTAGTGTGGAGTGCATATAAAAAATAGGGGGAAGCATCTTAAAGACGCGTGCGTGGCACGTGGGCGCATGGTGCCCGGGGTCGCGTGCGCGCACATGGGCGCTTTAGTGCCCAGGGTCGTGTGGCGCCTTAGCGCCCAGAGTCACGTGGCGCACACGTAACCATTGGACGCCTCAGCGTCCCGGGGTCACGTAGCGCACACGTGACCGGGTTCACGTGGCGCACACGTGGCCATTGGGCGCCAGCGCCCCAGGGTCACGTGGCGCACACGTGGCCATTGGGCGCCAGCGCCCCAGGGTCACGTGGCGCACACGTGGCCATTGGGCGCCTTAGCGCCCGGAGGTCATGTGCACACACGTGACCGATAGGCGTCTTAGCGCCCGGGGTCACGTGGAGCACACGTGACCATGGGAAACACCCGCGGGAAGGGGACTAGCCCCTAGGTCGGGGAGTTGAACTCTTAAGGGGTTTTTGGTGTTGAACTCCTAACAGAAACTGATTTATAGAGTCAAACTCCAACAGATCTAGAAATGAGTTAAACTTCTAGGAATTTTGGCTCTTCTTTTGAGCCTTGGATCTGTCCCAAGTTAGATTTTTGGAGATGGGTCTCTTTCTTCCTTCTCTTGATCGGCGGGATCTTGGAGAAAAGGGGATAAGACCTAAAAGTCTCCCCTTTTCGAGATCTGATTGGAGATCCGAGCTCCCCTTTGTGGGTTTCGTGGTGAAAAACTATTTATTATTTTTTTTAGAAAGGAAGAGTTAAACTCTTGATTTAATTCAAAGAAGAGGAAGAGAGTTTTAGACCCTTGAGAAAGGGGAAGGAGGCACAAGCCCTAGTTTTTTAGGGGAATGAAAAGTGTATCTTAGATATTTTCATCATGTTGCCTTATATAGGCTTACATATTTACATATAGCCCCTTGAGCTTTACAAAATGGTATTTTGCCCATCGCATGGCTCATGTGCCATTTCTTTTTGCACATAAGCCATGGGCTTTACAAAAAATTTGGCTTTATGCCCATTTGGCATACATTCATGCATAAAAAAATACATAAAAATTATTTATTACATGATCTATATTTTGGCATGGAGGAGGCTGGCCGCGGGCTCGACTTGGGCATGGGCCCACTTGACCTGGGCTTGGGCCCACCTAGCTTGGGGTTGACCTTGACTTTGACTCGGTCAACCGGGGTGCAAATTTTGACCCCAACAAAGTGCCCCTGTCAATAAATGCACACCACATATGTGAATTGTGTGCATGAAATTGATGGATTTTCTTTCGCGTGGAGGCGAATTGCTTTGGTTCCCACTTTTTGGGATGCACTGCCCTTTTTACGACATGGACGGTCGACGTTTGATGTGTTTCCGAGACGGAGTGTCCGTGGTAGACTTTTCCCTTGTCCGGAGTGATCTGGTTCCTGCTTTGTAGGAAGCCTGCACTGCCCTTTTTGCGACATGGACGGTCGACGCTCTGATCCAGAGCGATTTGGTTCCCGCTTTGTAGCAAGCCTGCACTGCCCTTTTTACGACATGGACGGTCGATGCTCTGGTCCGAAACGATTTGGTTCCCGATTTGTGGGAAGCCTGCACTGCCCTTTTTGCGACATGGACGGTCGACGCTCTGATCCGGAGCGATTTGGTTCCCGATTTGTGGGAAGCCTGCACTGCCCTTTTTACGACATGGACGGTCGACGCTTGACGCGTCTCCGAGACGGAGTGTCCGTGGTAGACGTTTCCCTGGCCCGGAGTGATCTGGTTCCTGTTTTATAGGAAGCCTGCACTGCCCTTTTTACGACATGGACGGTCGACGCTTGACGCGTCTCCGAGACGGAGTGTCCGTGGTAGACTTTTCCCTGGCCCGGAGTGATCTGGTTCTTGCTTTGTAGGAAGCCTGCACTGCCCTTTTTGCGACATGGACAGTCGACGCTCTGATCCGGAGCGATTTGGTTCCCTTTTTGTAGGAAGCCTGCACTGCCCTTTTTGCGACATGGACGGTCGACGCTCTGGTCTGAAGCGATTTGGTTCCCGATTTGTGGGAAGCCTGCACTGCCCTTTTTGCGACATAGACGGTCGACGCTCTGATCCGGAGCGATTTGGTTCCCGATTTGTGGGAAGCCTGCACTGCCCTTTTACGACATGGACGGTCGACGCTTAACGCGTCTCCGAAACGGAGTGTCCGTGGTAGACTTTTCCCTGGCCCGGAGTGATCTGGTTCCTGCTTTGTAGGAAGCCTGCACTGCCTTTTTTGCGACATGGACGGTCGACGCTTGACGTGTCTCCGAGACGGAGTGTCCGTGGTAGACTTTTCCCTGGCCCGGAGTGATTTGGTTCCTTCTTTGTAGGAAGCCTGCACTGCCCTTTTTGCGACATGGACGGTCGACGCTCTGATCCGGAGCGATTTGGTTCCCGCTTTGTAGGAAGCCTGCACTGCCCTTTTTGCGACATGGAAGGTCGACGCTCTGGTCTGAACCGATTTGGTTCCCGATTTGTGGGAAGCCTGCACTGCCCATTTTGCGACATGGACGGTCGACGCTCTGATCCGGAGCGATTTGGTTCCCGATTTGTGGGAAGCCTGCACTGCCCTTTTTACGACATGGACGGTCGACGCTTGACGCGTCTCCGAGACGGAGTGTCCGTGGTAGACTTTTCCCTGGCCCGGAGTGATCTGGTTCCTGCTTTGTAGGAAGCCTGCACTGCCCTTTTTGCGACATGGACGGTCGATGCTCTATTCGACTTGCTCTGCTTCCTGCAGTGTCAGGGGCGAACTTGACTTGCTCCGCTTCTTGCGGTGTCGAGATTAGATTCTGACTTGCTCCGCTTTCTGCGGTGTTGGAGTTGAAGTTGACTTATTGATTGTGATTTGGGTTGACATCAGCATCGCTATACTGGAATATGGTACCAGGAGCGAATCATCATCTGTCTTTGAGAGGATTTTGGGATTGGTTTTTTTTTTTATCGGCATCTGCATTGCTGCACTGGAATAATGCCAGGAGCAACTCATCATTTGCCCCGGGAGGATTTGGGAATTGGTTTTTGCTTGACATCAGATCGCTACACTGGAATATGGTACCAGGAGCGAATCATCATTTGCGCTTGCTTATCAGGAAGCGATGGCTTAGGAGACAGGTTTTAGGTCCCTATCACCTAAGACTTTTCAATTTTGTGAGCCGTAAGGGTCTCACAAAGCATTTTCTCCCTACGGGTCGTAAAGATCCCGTAGGTGTATTTTTTCCTTAGGAGTCGTGGGGACTCCCAAGTGTGTTGCTCCTTTGTGAGTCGTAAGGATCTCACGCGGGAATTTTCTCCTCACAAAGTCGAGAGGACTTTGCGAGTGCATTTCATCTCTTTTTCACAAGTTTGCGCCCTTTCGGGTTTTTACAAACTCGCCGGCAGTCCTGCTGTTTTTACTCACGGAGCCCTTTCGTGTTTTCATCCGTGACCATTTTGCTTGTGGACATACCTTTTTTTTTAATCTTCACCGCCAGTGGGACTTTGAATGTGGTCTCGCCGGCAGGACTTGGGAGAGATTGGGATCGTTTTACGCCCGTGGATTGTATACGGTTTTGCAGGATGTATGATCCAGACCGTTGGGCCGAAAAAATTTCGGGACTTTTTTGGCGTCTACATCACTGCACTGGAATATGGTACCAGGAGCGACTCATCATTCGCCGTTGGGGTATGGGATTTGGAATTTGGTTGGCGTCTGCATCGTTGCACTGGAATATGGTACCAGGAGCGACTCATCATTCGCCACTTGGGGTATGGGGTTTGGAATTTGGTCGGCGTCTGTATCGCTGCACTGGAATATGATACCATGAGCGACTCATCATTCGCCATTGGGACATTCAGAGTTTGGTTGGCGTCTGCATCGCTGCACTGGAATATGATACCAGGAGCGACTCATCATTCGCCGTTGGGATTTGAGTTTCGGACGGCGTCTGCATCGCTGCATTGGAACATGGTACCAGGAGCTACTCATCATTCGCCGTTGGGATTTTTTTTTTACCGCGATTGCTCTATCATTTCAGCTTTTCTTATCGCGAAGGTCGTGATTGCCCTATCATTTTGGCTATTTACTCGCGGTTGCCCTATCATTTCGGCTTTATTTTTCATCTTTATTTTACTCGCTGATTTTTATTGCGAGTTGCCCGATCATTTCGGCTATTCTTTATTTTTCTTTTATTTACACATTTTTTTGTTTATTTACATATATATATTTTTTACATTTCCAGTTTAACGACTTAGAGGTCGATTATTCCCAGTTTAATGACATGGTGGTCAGCTGTTTTCAGAGAAAGGCAGATGTCTGAGAGAATCAGTTTCACGAAGAACTTCGGTCTCCGTTTGTATGAAATTAGCGGTCGCAGCTTGACTGTTTACTAACACGCCTTTAGACAGTTCTATCTCTCCTTCCTTGTATTGCTTTTCGACCTAATCTTTGAAGACGAAGCAGTTCTCAATGGCATGACCTATCACTCTGTGATAGGGGCAGTATTTGGGGTCGTCGGTCATATTTGCTTCCTGCGGTCTTTTTGACTCTGGCAGTTGTAGACCGTTCCTCAGGGCGTCTTTGAATATTTTACGGATTTTGTCCCTTCTAAAGGAATAGACCTTATCCAGCTTCTCTTTCAGTGGAGATTCTTCTCCCTCTCCGAACACTGGCTTCCAAGGCTGGTTGGCACTAGGCCCGCTCATCTCTCGCTTATTTCGGTTAGCCGAAATGTTGAAAGATTCAGAATCGTTGGAATTTCCGCCTTTGCGATTATCGTCCTTTCGGTTTCTTCAGGACCTATTGTTATTTTGGGAATCCGAGGGGGGCTCCTGCTTTGAGCGCTCCAGCATCTGAACTTTCCTGGTCAGCTCTTGGAATGTTTTGAGACCTGCGGTGCATAGGAACGGGGCCATCCAATTGTTGAGATTTTCGACAAGGAGACCGATAGATTGGTCCTGCTCTATCGGCGGTTCACATTTGACGGAGAGATTGCGCTATCGGGTTATAAAATCCGTGCTGCTTTCTTTGTTCTTTGGCTTGGTCCTTACGAGGTCGGCGATGGTGATCTTATCGCTAACGCTCATGAACCTCTGCTGAAACAGAGACTCCATTTGTATGAAAGTTGTGACGGAGCCATCCGGCATACTCGCGTACCAGTCGAAAGCAACATCGGCCAAGCTATTAACGAACTGGCGGAGGAGAAGCGCGTCATTGCCCCCAGTATTCCCGCATGAGGCTTTAAAGTGGGTGATGTGCTGATTCGCATTTCCCATCCCATCGAATCTTCCGAATTTGGGGATGACATAGCCGCTAGGAAATTCTACCAGATCATACTGAGCAAGATATGGTCTCCCACTACCGCTGATAGCTTTTTGCGCTTCGGCTTCGGCTACCAAGGTTTTGACTTTGTTGGCAACCAAATCCATGATTTGATCTTGAGTTAGCGGGCTACTGTCATCGGTAGCCAAGACATTTCCCGAGATAGGATGCGACTGATTTTCATGCGGTCCGCCCACTTTTGGATTTGAAGGAACGGGTATTGGCTGTTTCAGGACACCGTTTCTCGGTTCATGAGAGGCCTGCGCCTGATTGGGCGGCTGAGAGGCAAGTTGGGCCGTGAGCTATAAGACGACGTTTGTCAAGTCGTCAATTTTTTAGTAGGGCTTGGCCATCTGCTTGTCTTTGCTTCTGAGCTGTTTTCGGAGCACTTGGAGAAATTGCTGCTCTGCGTTCTTGGGACGGAAGATTGGCTCATCTTCGCTTTCCCAGCCCGACTCCTCATGGACCGAAGGGTCTTTCTGCCTATCATCCTCATCAAGAGGTTTTTCATCACCCAGCAAAGGCGGCTGTTCTTAGGAAACAGAAACCACATTCAAGCCAGATTGGATTTGAGATGTGGTGGCCCCGTCCTTGCTCTTGCTGCGTGTGCCCACCATGTAGACAGTGTGGACCACATATCCAGCCATTTCCTCATCTTTGGCAGGGTAACCCTGTTCTTTGAACCTCATGAGGTTCAGCCTAGCAGGAGCCCTACCCCTTTTGTTGGCTCTATATCTGAGCCTTTTCTGCCTTAGCTTCTCAATTTTAAGGGCTTGGCGGGCATCCATTCCCTGGGAAGCCACCGTGAGTTGATTAGCGGGGAGCTTAGAGAAGACACCCGATCGAGCAGTTGTCAGGGGCACCGCTGGAGCTTGCTCGAGATGCCCTGTTGCTTTGTTGGTGTTGATGGCCTTACCCCCAGCTGGGGCCAAGGAGAGTCGTTCAAACACCGACTTGCGTTTGAGTTGGGGTGCTTTCGAGATCACCACATTCGGCCACTTGCCTTTCGAGACCGGTTTGTCCGTCACCGGGGCTTGAGGAGCTGGGATGGCGTTAGCTGACACAAACAGAATAGAGCCAAATGGTAGCGGCGGCTCCTCCCATTGTCGCCCGAGGCTGGCCGGAAGGACCGTCCTGGAGTCTATCTTCATCGTGTAGGAGACGGGAGCCGTGCTGAGAGCTGAGTTCATCTTTGGAGACATTGTTGAAAAGTGATTGCTTGAAAACTTGCATGAAAAAGCATTATTTTAGTATAAATATAGGTATGTATATTGATTGAGTTCGCATGAACGTTTAACCTGAAATATGGAAAGAGAGATAGGTCCCACCGGGCGTGCCAGAACTTGTAGGGTGTTTTTCGTCATCCCATTGAGATGGGAATGCGCGCGCGCTTGTCAGGCGCATTACAGATTCCCCCTGCCTAGGGTAGGCGGGGGTTTATTGATTGTGGGGATCCGAATCTCCGGCAGCCGCGGACTAAGCTAGCGTTAATTACCCCTTGCATTTGGAGCGAGAGAACCTCCGATTGACGGGTTAAACTGGTCATGCGAACTCAATGTGCAGTGTTGTGTTTTGAAGGGGTTTTGGATATATCGGGGGCCCCGCAGAGTTTTTACGTAGGTCCCGCTACCCGGATAGCGGGCTGGGGGACAAGGGGGCTAGCATCCCCCTTGCGGGGTGCGGGGCAGCGCCCCGTTAGAAATTTTTTCTAACGGGGGAGGTATATTTTGTGTGGAGTGCATATAAAAAATAGAGGGAAGCATCTTAAAGACGCGTGTGTGGCACGTAGGCGCATGGTGCCCGGGGTCGCGTGCACGCACATGGGCGCTTTAGTGCCCAGGGTCGCATGGCGCCTTAGCGCCTGGGGTCACGTGGCGCACACGTGACCGATGGGCGCCTCAACGCCCGGGGTCACGTGGTGCACACGTGACCGATGGGCACCTCAGCGCCCCGGGGTCACATGGCGTACACGTGACCGATGGGCGCCTCATCGCCCCGGGGTCACGTGGCGTACACGTGGCCATTGGGTGCCAGCGCCCCGGGGTCACGTGGCGCACACGTGGCCATTGGGCGCCTTGGCGCCCCGGGGTCACGTGGCGCACACGTGACCGATGTGCGCCTTAGCGCCCGAGGTCACGTGGCGCACACGTGACCATTGGGCGCCTTAGCGCCCGTGGGTCATGTGCACACACGTGACCGATAGGCGCCTTAGCATCCGGGGTCACGTGGCGCACACGTGACCACGGGAAACACCCGCGGGAAGGGGCCTAGCCCCTAGGTTGGGGAGTTGAACTCCCAAGGGGTTTTTGGAGTTGAACTCCTGACAGAAACTGATTTATGGAGTTAAACTCCAACAGATCTAGAAAGGAGTTAAACTCCTAGGAATTTTGGCTTTTCTTTTGAGCCTTGGATCTATCCCAAGTTAGATTTTTGGAGATGGGTCTCCTTTTTCCTTCTCTTGATCGGCGGGATCTCGGAGAAAAGGGGATGATACTTAAAAGTCTCACCTTTTCGAGATCTGATTGGAGATCCGAGCTCCCCTTTGTGGGCTTTGTGGTGAAAAACTATTTATTATTTTTTTTAGAAAGGAAGAGTTAAACTCTTGATTTAATTCAAAGAAGAGGAAGAGGGTTTTAGACCCTTGAGAAAGGGGAAGGAGGCACAAACCCTAGGTTTTGAGGGGAATGAAAAGTGTATCTTAGATATTTTCATCATGTTGCCTTATATAGGCTTACATATTTACATATAGCCCCTTGGGCTTTACAAAATGGCATTTTGCCCATCCCATGGCTCATGTGCCATTTCTTTTTGCACATAAGCGATGGGCTTTACAAAAAATTTGGCTTTATGCCCATTTTGCATACATTCATGCATAAAAATTATATAAAAATTATTTATTACATGATCTATATTTTTGGCATAGAGGAGGCTGGCCGCGGGCTCGACTTGGGCATGGGCCCGCTTGACCTGGGCTTAGGCCCACCTGGCTTGGGGTTGACCTTGACTTTGACTCGGTCAACCGGGGTGAAAATTTTGACCCCAACAAGCACAATTACAGCCTGTTGATATGGAGGTGGACGGGCAGATTTCGGAGACAGAAGGTGAAGACCAACCCCAACAGGACCCACAAACAATGGCATTAAGGTGATCAACACGTACTCATAAGGCACCGGTCAAATACGGTTTTGAAGATATGGTTGCATTTTCTCTAGTCGCCGAAAGCGGAGATCTTAGCTCTTATCAGAAGGCCATTGGGCAAGAGCATAGTGATCGATGGATTGTGGCGATGATGGAGGAGATGGAGTCACTTTGAAAGAATAGTATGTGGAGATTGAAAGAGCTACCAAAAGGCAAAAGTTATATTGGTTGTAAGTGGGTATATAGAAAAAAGGAAAACGAGCAAGAAAATGCACATTTAGTTACGAAGGGTTTTGCTCAGAAGGAGGGGGTTAACTACAATGAGATTTTCACGTCGGTAGTCAAGCATATGTCCATTCAAGTGTTGTTGGCGATGGTAGCTACTCAAGATTTTGAATTGGAGCAAATGGACGTGAAAACGACATTTCTGCATGGAGAGTTGGAAAAGATGATCTTCATGAAGTGACTTAAAGGATTTATAGAGCCCGGTAATAAGGATCATGTATGTGAACTTAAGCGGTCTTTATATGAGTTGAAGCAGTCTCTCAGGCAGTAATACAAGTGTTTCAATTTGTTCATGAGGAAGACCAATCACTCTCGATGCGAGTAAGACAGCTGCGTATACTCAAAGCGGCTTAAGGATGGGTCGTCGATATATCTACTCTTATATGTTGATGACATGTTGATTGCGGCTAAGAGTATGGCGGAATTACAGATGCTCAAAACTTCATTGAGCACATAATTTGACATGAAGGACTTAGGTGAAGCGATGAATATTCTTGGGATGTAAATTATTCGAGACAGGAATGCTGGAAAGCTGTGGCTATCCCAAGTTAGATATATAGAGAAAGTGTTGGAGATATTCAACATGAAGGACTCTAAATCAGTGAGTACCCCTATCGCCGGTCATTTCAAGTTATCCTCTAAGGAGTGTCTGAAATCGGTGGAGGAGAAGGAAAATATGTATCGAGTACCATATGCAAATGCCGTGGGATCGTTGATGTACGCTATGGAATGCATACGTCCAAACATATCCTATACGGTAAGTCTGGTTAGCCAGTACATGTCAAATCCAGGAAAACTTCATTGGGAAGCTGTAAAGTGAATACTTTGGTATCTAAAGGGAACTAAAGACCGCGGTTTATTCTTTCACAAGTCAGAAAATAAATCGAGCCAGTTGCAAGGATATGTAGATGCGGATTACGCTGCAGACTTGGACAAAAGAAGTTCTCTTACATGCTATTTATATGCAGTTGCAGAATTTCCTATCATTTGGAAGTCGACACTTCAGGATATTATGGCGCTATCAACAACGAAGACAGAATACATGGCGGCAGTGGAACCATCTAAGGAGACCCTGTGGTTAAAGGGCCTAGTTGGTGAGTTCGGATTCGATAAGGGACTGGTTCCTTTGTTTTGTGATAGTCAAAGCGCCATTCACTTGGCGAAGAATTAAGTATACCACAGTCGAACTAAGCTTATTAATGGACGGTATCACAAGATAAGGGAGTAGGCCGAAAAGAAGATTGATTTGATAAAGATCGATACTAAGGTGAATCCGACGGACATACTAACGAAGGTTATTCCTGCAGAGAAGTTCAAGTTTGCATTGACTTCTATTCAAGTACTCAAATGTGAGGAAGGACGATCTCGGTAGGAAGATCGCAAACCAGTTTCTCAGTTCTGGTTTACAACAGTGATAACATCAGTTTCGCAATTTTGAAGAAAGATTGTGCCAGCAAAAGGAACGGGAGAAAAACTAAAGCAACCCAAAAAGGATACAAGACGAAGTGCAACATATTTTCAAGATGGATATAGAAAAAGACGAGCCAAGGAGGAGATTGTTGTGAAGGTATCTCATATTTAAAGAGGACTGCGCATCAGAAAGAGAGACTGATATCTGCCTGCAAAGAATAGACGTCAGTCAAAAGAAGATAAAGAAACCCAGATGAACTATAACAACTCGGTTTTTACTGTACGAATTTTTTTAAGTTAATGTACAGAATGGAGTTTGCAAGCCTGAGTATATTTTAAATGTTGTTTTTGTTTAAGAACAGTAAGAAACAACTTGTAGCTTATTGGTAAAGTTTTGCACTGCTGTGACGTATCCTCGTGTTCGAATTCCCCCAAGCACATTATATTTTTCAGATTTTATTTTTAAACTTTTTGGAAGCCCAAAATTTTACACGTGCTCTGCACATAAAATGAAAATTCTGAAGAAATCAAACATGTACAAATTAGAGTTAATACAAGAAGGGACATGTGACAAGAATCCAGAGCCCTAATGCCCCCATTGGACCGGCGAGATCAGCCATAAGCCCGGCGACGCCGGCTGTCCGTAGGGGATAATCCTTCGTGCTTTGCGCACAACACCCCTTGGCCTACCCTACTACCCCTATTCTGTTTGTTTTCCCTGAAAATTAACAGAAACTTAATTTTCATCATAAATCCAATTTTTTTAATGCATTTTAATTCTTTCTTCAATTCCAAAACCCTAATCTCACACTATAAATATAACCCCATATCCTAGCCCCTCTTCATTCTGAAACCAATTGTCAAAATTCACAAAAAAATTCTAAGTCTAAGAAGAGTACAAGTAGAGTTAGCCCAAGGTCAATTTCCGGCGAGGATTCGAGATGATTCCGGCGACCCCACGACTACACGAAGGCTACCCTTCTCATCGTCTACCTCCTTTCTCTCCTTTAAACTTGTAAGTCACATATCTCTTTTTCTCTTTCTACTATAAAACTTCTCTTTTTCAACTATAAAACTTCTCTTTTTCAAAACATGTCGGTAAGTGGAGTTATACTGATATTTGTTTCTAAAACCTTTGAAAAATCACAATTCTTCTTAAGAATCACTTGTAGTCATGTATATACCTTACTTGTAATCATTTAACCAATATTTATAAATAAATTTCACTCTAAAACTCCATGTTAAATAACTTTAATTAAGCTTTTATGTTTAAATACTATGAAGTTTACGTACGATATTTTTTAATTATTTTTCTTAGTATACCTTTAGAAAACCTCACAAGGTAATGATCTACCTCTCACATACACACATCTTGACATAGCACGATTTTCTTGAACAATATTTTTGTGGCAAAATACGACTTTTCATTAAAATACCTTAAACTATTAAAAACCCGGATTTCTTTAAATTGTGTTGCTTAATTCTTTGCGATTGTGCCTCTACAACCCATTTCGGGAAACCCGCTTTCGGATGGTATGGATTATCGCACATCCACGGGCCAGTAGGGTGAGATGCAGACCTCCTCACGGAGCATACGTTCTCGATGGAATTTTAATACAATTCTTAAGAAAAACGAAGATTTCTACTTAATAATAAAAATTTGTTTTTAATAATTATATAAATATTATCGAACCACATATTTTTAATATATTATTAAATTCCATGTTTTCTAAACAAAATAAAATAATTACAAGTTTCATGAAAATACCATCAAGAATCAATACAAGTCAAACTTTACACTAAAATACCTTGAACTATTCAAGTTTCACTAATATATTTCATTCTTTAAAAATTTACATCCATGAAAATCCTAAATAACATAAATAAATACTTGAGATTTATTTTGAATGTATACTAAAAATATTTTTCATAAAACCCCCTCAAGTTATATTAAATTACAATAAGGACTCTGGTAAATATAGGTTTAAGCGGGACCAATTCTCTTGAGCCTCAGGGAGCCGGAGAAAGTGGGTGCTTGCCTATTTAAGGTAGAAAACTAAAACGGGGTTATCAATGGTAATTGTCTTGGAAAAAGACACAAATCCTGCCATCCATGTGCAGCAGTTACCAATAACACCAAAATCTAATTTAGGATCCAAATCTGTTTAAGTGTCTGACTCAATCTGAGTCTCAGTCTAATCTGAATATAATCCAAACATGAATCCAATCATAACTCCAATTCAACATAAATCTAATATACCAAATATGAACACATGAACTTGAACATAAATACCAGAACAATATCAACATGACTTGACTTGACCGAACCACGGCTATATCTTGAACTTGACTACATGAACACCGTTTACATCCTAAATCAGTTTACATGAATAACTTATACCATGGTCTCGGCAAGTCTGATAACTCTAAATAAATACGATATACATTATGGGGTTTAACGGGGTAGACTGGTACGGAATGTGTTAAAAGTGGCGCGATGATGGTCACTAAAAGACACCTATATGAACATCATGTGCCGTTGTCCCGTAGGTTTTGACAGGGCCTTATACTTACATGTTACTTTAGTCTACGGAGTAAGTTGAACTCCTCTCGTATACATTGATACATTCTGTACCAAGATATAAACAACTACGTTAGCATAACAAATACATACTTTACCTATTCTATTCTCCTGACCTATCTATTACATTCTATCTTTTGGGACTTACTGAGCGCTACTTCGCTGACGACATTCCTGTCTCTTCTTTCTTTGGAATGTTCATCAGGAGGACCCGACTCTCTGGAGACAGAGCTCAGCCAAGACGACTTGGAGCAGTTTACAGAGGAGCCAGATTTCTAGTTCCTACTTGTACTTATTTTCTTTTCAGTTTATATGCCACTGTTTAAGCATCACTTTCTATCATTGTACTTTTCTTTTCAGTTGTATGTGTTAGTGATATATATGCCCTAGAGGCCATTATTGTATAATATAGTGGATGCTTGGACATATATATGGAGGACTTTCTTGCTCGACATGATAGTATACTATCTAGTTGCCTTTATCTTAACATGTTCACTGGTATTATTATACTGTCTCTCATATACATATTGATAAAGCCCTTAGGATGTTGGCTTGACTACCAGGACTATGATGCAGATCACACTATTGGGACCTGGGTAGTCCATAAGCACATCCTTCAATTTTTCCTAGTCGAGAGAATATCGAGACATGGCATCGATATTCCAGAGTAGACTAGTGTGTACGTTTCTTGACCCTGTATGGGACGATGGTTGATCCCATATCTATTGGTGTTTGACATCAAAGATTGTACACAGGTTCTAATTAGAGAATATGTACACTGAACAGGACTCGCCGAGAACTCCTAGATGGTACTATACCTATCGTCAGATAGCAGTTCTCTAGTGACACTGGTACAAGTTAGTCTGTAGACCCGAGAGCGTCATACAGTCTTGTGTGGTTCCTACTGTGCTTTGATTTCCTCCCTACCACGGCTCAAAGGAGTCGTGCAAATAGGTGGATTTTGGGTATAGTCCCGAGTCACATGGAGGCAATGAGCGATAGGAGGGGTTTCGTCTCTCCCGGTATAGGGAGTTGATGTTGCGCTATACTTGATTGGCTATAACAGGAAGTCCCTGGTCAGGGCTATTGATGAGATTTACCGGTAAGTGTTATTATTAGTTTCTCGTATCGTTATAGGTCTTACATCGGCATGACTTATCAAATTATTGGGGTCTGACGATTCTGACCCCAGACTCGATATGCAACATATCAAACGAAGAGACCGGACTGTACGGTAAGTGTTACCTATAGGCTTCATGGGAGTTTGGACAAGCTTGCTTGTTGATTTTCTATTCGCTCAATACCTGGGTAGCCGTTACGTCCAGCTAGTACCGCTGACGGCTTATGGGTGACTGATGTGATCATCACCTATTGCTGGCGTATTGAAGAGTCTTTAGAGTCCTACATAGAAGTTTCCTGGTTCAAGCGAAACAAAATAGGGCACATATGCTGATATGTGTGGGGGCTTGATTAAATACGAGTATGAGATACTATGATCTGACGGCTATTTGTTATCGGTTAGGTTATATGTGATATAACTGGATTATTGAATCAAGTGTTGATTTGATAATGTGATATACAGATAAATGATATTAGTCGGTTATATGTGATATAACCGGATTATTAAATCAAGTGTTGATTTAATAATATGATATATATTTATATTTGATATAATTATATATTGACTAATATTATTGCTCACCAATTATATGCTTATCTTTATATATATATATATATATATATATATATATATATATATATATATAGATAAGCATATAATTGGTGAGCAATAATATTAGTCATTTGCTTGGCATGGTTTTTCTATTTTTAGAAAATAGAAATTGAGGTGGAAAATCGGGAGACTTTTGTGGTATGGAATATAGCATGGCTTATTCTTTTTTATATTCATTTGCTTGCACTATTGAAGCATGGCTACAATTTTCAATTGTTGAAAATTGTATGCTTTAATAATGTGTGAGTTTAGAAGAGCCATTCTACACTTCATTCTTCACTTGAGTTATTTTCTTCACTGTTTACCTCAATCAGAGCAAAGCTCTGTTTAAATTTCAAGGTGGGAAAAGAAGCAATACTTCTGTTTTTCTCCAATCAGAGCAAAGCTCTGTCTTGAAAATTAAAGAGAAAATTAAAGTTAAAATAAATGAAGTAGCGTACTCCATAAGATCAAAGCTCTAATAAAAATAAAAAAAAATTGCGCAAGCTACTGCGCTGCGCGACACGTGTCTGCACAGCGCACCTGTGCGCTGCGCGACACGTGTCCGCGCAGCGCAACTGTGCGCAGCGCCAAAAAAAAAAATAGCTGCGCGACACGTATCAGCGCAGCGCGACACGTGTCACGCTCTGGAGCATTTGCGCCAAGCAGAATTAAAATTCTGAGAAATATTTTCTGTTCTTATTAAAACAAGAAGATTTTCTTCTGTAAAACAGAGGCCTTCGGATCAAAGATCCAACGGTGGGGAAAATTCCCCAAATCACCCAGAGAATGATCTCTTTAACAAACTTTAACTAATTTATGGGAACTATAAAAAGGACCCCAGACCTCATTTCAAAGGAATGAACATCTTTCAAAAAAAAAGAGGAGAATTCTCGAGAACTCCTCAAGAACAACATAAGGTAAAAACCTTTGAAAGAAGAGAAAATTCTCTTATGAACAGATCAGTGATCTAAAAACAAGATCATTGATCTTTAAACAGAACTAAATAAAGGGATAAAATAAAAATAGTGCTTTGCACTTGTTCATGAACCTTTGGTTCTTTAAGATAAGAAAAAACTTATCTTTTTCTTTGATCTAAATTAGATCAAAAAATTTAACAGTGCTTTGCACTTTTTATGAACCTTTGGTTCCTGAAATAAAAAAGAAAAACTTGTTTTTTCTTTGATCTAAATTAGATCAAGGAAACGAATAGTGCTTTGCACTCCTTTTATGAACCATTGGTTCTTGAATCTAAAAGATTCTTAAATCATAGTGCCTTGCACTTGCAAACTGCGCTTGCGCTCTCTGATTGGCGCAAAGCGCCTGACAAATGCAATGCATTTCCTAAAAGGGCCAGGCCCAAATCAAAATGACCTAACAGGCCAAAATAAATTGCAAGGCAATAAATGGGCAGAGCCCAAATAAATTGATGCTTTGCATCCTTTATACAAGGGCAGAGCCCAAATAAAATTGATGCCTTGCATCATTCCTAAAAGAACAGAGCCCAAAACAAATTGATGCTTTGCATCCTTTCTGGGCAAAGCCCAAATAAAAATAAAAAAATGAAATGCAATGCAAAAGCAAATAAAATGTTGAACATTTTCAATTGGACTTAGCCCAATTTTGGCCGTAAGTCCTTAAATTAAATTGACTGAGCAAGATTGCTCTCTTAAATCAATTTACTACCGGTTCGAGGGTACATCTCCGAACTCCTCTGACACCTGTCGTTGTAATCCTTCAATGACGTCAGAGAGGTGACGGGTCCCAACGACCACATACTATATGGACTGCGGGGTCCTTAAACTCGCGGACCGAAACGTCCTTAAACTAATATCGGACCGAAACGTCCTTAAACTAATATCGGACCGAAACGTCCCTAAACTAATATCGGACCACCACGTCCTTAAACTGGAATATAGACCACCATGTCCCTAAACTGGAACATGTACCACCATGTCCCTAAACTGGAACAATAGAGCCCAAACGCTCTTTTGTTGGATCTAAACGATCCCGTTAAGTTGATCTTAGTCTCAAATTGGACTAACGTATCCTTAACAAACGATTAAGTTGATCTTAGCCTCAAATATAGCTAACGTGTCCTTAAATCAAACCTTCAAACAAACTTTAGTCCCAAATTGGACTATAGATCTCTCAACCAACTTTGGTTCAAGGGTACATCTCTGAACTCCTCTGATATTTGTCGTTGTAATCCTTCAACGTCGTCAGAGAGGTGACGGGTCCTGACAACCACACATTAATACGGACTGTGGGGTCCTTAAACTCATGGACTTATGCGTCCTTAAACCAATATCCGCCCCCAAAATGGGAATGTTGGACCACTATGTCCCTAAACTGGAACAATAGAGCCCAAACGCTCTTTTGTCGGATCTAAACGATCCCGTTAAGTTGATCTCAAACCGGACTAACGTATCCTTAACGAACGTTTAAGTCGATCTTAGCCGCAACGCGACTAATGCATCCTTAAACTAAAAATACCAAACCCAAATCTAAGTAAATACGGATTTGGACTAATCCACGTCCTACGGGCGACGACATTACTCAGTCTCCGTATACAATCCACGGGCAACCATGAACAAAACAAACACCCACGACACGAAGTGAAATTCTGGAGAAGGAGAAAGTTGTTACCGCGACGCGGTAGCGTAATTAACTGCAGGGGCTTGCGCCTGTAGGGAAGAGCGTCCCCACAATCAAAAACCCCTCACCCTGAGGGGGAATCTGACGAAGTTTGCTACATCGGCCGCATCCGTCTAAACCTCCGATACACAGTGCCATAAATCAACTTGGCATCTTCGGAGAGGTAGACGGATAAAACCAAATAGCATCTGCCCCGAATCTCAGCGTCAGGACATAGCAGTCTTGTGCGCCGCCTTTCGGAGGGGAACATTCACTTGAAAGCTCATGTGATGAGTTGCTCTCTAGCTCTCTCCATCTTCTTCACCTCCACCTCCAAGCTCAATCCCTCACATGAGTTGTGAACCCGCGAGCTTGTGAGAACCCTAATGATCAAACAAAACCCCTACTTCACCATCCTACACTAGATTAGCGCTTTGGTGTAGTGTGTTTCCTTCACTAAAGAGTTTAGGGAAGAGATAGCTTGAATTAGCGGACTTCGGGTGGATCATCTTCGGCACGAAAGCCATCGAAGCAAGTTCGTTCAACCTTTAAGTGAAGCCTAATGGAGTAGCGTGTACTACAACCCGGAGCTTTAGAAAAGAAGGACATGGTCTACAAAGGTTGTAGCCATCCATCTTTTAGTATAGTTTATGATATCATTGTTAAATCCTAATCATCTAGTTTAAAATCTTAGTTAGCGTTGATTAGCACCCCGAAATTTTTTAAAATGGCATGCTTGATGCTAGTAAAACCCAGTGGTGGTGCTAACTGGGAATGGGTTATATGTCCCTCAGAGAAAGGAATGGTGCGATTGTTGGAGACAAAACCGTTGGCGAATATCACCTTGTATTACTAAGAGGTAACACAATGATTCTGAGTGACTGTTATTTCACAAAAATATTGTGAATGTTTTCCTAAATCAAGTGTTGATTGGGTATGGTACGTTGTATAACGGTATATACGTTCTAAATCAAAAAACAGTTCTAAGTATACAGAACACACACAAGAGGAACAGTTCAGAAATGAACGAAGCCTTCTTGTGGCATTGTAGACTAGGTCATATCAATGCGACAAGACTAGATGAGTTGCATAAGGATGCATATTTGAATCCGTTCGAATTTACATCTTATGAAACTTGCCAGTCACGTCTCAAAGGGAAGATGACCAAAACTCCGTTTACTGGACACGGAGAAAGAGCTACTGAACTCTTGGGACTGATACATAGTGATGTATGCGGTCCAATGTCTACACATACCAGGAATGGTTCCTCGTACTTTATTACATTCACCGATGATCTCTCAAGATTCGGACATGTGTTCCTGTTGAAACACAAGTCTGAATCTTTTGAGAAATTCAAGGAATATAAGTACGAAGTAGAGAACCAGACGGGTAAAAGTATTAAAATCTTTCCATCTGATCGGGAAGGAGAATACTTGAGCACGGAATTCCGGGATTATTTAAAAGAGAATGAGATTCTCTCTCAGCTTACTCCTCCGTATACACCACAACACAACGGAGCATCGGAGAGGAAGAATCGCACCCTATTAGATATGGTGCGCTCTATGATGAGTAATGCTGAGTTGCCTATTTCCTTTTGGGGTTATGCACTTGAGATGGCTGCATACCTATTGAATAGAGTTCTGACCAAATCCATGCCTACCACTCCATATGAGATATGGAATGAGAAGAGACCATCTCTTAAACGAGTTATGATATGGGGCTGTCCGGCCTATATTAAAAAGAAAAATTCGGACAAGCTCGAGACATGGTCAGTTCTGTGCAAGTTTGTAGGATATCCTAAACATTCGCGATGGAATATCTTCTACCACACCAAGGAACAAAAGGTGTTTATTTCTCGACATGCCACCTTTTTAGAAAGGGAATTTCTTGTGAAAGAGATTAGTAGTAATAAGGTAGAATTGGAAGAAGTTCTAGCAACACAAACTATAACTGACGATTTGGTGGAACCGGAGGATTCAATAGTCCCCGACGAACCTTAGCCACTCCGCAGATCTAGTAGGGTTCCTCATCCACCTGAGAGATACTATGGTTTTTTCATAGACGGTAGGAGCGAGGATTGCATCATAGAAGATGATGGCCCAACTAGTTTCGAGCAGGCCATCACTAGTGGAGACTCTGTGAAATGGCTGGATGCTATGCGATCTGAGATGGAATTCATGTACACCAACAAAGTATGGACTTTGGAAGTTGCTCCTGAGGGGGTAAAACCCATCGGAAGAAAGTGGATCTTGAGAAGATAATTGGTGTAGATGGAAAAGTTGAGACTTTCAAAGATAGACTTGTAGCAAAAGGTTTTCGCCAACGATCAGGTGTCGACTATGATGTAACCTTTTCTCCAGTGGCTATGCTTAAGTCCATCAGGATCCTACTTGCCATTGCTGCATGCCATGACTACGAAATCTGGCAGATGCACGTCAAGACCGCTTTTCTAAATGGTGATTTAGAAGAGAGCGTGTGCATGACACAGCCAGAGGGCTTCGTAAACAGTGGGAGCAGTAGAAGCGTGTGCAAGCTGCTTAAATCAATCTACGGATTAAAACAGGCATCGCGGAGCTGGAACATCTGTTTCGATGAAGCTGTTAAAGAGTTTGACTTCATCAAAAACGTAGATGAACCTTGTATATACAAGAAGGTTGTAGAGAGTAAGGTTGTCTTTCTCGTATTGTACGTGGATGACATACTCTTGATAGGAAACGATGTTCCTATGCTACACTCGGTCAAGCTCTTCTTATCACGCAAGTTCTCCATGAAAGATCTAGGTGATACCTCCTACATCTTGGGGATAGAGATCTATAGAGATAGATTTAAACGGATATTGGGATTGTCCCAATTCAGGTACATTGACACCATACTAAAGAGGTTTAGTATAGAAGATTCTAAGCGTGGTAATTTACCCGCTTACTCAGGAATCATACTCTCCAAAGAGATGTCTTCCAAGACTGATTTGGAGAGGGCTCGCATGTAAGAGATACCCTATGCTTCGATAGTCGGGTCAATCATGTATACGATGTTATGTACCAGACCGGATGTTGCTTACTCACTAGGTGTAGTAAGTAGGTATCAATCAGATCTACGGGAGAAACACTGGATAGCTGTGAAGAACATTCTTAAATACTTGAGAAGGACTAAAGAGATATTCTTGGTGTATGGTAACGAGGAACTCCAGGTGGAGTCATTTACCGATTCGAGCTTCCAGGGTGATAAGGACGACAATAAGTCGGTCTTGGGTTTTTATTCTCCGCCGAAAAGACGCGACCGGGATGTTGGGACGTTAGGCCTGAATTTTGGGGGCAGATGCTATTAGGTGCTATCCGTCCACCTCTCCAAAGATGCCAAGTTGATTTATGACACCATGTATCGAAGGTTTAGACGAATGCGGCCGTTGTAGCAGACTTCGTCAGATTCCCCCTCATTTGAGGGGTTTTTGATTGTGGGGACGCTCTTCCCTGCAGACGCAAGCCCCTGCAGTTAATTACGCTACTACATCGCGGTAACCACTTTCTCCTTCTCCAGATGGTCACTTCGTGTCGTGCGTGTTTGTTTTGTTTTTGGTTGCCCGTGGATTGTATACGGAGACTAATTTATGTTGTCGCCCGTAGGGCGTGGATTAGTCCAAATCCGTATCTTTTTAGATTTGGGTTTGGGTTGGGTTTAAGGATCGTTACTCTTATTTGAGACTAAGATCAACTTAAACGTTTGTTAAGGATATGTTAGTCTAATTTTAGACTAAGATCAACTTAACCATTTGTTAAGAATACGTTAGTCTAATTTTAGACTAAGATCAACTTAACAAGATCATTTAGATCCAACAAAAGAGTATTTGGGCTCTATAGTTTAGTTTAGGGACGTTGCGGTCTATTATTAGTTTAAGGACATTACGGTCCAATGTTAAGGACATCATAGTCCATAGGTTTAAGGACCCCACAGTCCAAGGTTAAGGACATTATAGTCCGTGGATTTAAGGACCCCACAGTCCAAGGTTAAGGACATCATAGTCCATGGGCTTAAGGACCCCATAGTCCAAGGTTAAGGACATCATAGTTCATGAGTTTAAGGACCCCACAGTCCATGGAATGTCTGGTTGTCGGGACCCATCGCCTCTCCGAAGACGTTGAAGGATTACAACGACAAATATCAGAAGAGTGAAGAGATGTACTCTCGAACCAATTTTGGTTGGGAGATCTATAGTCCAATTGGGACTAAGATCTGAGATTTATGAGCATATGGGCTCAAATAATCTGAATGAGGGGTTTATGGCCAACTTGGGCTCGGCCCACTCAGTTAAAATGTTAAACATTTGACAATGCTGAGCATTGATTTGGGTTCTGACAGCTTTTCTGTCTTTTATTGAACGCTGAGCATTCATCATGGCTTTGGGCTTTATTTATAGAACAATTTATATTCTTTTTAGCGCACACGTGAGGAGCACGTGGCATGCTTGGCGCTTTGCGTCAGTCAAAGAGCCAAGAGCGCTTCTGCTGGGTAGCGCACACGTAAGGAGTACGTGGCGCGCTTGGCGCTGAGCGCCTGTCCATGAGCGCAAAGCGCTAGTTTATGAGCACAAAGAGCTATTGTGATATAGCGCACACGTGAGGATCACGTGGCGCGCTTGGCGCTAGCGCCAGTCCAAGAGCGCAAAGCACTATTTGTTAAGTGGAGCACACGTGAGGAGCACGTGGTGCGCTTGGCACTGTGCGCCAGTCCAGAGCGCAAAGTGCTATCGATCGGTTTTATGATCTGAGAAATAAATTCTCGTTTATAAGAGACTTTGTCTCAAGGTTCTAAGAACAAAGTTCTTATTTTATAGGAGATGTTTCAATCTCTTATTTTAGTGAAAGGCTTTGCCCTTATGGATCTGTGATCCTAAGAGAATTGAATTATTCTCCCCCCTTTTTTATAATGAGATGTTCATGATCTCTTTTTGTAAAAAGACCTTAGTCTTATAGATCTATGATCTGTGAGAAGAATTATGTTCTTCTTCTTTAATGAGATTTTTCTTATCTCTGTTTTTTTTACCTTGAAGAAAGTTCTTCTATTTCCGAGAGCTTGCTCTTCTTTCTGAGATTTCTTAAAGTTTATAGGGGGGTTTCTCTATATGAGACTTGAAGTCTTGGGGCCTTTATATAGGGCAAGGCTGATTTGTTCAATCAGTTAAGGAGATCTTTTCTCCAATTGATTTGGGGATTTCCCCATCGTTGGATCTTTGATCCAAGGGCTTCTGATTTACAGAAGGCAATCTTCTTGTTTTTTTAACAAGATTGGGAAATCTTTCCCCACACAGAATTTATTCTGTATTTTGGTGATTTTTTAATCACTATTGGATAATTGATCTAACGGTGCTCTAATTTACAGAGCACAATCTTTTTGTTTGGAAAATTTTTGAGGAATCTTTCCTTAACAAAATTTCATTCTGGTCAATTGATGATTTATCATCTTTATTGGATCTTTGATCTGATGGTGGAGAACATTTAGTTCCAGCGCTAGCGCACTCGTGCTTTGTACGTGAGCGCTGCTTCATAGCGCTGGCGCTCTTTTTGCTAGCGCACTCGTGCTTTGCACACGTGCGCTGTTTCAGAGCGCTGGCGCCCTTTGCGCCAGCGCACTCATGCTTTGCAAGTGAACGCTGCCTTAGAGCGCTGGCGCTCTTATGAAGTGCTGCTCATTTCAAATTTTGAAAACTTGAACAGAGCTTTGCTCTGATTGGGGGAAACAAATGCCCCCCACCATTGCGCTCACGTGGCTCACACGTTAGTGCAGCGGTGGCAGTATCTCCACCATTAGATCAACTTTGAAGTTGAAACGGCTCTCAGTGCCTATAAATAGGGCATTTGGCCCTTAAGATGACTTCGGTTCATCTTCTTTCTTGTTTTCTGAGAATCAATTTCTCCTTTAGAGCATAGCTCTCTGTTTCAAGAACTCTCTTAAAGACGGAACTCTGTCAAATTTTTAGGTAAAAGATCAAATCTTTTAAAGAGATTAGTCAATAAACTAGGGTTTCACCCATTAACAAAGCTTTTGCTCTTCTTAGATCATAGATCTTCAAGAAAACCTTTTTTAGGATTTCTCAACAGAGCTTTGCTCTTGTTAGATCTTAGATCTTTCTTAGGGTTTCCTAACCCATCAACAGAGCTTTGCTCTTTTTAAATCATATAGATTTATTAATCTTTCATGAAAACTCTTAGAGTTTGTTCATAGATCTTGAAGATCCCAGAATTTTAATTCATTAAAAAAAAAATATTTTAAGTTTTCTGATGGGTTATTCCATCATTTTTACAGAGCAAGGCTCTTGAGGAATTTTATTCCTCTCATCATCAGGGTTGACAGATGTCACTCTGTTACAGAGCGCTGCTCTTAATGGGAGATTTACTCCTTGGCCCGAGAAGTTCTCATTAAATGAGAATCTTTTGAGGATTTTCCCTTTTAATGACAGTCTCATCAAATGATGAGACTGTTTCATTAATGATGAACTTTCATCTAGATTATGTGGGTCCCCTTTGGTCCCTTTTCACTGCATTGCAGTGCGGTACAGATTTAAAGTACCTAGTGATGGAACTTAATCTGTAGCATTGGCGGATGAAAATTTATTCTTTTCCGCGCAAGTACTATGTCTTTCGACACTTCCTTCCCGTTCGTCCGTTCAGAAGGCGGATTCCCCGAAGCGCCCGTAGACCGAGAAGTTTTTGCACTGATTAAAGACCATAATCCGGAGCACAAGAATCTTCATCTATGGAGAACATGGTACAACCAAATCATCAGGGGTCGGCGGAGCTTTTCTTGCGCGGTACCTTCGGAGCCTATCTCGGCGATCCCTTATGCAGATGCACCCCCGGTGAACCATGCCGTGGAGGTGGTTAATTGGACTTCGGAGGGTCTCCTTCATCCTTCTATGGCTGCGATTCCTGTACAGCCTCCGATGGATTTGGACATTCTAGGGCGGCGTATATGCCAGGGCGAGTCACGCCCTTGAGGACAGCCATACAACATAGGCTTAACTCCCCGTCACTCGGCTGGATATCTGCAGTAGGCCCGATATATCCTATCGGCGAAGAAGTCAGAGTTGCTGAGGCTCGGGTTGTACCCCGCGATCTATGCTTCTCTGTTTCAGTATTCCACACCTCCAGCATGGTAGGTTAAAGCCTTTTTGGAACAATGGAACGTTCCAACTCACACCTTCCTTATGCTAGATCGGGAAGTTTTCATCTCTTTGGAGGAGTTTGCTGATATCTCCGGCTTGCCTGTCAGAGGAGAGCATTATGAGGAGATCTTGCCCCCTGGCGAGTATATTTTCGCTACCCGACTAGTGATGACGGGTCTAACCCCAGAGAATGCCGTTCAGCACCGATTCCCCAGCTTGATCAAGGTGCTGAACATTTACGAGGGCCTATTTCTTGAATCTGGAAGCCATGGGGTTAGCTTTGCGGACTTCATCGCCCGTTTTCTCCGCCCAGAAGTACCGTCGAAGGAAGCCGCGAAGTTCGCCAAACTTGACGATCCTTTTGTCTTAGGTTTGGGCAACCTGCCGACGGCGGAGGCGGATCAGAAGAGTTTCTTTCTCCCCGACACCCCAGTCGTCCCTTTTGCAGAGCTTGCAGCTCCTGGGATCGACGAAGAAACGTTCTTTTTGGGGTTTCTTGGGCTATGGCTGAGCTGGTTTGCGCTTCCGATGCACCTCACCGTATGAGGCCATCCGTCTTCTACCCAGCGCATCGAATGGTTATTGGGGTGAAAGTGGCCATCGGGGTCGCTGGGTTAGCCCATTTGTATTACGGCCTTAGTCTAGCGGCAGATACTACTCAACCGGGGGTGCAGCCTGTGAACTTCTCAATGCATTACTTCACCTCGTGGCTCGAGTTGCATGTGCTTGGCGCCTTTGGAATTCACAAGAGGCCCCTTTTTTATGAAAGATATAACTTTCCTTGACTGCTGCGGATGGTTGACGCTTCTATTTTGGAACCGACTCCACGAGAGGCTCGAGGCTTTCTCCTTCGCCCGTGTCTCGTCGGGGATGGCATGACCTTCGTTGACAAGGTCTTAAGTATCGGCAAAGAATCCGTGAAGGCGGTGCAGCCGCTGCGGGACACCTTTAAAGATGGCGCCTCTACCTTGAAAGCTTGGGAGATTCTCCACCTATATTCGATCAGGCCGGGCTTTCTGGTGTTTAGGCAGAATGATGCGGCGTTGTTTATGAGATATAACCCGCATCGTTTCGCCCAACAATCTAGCTACAATCAGGGTGTTCCGCTTGAGGCCTTTCTAGCTGAGCCGCCCGCCACAGAAGAAGGCATCCGCAGCGCGCTACACCATTTCATGAGGCTCAACACCGGTTCTAACTTTTTTATCAGTGAGCCAAGCTTCGTCCCAAAGGTGTTGAACGTGTACGTGGCGTGGTACCAGCACGCGATGGGTGCCGTCATCAGGGAGGAAAAGAAGTCGTTGCTTGATCGTAAGGGTGCAGCCCCTGCTGGTATTCCAGCTATTCCTTTGAAGCAACAGACCGTCGTTTGTCCTTCTTTGAGAGAGGTTGGTGCGGTTGTGGTACCACGTGAGATACTCGAGTTGCCGCCGCCCCATGCTCCCGTCGAAGCGGAAGCTGTAGCATCTCCTGAGTCCGGTTTGGGTGCAGAAATCGGGACTCGCCGCCTAAAGTTGCCCGCTAAGCGCAAGCTTGTATTATCAGCTGCTGGTACTCGTTCGCAGAAAAAGAAGAAGTCGCTCTTCTTTGCTGACGTCGTTCTTGGCCAGGAGCCTCATGCTCCCTATAGCAAGGGCTTGAGTGAATATGGGACCAATGAGGGTTTATTCATGGTGCCAGATGATACTGATCTGGAGGCTGCAATCGCAGCTTCCGAGCGACTAGCTAGCCACCAAGCAGGACTGATCATCCTCGCACAGTCAGGTAGACTTCAGTCATATCTTTCCGCTGTTACATTTTTATTATTATGCCTTGACTGACACTTCTTTTTCAACAGGCATCTCCACTGAAGAACGCTTCTCTCAAGACTTTTGAAGAGGAGGAAAGGCTTCGTGCTTCCTTGGGCCTTGGTACATTTTGGCTCACTGTGTCTTCATTCCCGTTTTTATGGGTAAACTAACTCTTCTTTTCCATCTTATTGCAGGGATTACCTCGACTCAGGTTATCCCGAGCGCCGTGCCGATCGCAAGTGGTGACGCGGCGACGCTCCCAAGGCCGGCTGCCAAAGTCACAGATCCCTTAGTATCGTCAAAAGAGGCTTCACTTAAGCAACCAATGACGGACGCCATAACGGTTCCAGAGGTAGCTTTTGGCACGGACGATGACGTCTCCTTGACGGAGGCCCTAAGAAGATCAGCTCCCACGGCCCAAGCGGAAATAAAGCGCAGGAGGCGTGCAGCCAGAGAACGTAACGCCGCCTTGGCTGTGGGTGTCGGCTCGAGCGCTGCTTACCCTGTCCCTGCTTCTTCAGAGGGTGCTCCGGCTACCCTGTCTATCGCTCATAGACAGGCGGTATGCGCGGCTCGGGAAGCAATTGAAAAGTTGTCCCAAGGTAACGTAATACTGGGTCCTTTTGTCAGAATTTGATCTTCAGATTCTCATATATCTTACCCTGCAGGGCCAAGTCCTAGTGAGGAGGCGGCGGGTGAGATGACGGCAACCACTGAGCCTGAAGCGGCTACTCTTTCCCAGGAGTCCGGGACTGCTCCAATTGTCGCTCTTTCCGTCTGCGATTCCCTGCCATCGCCTGGCACCGCGAGTGTCACGATGGCTCTCGTGGAATCAGGGGACGAAGCTACGGACGGCGAAACCATCCCCCCAAATGAGATCGAAGAAGTCGTGATGCTTGGTGATGCTTCCATCACCGTTTTGGCTGATGACTTGTCTGGTAGGTCTTGGATCGCTGCATTCTTTTCATTTTGCAATCCCTTCTGCTGTCATCTTGTTCCTTTCGAATGTAGGTGTGGTGAGCGCTGAGGTTGTGACACCTGAAGAAGCACCACCAGCTGTTGCTCTGACGGTTGCTGTCCCTTTGTCTCCTATTATATCTTCTCGAATGTTGGAAGGTATGTGTTTGTAATTAATTTAAATTAGGGACAGCATCTTCCGTGTACTGACCATGTATCATCGTGATCTTGCAGGAGTTCTCTTTGATCACCTGTATCAGGTGTTGAACCCACACTTCTCCTTCCAGTCGGAGATTAGTCTGCCCGCTGGTGCCGGTGAGTATCTTTTCTAACCGACGTCCTTTCTTTTCTTTAACGGGAATCCATGTCATTGCTAATTCTTCTTTGCATTACTTGTAGCCTTACAAATTGAAGGAGGGGACGAGGGTATCGTCGCGCCACCGGTACTCCCAGCTCTGCCCCCTGTTGCAGCCGGTATAGCAGACTCTATTGTTCGCGTAATTTTTCTTTATTTCTTGAGCCGACACCTGATTATGATTTGTTTTGTAGCGGTGACACCGACTCCAGCTCCGTTCGAGTCTCGCATCATAATGCCGGCAGGGCCCTTTTCTAGACGTCCATCTTCAAAAGGCGATGTGACCAGTCTGCGTATGTTGAGTGACTATATCGAGGAGCTTGACGCGGATGCCCCTACATTCGCTGCAGATTTTGCTGCCGAGGTTAATCCAATGTTGGAGATGCTTGTGTACTTCCATAACAAGGGCGTCGTTGAGTCTTGGGTTAACCACTGCAAGAAGATTGAGGCCTGCCTGCATGAGCTTGAGCTTAGGCGTCCTGCTCCTGAGATTCTAGCTTTGAACTCCCAGCGGGCTGCGTGGGTCGAGCAGAGTCTGTCCTTCCTCTGCCATTTTGAACAAGAAGAGACCTTGAGGCAGAAGGAACGCGAGGAGGCTTTAGGTGAATCTGCCCGGCTGCGCGCCCAAGTTGAAGCGAATGCCGCGCAACTGAGAGCCGTCTTTGACAACTTGCAGCAATGTATTTTGGACAGGCTGGTATTGAGGCGGAAGCTCAACTCTATTGAGTGGGTTACGCAGAGTCGCGAAGCTGCTCAACGGGAAATCGATGAGAAGATTTCATCGTGCTTGCAGCAACGGTATCGAATTGAAGTGGAGCTGGCCGCGGCGGCCGATCATGAGAAGGCACTGAAAGGAGTGCGCGAGCAACTTGCTGACTTATTGAAGACGCTTCCTTCTCAGTAGCTGTTTTGCATAGATTGAACACTTGTAATTTTTGAATAACATGTATCCATTTTTTTATTCTTTCATATGATTCAACTTGTACTCCATTGAATTCATGAATAAAAGATACACATTTTTTGTTCTACTGTTGCTTTCTTCTCTTTGCTGTGTCGTTGCCATGTGATTTTAGCAAGTGTGGCCTGTAGATAGTAAGTGATGGACCATCTTGGACTCTTTGCAGGGTAATGATGGCTTAGGAAACAGGTTCAGATCTGCTGCCTAAGACTTTTCAATTTTATGAGCCGTGAGGGTCTCATAAAGACTTTTCTCCCTATGAGTCGAGAGGATCTCGTAGGTGTGTTTTCTCCTTAGGAATCGTGAGGATTCCTAAGTGTGTTTTCTCTTGAGAGTCGTAAGGATCTCCCGAGAGAATTTTCTTTCTTACAAGTCGAGAGGACTTGTAAGTGGTTGTTTCCTTTCTTGTCGATGTTTGACTTGTGAGAGTGTGGCCTGTAGAAAATCTACCTTGACCTCTCTGCGAGGCACTGATGGCTTGGGAGACAGGGTTAGGATCTGCCACCCAAGACTTTTCAACTTTATGAGCCGTGAGGGTCTCATAAAGAATTTTCTCCCTACAGATCGAGAGGATCCCGTAGGTGTAGTTTCTCCTTAGGAATCGTGAGGATTCCTAAATGCGTTTTCTCTTGAGAGTCGTAAGGATCTCACAAGATAATTTTCTTCCTTACAAGTCGAGAGGACTCATAAGTGATTGATGAGTTGACCTGCTCCCGAGTCAAAGCATTGTTTTGATGGGGAGTTCGAAGGTTTACTCTGGCTGTTTCCCACGGAGTCAGGATTGACTTTGGCCGTGTTATACGGGACCAGGAGGGGTTGACTTTGACGGAGAGTCAGGAGTTGCTCTGGTCGTTTCCCACGGGGCCATGATTGATTTTAGCCGTGTTCTACGGGACCAGGATTTGCTCTGGGCGTTTCCAACGGGGTCAGGATTGACTTTAGCCATGTTCTACGGGACCAGGTTTTGCTCTGGGCATTTCCCACAGGGTCAGGATTGACATTATCCGTGTTCTACGGGACCAGGATGTGCTATGGGCGTTTCCCACGGGGTCAGGATTGACTTTAGCTGTGTTCTACGGGACCAGGAGGTGCTCTGGGCGTTTCCCACGGGGTCAGAATTGACTTTAGCCGTGTTCTACGGGACCAGGAGGTGCTCTGGGCGTTTCCCACGGGGTTAGGATTGACATTAGCCGTATTCTATGGGACCGAGAGGTGCTCTGTCGGTTGTCTGTGAACCGTCGGGGTTTGGAACAGGGACTTTGCCATGGCTCTAAGGTTGATTGTCGCGTCTGAATCTTGCTGGAATGAGGAGGAACGATGTTGGTGATCTCTAGGCTGTCTGTGAACCGTCGAGATTTAGAACATGGACTTTGCCATGGATCCAAGGTTGATTGTTGCGTCTGAATCCTGCTGGAATGAGGAGGAGCGCTGTTGTTGTTCTCTCGAGATGCAGATGTTGCTATCGAGACTTGGCTCTCTTTCTGATGGAGCCTGGTGGGAAGGTATGGTTCCCCTTTTGTTTGTGCCCCTGGATTGTATACAGGGATTAATGTGATCTCACCTGTAGGGCAGAAGTTTCATTTCATATATTTTTTCTTTCCGCGATGCTCTATCATTTCAGCTTTTATATTGCGAAAGTCGCGATTGCCCAATCATTTCGGCTATTTTTCGCGGTGCCCAATCATTTAGGCTATTTGTTTTATTTACTCGCTGGTTTTTATTACGAGTTACCCAACCATTTCGGCAATTTTGTATGCATATATTTTACTTGCTGATTTTGTTGCAAGTTGCCCCATCATTTCGGCTATTTCATATGCATTTGTGGCTCGCTGACTTTTCGCTGCGAGTTTGGGATTTGATACCGATATAGGCATCAGCATCGCTACAACTGGGATATTGCCAGGAGCGAATCATCATTTGCCATTATCAGTTCAAACAAAGGTGGCTTAGCGAACAGGGTTAGGATCCTGTCGACTAAGGCTTTTAACTTCATGAGCCGTAAGGGTCCCATAAAGGTGTTTCTCCCTACGAGTCGTGAGGATCTCGTAGGTGCATTTTCTCCTTAAAAATCATGAGGATTCTTAAGTGTATGTTCTCTTATAAGTCGTAAGGATCTTACAAGAGTGTTTTCTCCTTATAAATCGAGAGGACTTGCAAGGGTCGTTCACCGTGTGAGCATATCCCTAGTCGATGGTGGGACTTTGTTAGGAAAATGTTTATTTGTGCCCGTGGATTGTATACAAGGGTCAATATTGAAACACTTGTAGGGCAACATTGGAGATTGTGATGGCTTAAGAACAGGTTCAGATCCCTGTAACTTAAGGCTTTTGAATCCTATGAGCCGTGAGGGTCTCATAGGGGAATTCTCCTTACGAGTCGTGAGGATCTCGTAAGTGTGTTTTCTCCTTAGGTATCGTGGGGATCCCTAAGTGTGTTGCTCTCTTATGAGTCGTAAGGATCTCACTCGGGTATTTTCTCCTTACAAGGTCGAGAGGACCTTGCAAGCGTCTTTTAACGAGATTGCGCCCTTTCGGGTTTTCACAAAACTCGCCGGTAACCCTGCTGTTTTTACTCACGGAGCCCTTTCGGGTTTTCATCCGTGCCCATCTTGCTTATGGACATACCTTTTTTTGTCAGCCTTGGGATGTTGCGGTCCGTAGTAGTTTATAGACGTCTCGGTCAACAGCCAGTTTTAGGACATAGTGGTCCATCGTTAGTTTAAGGACGTTTCGGTCCGTTTGCCGGCTACTACTTATAGAGTTTGGGCTTAGAAAGATAGCGAGCGGACATAGGCGTCGTCATCTATCGTTGACCTAGGCCGTGATTCGTCAGGCGTAGTATTTTTTTAGGAAGCGACCGTTTATTGGCCTGAAAGGTCTTTCACCATGCATGTCCATGAGTAGATAGGCTCTACCCTGGTAAACTTTGTCTATGATGTACGGGCCTTCATAGTTTGGCTCAAATTTCCCCCGTTTGGTACGATTGGGGATCACAGGTCTTTTGACCACTGGCACGAGTTCGCCTTGGCGGAATGTTCTCGGTCTAGTCAATCTTTCGTATGAGCGCGTCATCTTTGCTTTATAAGCCTCCAGGTTTTGTTGCGCTATGAGCCGGGTTTCATCAAGGGCGTTGAGCTCCTCAAACCGAAGGTGAGCATTTTCTTCGTCTGTTAGCTCATGTGAACAGCCACTCGTAGAGAGGGTAACTCTATCTCGAGGGGGAGTACAGCTTCTGTGCCGAATACCAATGCATACGGCATTGTGTTTGTGGCCGTTTTGAACGTAGTTCGATACGCCCAGAGAGCTTCATGCAGTCTCTCGTGCTAGTCCTTCTTATTTTTGGACACCGTCTTTTTCACGATCTTCTTCAAGGTCTTGTTGAAAGCCTCAGCTGGACCGTTAGCTCGGGGATTGTAGACCGAAGAGTATCTCCAGTCTATATTATGCTGTTGTGCGAAGCGGCTGATTTTGTGGCTTCTGTAGGCTGGCCCGTTATCGGAGATAATCCGTCGCGGAGTGCCAAACCGATAATGACGTGTTTCTTGAAGAAATGGAGGATATTCTCCGTCTTCACTTCTCTTAGTGGTACCGCCTCTGCCCACTTAGAGAAATAATCATTTGTTGCCAGTATGAACCGATGTCCTCTGGGCGATGCCGGTTCAATGGGCCCGATTATGTCAGTTCCCCACATTTCGAATATCCAGCTAGCCACCGTTGGATGTAGCGGATTTGAATGCTGGTGGATAAAGTCTCCGTGAATCTAGCATGAGTGGCACTGCTTCGCGTATTCGAGACAGTCTTGGATCATTGTGGGCCAATAATAGCCCATCCTTTTGATCTTCAGCTTCATTTTCGGCGCGGCTTGGTGAGAACCGTAGAGTCCGTCGTGAGTTTTTTGGATGACTCTCTTTGCCTCTTCAGGTCCCAGGCATCTTAGCCACAGGGAGTCGAACGATCTCTTATACAGAGTATCATTGACAAAGGCGAAGGATAGAGCTCGTTTCACGAGCTGATGTCTTGAGGACGCGTCTTCAGGTGTTCGACGGGATTTGAAGTAGTCTATAAAGACTTCTCTCCAATCCTTGACCTTTTCCTGGTCCTTTATCTGTAGGGATGCTTGCTTGGTCGCTTCCTTTTCTTCAAATGACTTCGAAGATATTTCTGCCGGTGCAAGAACCCGACGTCTTTGCACCACGATCTTTACATCATCGAGGTTTTCGTCAGCCAGTTCTTTAGCGAGTTTGGTTAACGCATCCGCTTTGCTATTTTCTGTACGCGGTATGCTTTCCAGGACGTAGGTGGGAATTTGAGCCAGCAATTGTTGCACTTTCTCACCGTACTTTACCAACTCTGGTTTGCACGTTTAATAGTCGCCGTTTACTTGACTAACGACCAGTTGGGAGTCTCCGTATATGAGGAGGTTTTCGATTCCCATGTCGACAGTGATCTCAAGACCTGCTATCAAAGCTTCGTATTCGGCTTCGTTGTTTGTCTTCGGTTCTGTCAAGGAAAAGACAAAGCGCATTATCCCTCCTTGTGGGGTCACGAAGATGAGGCCTACGCCTGATTTGATTATGGGGGTGCTTTGTTTGCGCTTCTTCATGGAAGATGCTCCATCGAAGTAGAGTTCCCACCGGGTATCATTCTCTATTCTCTCCCCGTCGATCGTGTCAAACGCTTGCTCGTTGGACAATTCGCAGTTCAAAGGAGAGTCGGCAGGTATCGGATGCTCAGCGAAGAAGTCGGCGATGGCCTGGCCTTTCACTGCCTTGAGGGGTCGGTATATCACCGAGAATTCTATTAAGAGTAGGGCCCATTTAGCGAGCCGTTCCGTCAATATGGCCTTTGACATCAAATATTTGAGAGGATCCACCTTTGATATGAGATGGACCTCATGTGCCAACGCATAGTGTCTGAGCTTCGTTATCGCGAAGATCAACGCCAGGCAGTGTTTTTCGATTGGGGAGTAATTGTTTTCTGCCCCCAGGAGAACTTGACTCAGATAGTAGAGGGCTCTCTCCTTCCCTTGGTAGTTTTCTTATGCCCATAATGCGCCTAGAGAACTCTCGAGGGCGGTTGTATACAGAATGAGAGGCTTTCTCTTGACCAGAGCGGTTAGTACCGGCGGGTTCTGCATGTATTGCTTAATTTCATCGAGTACGCTTTGGCATTTGCGATCCCAGACGAACGGGGTTCCCTTCTTCATCAAGTGACTGTAGGGACGACATTTGTCGGAAAGATTAGCTATGAACCGTCGGATATACGCGAGCTTTTCTTGAAGAGACCGCAGTTGCTTGAGAGTTCTTGGCGGAGGCATTTCCATGATCGCCTTGATCTTTGATGGGTCTATTTTGATGCCTCGATGTCGTACGATGAATCCTAGGAATTTGCCCGAGGAAACTCCGAACGCGCATTTGAGAGGGTTCATCTTCAAGTTGTATTTCCTAAGACGCTGAAACACGATCTTCAGATGCTCTAAATGTTCCTCGTATAATTTGCTTTTAACTACGAGGTCGTCAATATAACATTCGACGATTTCATGTATGAGGTCATCGAAAATCTTCGTCATGGCCCTTTAATAGGTAGCGCCGGTGTTCTTTAGACCGAAGGGCATCACTTTGTAGCAGAATATGCCCAAAGGGGTCCGGAAAGCGGTATGCTTCTGGTCTTCGGGATGCATCTTTATCTGATTGTATCCTGATGAGCCGTCCATGAAAGAGAAAACTTTGTGAGTGGACGTATTATCTATCATCAGCTCGGTGATCGGTACTGGAAAGTCGTCCTTCGGGCAAGCTTTGTTGAGATCCCGGAGTCTACGCATATGCGCACCGTCCCATTTTTCTTCATCACTGGGACAATGTTGGCAATCCAATCAGGGTACTGAATCTTTTGGATAAAGCCGGAGTCGATTAGGTTCTTAACCTCGGCGTTGATGCTCATCTCAATCTCGAGCCGCATGTTCATATCAGAATTTTGCATTATTATATTCCCTATTCTTAATCATATTGCAAATAAATAGGTGCTTTTGATCCATGTTTGCTAAATAGTTGCAGGTTACAGGTTCTCAGAATAATACAGTGAAATTCAGGAAAAGACGCTACAAATGTGAGACTACGACCAACAAATAGATGAATCTGTATGATGCAGCCTACCAGTTTAAGGAACAAACAACGATCAATGCATAAAGTACGAGGGCAGCACAAGATTCAAGACTTCAACGCGAAGCTTACTGTAAAAGTCCACAAATTCTGCACTGTTGGAAATCTGGAAGAAAGTAGAAAAGATTCTGAAGAACCAAGTGAAGAAAACAGAAGAAAAATGCAACATGAAGCAACCCTGAAGAAATGAGCCAGAGATCTCACCATATGGCCGCGGATCCGCGGCCAAACATGGGATTCTGCCACGGATCCGCAGCCGTGCTGTGCACGTGTCGGTGCACGTGTTGGTGGGTGTCGGTGCTTTGACCCGGCTTTCTTATGGTAGTCTTGTAATTTCAAGTATGGATCAGATGTAAAACCTAGGGTTTCTCCTGTCTATAAATAGGAAAGCCTACAGCCTCTTTTGGGGCATGCCTCTTTTAATTTCTAGATCTAAATTTTATTTTCATTGTAATCATTAAGAGGTGTCAATAAAAGTAAGTTTTTTTTATCTTGCATTTTTCATTCGAATTTAATTTCTGCAATTTTCGTATCTGTCTTTTTTTATCTGCAAGTTAATTAGTAAATTAAAAAGAAAATTATAAAAATGAATCTCATCGTAATTTCCCTAATGAGTGAGTAATCCCTCACTTGTTAGGGTTAGGATAGAGTAGGTTTGAGAGATGAACATCTCTCACTCTTTTCTTGCCCGTATAATATTTTAAATCAGGACTCTATGTGAATCAAACACACACCGCTCACCACGGCACCCTATCCTACGAGATAGCGGTGATTCTCTGGTTAGACTGGTTGTGGTTGATTTACATAGAGGTTAGGGCTAAGAGTTAAGAAAGGACGGACAAGGACCAAAAGGAAGAAACTACGTTTCTTCCTAGTCGTGCTAATCTCCTTTGTTAACTATTACCCAAACACCTATGTTCTTAATTGGGGCAAAGGAAGCAGCAGGTAGAGTTATTTTTCCAAACTAACCTAATCCTAACCCTAGCAAGTTTTTACATCAAATTAAATTTAATCTTAGTTTTTCTAAAATCAAAACCTACAAAAAATAGGACTTAACTTGTAAGAACTTAAAGAAAAGAACACATTTTCCCTGTGGACCGACCCGTACTCAACCGGCTAGCTACCAAGCGACACCGTCTTGATTGCGGTATATCTTAAACTTTGATTTTAAAATGCACGTACGCAAAAAGAAAACCAATCAAATGGCGCCGTTGCCGGGGAAACGGTAGTTATTTTCTTTTTGTAATTTCGGGTTAATTGAAATTGAAAAAAATTATAAAAATTAAAAAATGAAAATAAAAATATTCATCTTGTTCTTTTTGAGGGGTTTTGTGTGAATTGTGCAGGAAAGGAAGACGGATTGATTCGGATCTGGAGCAAGCCCAGTGAACAAATCAAGAAACAGAGGATCTGAACAGACGGAGGAGAACCACAACAGAAAACAGAAAAGTTTTGACGGCCTGATCCAACTGAACCATCGCGGAACCGCGGCTAAAGGAGGCATTCTGCCGCGGAACCGCGGCTATTTGCTGACGTCAGCACTTCAAAAAGTCTCTGTAAGTATTTTTGTCTTCTCTCCTACCCTGATTTCCACTGAAAATTTTTTCCTGCAGGGTTCTTTGCGCAAAATTTTTTCTTTCTCTCCAATAAATCATTTTTGTGCAGGATTCTTTGCGCTGCCAAATAAAAAAAAAATTTTGCAAGTGTTTTAGATTTTTGGTGTGTTAACTGCTTTGCATAATTAATACGGACTTTTAAGAGGCTATAACACCAATCAAGATTGGGTGGGGATTTCATTACCCTTCCTAGGATCCCAAAAATCACTAAAAGCATATGCATCACTTTTGAGCTAATTAAAAAATATCTAGACTCAGCCAATTAAGGACTGTCGCGCTCATTAGGACAAAGGAATGTTGTGAGCATTCAGTCGTTTATCTAAACCTGATTTTGTGGTGCCTAGACTAGACAAGTGAGAAAGGTAATTTTAAATGGTCCGTCTCACGGTGATTCATGAGCGGATCCCTCCTTTCTTCATTTGTGTTTACCTGGCCACAATTGGCGGTGAAGAGGCGATTTGAGAGATATCTCACAACTTGTCGCTTTGGAACAGTTAGGAGGAGTCTAGTTGACTTAGGAGACCCTAGCTCTAGGCTTGATTGTGCTTGCTTAAATTATGATTGTGCCGTAGTTCCGTACAAATTTTTGCAAAACTCTTTCTAAAAAAAACACTTTCAAAAATTTCAAAACTCTAAAAACAAACAATTTTTTTTAAAAACAAAATAAATATAAAAATAAAATAAAAAAAAAATAATATTCTTTTTCTTCTCCTTTCTCTCATCACATCATGGGTACCCCACGTCGCAAAACTTTTGCCGAACTTTGGTACCCTCAACCAGACATTACTTCCTACGCTTCTTGTTTTGGTCGAATTTCGAACGACCCCTCCATGCCCAAAGTTTCTTTGAAAGATCGAATAGACGCATCTAGGACAACCAGTTGGACTCCGCAATCCACCTTATATCAACCATTTCAATCTTCACCACCTTCTTACGTTGATACCCCTTTTTCGAGTCCTGTTGTAACTCTGAAACACATGTCTATTGCTGAACATATTGAACAATCTCGTAACCGATCTTTCACTCCTTTCACCACTGCGAATTCTTTGGATCAACAATTCCATTCACCTTCTTATCCAAATATTGATCCTACTCCTGTACAACCATTCAATTCCTACCAGTCCTACCCGACTTTTGCACCTTCCCTAGACATTGCTTCTACACAGCCATTTGGGAGTTTCACGTATCCAAACAACTTTGAATATTTTACTGAAACCCCTTCAAAACCCATGTCTAGTATGGAACAGTCGTTGGAAGATTTTATGGTAGCGTCAAGCCAACAGATGATGGATTTGAATGCGTCCATGGCCCCCTTATACAACCTAGTGACCTGGGAGCTAGTTTCCAACTAGCTCCAAATTTTCCAATGTATAATGAGGCGGTTGGACAGATTGAGAATTTAAGTGGTGAGAGTGAGCTATACACCCTTCCAAATCAAACCTGCTCATCCCCTGTTGAATCCCACAACTCCGGTTTTGAATGTCTATCAAGTGTTCCAAATGATTCACCAGTTGAAGATAGAACGATTAATGAGTTGTGCGACTTTGTAGTGTTTGATTTACCTGATTGTGAAGGGTCCCTTTCGAGTGAAACAACCATCAATCCTTTCGACCTCTACACCTCCACTCTAGAACCTGAATTGATTAATATCCATGCTTTTGATGAGGTGTCTGAAAAAATTGATTTTCACTTGATTGAGGATATAGACGCCGGGAATATTTTGGATGACGAAACCACGGATTTGGATGAGTTTCTCTCTCATTATCCCGAGTCATTAACTGTTTTTCCCGAACTTCATACGCGTCTTGATTTTGATGAGAATTGCATGGATAGGCTAAATTTTGAGGAGAGTATTGAGGAAATTACTGAGGATGAAGCAGTTTTACTTGAGGAGTCGGATTTTCCAATTCATTCTATCTGCGCACACCCTCCTGAATTTTTAACCGATACCCTTCCTCAATCACTTCCCTCCATCCTCGTTCCGACCTTTCAAGAAACCGTTACACTTTCATTTTCAATATCTGGTTTACCAAGTTCGACGTACTCATGTTTTCTCACGAATCTTGGGGGATTTGACCCCATTTCTCGACGGGTTGATAGACTAGCACAATCGCTTTTTACATATCGGTCATCACAAATTGTGCTAATTTATTCACTCAATTTACACACTCAAGTTCGTACTACACTTCTTTCTCTCTTCCGCCATTCTTCTCCTAATATACCGAGACCGTATTTCACCTTTTTTCCAAGATGGTCTCGTGTATTTTCCATTTATTTCCTCTCCACATTCTTTCACCAACCAACACACTACAGAAATAGAATATTTGAATGGTTGGTGCTCACTTTTGGCCTGTGTAAGGCCTTGTATAGATTGATATTGTTCTCTTTTCCCCCCTAATCCTGAACTTCACCGCTTGAACAGTGGAAACACTGTTTCAAATAAGTTTGGGGGTATGCATCACTTGTAATTATATAAAAACAAAAAAAATTTAAAAAAAAAATTGGGGTATTTTTGTAAATTTTCATAAATAAAAATAAATAAATAAAAAAAAAATTAATTTAATTTTTATTTACAAATAAATTCCTCTTTTTAAGAGGACCTTTTTGCAAATAACCAAACCACCATCCCCTATAAATATAACCCGACCCCTCACAACATTTTACAAACCCTAAAATTTTCCTCTCTGCAAACCCTAGCCGCCGCCGCAGCCAAAACAAGCAGATCGCTTCAGGAAGCCGTGATTCTGCCGCTAGAAGCCCACTTTGACCGCTGATCCATCGCGCCTCTGCCTCTTCTCCCTTTGATTTTTTCAGAGGAGGTTTGCATCATCTCTCCCTCTCTGTTAAATTTTTTTTATATAAATCTGTGAACTCTCTGAATGGCACCAACCATGCAATTAGAACGAGATTTTTCTCAAATGTTTGCACACACAATTTACGGAAGTTATTTTGGTGATGAGATCACATGGCGAGGGTGGAACTTTTTAATTTTCAATCATCCCAATGCTTACGCTTTTCCAGATCTAGTCACTCGTTTTTACGAGTGCATGGAGGAAGGTTGCCTATCATAATACGGTTTTATTAAATTACTTTGGGACGATAGGGAAATAATCATTGATAGGGACTTCATCCATGAAGTCACCTTAATTCCTAGATTACCTATTCATGACCAACCCCTTCAATTTGAAGACTACTTACCCTTAATGGGTAATGACTGTTCGAGGGAACCTAGGAAGGGCATACAGGCTAGAACCCTCTTGCCAATATATTAACTGTGTGTTGTTGGGCACAAAACAATATTTTTGGCAGTTCACATAATACAACATTTTTCACCCCATCTTTTCATATCGTGCACACCTTAATGACTAGGAACCCTAAATATGACATGCGCACGGTATTGCTTAATTCAATCGGTGCTGGTAAGAGGGCTGCAAATTACCCATGCCCTATGTTAGTGACACAACTGTGTCGCTATTTCCTCCCTATGGGGGAATTTGAGTTTTACATGCATGGAAGTATACCCATTAGGTCTCTTATTGAGGGCGTATCCACGTCCTATACCCGCCTAACTGATGTATGGTCACGAACAGAACCGGCCGAACATGTACCCGCCAGAACACCCAGTTCCAGCTCGATCGCGAGCGAGGAAGAGCTTACCCCCGCAGAACATGTACGTCTTCTTAGAAGAGCCACTAGGGGGATTGATAGGTTGGTAGGGATAGTGACCAACTTGGATCACCGGGTGACAGAGATTGAACATGGCGTATCTACGCTGCTGGCGAGAGAGGAACGTTCCCGTTCACGTTCGAGGGGATGGTGAAGACATGAGTGGTGAGGGCACTGATTTTGGTAAGTTTGGAGAGGAGGTGGTTTGTAAATAGTTATCATTGCATTGCATATTTTAATTTTTTGTATATATTTTTTCTTTTCTTTCTTTGCATGTTAAATTTTGCATTGCATCTTTATAAAAAAAATTATAAAAATTGAAAAAATGAAAATAAAAAAATATATATATAAGTAAAATCAAATAAAAAAATTGAAAACCTAAAAAGAAAAAAAATAATATTTTTTCAATTTTGGCCATATTTGACTTAAGTTTGACAAGACGGTTAGCTAGCTAGGAAAAACTAGATCCTAAACTTAGTAAATTAAAAACCCTAAAAATAACCTTTCTTAAAATTTAACGGTAGAAAATATATGTCCTTGTACTTTATTTAGAAATAGAAAAATTTTGAGTTCGGTTCTTGGGCTAAGTCAAAATAAGGGAAGAGTATTGAAATTTTTATTGAAGTATAAGTCTGAAAAATAATTCTGAACCTTTAGTCTAAATTCTGAAAATATATACCCTACAACTCGCACATACACGCACCTTGAAACTCGGGATAGTAGAGGATACCTTGAATTGCTCTTGTCTAAAATCCTTAGTATGAGAAAAAAAAATTAAATAAAAGTATAAGTGTGAATAAAGAGATATAAAAAAATGAACACTGGTTTTGTAATTACTTAAGGCTGCGTAAAATAAAAAATATATAGTGAGGGTGCTTTATCACCTAGTGCCTTAGACCAACTAGTTTGGGAGTCACTGCTAAAGCCTTAGGTGTTACAAGACGAGGAATTACGCCTAAATACGCGAACACATTTTGTAATCGGTCGTTAGTACCTCAAGAAGTATTAACGGTCGCATGAAGGATGTGTGAGAAATTTCATCTAAAATTCACCAACTAACAGTACTTTGGACGATGGACAAGAGTATGATAGCTTGAATTAAATTTCAAAGTGTAGGGGTGATACATACACACACGTAGGGGTATATGATTGGGGTTTTGATGAAAGATAGGAATGAAAGATAGGGCTTAGATTTTCAGTAGAGATGATAAAAATTCCTAAGTTGAGATGGAACCTTAGAAGGAAAATTCAAGAGATACTAAAAGCTAAATAAATTTACAGAACATATACGATCTTAAGTTAAATGATAAGTGAGTGTGAAAAATACGGGTTGATGATTTCTAAAATTGAAGATAATAGAATTTCTTGCTAGAACACCGAATTGAAGAATGAAAGTTAACAGGCCAAATTGATCGGATTTTGTGGGTAGTATCCGCTGAAAACCTTCAGGAGACAACACTCCTCCTACTAGGGACACCTAAAGGTTTAACGGCTTGTTGCACGAGCTCAGTGCAATCGTGATTCTCTGCGAAAGTGGGGTTAGAATTTTTTCAATAATAAAAATAGTTTTGCTCGGGACGAGCAAAAGATAAGTTTGGGGGTATTTGTTCATATCAGAATTTTGCATTATTATATTCCCCATTCTTAATCATATTGCAAATAAATAGGTGCTTTTGATCCATGTCTGCTAAATAGTTGCAGGTTACAGGTTCTCAGAACAATACAGTGAAATTCAGGAAAAGACACTACAAATGTGAGACTACGACCAACAAATAGATAAATCTGTATGATGTCGCCTACCAGTTTAAGGAACAAACAACGATCAATGAACAGTTCAATGCACAAAGTACGAGGGCAGCACAAGATTCAAGACTTCAACGCGAAGCTTACGGTAAAAGTCCACAAATTCTGCACTGTTGGAAATCTGGAAGAAAGTAGAAAAGATTCTGAAGATCCAAGTGAAGAAAACAGAAGAAAAAGGCAACATGAAGCAACCCTGAAGAAATGAGCCAGATATCTCACCATATGGCCGCGGATCCGCGGCCAAACATGGGATTCTGCCACGGATCCGCAGCCGTGCTGTGCACGTGTCGGTGCACGTGTCGGTGGGTGTCGGTGCTTTGACCCAGCTTTCTTAGGGTAGACTTGTAATTTCAAGTATGGATCAGATGTAAAACCTAGGGTTTCTCCTGTCTATAAATAGAAAAGCCTACAGCCTCTTTTGGGGCATGCCTCTTTTAATTTCTAGATCTAAATTTTATTTTCATTGTAATCGTCAAGAGGTGTCAATAAAAGTAAGTTTTTTTTATCTTGCATTTTTCATTTGAATTTAATTTCTGCAATTTTCGTAGCTGTCTTTTATTATCTGCAAGTTAATCAGTAAATTAAAAAGAAAATTATAAAAATGAATCTCATCGTAATTTCCCTAATGAGTGAGTAATTCCTCACTTGTTAGGGTTAGGATCGGGTAGGTTTGAGAGATGAACATCTCTCACTCATTTCTTGCCCGTATAATATTTTAAATCAGGACTCTATGTGAATCAAACACACACCGCTCACTACGGCACCCTATCCTACGAGATAGCGGTGATTCCCTAGTTAGACAGGTTGTGGTTGATTTACATAGAGATTAGGGCTAAGAGTTAAGAAAGGACGGACAATGACCAAAAGGAAGAAACTACGTTTCTTTCTAGTCGTGCTAATCCCCTTTGTTAGCTATTACCCTAATACCTATGTTCTTAATTAGGGAAAAGGAAGCAGTGAGTAGAGTTATTTTTCCAAACTAACCTAATCCTAACCCTAGCAAGTTTTTACATCAAATTAAATTCAATCTTAGTTTTTCTAAAATCAAAACTTACCAAAAATAGGATTTAACTCGTAAGAAAAAGAACACGTTTTCCCTGTGGACCGACCCGTACTCAACCGGCTAGCTACTAAGCGACACCGTCTTGATTGCGGTATATCTTAAACTTTGATTTTAAAACGCACGTACACAAAAAGAAAACCAATCACCGCATCCTTCTCGGCGCTTGTTTGACTGGCTTGACGTCCGTAGATATCGCCAATTTATGCACAGCGATCTCTGAATCGAGTCCCGGCATCTCTGGATAGTTCCATGCGAAGCAGTCTTTATACTGCGTGAGCATGTCTTTTAGCGTAGCCACCCTTTCTTCAGAAAACAGCTCACTGACGAATGTCGGCCGCGGGTCACTTGCCGTCCCCAAGTCAATTTTCTTGAGGTTATCTGCAGTAGTATGTATCCCATCTTCTAGCTCTTTTGGCGCCGGTGGAAACTCTGAGATCATCTCGTCATCATCGTTTTCGAACCACCAGGGGAGGTCATCCATATTCTCGGGTTCTTCTTCTGACAACGTTATCACGTGACATGTACGAGATCGCTTCCAAGACCGATATTGGTCTGGTTTTACTCTCACCGCATACGTGGCTTTCGGTTCATGCTTCTGTGGTGGGGTTACCTTCCAACTGCTGGATAGAACAAACCTGCCTTGCTGATACTGGTCTTCAACCCAATTTTTGAAGACGTAGCAATTTTCGATCGGATGGCCCAATACTCGGTGGTAGGGGCAGTAATTGGGATCGTTGACATCGTTCAGTTGTAGTGGGTGTTTCGGCTCCGGTAGAGTGATGAGCCTGTTGCGCACTGCTAGTTTGAACAGTCTCCTTATTTTATCCCGGGGAAACGAGTAGGGACGTCTCAATTTCTCATCGAGGGATTGCCGCTTGTTGCTTTGGCGAGCAACCGGTCTCGGGCCACTCGGTTGTTGTTGAGCGTTGGCGATGAAGGTCGCTTTTCCCTTCCCCTTATCCTTTTTGTTCGATCTCTTGTTTGCGAGTCTGAGATTCTTTTCGGGTAGCGTGCGATTGCGCAGCTGAATATTCTCGCAGCTCTTCGGTTCTTTCTCTTTTCCTGGGATGGATTCTTTGAAGAGAGGGCCGAGAGTCATTTCTTCTTCAGAATCACTCCCGAAGGTAAGAACTTGTGATCCCCTGTTATCAACCATGTGACAGTTGCCGGGCTCGATCCCGGATCTCCCCCTTAGGCTACTTCAAGCCCCACCAATGGGCTACTCTAAGCACCTGTATTAGACACAAGTTTCATCTTTCAGATTTTATTTCCGGGTATTAAAGTTAAATAGAATTAAAATCTTAGTTGTTATCTTAAAAAGATAAAATAAAATAAAATTTTGAGCTCGACAGTTAAGCTATCGTGCTCCTTCGAGTTCTCATCTCGAGCTCTATTTCTCTAACCATAGACATTGCTTATAAGGCTCCGAAACATCTCCCGCCTCCTTCTGGTGCAGATTGTTCCCTATTTTGTCGTTACTGGATGAAAAAGGGACACTTGATTGCTAATTTTCCAACACGGCCATCTAGACTGGTTGGTTGCTATCGTTCACCACTTCCATCCATCACTTTTGCATCTCCAGCAGACACTACTACAGTTTCATCAGGGACTTTCTTCTCCGTGCAGATAGCACATATAACACAGATCATTGGTATCATTGCACGGAGTCTTGGCATCAATGGAGCTTTCGAGAGATTATCATCTACATTTTATGACTGTACTGTCTCAATTGCTAATTTTGATATTTCTATTCCATGGATAATTGACTTAGGTACCTCATTATCATATGATTTTTGATAAATCTTTTCTTGCAAACTGTTTTACCATTATTATGTCATACATACATACTACTAATGGCTCATCACTTGCAGTTACTTAGTATGGTGATATCACACCAAGTTCATACTCTCCTGGAAATCTTACTCCTTTATCTGTATTGTATGTGCCCAAACTAACAATGAGTCTTCTATCTGTTAGTCGGATTGCTGATTCTGATTACACTATCACTTTCTCATCCACTTCTTATATTGTGCAGGATTCGAGCACTGGTTAGAAAATTGGAACGGGGCGTAAAGTAAAATGGCTTGTATTAGTTGGAGTATATTAACTTACCTGTCTCGAGTAAGATTGTGGCTGGATCAGTTATCTTTGATATGTGGCATCGCCGTCTAGGTCATATTTCGCATTCTCGTCTTAAGTCCTTATCTGAGTCTGAAATCTTAGGGTCTTTTTATGCTACTGCTTTAAATAATTGTGTTGGATATCGATTAGCCAAACAAACTTTCTTACCATTTGTGTCACATAATAAAACTTCTTTGGAACTTTTTGACTTAATTCATTCTGATATTTGGGGGCCTGCTCCTGTGATATCCATGTCTGGTAATCGATATTATATTTGTTTTATTGATGACTACTCTCGTTATTCTTGGATTTATCTTATGCGTTCCAGATCTGAGATTTCATCCATTTATACTGAATTTACAAACATGATTTACACCCAATTTCAAAAACGGATTAAAATTTTCAGATCTGACAATACTTGTGAGTATATTTCATCATCAATGCAAGCTATCCTTAAATCTCATGGCACACTTCCCCAACAGTCATTTCCATATACTCAAGAACAAAATGGTACAGCAGAGAGAAAACATCGACATATACTTGACACCATACGGGCCCTCTTACTCTCTACATCTGTTCCTCGCTCATATTAGGCTGAGGCTCTCTTGACTGTTATACTTCTTATTAACATTACTCCATTTTCTTTATTTCCTGACGCCACTCCATACTTGAGACTTTATAAATTCCCCTTTGACTATTCTATTTTACATACGTATGGCTGTGTTTGTTTTGTTTTTCTCTATGCTCATGAATGAGATAAACTTTCTTCTCGTTCAGTGAAGTGTTTTATGATGAGGTATAGCCCGTCTCATAAAGGATACAGATGTTACAATCTTACTAGTAGACGACTTCACATTTTTCGAAACGTCACGTTTTTCGAGAATATGCCGTATTTTGCTCATTCTAAGATATATGTGTCCTTTCTTGATTTCTCTACCTCATCGTCAGTTACACCCACTATTGTGCCTACATACACTCCTGTTCTACCTCCTGTTACACCTACCGATACTCTTACGCCTTCTACTGTTCCCTCCACTGATACAGTGATGACTGAGTATTCACTTATGCATGTACCGTCTTCTCCGGATGCTATTTCTCCTCCTCCACCTCGTCGGAATCCTCTATGATAAAGACAACCATCTTCCTATTATAGCTTTTGCATGACAAACGAATATTTTTCTCAGTTTGTATCTTTTTTTCTGCTATTCATTCTATTCAGGAACCCAAGTCATATACTGAGATTGTGAAATATTCAGAATGGCAGCAGGCTATGCATGAAGAATTGTAGGCTTTCCATGATACTCATATATGAGATCTTGTTCCTTTACCATCAGATATCAAGCCCATTGTTCCCCTCCGAACGGCGGCCGAGACGTTAGGACGTCTGTACCTGAGGTTCGGGGCAGATGCTATTTGGTTTTATCCGTCTACCTCTCCGAAGATGCCAAGTTGACTTATGGCACCGTGCATCGGAGGTTTAGACGGATGCGGCCGATGTAGCAGACTTCGTCAGATTCCCCCTCAGGGTGAGGGGTTTTTGATTATGGGGACGCTCTTCCCTGCAGGCGCAAGCCCCTGCAGTTAATTACGTTACCGCGTCGCGGTAACAACTTTCTCCTTCTCCAGAATTTCACTTCGTGTCGTGTGTGTTTGTTTTGTTGGTGGTTGCCCGTGTATTGTATACGGAGACTGAGTGATGTCGTCACCCGTAGGACGTGGATTAGTCCAAATCCGTATTTACTTAGATTTGGGTTTGGTGTTTTTTGGTTTAAGGATGCATTAGTCGCGTTGCGGCTAAGATCAACTTAAACATTCGTTAAGGATACATTAGTCCTGTTTTAGACTAAGATCAACTTAACGTAGTAATTGATTTAATTATCTGGTCGTCGGGACTCGTCACCTCTCTGATGTCGCTGAGGGATTACAACGACAGGTGTCAGAGGAGTTCAGAGATGTACCCTTGAACCAAAGTTGATTTGGAGTTTTATTGTTTATTTAAAGATCTAAGGACACATTAACCGTATTTGGGGTTAAGATCAACTTAGACGGGACCGTTTAGATCCGGCAAAAGAGCATTCGGACACTATTATGCCAGTTTAAGGACGTGGTGGTCCATCGCCAGTTTTAGGGACGTGGTGGTCCATTATTAGTTTAGGGACGTTTCGGTCCGTCGCCAGTTTAAGGACGTAGTGGTCCATATTCCAGTTTAGGGACGTTTCGGTCCGATATTAGTTTAGGGACGTTTCGGTCCGTTATTAGTTTAGGGACGTTTCGGTCCGATATTGATGTATGGTCGTTAGGACCCGTCACCTCTTTGACGTCGTTGAGGAATTACAACGAGGGATGTCAAAGGAGTTCGGAGATGTACCCTCGAACCGGTCGTGAATTGGTTTAGGAGAGCCATTTTGCTCAATCAATTTAATTTTAGGACTTACAGCCAGGATTGGGTTAAGTCCAATTTTTTTATATTTATTTTAGGCTCTGCCTGACTGAAAGAATCAGTCCAAACAGGGCTCTGCCCCTTTATTATTTTGCAATTTGATTTGGGCCAGGCCCTTAAGAATTTTCCAAACAGGGCTCTCCCCTTTTATTATTTTTGTGATTTGATTTGGGCCAAGCCCTCAAGAATTTTTCAAACAGGGCTCTGCCCTTTTATTATTTTTGTGATTTGATTTGGGCCAGGCCCCTTTTAAATAATGAGTTGCACTTGTGCAGAAACTCAAGAATTTTCCAGATTTAAGAACAAAAGTGCATAGCACTTTTGATCTAAATTTGGATCAAAGGAAAACAAGTTCTTCTTGTTTTCCCTGATTTTACAGAACCAAGGGTTCATATCAAGTGCAAGGCACTATTTATTTCTTTTTATTGAATTATTCATTTTTTTATCCTCTGTTCTTCAGAGATTTTTCTCTTCTTCCAAAAGAAGTTTTTACCTCTTTTTTGTGTGTTCTTGATTAATCTTCAAGAGTTCTTTCTCTTCTTTTTTTTGCCAGAAGTTGATTCTTCAAGTTGATTGATTATGCCTTTTGAATGAGGCCTGGGGTCTTATTTATAGTGCTCACAAATTTGTTGGATTTGTTAACAAAATCTTTCCTGAATGATTTTGGGAATTTTCCTACCATTGGATCTTTGATCCAAAGACAGAAGAAAATCTTCTGGTTTTGGAAAGAACAGAAAAGATTTCATCAAATTTTCATTCTGTTTCTGCGCAACTCCCCAATGAATGACACGTGTCGCGCAGTGGAAGGCTTGCGCAACGGTGCTTGCGCAACTGCGCAGACACGTTTCGCGCAGCGGAAGGCTTGCGCAACGGTGTCGCGCAGCAGTGAGCTTGCGCAACAGTGTTTGTGCAACTGCGCAGACACGTGTCGCGCAGGTGTGCACTTGCGCAACAGTGTTTGCGCAACTGCGCAGACACGTGTCGCCCAGCGGTGCGCTTGCGCAACAGTGTGTGCGCAACTGCGCAGACACGTGTCGCGCTGTGGACCGCTTGCGCACTGCGCAACGCACGGAATTTGAAGCGTTGCTTCAGAAAATTTGAATTTTCAAAATTCAAATGAGCCTTGCTCAGATTGGGGGAACAAATGCCCCCCCACCGTTGTGCTTACGTGGCGCGACGTAAGCGCAACGGTGGCCAGGGTCAGTTGAAGGGGCGCAGGCGCCTATAAATAAGACCCTTGGTCTTTGTTAATTTCTTTCTTACCATTTTCAAGAATCAGAGCCTTGCTCTTGCTTAAAAATTTTCAGAGCCTTGCTCTTGCTTCCAAAGTTAGAACTTTTTTAGAAAAACTTTAGGTGAAAATTAATCTTAAATTAAATTAATTAATAGAGCCTTGCTCTCATAGATCTTTTGATCTAAGGAAAACCCCTTTGGGGTTTCACCAACAGAGCCTTGCTCTCAAGAATCTGTTTCAGGGTTTCTTAACCCATGAACAGAGCTTTGCTCTTTGGCAAAACATAGATCTTTTGATCTAAAAATGAAGAACTCTTAAGAGTTTTCATGGATCTGTAAGATCCCAATTTTTTTTAATTTTTAATTTTTAAAAATTAATTTTCCTTTGATGGATATTTCCATCATTATCATAGAGCCAAGCTCTTTTAAGGAATCTTGTTCCCTGAGACCAGAGTTTGACATATGTCACTCTGTGACAGAGCTTTGCTCTAAAAGAGGAGATTTTCTCTTTGTCTCCAGGGACTTCCCCACCAATGGGTGTATCCTATTGGGCCCTTTTTATGAATTGACAGTCCTATCTGATGATGGGATTGTCTTATTAAATGATGCACATCATCCAGATTTTGTGGGTCCCCCTTTGGTCCCCTACCTACTGCATCACAGTGTGGAGCAAGATATATATATATATTTTTTTTTTAAATGCCACTAATGATGTATGTTTTTTTTTGTTTTTCCACAGAACATGTCTGACGACTTGTCTTTTCCCTTCGTTCGCTCGGAAGGAGGGTTCCCCCATGCGCCAGTGGATCGGGTGGTATTCGCTCTTATTAAAGATCGCGATCCTGAGTGCAAAAAGCTCCATCTGTGGGGAAGGTGGTATAGCCAGATCATCTAAGGCCGTCGCAGTTTTAGTTCAGCCGCGCCCTCTGAGCCCATAGTCATGATCCCTTATGCGGACGAACCCCCGGTGAAGTATGCCGTGGAGGTTAAGAATTGGAATTCTGATAACCTCCTTCAACCTGCAATCGGCGCCATCCCCGTGCAGCCGCCGCCGGCGATAGATATTCTGGGGAGGCGAATCTGTCAGGGCGAAGCACGCCCTTGGGGACAGGCTTATAACATTGGAATGATCCCACGACCCCCCGCCGGATATTTGCAGTGGGCCCGGTACATTTTATCGGCGAAGAGGACCCACCTGACGAAGATTGGTCTATACTCGGCCGTCTTCGTCTCGCTCTTCGAGTACCCTTCTCCTCCAACGTGGTGGATAAAGGCCTTCGTTGAACAATGGAATATCCCCACCCATACCTTCCTGATGGCGGATAAGGAAGCCTCTATCTCCTTGGAGGAATTTGCCGAAATTTCAGGTCTGCCAATGAGGGGGGAGCATTACGAGGAGTTGCTTCCTCCTGACGAGTACGTCTTTGCCACCAAGCAGCTGGTATTTGACTTAACCCCGGAGAATGCCATTCAGCATCAGCATCCAGGTTTGGTGAAGGTTTTGGAGATCTACGAGGAACTCCATTTGGAATCGGGAGACAAGGGCGTCAGTTTCGCAGCTTTCGTGGCTCGCTTTATCCGTCCGGAGTTCTTATCAGAGCAGAGCGATAAGTTCGTTCAGCTTGACGACCCCTTTGGTTTCGGTTTGGATCGCCGACCCGTATCGGAGAATAACCAGAGGGATTTCTATCTCCCCAATGCTGCCATCGTCGCTTTCTCGGAAATCTCCGTCCCCGGCATGGATGAGGAAACCTTCTTTATTGGGTTCTTGGGCTTGTGGTTATGCAACTTTATGCTCCCTATGCACCCGCGCTTCATGCGGCCCTCTGTCTTTTACCCGGCGCATCGGATGGTGGCCGGTCTGCAGTTGTCGGTAGGAATTGCTGGGTTAGCTTACCTTTACCATGGACTCAGCGTAGCGGCGGACGCCAATGATCCTGGGGCACAGCCTGCTAACTTCCCGATGCATTACTTTGTTTCTTGGATGGAGATGCACGTGCGAGGGGTGTTTGGCGCCCACAAGACTCCTCCATTCTTCGAGAAGTACAGACTCCCGAGGGTCATACGGTTAGTCGGGGCTTCAATTGTGTTTGCATCCCCGCGGGATTCTAGGGGACTCCTCCTACGCCCACATTTGGTCGGAGCGACGACTTCTTTCGTGGATAAGGTTATCACCATAGGCTCGGAGACTACTAAGTCGGTGGTGCCCCTGCGTGACGAGTTTAAGGGCGGGGCTTCTGTACTGAAGGCTCGGGAAATTCTCCATCTCTACTCCATTCGGCCGGGCTACCTGGTGTTTCGGCAGAATGAGACGGCTTTGTTCATGAGGTATAATCCGCATCGATTCGCCCAGCAATCAAGCTACAACCAGGGGATCCCGATGGAAGCCTTCTTGGAAACGCCCATGGTTGGCCCAGCAGGGGTAAAGAATGCGATGCATCACTTTATACGGCTTAACACGGGTTCCTATTTCTTCATTAGTGAACCCAGCTGTGTGCCTAAGATGCTTAATTCATATGTGGCCTGGTATGCGCACGCTATGGGCCCAATCATTTTACTAGAGAAACGCCTGCTGGTCGACCGTAGGGGTGCGCCTCCTGGCGGTGATCGCAAGGCCCCTTTGCAGCCAAGGCTCCCGGTCGTCCCTCCGCTAAAAGATGCTGGAGTCGATCGACCACGCGTGTTGAGTCCTCCGCGGGGATTGCCGTTGCCCGCTACGGTGGATGCACCATCGGCGCCTCGTGCTCCCATGAAGGCGGCTAAAGTAGTATCGCCAGAGTCAGGCGTAGGGGCAGATGTTGGGACTCGCCGCCCTAAAGTGACTTCCAAGCGCAAATCCTCTCCAGGTGGATCTAAAGCTGGTGGACAGCAGAAAAAGAAAAAGTCCGCCCTTTCCCTCGATGCGATCCTCGGCTTAAAGCCTGCGGCTTCTCCTGCCAAGACCATATGCGAGTACGGCAGCAATGAGGGCTTTGTGGTGGACCCTGCGGACACCAATTTGGCTGCCGTCATTGCAGCTTCGGAGCGATCGGCGAGGCTCGAAGCGATGCTAAGTAAACTCGCTGAGTCAGGTAATCATCAGACGCTTTATTTGTTATTTCATTGCACCTTGTATTATCATATTTAACTAACATTTGCTCCATCTTTAACAGGAGTCTCTACTGAAGAGGTTATCGCTGCCTCCCTGAAAACCTTCCAAGAGGAGGAGGAGAAGCGTGCCCTAGCAAGCGTCGGTATGTCTTATCCCTTTCTCTTTTATACGGAAATTTTGTTGTCTCTTTATGATAGTCAATCTGACCTTCTCTTGTTTCTTTACAGGGGTTGTATTAATCGGCGCAAGGATCCTTTCCGAGCCCGTCACCGAAGCCCCGGCTCCGTCGAAGCTGCCGCAAGAGCCTCGGCTTGATGCAACGACGAGGGATGCTCTGAAAAATCTGGAGGCATCCCTCTATACGGATGAGGATGCTTCACTCAAGAAAGCTCTGATAGTATCCGTCTCAACGGCTCGAGAAGAGCGGAAGCGGTTGAGACGTGAAGAGCGGAAGCGGTTGAGACGTGAAGCAAAGGCGCGGAAAGCTGCTTTGGCCACGGGAGCGGGCCCTAGCACCATTCCTCACGCTAGTACTCCTTTCGAAGAGCCCCCTGTTGCCCTGTCTACTGCTCGTCGGCAAGTGGCGCGCGCGGTTCGGAGCGCCAATGGTAAATCCGCTTCAGGTAGTACTCCTTTCAGAACCTTGTTGTACGAATTGTAAAGCTATTGGCTTATACGTATCTCATCTTGCAGGGTCAAGTCCAACTGAGGGGGAGGCGGAGACGACCGTCGAACCCAGGGGAGCGGAGGAAGCGGTACTTGCTGAACCCGAACCGACAGTGAGCAACGTTGTCGGGATCATGGGGCCTGGAGCCGAGATTGAGGAACCTGCCGCGGAGAGGGTCATTGATGCCGCACCTGAAGTGGCGGCAGATGAGATGATTGTCTCAACCGAGCCGAAGGCGGTAGAGGGCGAGGTGCTTGAGGCTGGGGACCTCATGATGCCGATGGACGAGGCAGCTGTAATCGCCGATCCTGAGGGAGTAGCGGGTGAGGCGGCCATGATTCCTGAAGACGAGCTAGGCGCTCCTTCTCAGGAATCTGGCAATGTCCCTATCATAGCCCTCCCTGCCTATGGTCCCCCGCCGCCTGTAGAGCTTGCGAGCACAACAACGGTTCCCCTCGAGTCGGGTGATGAAGCTACAGGCGGTGGCCTTCCGTCAGTGGAGGAAGGGATTGCCTCCGTTTCTGCGGGCAGCTTGTCGGGTAAATTTTAAATGGCCAATTTTCTTCATTTATATATACCTCACGATCTCTTTTAACCAATTTGTCTTTGTTTTAAACACAGGTGCGGCTAGTGCCGATGCTCCATTGCCTGAAGGCACACCGTCAACCATTGCCTTGGCGGTGGTTGCTCCTCAGCCTTCCCTTGTGCCATCGCGGATGTCGGAAGGTATGAATTTACGACTTATGCATTAATCTTTTAACGTGTAGCCTATGTACTAACGTTATACCACTATGCTCTTTTCAGGGGTGTTCTTCGATCATCTGTATCAAGTGTTGTTCCCACACTTCTCCTTCCCATCCGAGCTCGCTTCTCCCTCTAGGGGTACCGGTAAGTGCTGTCTTGGTCTCTTTTGAGGGAATATAGGATCGTATCTGACTTTTCCTCTTCCTGATTCCAGTGCCTCAAATCGAAGGAGGGGACACCAGGCCTGTGCTGCCACCGGCGTCTCCGGCTTTGCCGTCCGTTGCGACTGGTACAGATATTCCTTTCCCCTTTTTATATGATCTTTCACCGACTTTTCGAATCATTGTTTGACCATGTTTCGTTTTGCAGCTATTGTCCCAGCTCTGATCTCTTTTGAGTCTCATGTCCTCTCACCGGTGGGTCCTTTCTTGAGACGCCCGTCTTCAAAGGGTGCTGTGATGAGCCTGGGTATGTTGAGCGGGTACATCGAAGAGCTCAACATGGATGCCCTTCCTTCTGCCGTAGATTTCGCTGTGGATGTTAACCCAATGTTGGCGGCGCTCGTAACTTTTCATAACGAAGGCGTCGTCGAATCGTGGGTTAACTACTGCAGAGAGATCGAGGCTCGCCTGCATCGGTTGGAGTCGACACGCCCTTCTCCCGAGGTTTTGGCCGCGAGCGCCGAACGGACAGCTTGGCTTGAGCAAAGCGCCTCTTATCTCCGCCATTTGGAGCAGGAGGCAGCTTTACGGCTAAAGGCGCATCAGGAATCTTCAAACGCGACCGCTTGCCTTCGTGCTGAAGTTAGGACGAATGCTGCTGAGGTGAAAGCTGTCTTTGAAGGTCTTCTCAAGCGTATATCTAATGGGCTAGCACTGAAGCGGAAACTTAATGCTGCTGAGCGCGATGCCCGAGGCCAAGAAGCAGCTCAGCAGGTTGTTGGGGAAGAGCTCGCATCCTTCACGCAGCAGCGGGCTCAAGTAGAGACTGAACTGGCAGTGGTAGTTGATCAGGAGAAGGCGTGGGAGGAAGTACGCGAGCAATTGATAGGGTTATTTAAGACGCTTCCTTCCCAGTAGCTGCCCTTGTATCAATATACTTGTAATTTTCTTTTTCGAATAAGATGTATACATTCTTTATTCTTTTGTACGATTCGCCATGTACTTGATTGAATTAATAAATAAAGATACATATTTTTGGCAATGTCTTGTATCATTTCTTTGCTTTCTCCCTTCTCTTATTATCAGCATGCTGTCTTGATAAACATGATTGACAGGTAATAGAGTAAGCATTTTGGTTTCTTCGAGATATGGTGAGGGCTTAGGCCGCAGGTTCAGATCTGCTGCCTAAGACTTTTCAACTCTATGAGCCGTGAGGGTCTCATAGAGACTTTTCTCCCTACGGATCGAGAGGATCTCGTAGGTGGATTTTCTCCTTAGGGATCGTGAGGATTCCCAAGTGTGGTTTCTTCTCATAAGTCGGAAGGATCCTATAAGAGAATTTCTCCCTCTTACGAGTCGAGAGGGCTCGTAAGCGGTTGTTTCCCTCTTTGTCGAGAATCGACTTCAGAGAGTGAGACCCGTGAATAGTATGCAAGAGACCATTTAGGATTGACTTGCAGGCCCATTGCCCTCTTACGAGTCGAGAGGGCTCGTAAGCGGTTGTTTCCCTCTTTGTCGAGAATCGACTTCAGAGAGTGAGACCCGTGAATAGTATGCAAGAGACCATTTAGGATTGACTTGCAGGGTCCCATTGTTCAGGAAGTAAGTTTTTGAAGCCTTACTGCCCGAGATGTGAGTCAAAGAAGCTCTCGTCACGGAGTGTTTGTATCCGTGAGTTGAGTATTTTGCTAGGGATTATTTGTTTCCCAAGCGCCAAGGATTATTTGTGTCCTTGGGGTTTGAAACGAATCGATGGTTCCCGCGGAGGCGCTGGTGGCTCTGCGAGTCGACGCGGATCAGAAGGCTCTCGTCAAGGAGTGTTTGTATCCGTGAGTTGAGAAGTTTTGCGAGGGATTATTTGTTTCCCAAGCGCCAAGGATTATTTGTGTCCTTGGGGTTTGAAACGAGTCGAGGGTTCCCACGGAGGCGCTGGTGGCTCTGCGAGTCGACGCGGATCAGGAGGCTCTCGTCAAGGAGTGTTTGTATCCGTGAGTTGAGAAGTTTTGCGAGGGATTATTTGTTTCCCAAGCGCCAAGGATTATTTGTGTCCTTGGGGTTTGAAACGAGTCGAGGGTTCCCACGGAGGCGCTGGTGGCTCTGCGAGTCGACGCGGATCAGAAGGCTCTCGTCAAGGAGTGTTTGTATCCGTGAGTCGAGGATTTTGCTAGGGATTATTTGTTTCCCGAGCGCCAAGGATTATTTGTGTCCTTGGGGTTTGAAACGAGTCGATGGTTCCCACGGAGGCGCTGGTGGCTCTGCGAGTCGACGCGGATCAGAAGGCTCTCGTCAAGGAGTGTTTGTATCCGTGAGTCGAGGATTTTGCTAGGGATTATTTGTTTCCCGAGCGCCAAGGATTATTTGTGTCCTTGGGGTTTGAAACGAGTCGATGGTTCCCACGGAGGCGCTGGTGGCTCTGTGAGTCGACGCGGATCAGAAGGCTCTCGTCAAGGAGTGTTTGTATCCGTGAGTCGAGGATTTTTTTGTTGAAGTCACTGGCTTCTTTGGTTAAAATGAACCGTTGAGGTTTGGCTTCGTCGTTTGACGGAATCCGCTGGGGAAGTATGGTTCCTTTCTTTGTTTACGCCCTTGGATTGTATACAGGGATCGATGTGATCTTAACTGTAGGGCCGAAGTTTTATCATTTCTTCTTTTTATCTTATTTTATTTCCGCGATGCTCTATCATTTCAGCTTTTATATCGCGAAGGTCGCGATTGCCCAATCATTTCGGCTATTTTTCGCGGTGCCCAATCATTTCGGCTATTTATTTTATTTTTACTCGTTGCTTTTTATTACGAGTTGCCCAATCATTTCGGCTATTTTGCATGCATACATTTTACTTGCTGCTTTTTATTGCAAGTTGCCCTATCATTTCGGCTATTTCGTATGCATGTGCGGCCTACTGGCTTTTCGCCGTAAACCTGAAATTGGACACCGATTTTGGCATCAGCACCGCTGCAACTGGGATATTACCAGGAGCGAATCATCATTTGCCTCTGTCGCTGTCGAACAAAGGAGGCTTAGCGACCAGGGTTAGGGTCCTGTCGGCTAAGACTTTTGACCTCATGAGCCGTAAGGGTCTCATAAAGGTATTTCTCCCTACAAGTCGTGAGGATCTTGTAGATGTATTTTCTCCTTAGGAATCGTGAGGGTTCCTAAGTGTTTTGTTCCTCTGTAAGTCGTAAGGATCCTACAGGGGGGTTTTCTTCTTGTAAATCGAGAGGACTTACAAGGGTTATGCGAACATATCCCCAGTCACGGATGGGCCTTGGTTAGGGAAACGTTTATTCGCGCCCGTGGATTGTATACAAGGGTCAATATTGAACCACTTGTAGGGAAACATTGGAAGTTTGTGGGGGTTTGCTTAAGCACAGGTTTAGGTCTCTGTGACTTAAGACTTTCAAATCCTATGAGCCGTGAGGGTCCCATAAGAGAGTTCTCCTTACGAGTCGTGAGGATCTCGCAAGCGTATTTTCTCCTTAGGAATCGTGGGGATTCCTAAGTGTGCTGTTCCCTTGTAAGTCGTAAGGATCTCACGCGGGCGGTTTCTCCTTACAGGGTCGAGAGGACTCCATAAGGGTTCTTTAACGAAGTTGCGCCCTTTCGGGTTTTCACAAACATTCGCCGGTAGTCCTGCTGTTTTTACTCACGGAGCCCTTTCGGGTTTTCATCCGTGCCCATCTTGCTTATGGACATACCGTTTTTTTTTAATTTTCTTTTTCTCTTTTTTTTTTACGAGGTCGTGCCCTTTCGGGTTTTCACGAACACTCGCCAGTAGCCCTGCTGTTTTTACTCACGGAGCCCTTTCGGGTTTTCATCCGTGCCCTTTTTGCTTATGGACATACCGTTATTTTTTTATTTTTATATGTTTTTTTTTATATATCTCGTCAGCCTAAATATGCTGCGGTAGTAGTTTAAAGACATTTCGGTCTGATATTAGTTTAAGGACATTTCGGTCCAATATTAGTTTAAGGACGTTTCGGTCCAATATTAGTTTAAGGACGTTTCGGTCCAGCATTGAGAGGGCTGGCTACTGCTTATAAAGCTTGAGCTTAGGAAGATAGCGAGTGGACATAGTCGTCGTCATCTACCATTGACCTAGGCTGTGGCTCATTAAGCGTAGTATTTCTTTAGGAAGCGACCGTTTATCGGCCTGAAAGGCCTTTCACCGTGCATGTCCATGAGTAGATAGGCTCCACCTTGGTAGACCTTATCTATGATGTACGAGCCTTCATAGTTTGGCTCGAATTTTCCTCGCTTGGCGCGATTGGGGATCATAGGCCTTTTGACCACTAGCACGAGCTCGCCTTGGCGAAATGTCCTCGGTCGGGTCAGTCTTTCATATGAGCGCGTCATCTTTGTTTTATAGGCTTCCAGATTTTGCTGTGCTAGAAGCCGGATTTCATCAAGGGCGTCAAGCTCTTCAAACCGAAGGTGAGCATTTTCTTCGTCTGTCAGCTCGTAGTGGACTGCCACTCGTAGAGAGGGTAATTCTATCTCGAGAGGGAGTACTGCTTCCGTCCCAAATACCAACGTGTACTGCGTTGTGTTTGTGGCCGTTTTAAATGTAGTTCGATACGCCCAAAGAGCTTCTTGCAATCTTTCGTGCCAATCTCTCTTATTTCGTGACACTGTTTTCTTCATGATCTTCGTCAAGGTCTTGTTGAAGGCCTCAGCTAGACCGTTAGCTCGCGGATTGTAAACTGAGGAATATCTCCAGTCTATATTGTGCTGCTGTGCGAAGCGGCTAATTTTATGACTTCGGTAGGCTGGCCCATTATCAGAGATGATCCTTCTCGGGGTTCCAAACCGGTATATGACATGCGTTTTGAAGAAATGGAGGATGTTCTCCGTCTTCACTTCCCTCAACGGTACCGCCTCCGCCCATTTGGAGAAGTAATCAGTCGTCGCCAAGATGAAACGATGTCCCTTTGACGATGCTGGTTCGATGGGGCCGACTATGTCAGTTCCCCACATTTCGAATGGCCAACTAGCCACTGTTGGATGCAGTGGATTGGGATGCTGATGGATTAAGTCCCCATGAATTTGGCATGAATGACATTGCCTCGCGTATTCCAGGCAATCCTGCATCATCGTGGGCCAGTAGTAGCTCATCCGTTTTATTTTCAACTTCATCTTAGGGCCTGCTTGGTGGGAACCGCAGAGTCCGTCATGAACTTCTTGGACGACCCTTCTCGCTTCGTTAGGTCCTAGGCATCTCAGCCACAGAGAATCGAATGACCTCTTGTATAGAGTGTCGTTGACGAAGGCGAAAGACAGAGCTCGTTTCACGAGCTGATGTCTTATGGATGCTTCTTCAGGCATTCGGTGGAACTTGAAGTAATCTATGAAGACTTCTCTCCAGTCTTCGGCCTTCTCATGATCTTTTATTTGTAGGGTCGCCTGCTCAGTTGCTCCATTTTCTTTATATGATCCTGGAGATATTTCTGTTGGGGCAAGCACTCGACGTCTTTGTACCACGATTCTAACGTCGTCGAGGTTCTCGTCCGCCAGTTCTTTAGCAAGTTTGGCTAGTGCGTCCGCTTTGCTGTTTTCCGCGCGCGGTATGCTCTCCAAAGTATAGGAGGGAATTTGGGTTAGCAGTTGTTGCACTTTTTCACCGTATTTTACCGATTCCGGTTTGCATGTTTGGTAATCGCCGTTCACTTGACTGACGACCAGTTGGGAGTCCCCATATATGAGGAGGCTTTCAATTCCCATATCAATGGCGATCTCGAGGCCTGCTATCAAAGCTTCATATTCAGCTTCATTATTCGTCCTCGGCTCTGTTAAGGAGAAAGCGAAGCGCATTATTCCTCCTTGTGGAGTCACAAAGATAAGTCCTACCCCTGATTTGATCATTGGCGTACTTTGTTTGTACTTTTTCATAGAAGATGCTCCATCGAAATAGAGCTCCCAGCGGCTATCACCACTGTCGATTGCGTCAAACGCATATCTGTCTGGTAAATCGCAATTTAAAGGAGAATCGGCAGGTATGGGATGCTCAGCCAGGAAGTCGGCGATGGCCTGGCCTTTTACTGCCCTGAGAGGTTGATATGTTATCGAAAATTCCATCAAGAGCAGGGCCCATTTAGCGAGTCGTCCTGTCAATATGGCTTTTGACATTAGATATTTGAGAGGGTCCACTTTTGAAATCAGACGGACCTCGTGCGCCAACGCATAGTGCCTAAGCTTTGTTATTGCGAAGATCAACGCCAGGCAGTGTTTTTCAATAGGAGAGTAGTTGCTTTCTGCCCCCAGCAGAACTCGACTCAAGTAGTAGAGCGCTCTTTCTTTCCCTTGATCGTTCTCTTGTGCCCATAATGCACCTAAGGAACCTTCAAGGGCGGTTGTATAAAGAATGAGAGGCTTTCCCTTAACCGGAGCAGCCAACACTGGCGGGTTCTGCAGGTATTGCTTGATCTCATCCAGTGCGCCTTGGCATTTTTGATCCCAAACGAATGGGGTTCCCTTCTTCATCAGGTGACTATAGGGACGGCACTTTCCTGAAAGGTTGGCTATAAATCGCCGTATGTATGCGAGTTTCCCTTGGAGAGACCGAAGCTGTTTGAGAGTCCTCGGCGGAGGCATTTCCATGATCGCTTTAATCTTTGACGGATCTATTTCAATACCTCGGTGTCGAACAACGAATCCCAGGAATTTGCCCGAGGAAACCTCGAACGCACATTTAAGAGGATTCATCTTCAAGTTGTATTGCCGAAGGCGTTGAAATACAGTCTTCAGATGCTCGAGATGTTCCTCGTATGATTTACTTTTAACCACGAGATCGTCGATATAGCATTCAACGATTTAGTGTATGAGGTCGTCGAAGATCTTTGTCATGGCCCTCTGATAAGTAGCACCGGCGTTCTTCAAACCGAAGGGCATCACTTTATAACAAAATATACCAAGAGGAGTCCTGAAGGCTGTGTGCTTCTGGTCTTCCAGATGCATTTTTATTTGATTATACCCCGATGAGCCGTCCATGAAGGAGAAAACCTCATGAGTGGATGTGTTGTCTATCATCAGTTCGGTGACTGGCACTGGGAAATCATCTTTTGGGCAGGCTTTATTAAGATCCCGAAAGTCTACGCATATGCGCACTGTCCCATTTTTCTTCATCACTGGGACGATGTTGGCGATCCATTCAGGGTATTGAACTTCCTGGATGAAGCCAGAGTCGATCAGCTTCTTGACCTCAGCATTGATACTCATTTCAAGCTTGAGCCGCATTCTTCTCGGTGCCTGTTTGACTGGCTTGATGTCCGGGGATATCGCCAATTTGTGTACAGCAATTTCTGGATCTAGTCCCGGCATTTCGGAATAGTTCCACGCGAAGCAATCTTTGTGCTGTAAAAGCACATCCTTTAACGCAGCCACCCTTTCTTCAGATAGCAGCTCGCTGATGAATGTCGGTCGCGGGTCATTTGCCGTCCCCAACTCAATTTTCTTGAGATTATCTGCAGTGGTATGGATTCCATCTTCCAGTTCTTTCGGAGCTGGGGGAAATTCTGAGATTACCTCATCGCTGCCGCTTTCAAAGCACCAAGGGAGGTTGTTCATGTCCTCGGACCCTTCTTTTAATATTGTTATCACATGGCAGGTGCGAATTTTCTGCCAATCCCAATGCGGAGTTGGTTTTATCCTTGTGTTTTCGGGTTCGTGCTTTTGCGGCGGCGCTACCCTCCAACTATCAGAAAACGCGAATTTGCCTAGCTGATACTGATCTTCAACCCAATTCTTGAAGGTGAAGCAATCTTCAAGAGGGTGTCCCATTACTCGATGGTAAAAGCAATAATTTGGGTCGAACACCTCGCCTGCGTGCTCAGGATGATTAGACTCTGGCAACGTAAGCATTTGATGTTTTAGAGCGAGATCGAATATCTTCCTCGTTTTGTTCCGAGGAAATGAGTATGCTCGACCCATTTTCTTCCTGAGGGCTAGGTCAATAACGCTCGACTCTCGGATACGTGGCTTCTTAGCTCTGCTTTGTGGCTGTCGAGCGCCTCTCTTGCCTTTTGACTTGTTTTTGTTTTCGCGTTGAACCTTCTTTGTAGCGAGTTGACAAGGAGCGGCATTTTCTTCCTTCACCGCCTGTTGAAGGAGGCGCTGTGTCTTGGCTTTCTCATAGATTGTCATTTCACGATTGTGATCGTCTCGGGCTTTTTGACTCGCATCCCTTATAAGTTTGCTCATCTAGTCTTCAAATGATGGACTGGGCGGTTTTGTATCAGGAACTTTTGCTGGCTCAGGATTAGCGTCCTCCCATTGAGCGTCCGCCTCTTCATCGAAGTCATACATGGCATAACAGCTGTTTATTAGCTTCCGTTTCTTTGAGCGAACATACCCGAGCCCTTTTGCTTCCGTTCTCCCGTTAGGCAGTTTGCATTGAGTCCCGGGAACGTTCCAGACCTTGTCATAGAATTTGGCTTTCCTAGCGGTCTGTGTGAAGGACATCCCTTGGCGTTTCAACAGTTTCTTCAAACCTTCGGTATAATATCTGGGAAGACGAATAGGTTGAAGCCTGTCGAGCGTGGGATCCGCGCCATGCCAAACTTCTTTTTCCACCTTGTTTTCTTCAGAACGGTAGAATAGGATTGCCTTCTCGCCTTTTCGTCCGGGAGGGATATAGAATGTCTGCAATTCTTCTACGCTGTTGGTGTCGAGTGTATCCAGTTCTTTGTAGTGTTCAAGCGGCACCATGGTTATCTGCAGACTTCGCTCTTCATCAGCGGAAACCCGTATTGAAGGCCGAGCGGGGAATACAGCATGAACTTCATCCTCCGAATCACTGCCGAAGATCAATGAAGGAATGGATGGTCCTGGCCTGATGGATTGGGATGGACCTGAATAAACTATATCCTCCTCTTCCTCGGTGTCACTGCCGAAGACAGGGATGGTGGCGTTAGCCTTGTTCTCCGGCTTGTGACACCTTTCCGTGTCTTCGAAACTTGGTAAAAAGTATTTGGCATCTTCATACTTGCGAACTTCATTCACGGAAAACGGATTCAACTCTCCCGCCACAGTGTACTCGAGGCCATCCCTAGAATACTTCATGCACTGATGCTGTGTAGAAGGGATGATATTGTACTCGTGTAGCCATGGTCGGCCGAGCAGAGCATTGTAGCATGTCTTGGCATCTATGACATGGAATTTGATATCTGTGACGAGCAACCCGAAGCGTAACGTCAATATCACAGATCCAAGGGTTTTCGATGATTGGGAGTCGAACCCGGAGATGGTGATCTTGTCTCGGGCGAGGTGTTGGACACTCATGCAAATTTCCTTTAACACCCGCACATTGAGTAAATTAACAGACGATCCGTTATCGACCAAGATTTTACCTATCTTTACGTCGTGGCAATATCCCGAGACATAAAGGGGACGATTGTGTTCACACGTTCCGAGGAGAAGGTCTTCATCACCAAAAGCAACGTCGGCTGTGTGCACTTCTTCTAATTCGTCTTTCATCTTTTCTTCGGCTAAGAAAGCTTGGAACTGGTCCGGATCTCGTAGCGCCTTAATCAAAGAGTCCCTTGCCTCCTTTGATAGTAACAAGGCATCAAGGACGCTAAGCTGAGAGGGCAGTTTCCTCAGATGTGCCAAGACATTGTAATCCACTTTACTCCTCTTTGGCGGGTTCTCGGCGTTTAGCTCTTCCAGAACTTGGTCATCTAAAACGATGTCTTCAGAGACTTTTTCTTTCCCTTTATCTTTTCTACTCGAGGGTCCGAGGTTCTTTTCAGGCAGTGTTCGATTCCGCAGCCGGATATTTTCGCAAACCATCGGCTCCTCTTCTTTTCCCGAAGTTGACTCTTTAAAGAGAGGGGCAAGTTCTAGTTCCTCATCAGAGTCGCTCCCAAATGTAGGCACTCGTGACCCGGTAGTGTCAACCATGTGACAATTGCCGGCAGTTCTTTCAAGCTCTTTGGTCGTGTTTCTTTGCTCCCGACGAATCTTACGCTTTTCCCGTTTAAAGCGTTGTTGATTAGCGACGTATCCTTGCCACCATCCATTGAAAGCTTTGCAATCTTGGGTGGAGTGCGAGACCTTCTGATGATATAAGCAATAAGAGGGGTGTATTTCTACCGCGCCAGTAACTTTTTCTTCAGAAGGTGGTAGCTTCATGCCCATCGATATGGCCTTAGCAAACTTCTTTTTTATCTTGAATTGGCTTTTGTCAGCGGTGGAGGCATTTTGCTCCAGCGGGATCATCTCAGCTCTTTCCTCAAGTCGCTGGCGCTTGGCCCTTTCGAATATAGCCGTCTCGCGTTCTCGATCAGCTTTGCTTTTCAATCGAGCTTCATTAAGAAACGCGCCAATCATTTCAACTGATAACTCCGGAACCCTTGACTCAGTATTTGCCCCCGGCGTTTCAGTGCCAGAAGTCCCTTCATCGTTCGTGGTCACATGGGAGATCATATGACAGCTTGCCACATATTCATCGGATTCATCCGATGAAGTTTCTCCCTCATCTTCTTTTTGAAAGACGTGATCAAGGAAATCTTGGAGCGTAACGGGAGTCCGCGCCTTTTGGTTGTACTCATCCAGCGCGTCGATTTGCTTTTGTAAGTCCGTGCGCTTGTCGCCAGGCTTCACGGGCTTCTTAGATTTCTTCTTCTTCTTTTTCGAAGATTTTGACGGCTGACTATGAGCGCTTGAACTACCACCATCGGTCCTCGGAGTCGGACGTGGCTTCAACATCCCCTCAATAACCTGCGGTTCTAAGGGGTTCTTCCAGTTGACCGCTGGACAGGTCTGAAGATCATTTAGCATTCTCCTCGTTTTGGCTGATAATACAACCTCCCAAGGAGCTTCTTCAATGACGGAGCATGTTGCCCCCGGCGTATTTGTCCCTTTAGAGGTGTGGGGCTGCGGAGGATTCACCTTCCATTTGTCAGATAGCGCAAATTTGCCCTGACGGTACTGGTTCTCAAGCCAATTTTTGAAGACGTAACAGTCTTCGATTGGGTGTCCTAGCACTCGATGATAAGGGCAGTAATTAGGCTCGTTGACGTCACTCGGTTGCGACGGACGTTTTGGGTCTGGCAGATTTATGAGCCCGTTGCGCAATGCCAGCTCGAATAGCCTCCTTGTTTTATCACGGGGGAAGGAGTAGGCACGTCCCATCCTGTCCTCAAGGGGTACGTATGGGCGTGTGTTGTTTGGACGAGCAACCGGCTTCGAGTCGTTCGGTTGTTGTTGGGCATTAGCAACTATGATCGCTTTTCCCTTTCCTTTATCGTTTCGGGAGTCCGGTTTCGGGAGAGGGGGTTTATGGCCCATCTGGTCCATCTGCGCCAATTTGTCGATCAAAGCCTGGAAGGAAGTTGGCTTGAAGAACATCATAAACTGTGAAATGGTTGCTTGTGGATCAAGGGTTCCAACAAACATTCCCACCGCAGGGGCTTCTTCTATGCGCTGTTCACATTTAGACCATAGATTACGCCACCGTATAGCGTACTGAACCCACGTCTCGCCGGGCTTTACCCTGGCGTTAATCAGCGCCGTCATCGGAGTACGCTCACTGGCACTTGCAAAACGTTGGGTGAAGAGCAGCTCCATCTCCGCAAAGGTTTTAATAGAGTCGTTGGAGAGCTCGGAATACCATTCGAACGCCGTATCTGATAGGCTTCCAACGAACTGGCGCAGCAAAAGCTTGTCGTCGCCGCCGGTGTTACCGCAAAGCGCCTTGAACTGGGCAACATGTTAATGGGGATTGCCGGTCCCTTTGTAAACATGAAACTTGGGAATTGTGTAGCCCGGCGGGTACTTGATTTGGTCATACCAGCCCGGATACGGTCGCCCCGTTTTTACGACGTGGCCGGCTGCTTCGGTCGCGTGATGAACCTTTATTTGCTGGGCTATATATTCGTCCAGATCAGTTTTAGAGATTGTGTCTTCTTTAGCCGTCGATAGAACGGGCTGAGGGTTTGATGTTTCTCCCCTATCATCCCCAAGGACGATCGGGGGTTCTTCAGTCGGGGGCTCTGGTTGTATCATCATCCCTATCATGTCCTGGAAAAGGAGGCCCATACGCTGTATATTGGCTGCTTGTTCAGCAGCCTCTTTGTCTCTTTTTTCCAGTACTCGGCGGAGGAACTCAGCGTCGGTCTCTTCCTCTTGGTGTTCATCTAAGGACGTCTCAGGATTCTCTTTTGGCCCCGTGAGTGCAGCCATTGTAGTCATCATCTCCTGGAGCTTTTGTTGCTGCTCCTGAGACTTGGTCACTGACCGGGTAAGCGGTCGGTGACCCGTAGAAGTACGACTTTCTTCCTTCCCCGAAGCCATATAGACCGTATGAACTGTTATGCCCCCTGACTTGGGGCGTTTAGGTTCACCGCTTTTAAACTTTGTCAGTGTCACGGGAGCTTTTTCTGGCCTCTTCCTTTTATGGACCTTTGAGGTTGAAGGAGCCGTTGAAGCGGGCATTCTAGCATTTGTTGCCCCCTGCTGTTTAATGGGGCGGTTCTTGTCTTTTTCCACCTTTGCCCTTTTCTGGTGACGGAAGTGGTCTGAGTCAATCACGGAGTCTTGAATCCTCCGCCAAACTTTATAAATTTTTGACGACAGCCGTTGAGGGGGCTGTTCCTGTTTCGTCTCCGGAGCTTTTTCTATGGGTGGAGGAGACCTTTTCAATGTAGCAACCGGGGAGTTCTTTCTCACCTTCCTCAGCAATTCAAAGCTGTTCCCAGTTGGAACAGCAGCGTTGACCTCCACCACTGGAGCAGGTAGGGTTAGCCCTGAGGGGGAGTTGCCCCCTGCTTTCCTTACTCGCTGCCAATGGCGACGTCGCGCACGACGAGCCGTTGGGACTGGCTCGGAAATCGAGATAGTTTCTTGTTGCCCCCTGTTTGGGTGTGGGGTAACTGTCGACGTCAGCCTATCGAAGACTGATGCTTTTTGACCAGCTGGGGGAGGAGTGGGAACCGTCAATCTTGTGAAGACCGACTCTCTGATAGGAGAAGCCGCTTCAACGACTTCCGAGGCAGCGGCCGTTGCCCTCTTTGGGACAGCCACTTTATAGTTCTGACCTAGCCTGGTGAAAACGGAGGCTGTCGGCTTAGTAGCGGGCGACCCGTTGACAGGGGTCGTGGTAGCAGTGAGCCGGTCGAACACCGACTTCTTGTTCGCTTCCGGTACGGATATCAGCATAGAGAAGCTTGTAGGTGGGACCATGGTCCCGAAAAACAGGCCGGTGGTGGCCTGGGTCACCTGGCCTACCGGCAGAGTAAGGAAAGAAGCCGCTTGGGGCCCATACGTCACCCCTCCTGGTGAAGTGGAGCGTCTGTTGCAGTGGCATTTCGAGCAGCTGGTACAATTGGAGGCCATTGAATCTCGAATTCTGCGCCAGACAAAAGACCAAATCTTAGCAACTTGAAATCCGAAGACAACCATTTAACAAACCGCGATTGGTTCGCGAAGACGACACACGAAGTGTGGAGTGGAAAGAGGAAAAGGTCCCACCGGGCGTGCCAGAATCTGTTCCCCTCCGAACGGCGGCCGAGACGTTAGGACGTCTGTGCCTGAGGTTCGGGGCAGATGCTATTTGGTTTTATCCGTCTACCTCTCCGAAGATGCCAAGTTGACTTATGGCACCGTGCATCGGAGGTTTAGACGGATGCGGCCGATGTAGCAGACTTCGTCAGATTCCCCCTCAGGGTGAGGGGTTTTTGATTGTGGGGACGCTCTTCCCTGCAGGCGCAAGCCCCTGCAGTTAATTATGCTACCGCGTCACGGTAACAACTTTCTCCTTCTCCAGAATTTCACTTCGTGTCGTGTGTGTTTGTTTTGTTGGTGGTTGCCCGTGGATTGTATACGGAGACTGAGTGATGTCGTCACCCGTAGGACGTGGATTAGTCCAAATCCGTATTTACTTAGATTTGGGTTTGGTGTTTTTTGGTTTAAGGATGCATTAGTCGCGTTGCGGCTAAGATCAACTTAAACATTCGTTAAGGATACATTAGTCCTGTTTTAGACTAAGATCAACTTAACGTAGTAATTGATTTAATTATCTGGTCGTCGGGACTCGTCACCTCTCTGACGTCGCTGAGGGATTACAACGACAGGTGTCAGAGGAGTTCAAAGATGTACCCTTGAACCAAAGTTGATTTGGAGTTTTATTGTTTATTTAAAGATCTAAGGACACATTAACCGTATTTGGGGTTAAGATCAACTTAGACGGGACCGTTTAGATCCGGCAAAAGAGCATTCGGACTCTATTATGCCAGTTTAAGGACGTGGTGGTCCATCGCCAGTTTTAGGGACGTGGTGGTCCATTATTAGTTTAGGGATGTTTCGGTCCGTCGCCAGTTTAAGGACGTAGTGGTCCATATTCCAGTTTAGGGACGTTTCGGTCCGATATTAGTTTAGGGACGTTTCGGTCCGATATTGATGTATGGTCGTTGGGACCCGTCACCTCTTTGACGTCGTTGAGGAATTACAACGAGGGATGTCAAAGGAGTTCGGAGATGTACCCTCGAATCGGCCGTGAATTGGTTTAGGAGAGCCATTTTGCTCAATCAATTTAATTTAAGGACTTACAGCCAGGATTGGGTTAAGTCCAATTTTTTTATATTTATTTTAGGCTCTGCCTGACTGAAAGAATCAGTCCAAACAGGGCTCTGCCCCTTTATTATTTTGCAATTTGATTTGGGCCAGGCCCTTAAGAATTTTCCAAACAGGGCTCTCCCCTTTTATTATTTTTGTGATTTGATTTGGGCCAGGCCCTCAAGAATTTTTCAAACAGGGCTCTGCCCTTTTATTATTTTTGTGATTTGATTTGGGCCAGGCCCCTTTTAAATAATGAGTTGCACTTGTGCAGAAACTCAAGAATTTTCCAGATTTAAGAACAAAAGTGCATAGCACTTTTGATCTAAATTTGGATCAAAGGAAAACAAATTCTTCTTGTTTTCCCTGATTTTACAGAACCAAGGGTTCATATCAAGTGCAAGGCACTATTTATTTCTTTTTATTGAATTATTCATTTTTTTATCCTCTGTTCTTCAGAGATTTTTCTCTTCTTCCAAAAGAAGTTTTTACCTCTTTTTTTTTGTGTTCTTGATTAATCTTCAAGAGTTCTTTCTCTTCTTTTTTTTTTGCCAGAAGTTGATTCTTCAAGTTGATTGATTATGCCTTTTGAATGAGGCCTGGGGTCTTATTTATAGTGCTCACAAATTTGTTGGATTTGTTAACAAAATCTTTCCTGAATGATTTTGGGAATTTTCCCACCATTGGATCTTTGATCCAAAGGCAGAAGAAAATCTTCTGGTTTTGGAAAGAACAGAAAAGATTTCATCAAATTTTCATTCTGTTTCTGCGCAACTCCCCAATGAATGACACGTGTCGCGCAGTGGAAGGCTTGCGCAACAGTGCTTGCGCAACTGCGCAGACACGTGTCGCGCAGCGTGTCTGCGCAGTGCTAGCGCAACTGCGCAGACACGTGTCGCGCAGCAGTGAGCTTGCGCAACAGTGTTTGTGCAACTGCGCAGACACGTGTCGCGCAGGTGTGCGCTTGCGCAACTGCGCAGACACGTGTCGCACTGTGGACCGCTTGCGCACTGCGCAACGCACGGAATTTGAAGCGTTGCTTCAGAAAATTTGAATTTTCAAAATTCAAATGAGCCTTGCTCAGATTGGGGGAACACCCATTAGCTGTAAGTGGATTTTCAAGGTCAATACCAAATTAGATGGATTATTTAAACGTTAAAGGCACCTCTTGTGGCTCGTGGAATTTCTCAGGAATATAGCATTGATTATGAAGAGAATTTTACTCTTGTTGCCAAGATCACTTCCATTCGCGCGCTCATTGTAGTTGCTGCAGCTTGTCGCTGGTCTATATTTCAGATGGACGTTAAGAATGATTTTCTTAACGGTGATCTTTCAGAAACGATTTATATGGAGCCTCCTCTTGGTGTCTGTCACGCCCCGCTTCCTGATGTACGTGTAAGGAGACGCGACGAGGTCCGCTGCGTATTTACTCAGAAGTAAACACGTGAAGCGTATCTAAGCAATATAAAGTAAAATGTACACAGGAGACATGGATGTAAATGAACAGCAACTTTTATTTATTCAACATTCCTTTACAGTTCAACTGGAAATATAAATACACGCCTGGAATGCAATGCCTAAACAATGTCATGAACTGAATAAAAAGTAAGTACAAATAAAGTCAATGCTCAGGGTCTTCTGTGAACTACTCTAAGTACTCCTGGCTGGTCTTAAACTCCTTAGAGTCGGGTCCTCCTGACAACATTCCAAAGAAGAAGGGAAATAGAAATGTCATCAGCGAACAATCGCTCGGTAAGTCCCAAAGAGAGAAAGAAATAGAATAGACAGGTGGGAGAATATAACTGTTATGATGTTTGATTGTTATGTTAACGCAGTTGTTTGTAGTTTGGTATAGAATATGTCGGTGTATACGAGAGGAGTCCAACTTACACCGTGGATTTTGATAACCCGTAATACAAGGCTCTGTCGATAATACCACGAAACAACGGTATGGATGTAATTACCTCGTGCCACCTTTAACATGTTCTGTACCAGTCTACCCCTTTATAAACCCTGTAATGTTTATTGTATTGATTGTATTGATTGTATTGTATTATCTTGTAGTAAATGGAAGACTTGTCGAAATCATGATATCAGTAAACGAAATGGATATAAATTGATAGTCATGTAATCAGAGTATATCCATGGTTCGATTCAGTCATGTTCATCTTGATATGGATTGTATTCTGGTATTCGTGGATTCATGTTGTATTGTAGTTATACTTGAATTGAATTCAAGTCAGATTGATTTCAGATTTGACCATGACTCGAACTGAGCCAGACTTTTAAACAGAATTGAAGTCCTGATTGTTTTGGAGTTATCGGTAACTGCTGCACATGGACGGCAGGATTTGTGTCTTTTTCCAAGACAATTACCGTATTGATAACACTGTTTTTAGGTTGTCTGCCTTAGATAAGCAAGCACCCATATTCTCCGGCTCCGTGAGCCTCAAGAGAACTGGTCCCACTTAAACCTATGTTTACTAGGGTCTTTATTATAAATTAATATAATTTGAAAGTGTTTTATATAAAAAAAATAGTTTTGATATATTTTCAAAATACACCTCAAGTATTTAATTATCGTCTTTAGGGTTTTCATAATTGTAATTTTTTATAAAGTGAAATATTTTAGTGAATATAACCTACATTTCATTGTATATGGTATTTTAGTGTAATCTTGGAATTGTATTGAATTGTAATGGTAGTTTCATGGAATTTGTGATTCTTTTGATTTAGAAAACATGGAATATATATATAATATATTTAAAGTAGATATTTTGATAATATTTATATATCTAATATTTATAAAAATTAGAATTTATTTATTAAATAGAAATCACATTTTTCTTTAAAATGGCGTTAAGAATTCCATCGAGATCGAATGCTCCTTAAGGAGCTCTGCATCTCGCTCTATTAGGCCCGAGAATGTGCGATAACTCGCACCATCCCGATCTGGGTTCCCCAAAATGGGTTGTAGAGGCGCAATTGGACGGAATTAAATAACACACTTTTTAAAGAAAACGGTTTTTGAATGTTTAAGGTATTTAATCGTAAACTAGTATTTTCACATAAACTAATGTCTCAAGAGTTATTGTGCTATTCAAAAAAAGTATGTGTTGTGATGAGGTAGGTCATTACCTCGTGAGTTTTCTAAGGTAATACGGTTAAATTGAATAAAAAATGTCGTATGTAACATGATGGTATTTTACCTTAAATATGGAATAGTGGTTGCAATTTATATTATTTTGAGATGAAACTTATTGTGAATGTTGTATTATATTTGTTAAACAATATACAAAAGGACGGTGAATTTGTTCTAAAGAAAATTTGTGTTTTTAGTTAAAAATAGAATCGGAAGTCGGATTAACTCTGCTTTCTACTAGTTTTGAAAAATGATTTCGTTTTAATAGAAAAGAAGGGGAAGTGGGAACTTACTGATTATAAAATAAGAGTAGAGAGAGGGGAAGCTATTGGAATTATCGGGAAGTCGTTTCGTCGCCGGAATTTTCCCGAAACGTGGTCGGAACCTTACCCTTTGCTTACTCCACTTGTATAACTTAGGACTTGGAAATTTTAGAGAATTTTTGTAATGGAATTCTGAATGAGGAGGGGTGAAATGTAGTGTATTATTTATAGGGAAAATTAGGGTTTAGGGTAATGAATTGGAGAATTAAAAATGTATTAAATCATGGAGTAATGCTCATTTTTAATTCTCTTGAAATGTGCAGAGAAAACAAACATACTGGGGTTAATGAGGAGAGTCCAAGGGTTGCTAGGGCTAAAAAAATTTGCATTTGGCTCTAACCATACCGGCGGCGCCGGCTCAATCTTTCATCTCGCCGGTCCATTATTATGGGTTGGGGTCTGGATCTATGCCACGTATTGGAGTCGTTTCATATAACCTAGTGCACATGTTTGATTTTTGTGTGACTTTTCGTTTTACGTGTAGCGCACGTGCAAACTGTTGGACTTCTAAAGGATTAAAAGAAAATCAATTAAAAATATATGTGGCTAAGGGGATTCGATCACAAGGGTTACGTCATAGCAGTACAAGGTTTTACCAATATTCTACAAGTGCTTTCTTGCTGTTCAAAAGCAAAATAAATTTATAACTTGTGCTCAGGCTCAGATGTTCCTTTCTATATTTTTGAAAAAAATTTATAAAGAAGTTTAGGGTTACATTTTACTCTCCTCATAAAAATTTTGTCCTCGAAATTTGTAGAAGGAAAGTATAACAGATTCAAGAAAAGTTTGGTGATAGAACTATTGGAAGTGCATAAAAAATATTTGGAAGAACGAGAGAATGCAAAAGTTTTGGAAAGATGCGAGAGAATTACCAGGGTTACCTTGGTCTACATTCTCGGTTTCTACGGCTGCTAATGCGAAAGCCTAACGCCAGGGTACATTCTTCCTAGCTGGAGGCACATTCCTCTGTCCTTGGGGCATATTTCTCTACCCTCGAGGCATGTTCCTCGGTGCCTGATGGAATTGGCGATTAGGCTGGATAGGAGGTCCACATGAAGGTGGAGCTGGAAGAGCAAAACGAGATGCAGGAGCCTGGATAGATGGCCGCTGCGGATAAGTGTTGTGAGTTGGAACTGTGTTGCGCTTATAAGGACTTGTTCCAATTCCATAATTGGATGTGCCACAAACTAAGCACGGGCCTTGTGCGCGCCTACAGTCCTTCCACAGGTGTCCATCTCTCTTACAGTAGAAGCAAAAATCTAGATTTGGCCAGTTATTTGTTTCTTCCGGTCTCCTGGGTTCAAAAGTTGGCCTTGAAGAGGCTCCTCCTGCCATCTGGGTGGCATGGCGCTTCACTTCGGCAGATTGAGGTTTGCCCTTCTTCTTCACCACCGCCTTATATCGACGGGCAGCTTTCAGGGCCAGGTCGTGGGTTGGGAAATCCCCTGTAGCTAAGGCAGCTTGGATTTCCTGGTCCAACCCTTGCTGAATCGTCTAGACCTGATCTCAGCAGTCGGTATGAAGTGTGCCGCGAACCTGTTGTGGTCTTGTGTTAGCTGTGTAGTATGTGATATTAGAAAATCGAATATTGAGACATATCTTACCTACTGAGTAAGGTAAACTCAGCATCATACTCATCCACAGATTTGCTCCATATCAAACCCTGTTGTAGATTGATGAATTGCTGCTCCATGTCAAATCGGGCAGTCTCTGGAAAGTACTTCGCGTCGAACATGTCGCGAAAGGTTTTCCATTCGATCGGTTGGTCAAGACGGCTTTCTTCCGCCTTCCACCAAACTCGGGCATTGTCGGTGAGTTGCAGCTTTCCAACTCATACTCAAGCGATCTCTGGCACTTGTACTGCTGCCAGATCGTCCTCAATACTCTGAGCCCATTCTTCCGCTTCCAGAGCGCTCTCTTTCCCTGAAAATTGCTTTGGGTGTAATACTCGAAATTGCTTTACTCCGGGAGCTTCCGCTTCTGGATGGTTCAGTAATATAGCAGTCTGCTGCTGCTGTCCTTCCAGGAGGATTCGGATTGCCTCAAGCAGTACCGCCTTCTCATTGATCGGAGCAGTAACGGTAGGCGTAAGCGGTAGAGGTGGTGATGTGTTATTGAAGTTGGTACTGGTATTATTTGGAGAATTGGAGAATCCATAAACTTGAAAGAAAAATAGGGTTATGATAGATTCAAAGTATATGAAATTGTAAGATTCAAGGAACATGAAATGCAAAGAATGTTTTTAGTTGCTGATTCTTATGTTATATTGCTTAGGACTTCATGCAGAATTGACCTGCATGTACATGCAGAACTGACCTGCATGGGCCGCTAACAAAACCTGTCACACCCCGCTTCCCGATATACGGGTAAGGAGATGCGACGAGGTCCGCTACGTATTTACTCAGAAGTAAACACGCTAAGCGTATCTAAGCAATATAAAGTAAAATGTACACAAGAGACATGAATGTAAATGAATAGCAAATTTTATTTATTCAACATTCCTTTACAATACATCTGGAAATATAAATACACGTCTGGAATGCAATGCCTAAACAATGGCATGAACTGAATGAAAAGTAAGTACAAGTAAAGTCAATGCTCAGGGTCTTCTGTGAACTGCTCCAAGTGCTCCTGGCTGGTCTCGAACTCCTCAGAGTCGGGTCCTCCTGACAACATTCCAAAGAAAAAGAGAAATAGAAATGTCGTCAGCGAACAATCGCTCGGTAAGTCCCAAAGAGAGAAAGAAATAGAATAGAAATATGGGAGAATATAACTGTTATGATGTTTGATTGTTATGTTAACGCAGTTGTTTGTAGTTTGATACAGAATATGCCAGTATATACGAGAGAAGTCCAACTTACACCGTGGACTTTGGTAACCCGTAGTACAAGGCTCCGTCGATAATACCACGAAACAACGGCATGGATGTAATTACGTCTTTTAGTGACCACCTCGTGCCACCTTCAACATGTTCCGTACCAGTTTACTCCTTTATAAATCCCGTAATGTTTATTGTATTGATTGTACTGATTGTATTGTATTGTCTTGTAGTAAATGGAAGACTTGCCGAAACCATGATATCAGTAAACAGAATGGATAGAAATGGATAGTCAAGTAATCAGAGTATATCCATGGTTCGGTTCGGTCATTTTCATGTTGATATGGATTGTGTTCTGGTATTCGTGGATTTATATTGTATTGTAGTTATACTTGAATTGAATTTAAGTCAGATTGATTTTAGATTGGACCATGACTCGAACTGAGTCAGACTTTTAAACAGAATTGAAGTCCTGGTTGTTTTGGAGTTATCGGTAACTGCTGGACATGGACGGCAGGATTTGTGTCTTTTTCCAAGACAATTACCGTATTGATAACACCGTTTTTAGGTTGTCTGCCTTAGATAGGCAAGCACCCATATTCTCCGGCTTCCTGAGGCTCAAGAGAACTGGTCTCGCTTAAACCTATATTTAGTAGGGTCCTTATTGTAAATTAATATAACTTGAAAGGATTTTATATAAAAAATAGTTTTGATATTTTTTCAAAATACACCTCAAGTATTTAATTATCGTCTTTAGGGTTTTCATAATTGTAATTTTTTATAAAGTGAAATATTCTAGTGAATATAACCTAGATTTCATTGTATATGATATTTTAGTGTAATCTTGGAATTGTATTAAATTGTAATGGTAGTTTCATGGAATTTGTGATTCCTTTGATTTAGAAAACATGAAATATATATATAATATATTTAAAATAGATATTTTGATAATATTTATATATCTAATATTTATAAAAATTAGAATTTATTTATTAAATAGAAATCATATTTTTCTTAAAAATTGCATTAAGAATTCAATCGAGATCGAATGCTCCTTGCGGAGCTCTGCATCTCGCTCTTCTAGGTCCGAGGATGTGCGATAATCCGCACCATCCCGATTGGGGTTCTCAAAAATGGGTTGTAGAGGCGCAATTGCGCAGAATTAAATAACACACTTTTTAAAGAAAACAGTTTTTGAATGTTTAAGGTATTTAATCGTAAACTAGTATTTTCCTATAAACTAATGTCCCAAGAGTTATCGTGCTATATAAAAAAATGTGTGTGTTGTGATGAGGTGGGCCATTACCTCTTGAGTTTTCTAAGGTAATACGGTTAAATTGAATAAATAATGTCGTATGTAACATGATGGTATTATACCGTAAAAATGGAATAAAGGTTGCAATTTATATTACGTTGAGATGAAACTTGTTGTGAATGTTGTATTATATTTGTTAAACAATATACAAAAAGATGGTGAATTTGTTCTAAAGAAAAATTGTGTTTTTAGTTAAAATTAGAATCGGAAGTCGGATTAACTCTGCTTTCGACTAGTTTTGAAAAATGATTTCGTTTTAATAGAAAAGAAGAGGGAAAGTGGGAACTTACTGATTGTAAAACAAGAGGAGTGAGAGGGGAAGCTATTGGAACCATCGTGATGTCGTTTCGTCACCGGAATCTTCCTGAAACGTCGCCAGAACCTTACTCTTTGCTAACTCCACATGTACAACTTAGGACTTGGAAATTTTAGAGAATTTTTGTAATGGAATTTTGAATGATGAGGGATGAAATGTAGTGTGGTATTTACAGAAAAAATTAGGGTTTAGGGTAATGAATTGGAGAATTAAAAATGTATTAATTCATGGAGTAATGCTCATTTTTAATTCTCTGGAAATATGCAGAGAAAACAAACAGACTGGGGTTAATGGGGGGAGTCCAAGGGGTGCTAGGGTTAAAAAAATTTGCATTTGGCTCAAACCATACCGGCGGCGCCGGCCCAATCTTTCATCTCGCCGGTCCATTGTTATGGGTTGGGGTCTGGATCTGTACCACGTATTGGAGGCGTTTCATATAACCTAGTGTACATGTTTGATTTCTTTGTGACTTTTCGTTTTACGTGTAGTACACGTGCAAACTTTTGGGTTTCTAAAGCATTAAAAGAAAATCAATTAAAAATATATATAGCTGAAGGGATTCGATCACAGGAGCTACGTCACAGCAGTGCAAGGCTTTACCAATGAGCTACAAGTGCTTTCTTGCTGTTCAAAAGCAAAATAAATTTATAATTTGTGCTCAGGCTCAGGTGTTCCTTTCTGTATTTTTGAAAAAAATTGTACAGAAAGTTTATGGTTGTTACAGTGTCTCTGCTTCTCCTGGATATTCGTGTCATCTGTGTCATGCTCTTTATGGTCATAAGCAGGCATCCCACGCTTGGTTTGAGCGATTTCGTCAAACTCTTCTGACCGTAGGATTCACCGAGAGCATTGCTGATTATGCACTCTTCTATCGCTTTTCCTCCAAAAGCCGAGCTCTTCTCTTGATCTATGTTGATGATATGATTATCATTGTTGATGATACAACAATTATCACAAATCTAAAGAAACTTTTTTAGCTGCAGTTTGAGAGGAAGGATCTTGAATATTTACGCCATTTCTTTGGGATCGAAATTGCTTACTCTCTCCGTGGTTATCTTCTGTCATATCTGAAGTACATTTTTGATCTTCTTCCACGAGCCACGATTGATGATTCTACTGTTATTGTCAGTACTTCTACAGCTACGTCAATAGAGCTTCATCTGAAAGTTCATCAAGCAGATGGAGCGACCCTACCGAACCACACTCGGTATCGTGGGTTGGTTGGTGCACTTATTTACATTTCTCTTACCAGGCCAGACATTGCACATTCATGTTCTCAGTCAGATTATGAGTACTCCTATATCAGTTCACTATGCATTTCTCATACGGGTTCTTTGATACCTTTTTGGCACTCATACTCGGTCACTGTTGTTTCCTTCCAATTCTGACCTTACTTTACGCGTATATTCTGATGCTGGATTTGCTGATGACCCTGATACTCATCGACCTACCACTGGGTTTTGTATCTTATTAAGCACATCTTTCATTTCCTGGCGCAGTAAGCACCAAGATACCGTTTCTCGCTCCAGCTTTGAAACTGAGTACCGTGCAATGACTGATACTGCTGTAGATTTTAAATAGCTTCGTAGTTTACTTGCTGATATATATGAGTGTCGTCATTCCTTCTCACGTTCCACTTTATTGTGGTAACAAGAGTGCTGTTCGTATTGTTAAAAATCCAATTTTTCATGAACGTATTAAATATATTGAGGTGGATTATCACATAGTTCGCCAAGGGTACGTCCGAGCTCGGATTTCACTTCCTTACATCCATTCAAATAATCAAGTGACCGATCTCTTTATGAAGCCTCAAACACGTACTCAACTTTTGCATTTTTTGTCCAAACTCTCGGTTTATGATCCACCATGAGTTTGAAGGGGTCTATTAAGACATTCATAAATTTTTCATACATCTGTTTATCTTTATCTCTTTGTATGGGGATTTGATCTTATCTCTTAGTATTGGAATTCAATCTTATAGGCTATATAGAGAGACACATTGTATATTGTATCTTAATCAATCATTAATAATATCTTCTCACCGTGAGATTGCATAATAACTTCAGTCTGAATATGCAATCTGCAAAAGGAAATATGAAGAAAAACAATTTCTTATGGCATAAACAAGACGGGTGTGACCTCTTGTGTCTCTTTCGCATAAACTAAATGGACCGATCCTCGAAATATGTAGTCTCTTAGGTGGACTGAATCTCGAAATCTCTTTTGTTAAAAATGCATTGTGGAGAAGTGTCATAGATAAGGATGGTTGCGTAGATTTGATTTTGATGGAGGGTATTGTTGATGATCCATAGAAGAAATAATACTTCAAACGAGATATTGTTGTAGACTTTATTTATTTTGGATTGATAGACTAAAAATTATAAGTGAAGATAAATTTTGGATCGCGACATTAATTCTGTTACCATAATAATAAACAAATATGAACTCAATCAAGTTTATTGTTTTCTTAATATGGTATTAGACCTAGGTTGAACACTTGTGTGGATTCGTATTTTATAACACCTCTGAGAGAGAGTCGTCTACGTGCCTCCGAGACATTAGTCTCTACATGTGTCATAACACCTCTGAAAGAGAGTCGTCTACATACCTATGAGAGACTATTATCTACATATGTTGTACAATCCACATGCAATGTAATCACGTTGCACGTGAAGAAGAGTGTTGAGATGTGTGGATTAAAATTGTCCCACATTGAAAAAAACTATGAGAGGTATATGTAGATAAGATATAAGATGGGACAAAACTCAACAATTCTTGAGTCTTATTGATGAAACCCGTTTATATCAAAAACCAGTGTACACTTATATAAATATAAATATATAATTGTCTCTCTCGTTCGTGTATAATCAAACTTAATACATATATATGATCATTTAAGAAAAAAATAGAAATATAGACTGCATCAAAATCTCCCCGAAGGGTGCTAGGAAAAATCATCCTTTCTCACATTTGCCCCGGTGGATTGCAAATTTGTATATTGAATAAAGGAAAAGATATTCTCTACGAGTTGGTGTCTATCTAAATATTCACACAAAATAAATATTCAAGTCAACCATGACCACTATCATAACTGTCACCTAGCGTCGTCCACCGGTCACTAATCGCCCTTAATTCACCGCCGGTTGTCGTCGCCTACCGCCTACCACTACACATTACGGGTCGCCTTCGGCCGTCAGCCGCCGGCGACCGTCTCTTGTTGCCGGATGCTGTCGGATATCGTCGCTCGTCGTCCACCACCGCCCGTCATTGCCAATTGCCGATAGCCGTCGCTCATCCCACGACGTAGTTGGCCTTCGTTGATCACCGACAGCCGCCCTCTGCTAGCGGTCGGTGGACGTTGTCGGCCATCACTCACCACCAGCAAGCCATAGCTGCTGTCGGATGTCGCTCACCGCCGAATATTGCCCGGCTTTGCCGGTTGCCCACCGTGGAATATTACCATGATTGATCAAATGATACCTAACACCATGTTCTATACAATCAAATGTACGAAGAATCCCATTCCTAAAAATGTATGACTTCACATAATCTTATGTATCAAGCATACCTTAAATGCAAAATTCTTCAATCTCATATTCTCATCCTCAAAACTAAGTTAGAAATGAGTGCATGTCATCTAAGGATTATATATGTTTTAAGAGTAACTTGGATATTTCAGTTTTTCTCTTCACGTGGAAACGAGCTTGTGGAGGTCACCAAGGGGTTGTTTGGTTGCAAGATTATGAAATTTGGATTCCAAAATAGCACAGTTGAAAATATCTGGATTTGGTAATTTGTTGTTTGGTTGGTATTAGATTCTCTGTATTGGATTTGTAGATCCGTGTAATATTTGTTTGGTTGGTGAAAAGAAAATGAGATTTGGATTTGAGGATTTTAAAGAGATGGAGATAGAGATATGATTATTAAATCAATAAAGTAGACATTCCCATCTAAAAGTACAATGAATAGTGTCAAATACTTGCTAATTCTCCAAACTTTTAAGGATCGAGGGATTCTTGTTTTGCTGTAGACCCTCCAAAAAAATAAAGAAGTCCTGTAAATCCAAATTTCCAAACCAAATAAAGAAGTCCTGCAAAGACCTATTGCTAACACATTAGGTGTGGGGCCAGTTATTTATTTGATATCAAAGTCTTTTTATCCCCCCCCCCCCCCACGCCCCACCCCACTCCCACACACAAAAAAGTTACTCCAATTAGCTTCCATATAAATGAACGAATGTGCCACGCGCTATACCCTAACTAGAGAAAGACATATGCTATCCAAATCTTCGTTTGCATCATATTATGATCTAATAATCAATACAAAATTATGACACATTAATCAGTGGTCAAGACATCAAGTTAGATAGGATGAAAAATTTAAAGACACAAAATGTCATAAGGAAGGAGCCATAAATTTTCAACATGAAAGAATGATTAAATTCTTTATTGTTAACTGTTTTTAGTTTATTCATATAAAAATAGCAATTATTTATTTGAACTTTGACAAATATTTTCTACGATAGAAAGTGGAGAAGTGTTGAAACCCAGAGGTTAGCCTTAAAAATCATTAGCACTTCTAGTCGTGTTATTTTTATTCAAATATAATAATAATTATTGAAATGGAAAAACCAATTAGTCTCTTATTTATATAATTGTTGAGTCTATATTTCAGCATATACTAAGAAATGCCATGTGTGATACATGACTAGAAATAGTACATTTCTTATTTCGGTGAGGATATAAAAAAAACCTTAAATGTATTATATATGATATACGGATGAATGCATATGGAAACATTATAAATGAATTTAATGCATGAACTCATTTTTGAATTTAGGATATACTTTTGTATTAAATCTAACAAATTACTTATTTTCCACTTTTATTTTATAACTTTGCATTAGAAAAAGCAACTTGGAGCCATTATTCAAAAGGCCAAAAGGGGCTGCAATGTCCTGTAGCCCCCGGCCTATAGTGCCCCCTTACATAGGAGCATTTTTGCAGAAAAGCCTCGGGAGTTTTTACAGAAAAGCCTCTGAATCAAGGACTTTTTAGAAAAAATGCTCTGCAAAAAATACCATGGGCTTTTCTGTGAAAATGCCCCACGTCATGGGGCACTCATGCAGGCCGAGGCACCCCCGCATCCTCTTATTAAAAAATGATATCATAAAAGTAAAGGATGCCCAAGAGCCATGAACTCACAACCTTAGCCACAAAAAACAACCCGTACCAACCAATGGACCATTTGGCTCTTTCTATAAGAAGCTGTAGCATGTAATTTATATATAAGGACCTATAAAGTGCGTGTTCATATCGAATGCGGATCTAGATAGGATGGTCGTCTAGCCTTGGGCGAGGCGATCTATGTTGATCCGCCCCTGACATTAATTGAAAGGCGGCATCCAATGATGTTGACAACTCACCATAGTCCAAATCATCACACTTATGATTGCCTTACTCTTTAAGTGAATTGATGTTACTACTTTGGAGAAAAGAAAAGGCCTTTCCTTTTCCGCTTCTAGGATCGCAGATTCACAAAGGATCCTTTAAAGCCTGGACCTTCCTATTTTGATGTGCTATTATCTTTTTCTTCAAATTTTACTTTCTTAATGTAATGATAGTTGATGATCCTAATCTAAGTCTTTGATTTCCACTGGAAAATTGGGGTCAAATATCAATTGTAGCCAATCCTTATCAAGAAAACTATATAACAATAAAGAGGCTTATAACATTAAAAAAATAAAAATTAATGCATGACAAATCAATGTTTAAATACTTAAGTTATATCTAAAGATTTTTCTCTGATAACAACAGTAAGGAGATAAAGATATTAAAAGGACGGGAAAGGAAAAAAAGAAGGTTAACAACGCTAACAGAATACATCATCGTTCACGATTGTTGGCATAGTAGTACTGTTAGTCAAACATATGCAGACTATAGACTTAAAGAAAACACCGCTGTATAAAAGTCTTGATTTTGATGAATAAAACGGTTACTGCTAACGAAATATTAAAGCATAAAAGTACTTTCCTTCCATCCACCTTAGTGAGAGCTGACTCCTCCAACCTCATTGATGGGCACAAATAGCACTGGAGGAAGGAAACATTTGTTATTGAAATGGAAATGCAATTGCCTATATGCCTCCTTTCATTTGGAAAAGGTTACATGCGGGTTCTAGAATTCACACATATAAACAAAAGTTGTCTTTTTTTAATATATATCTCCCCCCAAAACATACATATTTCTAAATTTCATCACAAAAAATTCATATTTCTAAATTTCCACCCTAAAACTTCTCCATTAACCAAAAAATACTCAAGTCATCTGTTGATGAGGCATGATATCGGTGATTCTCCAGATGCTGACACGTTGCAGATGACGTGTCCCGGAACCTACAAGAAAAGATCAAGAGCTTCAGTTGGGATATGTTCATATCAGATTTTTGTATTATTATATTCCTCATTCTTAATCATTTTACAAATAAATAGATAAATAGCTGCTTTTGATCCATGTCTGCTAAATAGTTGCAGGTTACAGGTTCTCAGAACAATACAGTGAAAATGGTGAAAAAAAGCTACAAATGTGAGACTACGACCAACAAATAGATGAATCTGCAATATGTCGCCTACCAGTTCGAGGAACAAATGAAGATCAGCAAACAGTTCAATACACAAAGTACAAGAGCAACACAAGATTCAAGAGTTCAACGCGAAGCAAACGGTAAAAGTCCACAAATTATGCACTGTTGAAAATCTGGAAGAAAGTGGAAAAGATTCTGAAAAACTAAGTAAAGAAAACAGATGTAAAAAGCAACTTGAAACTGCACAGAAGAATTCAGCCCAAGTCCCCACCACATGGTCGCGGATCCGCGGCCAAACATGGCTTATGGCCGCGGTTCCGCGGCCGTGCTGAGCACATGTTGGTGCAGTTTGACAGTGGGTGTCGGTGCATTGACCAGGCTTCTCAGGGCAGTTTTGTAATTTTAGATATGGATCAGATGTAAACCCTAGGGTTTCTATTATCTATAAATAGAAAGCCTACAGCTCTTTTTGGAGCATGCCTCTTTTTATTTCTCTAGTTTAGAATTTTCATTCCTTGTAATTGTCAAAGAGTGCATCAATAGAAAGTAAGTTTTTTTTATCTTGAATTTCTTATCTGCGATTTTATTTCTCTGCAATTTTTATCTGCCGTAGTTATTTTCCGCAAGTAAATTAGGTTATTAAAAAAAATAAAAAAATGAATTCCTTTGTTAATTCCCTAATGAGTGAGTAGTTTCTCACTTGTTAGGGTTAAGTTTGGGGAAGATTTGAGAGATGAAAATCCCCCACCCCTTTCTTGCCCGTTCAATATTTTAAAATAAGGACTCTATGCAAAACAACCACAAACCGCTCACTACGGCACCCTATCCTACGAGGTAGCGGTGATTCCCTATTTAAGACCGGTTGTGGTTGATTTCCATAGAGGTTAGGGCTAAGAGTTAAGAAAGGACGGCCATGGACCAAAGGGAAGAAACCTAGTTTCTTCCCGGTCGTGCTAATCCCTTTGTTAATTATTAGATTAACACATAAAGTTCTTAATTAGGGCAAAGAAAGCAATGGGAATAATTGACTTTCCGAACTAACCTAATCCTAACCCTAGCAAGGTTTTAATCCAAATCAATTTAAATCTCAGTTTTTGTAGAAAATCAAAACCTACCACAAATAGGAATTGACTCGTTAGAACAACTAGAAAATACACGTTTTTCCTGTGGACCGACCCGTACTCAATCGGCTAGCTACCAAGCGACACCGTTCTTAATTGCGGTTAATTCTTTGATTTCAAAATACGCAAAAATCTCTCTCAATCAAATGGCACCGTTGCCGGGGATCACGGTTGTTATTTTCTTTTTGTAATTTCAGGTTAGTTAAAAAAAATTAAAAAATCATAAAAACTGAAAAATATAAAAACAAAAAAAATTTATCATCTTGTTATTTTTTGAAGGGTTTTCGTGTGAATTGTGCAGGATCGGAAAGACGAACAGATTTAGATCTGGAAAAATCCAGTGGACAAAACAGCAAATAACAGATCTGAAAATACAAAGGAGCACCACAACAGAGAAACGGAAAAAGTTTGGAGGCCGGAGTCAATTCTTTGACCGCGGAACCGCCGCAGTTTGATGCTTTTGACCGCGGATCCGCCACAGTTTGCTGACGTCAGCAACTGAAATGTTCTCTGTAAGTTTCTTTTCCTCTCTTCTGTCCTCTGAAATCCTCTGAAAAATTTTCCTGCAGGGTTCTTTGCGCAAAACTTCTCCCTCTTTTCCAATAACTTGAATTTTGTGCAGAATTCTTTGCGCCGCAATAAAAAAAAAATTGGCAAGTGTTTTGGATTTTTGTGTTTACTGCTTTGCATTTTTAAAACGGACTTTTTAGGGGCTATAACACCAATCCAGATTGGGTGGGGATTTCATTACCCTTCCTAGGACCCCAAAAATTACAAAAAGCATTTTGCATCAACTTTCGAGTTAATTAAAAAATATTAGACTCAGCCAATAAGGACTGTCGTGCTCATTAGGACAAAGGAAAAGTTGTAGGCATCGGTCGTTTATCTAAACCAAATTTTGTGGTGCCTAGACTAGACAAGTGGGAAATATAATTTTAAAAGGCCCGTCTCACGGTAATTCGTGAGCAGATCTCTCCTTTCTTTACTTGTACTTACCTGGCCACAATTGACGGCGAAGAGGCGATTTGAGGATCTCACAACTTGCCTTTTGGAACAGTTAGGAGTAGTCTAGTTGACTTAGGAGACCCTAGCTCTAGGCTTGATTGTGCATATTGTGATTGCTTGAAAGTGTGTCTAAGCTCCTTATAAATTTTTTTTTGCAAAAACTCCTTATAAAAAAAACACAAAACAATTTTTTTAACAAAAAATTGCCATTTTGTCACTAGAAATCCATTGCACCCAATTTTCCCTCATTGACGTTTTCTTACCCCCACCTTCTATTTTTACCTTTTGACTACACTACACCTCGTTAGTGTATGTCCAGTTGGACTAGGAACACCAGCGCCCGTTTAGTCCGTGTCTCGTTAGTGCCTTCTGACGACGCTTTCGACTCCGAAGTCGAAATTCCCTCCACTTCTTTACCTTCATCTTCATATTCATCATCTTCTAAGGAGATGTCGGGATTCAATCCTAACAATCCCTTACTTACGGGACTGATTCGACCTCCACTGGATGCGAATAACCCACCACACCCTCCTGTTGAAGCGCCCCAACGAATCGCGCTCCAGGATCTTTTCTATCCCATCCGCACCGCACTTCCCACTTGTCTTTCACTTCCACCGGCTAATGGGGATAACTTTGAAATTAAACCCCACTTCATCAATATGTTGCCCAAATTTCACGGGCTGGAATCCGAAGATGCCTATATCTTCATTAACAAATTCCAGAATGTTTGCGTAATGATGAAGACCACACAACTTTCTGATGATGCTATAAGGCTACGTGTCATTTTATTCACTTTGTGTGACCTAGCTGAAAAATGGTTATATAGCACAGCATCACACTCCATAAAAAATTGGGAAGAGTTTGTTAAGGCTTTTCTAAAAAAGTTTTACCCACACCACAAGACCGCGAGAATTCGCAATGAAATTATTCAATTTTCCCAGCTTCCTTCCGAACCTTTTTGGAAGTGTTTTGAAAGATTTAAGGACCTTCTTGTTCAGTGCCCTCACCACGGTATCGAGAATTAGCAACTTTGCCAAACTTTATACGAAGGACTGAACCCAGCAATTAAGCAGTTGTTGGAAACCATTTGTCAATGTCACTTTCTTACAAAATCAAGCGAGGAAGCTTGGCAATTTCTCGACGATCTTGCTAAACAAACACTTCAGTGGGAAAGCACCAAGACCACTTCATCTACTTCGTCAGGTCAGTCTAGGGCAGGCATACATCAACTTGATATGTCGATTGAAATGAAGGCCGAAATGGCTGCACTCATGAAAAAACTTGAAGCAATTGAGAGCAAATTCTCATCGCCTTCCCCAGCCCCAGCTTTACCCCCACGCACTATTTGTGCTTGTTGTTCGGATCTGTCCCATCTTACTGAAGAGTGTCCTTACAATCCACCTGTTCAAGGACAAGATCAAGTCAATGCTGCCTTTCAGCAAAGACAAAGAAATGATCCATACTCTTCAACTTACAATCCTGGTTGGAGGAGCCACCCAAATTTTGCTTGGAATCAAAATCAACAACAATTCCAAGGCAATAACAACTTTCAAATGCCTCCTTCATAACAACAAGCCCCTCAACAAACTCAATATCAGCAACCTTTCCAACTCCAACCTTACCCAAACCAAATGAACAATTTTGTACCAAACAACTCTTATCCTCAAAAAAATTTTGTTCAGACGAATAACGATATGGTTTCCTCGCTAAAACGAAGTCTGGATGCATTTTTAAAACAATCTACACAATCCTCAGCAAGTATCCAGTCTTCCATTCAGTCTTTGGTGCAACACAGTACTTCACATGATTAGAGCATCAAATCAATTGAGGCCCAAATTGCACAACTGAATGCTGCGTTAAGCGAGCGAGAAAAGGGAAAGCTTCCGTCTCAACCATTGCCAAATCCAGGTCACACACACAACGCACATGCTGCTTATGAATAACAAAATCATAATGTAAATGATGTGACTACGTTGAGATCTGGAAGAGTGTTGCACAATAATGTGGGTATTAGTGATGAAACCCCGGCCGCCGCTTCTTCTTCTTCATCTTCTTTATCATCTTCTTCTTCGTCAGAGCCTGTTCTTCATTCTTCACAAGGCTCTACTTCTTCTAATTCGAACGGACCCACATCTCACTCCACGAAAACACCAACACTGGGATCCGTTCCAACTCCGCAATCTACTCCACAAATATTGGACTCAACAAATTTTCAAAATATTCCATTTCCAAACAGGTTGAGATCTAATAAACAAACTCCATAAATGGAGAAGATTGTGGAGTTATTCAAACAGGTTAGCATAAACATACCTCTCTTGGATGCAATCCAACAAGTCCCTTCTTACGCTAAAATCTTAAAGGACTTATGCACTAAGAAGAGGAAATCGTAGGTACCTAAGAAATTTTTCGTGGTTAGTGCTATAAGTGATGCTCTTACCCAACCTTTACTCCAAAAACATAAGGACCCTGACTGTCCTACCATTTCAATAACAATTGGGGATAAGAACATTAATCACGCACTTTTAGATCTTGGTGCAAGTGTAAATTTGCTTCCCTATTCAGTATATGAGTAATTAGGCGTTGGAGAGCTTAAACCCACTGTTCCCCACCGAAACACGGAGACGCGACCGCGCAGGTCCGTCTCGCCTGAATTCAAGGCAGATGCTAATTGGTGCTATCCGTCCACCTCTCCGAAGATGCCAAGTTGATTTATGACATCGTGTATCGAAGGTTTAAACGGATGCGGCCGATGTAGCAGACTTTGTCAGATTCCCCCTCATTTGAGGGGTTTTTGATTGTGGGGACGCTCTTCCCTACAGGCGCAAGCCCCTGCAGTTAATTACGCTACCGCGTCGCGGTAACAACTTTCTCCTTCTCCAGATGATCACTTCGCGTCGTGTTTGTTTGTTTTGTTTTTTGGTTTCCCGTGGATTGTATACAGAGACTAATTTATGTTGTCGCCCGTAGGGCATGGATTAGTCCAAATCCGTATTTTCTTAGATTTGGGTTTGGGGGTTGGGTTTAAGGATACGTTAGTCTCATTTGAGACTAAGATCAACTTAAACGTTTGTTAAGGATACGTTAGTCTAATTTTAGACTAAGATCAACTTAACATTTTGTTAAGGACACGTTAGTCTAATTTTAAACTAAGGTGTCAACTTAACAATTTGTTAAGGATACGTTAGTATAATTTTAGTCTAAGATCTACTTAACAGGATCATTTAGATCCAACAAAAGAGCATTTGGGCTCTATTGTTCTACTTTAGGGACTTTGCGGTCAATTGCCAGTTTAAGGACATGGTGGTCCAAGGTTAAGGACATCATAGTCCATGGGTTTAAAGGGATCCCACAGTACGAGGTTAAGGACATCATAGTCCAATGGCTTAAGGACCCCACAGTCTGAGATTAAGGAGATCATAGTCCATGAGTTTAAGGACCCCACAGTCCGTGGAATGATTAGTTATCGGGACCCGTCACTTCTTTGAAGACGTTGAAGGATTAGAACGACAAATATCAAAGGAGTGAAGAGATGTACCCTTGAACCAAAATTGATTGGGAAATCTGTAGTCCAATTTGGAACTAAGATCAATTAATTAGATTATGAGCACATTGGCTCAGTTAAATCTGAATTGAGGACTTATGGCCAATTTGGGCTAAGTCCAAGTAGATTTGAAATATTGGCCCTTTGTTGGACTGTTGAACATTTTTCTGGGTTCAGCCCCTTATTATTTAGCAATGCTAAACAAAAGTTTGGAGGGGCTCTGATAACATTTTTTCTTTGGCTGAGCACTAACCATTATAGCTCTGGATTTTAAGGTTTATTTGAAGGGGAGATTTTCCTCTGGAAAATTTAGCCAATTTGGGCTAAACTTGGCTTTAAAATAGTGTTAAACACTAGAAAATATTTGGCGATCACGTGCTCCCACGTGATGTGATGAAAATAGTGTTAAACACTAAGGACAAAGCACTTAAAGTAGTGTTGAACACTAAAATTGAATTGGTCACGTGGGGTCACGTGAGGCATCTGGAGATGGGGCCAGACTTCCTTTATTTTATTCTCAGAGTATTCAGATAAGTGTTAAACACTTTTGGTCTTCAGGTCATCACATGTGGGCACATGATGGGTACCCATGCATTGATTATTAAAGTGTTTATTAGGGGTCACGTAGGGACACGTGAGGGTGCCCTAGATCAGTACAACCTTTGACTTTGTTCTCTTTTATTTTGAGGGTCACGTGGGAGCACGTAAGGCATTGCCGATGGGATTTTTCTTTCTCAATTTTAGGAATCTTTTTAAGGGCCATGTGGGGGCACGTGACCTAGTCTTGTTCGTTCTTTTTTAACTCATTGAGGATGAGGGTCACGTGTTACCACGTGACCAAGTTGGGTAATGATCTCTTTACGTGTATGGAGAGTTTTAAGTCTCTTGTTTTAAGAATTAAATTCTTTGGTAGGGTTAAACCCTAATTTTGTTTAGATGAATTAAATTCCTATGTATTTGGGGGAATTAAATTCCTTAAACTCAATTCTCCCTCTAAGTTTTGGATCTGCATGGCAGAATCTCCCCGATGAGAATTAAATTCTCAACTTATGGGGAGATCTGCTTCTGCAGATCTTTAACCAAAGGAAGAACTAAGTTCTTATTCAGAAGAGTTAAACTCTTAAATTGAGAATTAAATTCTCTTTGTTTTATGGAACTTAGATCTCTTTCCCCTTTCTCACCTAGGGTTTTTTTTTCAAGAGACATTTTTCTCTCTCTGGAGAATTAAATTCTCTTCTTTTCTCTCTCTCTTCCTCTCTCCCTTTTTCCTTCTCTCCTGGCTTTTATTTATAGGAGAAAGAAAAGAATCAGTTTGTTTAGTAAATCTTTCATTGAAAGATTTTAATTGATTTTGTAACCAACATGATCTTTTAGACCACTTAGTGATTTTTATTCACCATTGGATTTTTAATCCAAAAGATATTTTATCTGTTATTCCTGGAAAATTTCAGGGAAATCTTTCCTTGTATAGAATATTTCTATAAATTGGTGATTTTTAATCACCATTGGATTTTTAATCCAACGGTGCTCCATTTTACAGAGCACCATCTTTTTTGTTTGGAAAAATTTAGAGAAATATTTTTCCAGTTAGGATTTTTGATTCCCTCTTTATTAGAATTTAATTCTATTAATTCATAGATCTTTAGGAACCCATCATGTGTTGGCACGTGACCTTCTGATTAAGCATTTGACCAGAATTTAATCTATTGTTTTAAAGAACTCAGGAATTATCACGTGTCAGCACGTGACCCTTGGTCACGTGTTGGCACGTGATGCCCCATTGGGGTTTTTCCTTATTATTTTATTATACCTTTAATTCTTTTCAGTGGGTTTAAAGGCCCATCACGTGTTGGCACGTGACCCCACTGATTAATTGTTTCCAATTATTTATTTTATTCAGTGCCTACAGGCTTTGCCTGTAAATGGTCACGTGTCTGCACGTGATGCCCGGTCACGTGTGGGCACATGATGCCCGGTCACGTGTGGGCACATGATACCTCATAACTTTTGACCCCGGATGAATTATGAGGCCCATAATATATCAAATCGAAGGATTTTTCGAGACACTTTCGATACCATCAGAATTTTGTTGTTTCTTATTCGGAAGTTTGTCAAAATACAGCCCGGAAAATACTGGTTTGCATTTTCTTCCTTAGATTACACGTGCATAGCATATTTGCTCATAACTTTTGATCCCGGATGAATTATGAAGCCCATAATATTTCAAATCGAAGGCTTTTTCGAGACTCTTTCGATACCATCAGAATTTAGCTGTTTCATATTCGGGAGTTTGTCAAAATACAGCCCGAAAAATACCGGTTCACATTTTCTTAAACGTATCGCTGCCATTTGATACCTTGCGCTCTTTTGCACAGAAATTTTTTGGCGGGAACAAATTTCCCCCACTACTTTGCCCACGTAAGTATATACGTGGGTGAAGTAGTGCAGAGTAATTCATAGCATATGACCAGTTTCAGGTTGGTATATAATTTTGAGAATCTTGATCTGAGAAGATAATGAGCGGACACAAGCGTCGTCATTTATCATTGACTCAAATCTTGACTCTTAAGGGACATAGTTCCAAACCCTCGGTTCCATGAGCCGCACCCTTTTATTTCTTTATGTTTTACTCTGGCGTGAAGTAGTTTATATGCTCATGAGTAACTTCTCAATTTCAGTGGCATGTAGCTTTGGCAAGTGTGGCCCATAGATGGTAGATAACAGTTCATCTTGAACTCTTTATAAGGTAGCGATGGCTTAGAAAAAAGGGTTAGGATCTGTTGCCTAAGACTTTCCAACTTTATGAGCCGTGAGGGTCTCACAAAGGCTTTTCTCCCTACGAGTTGTGAGGATCTCGTAGGTGTTTTTCTCCTTAGGAATCGTGAGGATTCCTATGTGCGTTTTCTCCTGAGAATCGTAAGGATCCCACAAGAGAATTTTTTTTATGCGTAAGGACACTAATTTCCCCGCACGTTGAGATGAATCGAGATATACTCGCAAAGACACTGATTTCCTTACGGGTCGAAACGAATCGAGAGGTTCTTGCCAAGGATGCTGATTTCCCTAAATCGAGATAAGAAGCGATGGCTTAGGAAACAGGTTCAGATCTGTTGCCTAAGACATTTCAACTTTATGAGCCGTGAGGGTCTCATAAAGATTTTTTCTCCCTACGAGTTGAGAGGATCTCGTAAGTGTATTTTCTCCTTAGGAATCGTGAGGATTTCTAAGTGTGTTTTCTCTTGAGAGTCGTAAGGATCTCACAAGAGAATTTTCTTTCTTACAAGTCGAGAGGACTCTTAAGTGATTGATGAGTTGACCTACTTCCGAGTTAAAGCATTGCTTCAATAGGGAGGTCGAGGGTTGACTTTGGTTTGTCTGTGCATCGCTGAGTCATGGAACTGGGAACTTTGCCGCGGCTCCGCTTTGTTGACGTTGTATATTCCTGCAGAGACACTGATTTCTCTGCGGGTCGGCGCGAATCGAGATGCTCTCATCAAGGACGCTGATTTCCCTGAATCGAGAAGCTTGCCAAGGATACTGATTTCCCTGGGGTTGAGACGAATCGAGGTATTCCTGCAAAGACACTGATTTCCTTGCAGGTCGACGCGAATCAAGATGCTCTCGTCAAGGAAGCTGATTTCCCTGAATCGAGGAGGTTGCCAAGGACACTGATTTTCCTGGGGTTGAGACAAATCAAGGTATTCCTGCAAAAACGCTGATTTCTTTGCGGGTCGACACAAATCGAGATGCTCTCATCAAGGACGCTGATTTCCCTGAATCGAGGAGGTTGCCAAGGACACTGATTTTCCTGGGGTTGAGACGAATCGAGATATTCCTGCAAAGACGCTGATTTCTATGCAGGTCGACGCGAATCGAGATGCTCTCGTCAAGGACGCTGATTTCCCTGAATCGAGGAGGTTGCCAAGGACACTGATTTCCCTGGGGTTGAGACGAATCGAGGTATTCCTGCAAAGACGCTGATTTCTCTGCGGGTCAACGTGAATCGAGATGCTCTCGTCAAGGACGCTGATTTCCCTGAATCGAGGAGGTTGCCAAGGACGCTGATTTCCCTAAATCGAGATTTTTGCCAAGGACACTGATTTCCCCAGAGTTGAGATGAATCGAGGAGTTCTCGCAAGAATGTCCTAACGTTACAGTTAACCTTTGCTCTTTACGACAGAGGTCTGTTAGGGTCTGTGGTACTAGGGTTTTGCCCGTCGTACTGTCGCGTTGGCTGATGTATCCCTCGATAGGCAATCTTGCTGTTCGAGTAGCCTTGCGACTGTCGTGTCTCTGATCCCTTCGGGGGCTGGACAAGACGTCATTAAGCAATCTTCCTAGGCAGTTTGACCGTCGGAAGAGCAAGCGTTAGGAATTTTGCCATGCCGCTTTTTACTTGAGGTTAGGCTCAGTTTGGGGAGCCCCGATGAGTCATAACCACTCCGCGCTGGTGTGGGATGATCTCCGATAGTCTTTCAGGTTTTATATGAGTTGCCGTCAAGACCCTGAAGCTAGGAATTTGGCCTTTGCTTCGTTTGCTGGCATTGCGTCTGCTTTATCGAGACGAATGTCGCGGTTGTCTCTAGGTTGTTGGTGAACCGTCGAGTTTTGGAACTAGGGATTTTTCCATGGCTTCGTTGTTTGATTGTCGCGTCTGAATTCTGCTGGAGGAAGAACGCTGTGGTGACATCTCGTCTGCTGTATCGAGACGAACGTCGAGGTGGTGACCACTCCATGTGGGATGATCTCCGGTAGTCTTTCAGGTTTTATATGAGTTACCGTCAAGACCCTGAAGCTAAGAATTTGGCCTTCGCTTCGTTTGCTTTGGCGTGTCCGAATCCTGTTGGAGGAAGGACGCTGTAGTGACATCTCGTCTGCTGTATCGAGATGAACGTCAAGGTGGTGACTACTCTGCCCCGGTGTGGGATGATCTCCAATAGTCTTTCAGGTTTTATATGAGTTACCGTCAAGATCCTGAAGCTAAGAATTTGGCCTTTGCTTCATTTGCTTTGGCGTTGCGTCTGCTGTAACGAGACGAATGCTGAGGTGGAGCTAAGATTTTGCCGTCACTCCGCTTTGTTTTGACCATGGGGTCTTTTGTTGACATTGCATCTGCATCCTGCTGGACCCGTTGTTGACATTGCGTCTGCTGTAACGAGACGAATGCTGAGGTGGTCTCTAGGCTGTCGATGAACCGTCGAGATTTGGAACTAGGGACTATGCCGTGTCTTCGTTTGGTGATGTTGTGTCCGAGTCCTGTTGGAATGAGGAGGATCACCGTTGCTGATTCTTAGGCTGTAGATATTGCCGTTAAGATTTAGAACTGGGTCTATGTCGTGGCTCCGTTTCGTTGCGACTCTGAGTCGGTTGTTGACGTCATGTCTGCATCTGGTTGGAGTGAGGAGAAACGCCATTAGTGATCTCTAAGTTTTCGATATTGACGTCGAGACCCTGAAGCTAGAAATCTTCATTTGCTTCGTTTGTTGATAACGTGTCTGCAATATTGCGAAAAATGTCGAGGTTGTCTCTATGTTATCTATGAACCGTCGAGATTTGGCTTCACTTTCTGATGGAGCTTGGTGGGAAGGTATGGTTCCCTCTTTTGTTTGTGCCCCTGGATTGTATACAGGGATCGATTTGATCTCACCTGTAGGGCAAAAAGTTTCATTCTTTCATCATTTTTTTAATTCTTTCCGCGATGCTCTATCATTTCAGCTTTTTATATCGCGAAAATCACGATTGCCCAATCATTTCGGCTATTTTTCGTGGTGCTCAATCATTTCGGCTATTTTTCTTTTTACTCGCTGCTTTTATTGCGAGTTGCCCAATCATTTCGGCTATTTTTGTATGCATACAATTTTACTTGCTGATTTCGTTACAAGTTGCCCCATCATTTCGGCTATTTCATATGCATTTTTGGCTCGCTGATTTTTTATCGCGAATGTGGAACTTGGAATCTGGAGCCAATCTTAGCATCAGTATCACTGCGACTGGAATATTTCAGCGAATCGTCATTTGCCGTGAAAGGGCTTGGAATTTGATGCCGATTTAGGCATCAGTATCGCTACCACTGGGACATTGCCAAGAGCGAATCATCATTTGCCATGAAAGGGTTTGGAATTTGATACCGATTTAGGCATCAGCATCGCTACCACTGGGACATTACCAGGAGAGAATCATCATTTGCCATTGTTAGTTCGAACAAAGGTGGCTTAGCCAACAGGGTTAAGATCCTGTCGACTAAGGCTTTTGACTTTATGAGCTGTAAGGGTCTCATAAAGGTGTTTCTTCCTACGAGTCTTGAGGATCTTGTAGGTGCGTTTTCTCCTTAAAAATCATGAGGATTCTTAAGTGTATGTTCTCTTATAAGTCGTAAGGATCTTACAAGAGTGTTTTCTCCTTATAAGTCGAGGGGACTTACAAAGGTCGCTCACCGTGTGAGCATATCTCTAGTCGCTGGTGGGACTCTGTTAGGGAAGTGTTTATTCGTGCCCGTGGATTGTATACAAGGGTCAATATTGAACCGCTTGTAGGGCAAAATCGTGGGGTATGACTGCTTAAGAACAGGTTCAGATCTCTGTAGCTTAAGGCTTTTGAATCTTATGAGCCGTGAGGGTTTCATAAGAGGGTTCTTCTTACGAGTCGTGAGGATCTCGCAAGTATAATTTCTCCTTAGGAATCGTGGGGATCCCTAAGTGTGTTTCTCCTTTGTGAGTCGTAAGGATATCACGCAGGTGGTTTCTCCTTACAGGGTCGATAGGATCTTGCAAGTGTCTTTTGACGAGATTACGCCCTTTCGGGTTTTCACAAAACTCGCTGGTAGCCCTGCTGTTTTTACTCACGGAGCCCTTTCGGGTTTTTATCCGTGCCCATCTTGCTTATGGACGTACCGTTTTTTTTACACCACGTTAGCCTGGGGACGCCGCGAGTTTGTAGTAGTTTAACGACGTTTCAGTCATGCGTTCATAGGTCCGAATTTTTTCGGGCAACGTACGATTACGAAGCTAGATTTTCTCGCAAATCTTCGCATTTTTTGTGTCGGAGGTGGATTCCTTGAAGAGAGGGCTGAGGGCGATTTCTTTGTCAGAGTCGCTTCCAAAGGTGATAACTTGTGATTTCTTGGTGTCGGCTATGTGACAGTTGCCAGCAGCTCTTTTGCGCTCATCTGTCGTGCTTTTCTGTTCCCGACGAGCCTTGCGCTTCACTCGTTGAACATGTTGTCAGTGGACAACATATCCCTGCCACCAGTTTTTAAAGGCTATGCACTCCTCGGTAAGGTGTGCAATCCTCTGATGGTATAAGCAGAAGTTAGGATGTATGTCCGCTTCATCAAGATGTATACTGCCAGGAGAATTTCCTCTGAAAGAAGGCAACTTCATTCCTATTGACAGGGCTCTAGCGAATCGTTTCCTTACTTTAAGCTTGCTTTTGCTGACGATAGGGATGCTTCGATCCGGTTGGGGTGCCTCGACCTTTTCATTCAGTCGTCGGCGTTTGGCTTTCTCGAAGATAGCCAGTTCACGCCTTCGATTGGCTTTGCTTTTCTGACGGGCTTCGTTCAGTAGCAAGTCGATCATCTCGTCAGACGGTTCCAAGGGTTTTGGCTTCGATCCTGCCCCCAGCTCTTTTATACTGTCTTCTATCGCCGAGTGAGATTCTTTGTTAGTTAACGCCGAATGAGAGACCATGTGGCAACTTGCCACATAGTCCTCAGATTCTTCTGACGAGTCATCCCCGTTATCTCCGCTCTCAAGGATATTGTTGAGAAATTCTTGGAGTGTGACTGGGGTCCGCGCCTTCTGGTTATATTCCTCCAGCGCGTCAATATAATTTTGCAGATCCGTGTGCTTGTCATCAGGCTTCACGGGCTTTTTCTTCTTCTTTGAAGACTTTGACGGCTGGGCCTGAGCGTTTTGACCATCGCTACCAATTCTCGGCATCGGGCGCGGTTTTAGCATTCCCTCAATGATCTCAGGCTCTAGCGGGCTTTTCCACCTGATTGCTGGGCATGTGTGAAGATCCTTCAGCATTCTTTTTGTCTTGGCTGAAAGAGCGACCTCCCATGGAGCTTCTTCTATAAAAGAGCACGATGCCCCGGTATGTCCACCCTTTTAGGAGTGTGCTGTTGTGGCGGATTCACTTTCTAGTTTTCGGATAGCGCGAACTTGCCCTGTTGGTATTGGTCTTCAACCTAGTTTTTGAAGACGTAGCAGTCTTCGATCGGATGGCCCAATACTCGATGGTAGGGGCAGTAATTAGGATCGTTGACGTCGTTCGGTCACGTTGGGTGTCTCAACTCCGGTAGAGTGATGAGCACATTGCGCACTGCCAGTTCAAACAGTTTCTTTGTTTTATCCCGGGGAAACGAGTAAGGACGTCTCAACTTCTCATCGAGGGATTGCCGCTTGTTGCTTTGGCGAACAACCGGTCTCGGGCCACTCGGTTGTTGTTGAGCGTTGGCGACGAAGGTTGCTTTCCCTTTGCCCTTTTCATTCCAAGGCTCCGTCTTTGAAGAGGAAGGCCTATGGCCCATCTGGTCCATTTGGGCTAGCTTGTCAATCAAGGCCTAGAAGGTGGTCGGCTTGAAGAACATCATGAATTGGGATATGGTCGCCTGTGGATCGAGGGTTCCCACAAACATGCCTACTGCAGGAGCCTCTTCTATGCGTTGTTCGCATTTCGACCATAGGTTCCGCTATTGTATCGCGTACTGAACGCATGTTTCTCCTGGCTTCACTCGGGAATTGATCAACGCCGTGATTGGGGTGCGTTCGCTAGCGCTTGCGAAACGTTGGGTGAACAGCAATTCCATCTCCGTAAAAGTTTTGACGGAGTCGTTGGGCAGCTCCGAATACCACTCAAAGGCCGTTTCCGCCAAGCTGCCGACGAACTGACGAAGTAACAATTTGTCGTCACCTCCGGTATTGCCGCAGAGAGCCCTGAACTGAGCGACATGTTGATGGGGATTGCCTGTCCCCTTGTATACGTGAAACTTAGGAATTGTGTATCCTGGCGGATAGTTGATCTGATCGTACCATCCTGGATATGGTCATCCAGTTCTAACGACTTGGCCGTTTGCTTCATTCGCTTGATGAGCTCGTATTTATTGAGCTATATAATCATCAAGCATGGCTTTGGAGATGGTCTCCTACTTGGCTGTTGATAGAGCCGGCAGAGGATTTGATGTCTCTCCTCTATCATCTTCAATTATTACAGGAGGGTCTTCGGCTGAAGGGCCGGCTGGATCATCATGCCCACCATATTTTGGAATAGAAGGGCCATTTATTTTATATTGGCCGCTTGTTCCGTGGCCTCTTTGTCCTTCTTCTCAAGCATTCTCCGAAGGAATTCGGCATCAGTTTCCTGCTCACGGAGCTGCTCCGAGGATGTCTCCGGGCTTGCTTTTGGCCCTGTGAGTACGGCCATCTGCGTCAACATTTCCTGGAGCTTCTGTTGATGCTCCTGGGCCTTTGTTACAGATCACGTAAGCGGTCGATGACCTGAGGAGATACGGCTATCCTCTTTTCCGGATGCCATATAGACGGTGTGCACCACCATGCCCCCAGGTTTGGGGCGTTTAGATTCAATGTCTTTGCGATTTGCCAAAGACGCAGGGATCTTCTCCGAACTCCTTCTTTTGTGGGCGGTCGAAGCTGAGGGGGCCGTTGCAATGGGCACCCAAATAGCTGTCGCCTTCTGTGGCTTAACAGGATGGTCCTCTTCCTGCTGAACCTTGATCTATTTCTGTCGCCGGGGATAGTTTTGATCTACCACGGAGTCCTGGACCTATCGCCAAACTTTATAAATTTTAGAGGACAGCCGTTGAGGGGGCTGTTCAAGCTTCGCCTTTATGGTATTCTCCACAGGTGGAGGAGATTTTTTCAGCACAACAGTCGGCGAATTCCTGCACACCCTGTTAAGTAGTTCAAAGCTGTTCCCGGTTGGAACAGCAGCATCAATTTCCACCGTTGGAGCCGGCGGAGTCGATTCAGAAGGAGAGCTGCCCCCCAGCTCATTTTGTATGACGCTGATATCGACGTCGACCATTTCTTACGGCCGGGATTTGATTAGCTTCGGGATTTTGCCGAGCCTGCCCCCTGTTTTCTTTGAGAGCTTGAATATTCTGCCCCCTGCGTCGACCTTGGTCCTTGGCATGTGCCAGTTGTTTGAGGACTGATTCCATCGGCAAAGCTGCTGCTTGGGGAGCCAGCCTGTAGAAGACAGACTTCCTCTGAGCTTCCTCCATCGGTATTGAGGTATCGAGGGTGGGAGGTGGGAGTATCGACCCAAAGAGAAGCCCGTTGATTTCTTGAAGAGCTGGATTGCAAAGGTTTGAGGCTGCAAATGGCCCGTACTTGACTCCACTAGATATGACAAAGCCTGAGTTGCTAGGGTGGAAGCAAACACCATTCTTCATAGAGACGAAATGCAGGCTTCAGTATCCACTCCCCTAAGGGCAACCAAAAACACATATACCGCGATTATTTGATCGCGGAAAAACACGACACATGAAGTGTGGAGTGGAAAGAGGAAAAGGTCCCACCGGGCGTGCCAGAATCTGTTCCCCGCCGAAACACGGAGACGCGACCGCGCAGGTCCGTCTCGCCTGAATTCAGGACATATACTAATTGGTGCTATCCGTCCACCTCTCCGAAGATGCCAAGTTGATTTATGACATAGTGTATCGAAGGTTTAAACGGATGCGGCCGATGTAGCAGACTTCGTCAGATCCCCCCTCATTTGAGGGGTTTTTGATTATGGGGACGCTCTTCCCTGCAGGCGCAAGCCCCTGCTGTTAATTACGCTACCGCGTCGCGGTAACAACTTTCTCCTTCTCCAGATGATCACTTCGCGTCGTGTTTGTTTGTTTTGTTTTTTGGCTTCCCGTGGATTGTATACGGAGACTAATTTATGTTGTCGCCCGTAGGGCGTGGATTAGTCCAAATCCTTATTTTCTTAAATTTGGGTTTGGGGGTTGGGTTTAAGGATACGTTAGTCTCATTTGAGACTAAGATCAACTTAAACGTTTGTTAAGGATACGTTAGTCTAATTTTAGACTAAGATCAACTTAACAGTTTGTTAAGGACACGTTAGTCTAATTTTAAACTAAGGTCAACTTAACAATTTGTTAAGGATACGTTAGTCTAATTTTAGACTAAGATCTACTTAACAGGATCATTTAGATCCAACAAAAGAGCATTTGGGCTCTATTGTTCTACTTTAGGGACTTTGCGGTCAATTGCCAGTTTAAGGACATGGTGGTCCAAGGTTAAGGACATCATAGTCCATGGGTTTAAAGGGACCCCATAGTCCGAGGTTAAGGACATCATAGTCCATGGGATTAAGGACCCCACAGTCCGAGATTAAGGACATCATAGTCCATGAGTTTAAGGACCCCACAGTCCGTGGAATGATTGGTTATCGGGACCCGTCACCTCTCTGAAGACGTTGAAGGATTACAATGATAAATATCAAAGGAGTGAAGAGATGTACCCTTGAACCAAAATTGATTGGGAAATCTGTAGTCCAATTTGGAACTAAGATCAATTAATTAGATTATGAGCACATTGGCTCAGTTAAATCTGAATTGAGGACTTATGGCCAACTTGGGCTAAGTCCAAGTAGATTTGAAATGTTGGCCCTTTGTTGGACTGTTGAACATTTGTCTGGGTTCAGCCCCTCATTATTTAGCAATGCTAAACAAAAGTTTGGGGGGGCTCTGATAACATTTTGTCTTTGGCTGAGCACTAACCATTATAACTCTGGATTTTAAGGTTTATTTGAAGGGGAGATTTTCCTCTGGAAAATTTAGCCAATTTGGGCTAAACTTGGCTTTAAAATAGTGTTAAACACTAGAGGATATTTGGCGATCACGTGCTCCCATGTGATGTGCTGAAAATAGTGTTAAACACTAAGGACAAAGCACTTAAAGTAGTGTTGAACACTAAAATTGAATTGGTCATGTGGGGTCACGTGAGGCATCTGGAGATGGGGCCAGACTTCCTTTATTTTATTCTCAGAGTATTCAGATAAGTGTTAAACACTTTTGGTCTTCAGGTCATCACGTGTGGGCACGTGATGGGTACCCATGCATTGATTATTAAAGTGTTTATTAGGGGTCACGTGGGGACATGTGAGGGCGCCCTAGATCAGTACAGCCTTTGGCTTTATTCTCTTTTATTTTGAGGGTCACGTGGGAGCACGTGAGGCATTTCCTATGGGCTTTTTCTTTCTCATTTTTAGGAATCTGTTTAAGGGTCACGTGGGGGCACGTGACCTAGTCTTGTTCGTTCTTTTTTTACTCATTGAGGATGAGAGTCACGTGTTACCATGTGACCAAGTTGGGTAATGATCTCTTTACGTGCATGGAGAGTTTTAAGTCCCTTGTTTTAAGAATTAAATTCTTTGGTAGGGTTAAACCCTAATTTTGTTTAGAGGAATTAAATTCCTATGTATTTGGGGGAATTAAATTCCTTAAACTCAATTCTCCCTCTAAGTTTTGGATCTGCATGGCAGAATCTTCCCGGTGAGAATTAAATTCTCAACTTGTAGGGAGATCTGTTTCTGCAGATCTTCAACCAAAGGAAGAACTAAGTTCTTATTCAGAAGAGTTAAACTCTTAAATTGAGAATTAAATTCTCTTTGTTTTATGAAACTTAGATCTCTTTCCCCTTTCTCACCTAGGGTTTCTTTCTTTTTTCAAGAGACCTTTTTTTCTCTCTGGAGAATTAAATTCTCTTCTTTTCTCTCTCTCTTCCTCTCTCCGTTTTTCCTTCTCTCTTGGCTTTTATTTATAGGAGAAAGAAAAGAATCGGTTTGTTTAGTAAATCTTTCATTAAAATATTTTAATTGATTTTGTAACTAACATGATCTTTTAGACCACTCAGTGAATTTTATTCACCATTGGATTTTTAATCCAAAAGATATTTTATCTGTTATTCCTAGCAAATTTCAGGGAAATCATTCCGTGTATAGAATCTTTCTATAAATTGGTGATTTTTAATCACCATTGGATTTTTAATCCAACGGTGCTCCATTTTACAGAGCATAATCTTTTTTGTTTGGAAAGATTTAGAGAAATATTTTTCCAGTTAGGATTTTTGATTCCCTCTTAATTAGAATTTAATTCTATTAATTCATAGATCTTTACGAACCCATCACGTGTTGGCACGTGACCCTCTGATTAAGCATTTGACCAGAATTTAATTCTGTTGTTTTAAAGAACTCAGGAATTATCACGTGTTGGCACGTGATGCCCCTTTGGGGTTTTTCTTTGTTATTTTATTATACCTTTAATTCTTTTCAGTGGGTTTAAAGGCCCATCACGTGTTGGCACGTGACCCCACTGATTAATTGTTTCCAATTATTTATTTTATTCAGTGCCTACAGGCTTTGCCTGTAAATGGTCACGTGTCTGCACGTGATCCCCGGTCACGTGTGGGCACGTGATGCCCGGCAACGTGTGAGCACGTGATGCCTCATAACTTTTGACCCCGGATGAATTATGAGACCCTTAATATATTAAATCGAAGGATTTTTCGTGGCACTTTCGATACCATCAGAAATTTGTTGTTTCTCATTCGGAAGTTTGTTAAAATACAGCCCAGAAAATACTGGTTCATATTTTCTTCCTTATATTACACGTGCATAGCATATTTGCTCATAACTTTTGATCCCGGATGAATTATGAAACCCATAATATATCAAATCGAAGGCTTTTTCGAGACGCTTTCGATACAATCAGAATTTAGCTGTTTCACATTGAGGAGTTTGTCAAAATACAGCCCGGAAAATACCGGTTTACATTTTCTTAAACGTATCGCTGCCATTTGATACCTTGCGCTCTTTTGCGCAGAAATTTTTTGGCGGGAACACCCACACATTTTACTCTCCAAATGGCCGACCGATCTATCACCCATCCTAGGAGTGAGTTAGAGAATGTGTTAATTAAAGTAGGGGATTTCATTTTTGCCGTTGATTTTATTGTTATGGACACACAGCCTGTAGCTAACCCCCGGAGTCAAATTCCGGTGATACTCGGTCGACCATTCTTTGCGATTTCTAATGCGGTGATCAATTGTCGAAATGGTTCGATGAACCTATCTTTTGGAAACATGACAATTGAACTCAACATTTTTAAGTTGGGGAATTAGCCCTCCGAGCCTAATGATAATATACTTGATGTTTGCTCGATCCAACAGATCACGCAGGAGGACTGTGAGCTCGAAAAATTCTTGTTCGATCACAGCAGTTTTGACGCCACTAGTGCGTTCCTCCTTGAATCTGACACAGCTTTTACACCCGATAACGATTACGGGTGTTTCACTTTTTTGGACGATTTTGAAGACTCACCACCCGAGTTTGAGTCCTTTGATTTTTCGGATGAGTTAGCTGAACCATCCGACTCGGTTGCTTACACTCACTTTGAACCATTGTTGGAATCCTTCGAGTTCGAGACAGTTTCACCAATTTTACCTTCAATTGTTTCACCTCTAAAACTCGAACTCAAGCTATTGCCGTCTCACCTTAAATACGCTTACTTAGGTGAGAATGAGACCCTTCCTGTTATTATATTGGCATCTCTAGCCCTCGAGCAAGAGAAAGCCCTTTTAATGGTCTTAGAAAATAATCGGCAAGCTTTTGGCTGGACTATGGAGGACATCAAGGGGATTAGTCCTATCATAGTTGAACATCATATACATATGATGGATGATGCCAAGCCAGTAAGGGATCCATAGAGACGCATCAACCCCAAAATGAAGGAGGCTGTTAAAAAGGAGATTGTAAAATGTCTTGATAGTGGTATCATTTACCCTATCTCTGATAGCCAGTGGGTTAGCCCCATTCACGTTGTCCCAAAGAAATCGGGCATAACGGTCATAACTAATGAGGCGAATGAGTTAATAACTACTCGCACCCAAACTGGGTGGCGAGTTTGCATCGATTATTGAAAACTCAACGCCGCGACACGGAAAGACCACTTTCCGTTACCTTTTATTGACCAAATGCTAGAACAATTGGCTGGGCATGAATTTTACTACTTTTTGGATGGCTACTCCGGCTATAATCAAGTTCCCATCGCCGAAAAGGACCAAGACAAGACCACATTTACTTGTCCTTTCGGTACATTCGCTAATCGTCGCATGCCCTTTGGGTTATGCAATGCACCTGCTACTTTCCAGCGGTGTATAATGGGCATCTTTTCAGACATGGTGGAAAAATTCTTGGAGATTTTTATGGATGATTTCTCCATTTTCGGCGACTCCTTTGATGAGTGTTTGTTACATTTAGACACAGTTCTTACCCATTGTAGGGATAAGAACCTCACTTTAAATTGGGAAAAGTGTCACTTTATGGTACGAGAGGGTATTGTCTTAGGACATATCATCTCGCAAAATGGCATTGAGGTTGATAAAGCTAAGATTGAAGTCATTTCCAATCTTCTTCCTCCCAAGTGCGTCAAAGACATCCGAGCCTTCCTTGGCCATGCCGGTTTTTATAGACGGTTCATCAAGGATTTTAGCAAGATAGCTAGACCTTTGACTCTTTTGTTAGCCAAGGATACCACTTTTGATTTTGACTCAACCTGCATGAAGGCGTTCGAGTCATTGAAACACTCACTTATTTCCGCTCTCATTCTTTCATCTCCCGACTGGTCGCATCCATTTGAAATTATGTGCGATGCATCTGATTTCGCCATTGGTGCTGTCCTTGGACAACACATAAATAAGATGCCGCACGTAATTTATTACGCTAGCCGAACGTTAAATGAGGCCCAATTAAATTACACAACAACTGAAAAAGAATTCTTAGCCGTTGTGTTTGCACTAGAGAAGTTCAGGCCCTATTTAATCGGTTCTCCAGTCATAGTTTACACAGATCACTCAGCTCTTCGCCATCTTTTTGCGAAGAAGGATGCTAAATCTCGGCTAATACGTTGGATCCTCTTGCTACAAGAGTTTGACCTTGTCATAAGAGACAAGAGAGGATGTGAAAAAGTAGTCGCCGACCATCTTTCACAACTTCCTTCTTCGCCTACACTTCAAATTCCTATTAAAGACGTTTTCCCCGATGAGCAGCTCTTAACCGTGTCATGCGAACCTTGGTTCGCTGATATAGTAAATTATTTGGCCACCGGACTGATACCAAACGATTGGTCGAATCAGGACAGACTCCGATTCTTGTCCCAAGTAAAACATTTTTACTGGGATGAACCGTATCTCTTCAAATACTGTTCCGACCAAATCATTCGTCGGTGTGTCCCCGACAGAGAGTTGAAGAGCGTGCTGTCATTCTGCCATGATCAAGCATGTGGCGGGCATTTTGGCCCCAAAAAAACAGCAGAAAAAATCTTACAGTGTGGCTTCTACCGGCCACGACTTTTTAAAGACGCATACGAATACTGCAAGACATGTTCCCGGTGCCAACATTTGGGACGGATATCTCGGAGAAATGAAATGCCGCTCCAACCAATTTTGGTTGTTGAAATTTTTGATGTTTGGGGGATAGACTTTATGGGACTATTTCCCAACTCTTTTTGGGAACATGTATATTCTATTGGCTGTTGACTATGTTTCAAAATGGGTCGAGGCTATGCCCAGCCGAACTAATGATAACAAGGTTGTCGTAAGATTTCTCGAAGAAAACATTTTTTCACGGTTTGAGCATCCTCGCGCGATTATCAGTGATAATGGATCTCACTTTTGTAATAGGACTTTCGAGCCCTTAATGCGCAAATACTCTATTACTCACAAGCTGTCAACACCATATCATCCCCAAACTTGTGGGCAAGCAGAGAATTCTAATTGGCAGATTAAACAAATATTGGAGAAAACGGTTTCCAAAAACCGTAAAGATTGGTCATCAAAACTGATTGATGCACTTTGGGCATTCCGCATTGCCTATAAGACCGATCTTAGCATATCTCCATACAGGATTGTTTATGAAAAGGCTTGCCACCTTCCTGTTGAAATAGAGCATAAGGCATTTCGGGCAATTAAAGAGTTGAACCTATCTTTGGGAGATGCGGGAACCAATAGAAAGCTGCAGTTGAATGAATTAGACGAGCTGCAGGATGAGGCCTATGAGAACACAGTAGTTGTTAAAAACCGAACGAAGGTGTTCCACGATAAACACCTTATATGCAAGACTTTCAAACCTGGTCAACAGGTTTTACTTTATGACACTCGGTTACATTTCCATCTCGGTAAGCTCAAATCTCGATGGAAAGGGCCATTTTTGGTACGCACTGTATATCCGCACGGTGCGGTAGATCTACAAAACCCGGAGGACGGTAAACTGTTTAAAGTAAACGGACATCGACTTAAACCGTTCCTCACCGCGGACCCCTCGGAGGAGCTCCTGTTTTTGCAAGAGCCGATCTACACTGACTAATCTTCTCCATTTACCCCTAAATTTCGATCGTCTAGCCAAAAACACTGTTTCAAACAAATTTGGGGGTATGTATCATTTGTAATTATATAAAAAAGAACAAAATAACATAAAAAATAAAAAAAATTGAAAAAAAATATTTTTTAAGGTATTTTTGTAAATTTCCAGATTTAATAAAATTAAAAAAAAATTATTTACAAATGATTTCCTCTTTTTAAGAGGGGCTTTTTGCAAATACCCATCACACTTTCCCTTATATATAGAACCCGACCCTCTCTGTTTTTTTTTTACCAAACCCTAAAGTTCCTCTCAGAAATCCTAGCCGCCGCTCAAGTTTTTCCAGCGATTTCTCTCTGCGCCGCCGCCCTTCCGCCGCAAGAAGACGTTTCCGCCGCGCTTCTGAGTCTGCTCCCTCTGAAATTTTCAGAGGCGGTTTGCATCTTCTTCTCCTTCTCTGTTAAATTTTTTAGATCTGTAAATTTTCTGTGATGGCACCAAATATGCAGTTAGAACGTGATTTCTCACAGATCTTTTCACACACGATATATGAGAGTTATTTTGCTGATGAAATAATACGTAGGGGCTGGAATTTTTTAATCTATAATCACCCAAATGCTTACGTCCTTTCAGATCTAGTCACTCGTTTTTACGAGTGCATGGAAGAAGGGTGCCTTGCACAATACGGCTTTATCAAGTTACTGTGGGGGGATAGGGAAATAATTTTTGACAGAGACTTCATCCATAAAGTCACTTTGATCCCTAGGTTACCTGTTCATGATCAACTTCTTCAGTTTGAAGATTACATGCCCTTAATGGGTAATGATCGCTCGAGAGAACCAAGGAAAGGAATACAAGCAAGAACCCTTTTCGCTAATGTTTTAACTGTGTGCCGGTGGGCACAAAACAATATTTTTGGGAGTTCCCATAATACCACATTTTTTCCCCCGTCACTTCATATCGTGCACACACTGATGACTAGGAACCCTAGATTCGACATGTGCACGATTCTGCTTAACTCAATTGGTGCAGGCAAAAGGGCCACGAACTACCCATGCCCCATGTTAGTGACACAATTGTATCGCTATTTCCTCCCTGTAGAGGAATTTGAATTTTACATGCATGGAGGTATACCCATCTGGCCTCTCATTGAGGGCGTAACTACGTCCTATACACGCTTGACTGATATTTGGTCACGAACAGAACCGGCAAAACACGTGCCCTCCAGAACACCTAGCTCCAGCTCGACCGCGAGCGAGGAAGAGCTCACCCCCTTAGAACATGCACGTTTAATGAGAAGAGCCGTTAGGGGGATTGACGAACTGAGGGGGATGATGAGGGAGCATGATCAGCGTCTGATAGAAGTAGAGCAGGGGGTCAGAACCCTGCTAGCTAGGGAGGAGCATTCCCGTTCACGCTCAAGGGCACGGCGAGGGGCCGAGCAGTGAGGGCACTGCTTTTGGTAAGTTTGGGGGAGGAGGTGGTTGTAAATAAGTTATCATTGCATTGCATTTTTTAAATATTTTTGTATATTTTTTTTCTTTTTCTTTTGCATGTTTAATTCTGCATTGCATCTTTATAAAAAAATTATAAAATTGAAAAAATGGAAATAAAAAAAATATAAAAAGAAAAAAATCAAATAAAAAAACTGAATTTTTTTAAATATTATAAAAATTGAACAGTTCAATTTTGGCCATAATTGACTTAAGTTTGACAAGACAGTTAACTAGCTAGGAAAAACTAGATCCTAAACTTAGTAAATTAAAAAACCTAAAAATAACCTTTCTTAAAATTTAACGGTAGAAAATATATGTCCTTGTAGTTTACTTAGAAATAGGCAAATTTTGAGTTCACTTCTCGGGCTAAGTCAAAACAAGGGAAGAGTATTGAAATTCTTATTGAAATGAAAGTCTGAAAAATAATTCCGAACCTTAAGTCTAAGATTCTGAAAATATACACTCTACAACTTGCACAAACACGCACCTTGAAACTTGGAATAGTAGAGGATACCTTGAAACACTCTTGTCTAAAATCCTTAGTATGAAGAAAAATAAAATTATAAGTGTGAATAAAGAGATATAAAAAAAATGAACACTGGTTTTGTAATTACTTAAGACTGCGTAAAATAAAAAAATATATAGCTAGGGTGCTTTATCACCTAGTGCCTTAGACCAACTGGTTTGGGAGTCACTGCTAAAGCCTTAGGTATTACAAGACGAGGAATTACGCCTTAATGCGCAAACACATTTTGTAATCGGTCGTTAATACCTCAAGAAGTATTAACGGTCCCAAGAAGGATGTGTGAGCAATTTCATCTAAAAATTCACCAACTAAAAGTACTTTGGACTATGGACAAGAGTATAATAGCTTGAATTGAATTTCCAAGTGTAGGGGTGATACATACACACACGTAGGGGTATATGATTAGGGTTTGGATGAGAGATAAGAATGAAAAATAGGACTTACACCTTCAGTAAGGATGATAAAAATTCCTAAGTTAAGATGGAACCTTAGAAGGAAAACTCAAAAGATACTAAAAGCTAAGTAAATTTACAGAACATATACAATCTTAAGTTAAATGATAAGTGAGTGTGAAAAATACGGGTTGATAATTTCTGAGTTGAAGATAATAAAATTTCTTGCTAGAACACCGAATTGAAGAATGACAGTCAATAGGCCAAATTGATCGGATTTTATGGGTAGTATCAGCTGAAAACCCTTGTTTCCCCAATCAGAGCAAAGCTCTGTTTAAATTCCAAGACTGGAAATGAAGCGACACTTCTGCTTTTCCCAATCAGAGTAAAGCTCTGTTCAAATTCCAAGACTGAAAATGAAGCGACGCTTCTGCTTCCCCCAATCAGAGCAAAGCTCTGTTTAGAAATTTAAGAGTCAAAAAAAAATTGAAGCAACGCTTCAGATCCTGCGCTCTGCGCGTTGCGCTGCTCGCCACGTGTCTAACACATGTGTGCTGGCACAGTTGCGCTGCGCGTTGCGCTGCTCGCCACGTGTCTAACACAGGTGCGCTGCGCTCTGCGCTGCGCGCCACATGTCGAACACGAGTGCGCTAGCGCTAGGAGCGCTGCGCGCCACGTGTCAAAATACGAATGCGCTAGCGCAATTGCGCTGCGCACCCCAAATTAGAGCAAAGCTCTGTTTCCAAGATTGGAAAGCGAAGCAATGCTTCATGAAAGGTACTAAAATCAAATCCGCTTACGATAAGAGTCAAAGACTCTGAAACGGCGCCCACGTGCAAAGCACGAGAGCGCTAGGCGCCAGAAGCGCTTCATCCTTGCAAGAATTACTTGCACATGATTATAGCAAATTAAATTATGCAGCGCATAAACATCTTACAGAGGAATAACAAAGAATTAAAAACAAGGGAACACTTAACAGATAATAAAATACTTAAAACATCTTTTTATTATTATTATTATTATTACATTTAAAAAAGATCACCAAACATGGGATCAAGAGAACAGGGGTTCACAAAGCTAAAGAGGAGATTATCCAGTTCCCACTCCGTCTTCTCCACCATGTTGAAACGGCGATCCTCCCGTGGGGTAGCCATTCAACGATCGACGCCGCACTCCTCAGAGAAAATGGTGATGACAACCCGACGAGCCCGTATCTGGCTCAGCAAGTGGATGGAGCAATCCCTCAGGGCTTGAGTGATTAAGTGGGCCTCGAAGAAGCACTCGATCTTGTCTTCGGCAGTATCGAGCATTGCCGAGGACATCTCTGTTGGAGGAGGGGGAAGATCGGCGAGCATAGACGCAAGGATCATCCGAAGCCAAATAGAGTGTGGGGGAAGAGGGGACCCCACACGAGTCAAAAGATCGTGCAGTGCAGTGTCGCACTGCTCATCCGTGAGAGAAGGATCCACCAAGCGCACAGCAAAACGAGGAACAAGGTCCTGAATGGGCACTTCCCACGGCTGTCTACGAGCATGGGGGAGTTACAAGCCATAGTTGAGAGGGTTCTTTGGAGATGAGAAAAGAAAGAAGCTTTGCTTCGAGTTATAAAGACTAGGCACAGAAAATTTTGAGCACAATGGAACTATTTCCAACATTCGGGAAATGAAAGATTCTAGGGAATACAAGTTTGACTTAAAAAGGAAGGTGAAAAGACACCTCTGTTGAAGCAACGCTCCAGATCCAGCGCTTTGTTGAAGCAACGCTTCAGATCCAGCGCTCTGCACTGCGCGCCACGTGTCAAACATGGGTACGCTAGCGCAGTTGCGCTGCGTCCTACGCTGCGCGCCACGCGTCTAACGTAGGTGCGCCAGCGCTGGAATTAAAAATTCCCACCTTTGGATCAAAGGATCTAATAATGATGATAAATCATTAATTAACCAGAATTAAATTCTGTTAAGGAAAGATTTCTCAAAATCTTTCCAAACAACAAGATTGTGCTTTAAGCACCGCTGGATCAATGATCCAAAGGTAAATAATGAATTACAAAAAAAAAACAGAACAAATTCTGCATGGAAAGATTTCTCAATCTTATTAAAAACAAGAAGATTATCTTCTGCAAAATAGAAGCCTTAGGATCAAAGATCCAACGGTGGGAAATATTCCCAAATCAATCAGAGAAAGATCTCTTAAACTGATTTAACGAATCAATTGGCCCTATATAAAGGCCCCAAGATTTCAAGTCTCAGATAGAAAAAACCCTCTGCAAACTTTGAGAAAACTTAAAGAAAAAGAAAGGCAAGCCCTTAGCAAAAGAAGATCATTTCTTCAAGGTAAAGGATTAATTCTTGAACAATAGAGATGAAACCATCTCGTAAAAAGAAGAAATATCTTCTAAAAAGATCTTAGATCTATAAAAAGACCAAGGTCTTTGATTAAAAAGAAAAGATCAAAAGATCTAATCATAAAAATATAAAAAAAGAAGTATTTTACTTCATTCACAGATCTTTTGATCTATAAAGGCAGAGCCCCTTTTTATTAAACAAGAACTTTTGTTCTTGAAACTTGAGGCAAAGCCTCCTTTAAGAAGAACATAAAATTTGTTCTTTGATCCTAAAATTGATCAGATGCGCATTGCGCTATTGAAAAGTGCTTTGCACTCATGAACTGCGCCTTTACGCTCTTTGGATCGGCGCTCAGCGCCAAAACATGCCACGTGTCAACCATAGACATGATCTGCGCCATGCGCTCTTGAAAACAGCGCACTGCGCTCTTAGGTTGGCGCTCAGCGCCAAGCGCGCCACGTGTCACTCACCGGCGCACCCATAAACTAGTGCAGCACACTCATAAATTAAAAGCACAGTGCGCTAACAAACTAGCGCTTAGCGCTAAGCGCGACACGTGTCCTCCTCGTGTGCACTAATCGACAGAAGAGCAATGCGCTCTTTGACTGGCGCAAAGCGCCTAGTGCGCCACGTGGCGCGCTGTCAGAACATACTTTGTTCTGATAAATAAGACAAAAAAATGTCATAGCCCAATGCTTAGCATTATTAAAAAGGGACGAGCCCAAATAAAGGCTTAATAGCCAGAACAAAAATAAAATGTTAAAACATTTTAATTGGACTTAGCCCAATACTGGCCATAAGTCCTCAATTTATTTTGAAATGAACACATCTGCTCTTTCAAATAAATTACCTTGGTTCAAGGGTACATCTCTTCACTCCTTTGATATTTGTCGTTGTAATTCCTCAACGTCTTCAAAGAGGTGACGGGTCCCGACGACTACACATTTTACGGATTGTGAGGTCCTTAAACTCATAGACTATGACGTACTTAACCTTGACCGTGATGTCTTAAAACTAACGTCGGATTATGGAGTCCTTAAATCCACGGACTATGATGTCCTTAACCTCGACCGTGATGTCTTAAAATTATTAACGGATTGTGGAGTCCTTAAATCCACGGACTATGATGTCCTTAACCTTGACCGTGATGTCTTAAAACTAACGTCGGATTGTGGAGTCCTTAAATCCATGGACTATGATGTCCTTAACCTCGACCGTGATGTCTTAAAACTATTAATGGACTGTTGAGTCCTTAAATCCACGGACTATGATGTCCTTAACCTCGACCGTGATGTCTTAAAACTAACATCGGACTGTGGAGTCCTTAAATCCATGGACTATGATGTCTTTAACCTTGACCGCGATGTCTTAAAACTAACAATGGACCGTAATGTCCATAAACTAATTATCGACCGCAATGTCATTAAACTAAACAACAGAGCCCAATTGCTCTTTTGTTGGATCTAAATGATCCCGTTAAGTTGATCTTAGTATAGAATTAGACTAACGTGTCCTTAACAAACGTTTAATTTGATCTTAGCCTCAAATAAGGCTAACGTATCCTTAAACACAACCCCCCAAACCTAAATCTAAGAAAGATACGAATTTGGACTAGTCTACGCCCTACGGGCGACAACATAACTTAGTCTCCGTATACAATCCACAGGCAACCAAACACAAAACAGACACCCACGACACGAAGTGACCATATGGAGAAGGAGAAAGTTGTTACCGCGATGCGGTAGCGTAATTAACTGCAGGGCTTTGCGCCTGAAGGGAAGAGCGTCCCCACAATCAAAAACCCCTCAAGTGAGGGGGAATCTGACGAAGTCTGCTACATTGGCCGCATCCGTTTAAACCTTCGATACATGGTGCCATAAATCAGCTTGGCATCTTCAGAGAGGTGGACGGATAGCACCAATTAGCATCTGCCCTCAGATTCAGGCAAGGCGTTCAGTCTTCTCGGCTTCCGGCGGTAAACAGATTCTGGCACGCCCGGTAGGACCTTTTCCTCTTTCCACTCAACACTTCGTGTGTCGTGTTCGCGAACGAATCGCGGTTTGCTAATGGTTGCCCGTGGGTTTCGAGGTACTAAGATTTGGCGTTTTGCTTGGTGCAGAAAGCAAAGGATCAATGGTGTTCACTTGCATAAAGTGTTCCACATGCAACTGCAACCCACGTCCTGCCTCAACTGGGGGCATAGCCTACCGGCCCCAAGCTGCTTCCCTGTTCATGATGCCCGTGGAACTGGTCACTCAAGCCACCACGGGATTGTTTTTCGGAACCATGCTTCTGACGACGAGCTTCAGCACCCCCGTGCCCGTACCAGAAGCTCCCAAGAAGTCGGTCTTTGATCGGCTTACAGCTACTGCGGCCCCTCTCAACGGGTCGTCCAGCACCGGCACCTCGGTCTTCTTCAGATTGGGCCAAAATTCCTGTGGGCCCACAATGAAGCCTGCAATCCCAGAGAAGGTTATTCCAAAGAGAGTAACCAACCCTGCTCCTGAAATCGTCAAGGCAGCTTCTCCTTCCAAGGGGTCGGTCTTTACAAAACTGACTGTCCCAACTCCCACTCCTGCTCCTGCTACTCAAAGGACATCAGTCTTCAACAGGCTAACACCAGCAACAGCCTCTCACCTGAACAGGGGGCAAGACAAGTCCATCCCTATCACCGAGCCAACTCCATCAGCTCGACACGCTCGACGTCGCCACTGGCACCGAGTAAAGAAGGCCGGGGGAAACTCCCCTTCTGGACTAACTCCACCAGCTCCAACGGTGGAAATTAATGCTGCTGTTCCAACCAGGAACAGTTTTCAGCTGCTGAACAGGATGCGCAGGAATTCTCCTACCGCCGTACTGAAAAGATCTCCTCTATCCATGGAGAATGTTGCGGAAGCAAAACCAGAACCGTCCCCTCAGCGGCTGTCCTCCAAAATCTACAAAGTTTGGTGGCAGGCTCGGAACTCGGTAGTTGATCAAGATTACCCTCGCTGACAAAAAAGAGCAAAGGTTCAACAAGAAGAAAGCTATCCTGCCAAGCCACGAAAAGCTATCTGGGTGCCCACTGCGACGGCCCCTCAACTTTGACCGCTCATAAGAAGAGAAGACCGGAGAAGATCCCCATGCCCGCGACAAATGTCAAAGGCACTGAGCCCAAACGCCCTAAGTCTGGGGGCATGGTGGTGCATACCGTCTAGATGGCATCCGGAAAAGAAGATAGCCGCGCTTCTACGGGCCACCGACCACTCACCCGATCCATCACGAGAGCTCAGGAACAACAACAACAGAAGCTTCAGGAGATGCTGACTACAATGGCCGCACTCACCGGACCAAAAGAAAGCCCAGAGGCGTCATCGGAGCAGCGTTATGAACAAGAAACCGATGCTGACTTCCTTCGCAGAGTACTCGAAAAGAAGAACAAAGAAGCCGCAGAGTAGGCGGCTAATATAAAGCGAATGGCACTTCTCTTCCAAGACATGGTCGGGATGATGATACAGCCGGATCCTCCAGCCGAAGACCCTCCGATCATTATTGAAGACGACAAAGGGGAAGCATTGAATCCCCTGCCAACTCTGTCAACAGCCAAAGAGGAAACAATCTCTAAAGCTGCCATGGATGATTATATTGCTCAACAAATACGAGTTCACCAGGCAAAGTCATCAAAACTGGACGACCATATCCGGGCTAGTATGACCAGATAAAATACCCGCTGGAATACACAATCCCCAAATTCCATGTGTACAAGGGGACGGGCAATCCCCACCAGCACGTTGCCCAGTTCAGAGCTCTGTGCGGCAACACCGGGGGCGATGATAAGCTTCTGCTCCGCCAATTCATCGGCAGCTTGTCGGAAACGGCGTTTGAGTGGTACTCCGAACTTCCAAACGACTCCGTCAAAACTTTCGCAAAAATGGAGTTATTGTTCACTCAGCGATTCGCGAGCGCAAGTGAACGCACCCCGATAACAGCATTGATCAATGCAAGAGTAAAGCCGGGCAAAACTTGGGTTCAATACGCAATCCGATGGCAAAATCTGTGGTCGAAGTGCGAACAGAGTATCGAGGAAGCACCAGCAGTGGGCATGTTCGTGGGCACCTTAGACCCTCATGCAACTATTTCACAGTTCATGATGTTCTTCAAACCGACCACATTCCAGGATTTAATCGACAAGCTAGCCCAGATGGATCAAATGGGTCACAGACCGTCTCCTCCGAAACCGGAACTACGGAACGAAAAGGGTAAAGGGAAGGCGACCTTCGTTGCAAACACCCAACAGCAGCCCAATGCACCAAGACTAACGGATCAATTGGAGAAGAGACGGCGCTATTAAAATGAGAAAATGAAGCGCCCTTACTCATTCCCGCGGGATAAAACGAAGAGGCTGTTCGAGTTGGCAATGTGCAACAGGCTTATCAATTTGCCGAATCCGAGGCGACCACCGCAACCCAGCGAAGTGAATATCCCCAATTATTGCCCTTACCACCAAACGGTAAGCCATCCGATCGAAGATTGCTTCGTCTTTAAGGGATGGATCGAGGATCAATACCTACAAGGCAAGTTTGCGCTGTCTGAGAAGTGGAAAGTAAACCCACCACAACCGCACACTCCTAAGAAGACGGACACACCGGGGGCAATGTGCTCTTTTGTTGAAGAAGCTCCATGGGAGGTGGCTCTTTCAGCCAAAACCAAAAGGATGCTGAATGATCTCCAGACATGCTCGGCGATCAGGTGGAAGAACCCGTTGGAACCCAAGATTATCGAAGGGATGCTGAAGCCGCGCCCAACTCCAAGGATTGGTGGTGATAGCCAAAGTGCTCACACCCAGCCGTCGAAATTTTCGAAAAAGAAGAAGAAATCTAAGAAACCCGTGAAGCCTGGCGACAAGCGCACGGATTTGCAGAAGCAGATTGACGTGCTGGAAGAGTATAACCAGAAGGCGCGGACTCCAATCACGCTCCAAGAGTTCCTCAGCCACGTTCTTGAAGACGGAGTTGATGGAGAAGAATCGTTGGACGAATCTGAGGATTACGTAGCAAGTTGCCATATGATCTCTCATTCATCGCTAGACAATAAAGAGGCTCCTTGCACAGAGAGACTGGGAGCAAGTCCCGAGCCAGAACTTCTATGGCCGTCAGACGAAATGATCGACGCCTTCCTGAATGAGATTCATCTGAAAAGTAAAACCGATCGGGAGCGTGAGATGACCATATTTGAAAGAGCCCAACGCCGGTGACTAGACGAAAGAGTCGAGACACTCCCGCTGAATCAAGGAACATCCATCGTGGATAAAAACAAGTTCAAGATGAGGAAAATGTTTGCTAAACCCATATCAATGGGAATGAAGCTACCACCCTCTGAAGGAAATACTCCCGGTGAAGCAAAAACACATCCTAGCTACTGCTTATATCATCGAAAGATTTCGCACTCTACTGAAGAGTGCGACGCTTTTAAAAGATGGTGGCAGGGATATGTTGCTCACCGGCAACATTTTAAGCGGATGAAACGGAAAACTCGTCGGGAGAAAAGAAGTGCGACCGAGGAGCATAAAAGAACTACCGGTAACTGTTACACGATCAACACCGGGGGATCGCAGGTTCTCACTTTTGGGAGTGACTCTGATGAGGAAATGGCTCTTGGCCCTCTCTTTAAAGAATCCACCTTAGGAAAAGAAGAAGAACCGAAGGCCTGTGAAAACATTCAGCTGCACAACCGTACGCTTCCAGAAAAGAATCTCGGACCCACGAATATAAAAGATAAGGGAAAAGAAAAGGACTCTGAGGATATCGTCCTAGATGACCAAGTCATGAAAGAGCTGACCGCCAAGGACCTGCCAAAGAAAAGTAAGGTGGACTACAACGTTCTGGCGCACTTGAGGAAGTTACCCTCGCAGCTCAGCATTCTCGACGCCCTTTTACTATCCAAAGAAGCGAGAGATTCATTGATCAAGGCGCTACAAGAGCCAGAACAATTCCAAGCCTTTCTCGCCGAAGAAAAGATGAAGAACGAGCTAGAGGAAGTACACACAGCCGATATCATCTTCGGTGATGAAGACCTCCTCCTTGGAATGTGCGAGCACAACCGTCCCCTCTATGTCTCAGGGTACTATCACGATATCAAGATAGGAAAAATCCTGGTCGATAATGGGTCTTCCGTCAATCTCCTCAACGTGCGAGTGTTGAAGGAAATCTGCATGAGCGTCCAGCATCTCGCTCGTGATAAAATCACCATCTCCGGTTTTGACTCCCAGTCATCGCGGACTCTCGGGTCTGTGATATTGACATTACGATTCGGGTTGCTTGTCACGGATATTAAATTTCATGTCATTGACGCCAAGACATGCTATAACGCTTTGCTTGGCCGGCCTTGGTTACACGAGTACAACATCATCCCTTCTACACAACATCAGTATATGAAATATTTTAAGGATGGTCTCGAGTATACTGTAACAGGAGAGTTGAACCCGTTCTCCGTAAACAAAGTCCGCAAGTATGAAGATGCAAAATATTTCTTGCCAGATTTCGAGGACACAGAGAGATGTCACAAACCGGAGAACAAAACTATCACCACCATTCCGGTCTTTAGGAGTGATACTGAAGAAGAGGAAGAGATAGTTTGTTCAGGTCCACCCCAGTATAACAAGTCGGGACCGTCCACTCCTATGTTGATCTTTGGCAGCGACTCAGAAGATGAGGTCCATGCTATATTCTCCGCTCGGCCACCAATACAAGCATTCGCTGGTGATAATCAGAGTTTGCAAATTACCATGATTCCGCGGGAACACTACAAAGATCTCGACGCACTTGAAGCTTATAGCGTGCAAGAGCTACAAACATTTTACGTCCCTTCCAGGAGAAAAGGTGAACAGGCAATCTTATTCTACAGATCCACGGAAACAAGAGTGGAGAAAGAAGTTTGGCATGGCGCGGATTCTACACTTGACATACTCCAGCCTATCCGTCTGCCTAGATATTACACAGAAGGCTTGAAAAGGCTATTGAAGCGCCAAGGGATACCCTTCAAACAGACCGCTCGAAAAGCTAAGTTCTAACAGCGGACCGAAACGTCCTGAAACTAACAGCGGACTGAAACGTCCTTAAACTAACAGCGGACCGAAACGTCCTTAAACTAATGACGGACCACTATATCCTAAAACTAGCTGTTGACCGAGATGTCGATAAACTACGGTGGATTGCAGCATTCCAAAGCTGATACAAAAATAAAAAAAAGAATAAAAAAGAATAAAAAAAAGAAAACGGTATGTCCATAAGCAAAATGGGCACGGATGAAAACCCGAAAGGGCTCTGTGAGTAAAAACAGCAGGGCTACCGGCGAGTCTTGTGAAAACCCGAAAGGGCGCAACCTCGTTAGAATTAGAAAAAAGAATAAACAAAAAAAAAGAAAAAGAAAACGGTATGTCCATAAGCAAAATGGGCACGGATGAAAACCCGAAAGGGATCCGTGAGTTTAAACAGCAGGGCTGCCGGCGAGTGTTTGTGAAAACCCGAAAGGGCGCAACCTCGTTAAAAGATACTTGTGAGGTCCTCTCGATCTTGTGAGGAGAAATTACCCGCGTGAGATCCTTACGACTCACAAGGGAGCAACACACTTAGGGATCCCCATGATTCCTAAAGAGAAATTACACTTGTGAGATCCTCACGACTCGTAAGGAGAATCCTCTTATGAGACCCTCACGGCTCATAAGATTCAAAAGTCTTAAGCTACAGGGACCTGAACCTGTTCTTAAGCAGCCCCCACAACATCCACTACTGCCCTACAAGCGGTGCAACACTGACCCTTGTATACAATCCACGGGCGCGAATAAACATTTCCCTAACAAAGTTCCATCCGTGACTAGGGATATGTCTACACGGTGAACAACCCTTGTAAGTCCTCTCGACTTATAAGGAGAAAACACCCTTGTAAGATCCTTACGACTTATGAGGGAACATGCACTTATGAATCCTCACGATTCTTAAGGAGAAAACGCACCTATGAGATCCTCACGACTCATAGGGAGAAATACCTTTATGAGACCCTTACGGCTCATAAAGTCAAAAGCCTTAGTCGACAGGATCCTAACCCTGTTCGCTAAGCCACCTTTGCTCGATATCGACAGAGGCAAATGATGATTCACTACTGGCAATATCCCAGTTGTAGCAGTGCTGATGCTGAAATCGGTGTCTAATCCCAAGCTTGCGGCAAAAAGCTTGCGAGCCACACATGCATACGAAATAGCCGAAATGATGGGGCAACTTGCAACAAAATCAGCAAGTAAAAAAATGTATGCATGCAAAATAGCCGAAATGATTGGGCAACTCGCAATAAAAAGCAGCGAGTAAGAAAAAAATAAATAGCCGAAATGATAGAACATCGCGGAAAGAATTGAAAAATAAAAATGAAATTTATGCCCTACAGGTGATATCACAGCAGTCCCTGTATACAATCCAGGGGCGCAAACAAAGAAGGAATCACACTCCTCCTCCCCAGGTTTCATCAGTAGAAGAAGCTAAACCTCGACGGTTCTCAGATAGCCTGGAGAGCATCTCAACATTCATCTCATCACCGCAGACACAACATCAGACAAAGCGGAACAACGGCAACCCCCAGTTCCATGACTCGGCGGTGCACAGATAACCATGAGTCAAACCCCGACTCCGTGAAATACGGATAGAGCAAAATTCCTGGCTACGTGGAACGCGGATTATGTCACTTCTGACCCCATGGAAAACGTCCAGAGCGGATCCTGGTCCTCGCAGAGCACGGCAGTGAATCCGTGTGAAGCAACCAGAGCGGAGCCTAGTCCTCGCCGAACACGAAAGTGAACCCGTGGGAAGCATCTAGAGCAAAATTCCTGGCTACGTGGAACGCGGTTTATGTCACTTCTGACCCCGTGGAAAACGTCCAGAGCGGATCATGGTCCTCGCAGAGCACGGCAGTGAACCCGTGTGAAGCATCCAGAGCGGAGCCTAGTCCTCGCAGAACACGGCAGTGAACCCGTGGGAAGTATCCAGAGCAAAATTCCTGGCTACGTGAAACGCGGATCATGTCACTTCTGATCCCGTGGAAAACGTCCAGAGCGGATCCTGGTCCTCGCACAGCACAGCAGTGAACCCGTGTGAAGCATCCAGAGCGGAGCCTGGTCCTCGCAGAACATGGCAGTGAACCCGTGGGAAGCATCCAGAGAAAAATTCTTGGCTATGTGGAATGCGAATTATATCACTTCTGAACCCGTGGAAAACGTCCAGAGCGGATCCTGGTCCTCGCAGAGCAAGGCAGTGAACCCGTGTGAATCATCCAGAGCAGAGCCTAGTCCTCGCAGAAAACGGCAGTAAACCAGCGGGAAGCATCCAGAGCAAAATTCCTGGCTATGTGGAACGCGGATTATGTCACTTCTGACCCCCCCGTGGAAAACGTCCAGAGCGGATCCCGGTCCTCGCAGAGCACGGCAGTGAACCCGTATGAAGTATCCAGAGCGGAGCCTGGTCCTCGCAGAACACGGCAGTGAACCTGTGGGAAGCATCCAGAGCAAAATTCCTGGCTACGTAGAACGCGGATTATGTCACTTCTTTTACCCCGTGGAAAATGTCCAGAGCGGAGCCTGGTCCTCGCCGAGCATGGCAGTGAACCCATGGGAAGCATCCAGAGCAAACATCGGACTGTGGAGTCCTTAAATCCACGGACTAGGATGTCCTTAACCTCGACCGTGATGTCTTAAAACTAACATAGGACTGTGGAGTCCTTAAATCCATGGACTATGATGTCCTTAACCGCGACCGTGATGTCTTAAAACTAATATCGGACCGTGGAGTCCTTAAATCCACGGACTATGATGTCCTTAACCTCGACCGTAATGTCTTAAAACTAACATCGGACTGTGAGGTCCTTAAACTCACGGACTATGATGTCCTTAACCTCGACCGTGATGTTTTAAAACTAACAATGGACCGTAATGTCCTTAAACTAATTTTACCTTGGTTCAAGGGTACATCTCTTCACTCCTTTGATATCTGTCGTTGTAATTCCTCAATGTCTTCAAAGAGGTGACGGGTCCTGACAACCACACATTTCACGGACTGTGGGGTCTTAAACCCATGGACTACGATGTCCTTAACCTCGACCGTAATGTCTTAAAACTAACATCGGACTGTGAGGTCCTTAAACCCATGGACTATGATGTCCTTAACCTCGACCGTAATGTCTTAAAACTAACATCGGACTGTGAGGTCCTTAAACTCATGGACTATGACGTCCTTAACCTCGACCGTGATGTCTTAAAACTAACATCGGACTGTGAGGTCCTTAAATCCACGGACTATGATGTCCTTAACCTCGACCGTGATGTCTTAAAACTAACATCGGACTGTGAGGTCCTTAAACTCATGGACTATGATGTCCTTAACCTCGACCGTGATGTCTTAAAACTAACATCGGACTGTGAGGTCCTTAAACTCATGGACTATGATGTCCTTAACCTCGACCGTGATGTCTTAAAACTAACAATGGACTGTGGAGTCCTTAAATCCACGGACTATGATGTCCTTAACCTCGACCGCGGTGTCTTTAAACTACGGTATCCTGGAAAACGTCCAGAGCGGAGCCTGGTCCTCGCCAAACACGGCAGTGAACCCGTGGGAAGCATCCAGAGTAACCCTTAACTCCGTGAATTGCGGATAAGGACAACTTCACCCATCACTTGCGGGTCCTCACGACTCGTGAGGAAGTAAATTCTCTTGTGAGATCCTTACGACTTTTAAGAGAAAACAACCTTGGGAATCCTCACGATTCTTAATGAGAAATTACACCTACGGGATCCTCTCGACCGGTAGGGAGAAAATTCTTTATGAGACCCTCACGGCTCATAAAGTTGAAAAGTTTTAGGTGACAGATTCTAACCCTGTCTTCTAAGCCACCACCGCCCTACAAAGAATCCAAGATTGACAGCTATATGCTACCTACAGATCGCACTTGCTAAAATCACATGGCAACAACACAACAAAGAGAAGAAAACAACAAGGAGAACAACTGATCTGCATTTAATTAATCGTTTGAGGAACACCCATTCATGCATGTGCAAAAGATTCAGAACATGAAATAAAACACGCTAAAATGAGAAATTTGCCATTCATATTGCAAAAAGGTTCTTACAATTATAAAAACAATAAACAAAGACATTATCAAAATAATTACAATGGCAAAACCTCAGATCCAGGGCATGGATTGAGGAACTCAAAAGTGACTTTGTCCAGAATTTTCCAGGCCTGGCGAACCATCTTAGTATGCTTTCTTTCACGATCGCAAGCGACGGGATCCCCACGGATGTCCTCCACCCTCCGATAGGCAGCAAGTATGGCTGGCTGCTGAAAAGCCTGGTGCAGGAGGTCGACAAGATTGTCTCGCCTTCTCTTTGAGATTAGGCCTATCAGATACACCGAGTGCATCTTATCCTCGGCGGTATCTAATGCCCTAAGCGGCACGCCGGTAAAGAATAGGGGAAGCGCTTCCCAGATCGCTCCCACAATAAGCTTCAGAAGAGGGGAACGCCGAGGAAGCGGTTGACCATTGTATGCGTCAAAGCGACTCATAATTTCGACACAATCGGCGTTTATGAATTCTCGATTCTGAGAACGGCCGAGTGAGCAGATGTCTCCATAAGAGATAATCTCGTCGAGATCATACATGTGAGCGTCCATTACTCCTGAAAAAGAAAATCAACAAAGTTAGCAGACAGACTGAATAAGCAATTTCTTATTCAAAATAGGTACATGGAGTTAAATACCTCGAGAGCAATGCTCTACAGACAGGAGTGACACCTGTCAAAATCAATTATGAAGGGAATTTAAAGAAATCCCCCGAGAACATTGAGAGCTTTGCTCTGAAAAGATGATATAATTCCTCAAAAATAAAATTCCATCTCTAATCTTCAAGATCCATGAAAAACTCTTAAGAGTTCTTCTATATGATTTGAAACGAGCAAAGATCCATCAATGAATTAAGAAATTATAAATAAAATCCTTTTAAAGATCTCTATTAATGGAACCCTAAAAAGGTTCTCTTTAGATCAAAGATCTATAAAGAGCAAAGCTCTGTTAATGGGTAAAACCCTGGTTTATTAAAAGTTTTAAACTATACCTAAGTTTTGAAAGAGTTTTACTCTTGAGAAGTTCTTAAAACTGAAGAGTAATGCTCTGAATAGGAGAAAATTCTCAAGAAAGAAGATGAAAATCATCTAAGGGGACCAAAGGTCCTATTTATTGGCATTGAGAGCCGTTTCAACTCCCAAAAAGTTGATCCAACGACTGAGATGCTACCACCGCCGCACTCATGTTTGGGGCCACGTAAGTGCAACGGAGAGGGGGCATTTATTTTCCCAATCAGAGCAAAGCTCTGTTCAAATTCCAAGACTGGAAATGAAGCGACGCTTCTGTTTTCCCTAATCAGAGCAAAGCTCTGTTCAAATTCCAAGACTGGAAATGAAGCGACGCTTCTGCTTCCCCCAATCAGAGCAAAGCTCTGTTTAGAAATTTAAGAGTCAAAAAAAAATTGAAGCAACGCTTCAGATCCTGCGCTCTGTGCTGCGCGCCACGTGTCTAACACAGGTGCGCTGGCGCAGTTGCACTGCGCGTTGCGCTGCTCGCCACGTGTCTAACACTGGTGCGCTAGCGCAGTTGCGCTCTGCGCTGCGCGCCACGTGTCGAACACGAATGCGCTAGCGCTAGGCACGCTGCGCGCCATGTGTCAAAACACCAATACACTAGCACTAGCGCAATTGCGCTGCACACCCCAAATTAGAGCAAACCTCTGTTTCCAAGATTGGAAAGCGAAGCAACGCTTCATGAAAGGTACTAATATCAAATGCGTTTACGATAAGAGTCAAAGACTCTGAAACGGCGCCCACGTGCAAAGCACGAGAGCGCTAGGCGCCAGAAGCGCTAAGCGCCAGAAGCGCTTCATCCCTACAAGAATTACTTGCACATGATTATAGCAAATTAAATTATGCAGCGCATAAACATCTTACAGAGGAATAACAAAGAATTAAAAACAAGGGAACACTTAACATATAATAAAATACTTAAAACATCTTTTTATTATTATTATTATTATTATTATTATTACATTTAAAAAAAATCACCAAACATGGGATCAAGAGAACAGGGGTTCGCAAAGCTAAAGAGGAGATTATCTAGTTCCCTCTCCGTCTTCTCCACCATGTCGAAACGGCGATCCTCCCGAGGGGTAGCCATTCAACGATCGACGCCGCACTCCTCAGAGAAAGTGGTGATGACAACCCGACGAGCCCGTATCTGGCTCAGCAAGTGGATGGAGCAATCCCTCAGGGCTTGAGTGATTAAGTGTGCCTCGAAGAAGCACTCGATCTTGTCTTCGGCAGTATCGAGCATTGCCGAGGACATCTCTGCTGGAGGAGGGGGAAGATCGGCGAGCATAGACGCAAGGATCATCCGAAGCCAAATAGAGTGTGGGGGAAGAGGGGACCCCACACGAGTCAAAAGATCATGCAGTGCAGCGTCGCACTGCTCATCCGTGAGAGAAGGATCCACCAAGCGCACAGCAAAACGTGGAACAAGGTCCTGAACGGGCACTTCCCACGGCTGTCTACGAGCATGGGGGCGGTTACAAGCCATAGTTGAGAAGGTTCTTTGGAGATGAGAAAAGAAAGAAGCTTTGCTTCGAGTTATAAAGACTAGGCACAGAAAATTTTGTGCACAATGGAACTATTTCCAAGATTCGGGAAATGAAAGATTCTAGGGAATACAAGTTTGACTTAAAAAGGAAGGTGAAAAGATACCTCTGTTAAAGAAACGCTTCAGATCCAGCGCTCTGTTGAAGCAACGCTTCAGATCCAGCGCTCTGCGCTCCGCACCACGTGTCAAACACGGGTGAGCTAGCGCAGTTGCGCAGTGCCTTGCGCTGCGCGCCACGCGTCTAATGTAGGTACGCCAGCGCTGGAATTAAATATTCCCACCGTTGGATCAAAGGATCTAATAATGATGATAAATCATTAATTAACCAGAATTAAATTCTGTTAAGGAAAGATTTCTCAAAATCTTTCCAAACAACAAGATTGTGCTTTAAGCACCGCTGGATCAATGATCCAATGGTAAATAATGAATTACCAAAAAAAAAAGAATAAATTCTGCATGGAAAGATTTCTCAATCTTATTAAAAATAAGAAGATTATCATCTGTAAAACAGAAGCCTTAGGATCAAAGATCCAACGGTGGGAAATATTCCCAAATCAATCAGAGAAAGATCTCTTAAACTGATTTAACAAATCAATTGGCCCTATATAAAGGCCCCAAGACTTCAAGTCTCAGATAGAAAAAACCCTCTGCAAATTTTGAGAAAACTCAAAGAAAAAGAAAGGCAGGCCCTTAGCAAAAGAAGATCATTTCTTCAAGGTAAAGGATTAATTCTTGAACAATAAAGATGAAACCATCTCGTAAAAAGAAGAAACATCTTCTAAAAAGATTTAGATCTATAAAAAGACCAAGGTCTTTGATTAAAAAGAAAAGATCAAAAGATCTAATCATAAAAATATAAAAAAAAGAAGTATTTTACTTCATTCACATATCTTTTGATCTATAAAGGCAGAGCCCCTTTTTATTAAACAAGAACTTTTGTTCTTGAAACTTGAGGCAAAGCCTCCTTTAAGAAGAATATAAAATTTGTTCTTTGATCTTAAAATTGATCAGATGCAAATTGCGCTATTGAAAAATGCTTTGCACTCATGAACTGCGCCTTTGTGCTCTTTGGATCAGCGCTCAGCGCCAAAACATGCCACGTGTCAACCATAGACATGATTTGCGCTTTGCGCTCCTGAAAACAGTGCACTGCGCTCTTGGGTTGGCGCTCAGCGCCAAGCGCGCCACATGTCACTCACTGGCGCACCCATAAACTAGTGCAGCGCAGACATAAATTAAAAGCGCAGTGCGCTAACAAACTAGCGCTAAGCGCGACACGTGTCCTCCTCGTGTGCGCTAACCGACAGAAGAGCAATGCGCTCTTTGACTGGCACAAAGCGCCTAGTGCGCCACGTGGCGCGCTGTTAGAACATATTTTGTTCTGATAAATAAGACAAAAAAATGTCAGAGCCCAATGCTTAGCATTATTAAAAAGGGCCGAGCCCAAATAAAGGCTTAATAGCAAGAACAAAAATAAAATGTTAAAACATTTTAATTGGACTTAGCCCAATACTGGCCATAAGTCCTCAATTTATTTTGAAATGAGCACATCTGCTCTTTCAACCAAATTACCTTGGTTCAAGGGTACATCTCTTCACTCTTTTGATATTTGTCGTTGTAATTCCTCAACGTCTTCAAAGAGGTGACGGGTCCCGACGACCACACATTTTACGGACTGTGAGGTCCTTAAACTCATGGACTATGACGTCCTTAACCTTAACTGTGATGTCTTAAAACTAATGTCGGATTGTGGAGTCCTTAAATCCACGGACTATGATGTCCTTAACCTCGACCGTGATGTCTTAAAACTATTAACGGACTGTGGAGTCCTTAAATCCACGGACTATGATGTCCTTAACCTTGACCGTGATGTCTTAAAACTAACGTCAGATTGTGGAGTCCTTAAATCCACAAACTATGATGTCCTTAACCTTGACCGTGATGTCTTAAATCTATTAACGGAATGTGGAGTCCTTAAATCCACTGACTATGATGTCCTTAATCTCGACCGTGATGTCTTAAAACTAACATCGGACTGTGGAGTCCTTAAATCCACGGACTATGATGTCCTTAACCTTGACCGCGATGTCTTAAAACTAACAATGGACCGTAATGTCCTTGAACTAATTATTGACCGCAATGTTATTAAACTAAACAACAGAGCCCAATTGCTCTTTTGTTGGATCTAAACGATCCCGTTAAGTTGATCTTAGTCTAGAATTAGACTAACGTGTCCTTAACAAACGTTTAAGTTGATCATAGCCTCAAATAAGACTAACGTATCCTTAAACATAACCCCCCCAAACCCAAATCTAAGAAAGATACGGATTTGGACTAGTCCACGCTCTACGGGCGACAGCATAACTTAGTCTCCGTATACAATCCACGGGCAACCAAACACAAAACAGACACCCACGACACGAAGTGACCATATGGAGAAGGAGAAAGTTGTTACAGCGACGCGGTAGCGTAATTAACTGCAGGGGCTTGCGCCTGCAGGGAAGAGCGTCCCCACAATCAAAAACCCCTCAAGTGAGGGGGAATCTGATGAAGTCTGCTACATCGGCCGCATCCGTTTAAACCTTCGATACATGGTGACATAAATCAGCTTGGCATCTTCGGAGAGGTGGACGGATAGCACCAATTAGCATCTGCCCCCAGATTCAGGCAAGACGTTCAGTCTTCCCGGCTTCCGGCGGTAAACAACCCTCAGGAGACAACACTCCTCCTACTAGGGACACCTAGAGGTTTAACGGCTTGTTGCACGAGCTCAGTGCAATCGCGTTTCCCTGCGAAAGTGAGGTTTGGTTTTTTCAAGAATAAAACTAGTTTTGCTCGGGACGAGCAAAAGATAAGTTTGGGGGTATTTGTTCATATTAGATTTTTGCACTATTATATTCCCTATTCTTAATCAATTTATAAATAAATAGGTGCTTTTGATCCATATCTGCTAAATAGTTGCAGGTTACATGTTCTCAGAACAATATAGTGAAAATGGTGAAAAGACGCTACAAATGTGAGACTACGATCAACAAATAGATGAATCTGCAAGATGCCGCCTACCAGTTCGAGGAACAAATGAAGATCAGCAAATAGTTCAATACGCAAAGTACAAGGGCAGCACAAGATTCAAGACTTCAACGCGAAGCAAACGGTAAAAGTCCACAAATTATGCACTGCTGGAAATCTCGAAGAAAGTGGAAAAGATTCTGAGGAACCAAGTAAAGAAAACAGATGTAAAAAGCAACTTGAAGCTGCACAGAAGAATTCAGCCCAAGTCCCCACCACATGGCCACGGATCCGCGGCCAAACATGGCTTATGACCGCGGTTCCGCGGCCGTACTAAGCACATGTCGGAGCAGTTTGACGGTGGGTGTCGGTGCGTTGACCAGGCTTCTCAGAGCAGTTTTGTAATTTTAGATATGGATCAGATGTAAACCCTAGGGTTTCTATTATCTATAAATAGGAAGCCTACAGCTCTTTTTGGAGCATGCCTCTATTTATTTCTCTAGTTTAGAATTTTCATTCCTTGTAATTGTCAAAGAGTGCATCAATAAAAAGTAAGTTTTTTTTTATCTTGAATTTCTTATCTGCAATTTTATTTCTCTGCAATTTTTATCTGCCGTAGTTATTTTCCGCAAGTAAATTAGGTTATTAAAAGAAAATAAAAAAATGAATTCCTTTGTTAATTCCCTAATGAGTGAGTAGTTCCTCACTTGTTAGGGTTAGGTTTGGGGAAGATTTGAGAGATGAAAATCTCTCACCCCTTTCTTACCCGTTCAATATTTTAAAATAAAGACTCTATGCAAAACAACCACACACCGCTCACTACGGCACCTTATCCCACGAGGTAGCGGTGATTCCCTAGTTAAGACCGGTTGTGGTTGATTTCCATAGAGGTTAGGGCTAAGAGTTAAGAAAGGACGCATAAGGACCAAAGGGAAGAAACTTAGTTTCTTCCCGGTCGTGCTAATCCCCTTTGTTAATTATTACCTTAACACCTAAAGTTCTTAATTAGAGCAAAGAAAGCGGTGAGAATAATTGAATTTCCAAACTAGCCTAATCCTAACCCTAGTAAGGTTTTAATCCAAATCAATTTAAACCTCAGTTTTTATAGAAAATTAAAACCTACCACAAATAGGAATTGACTCGTTAGAACAACTAGAAAATACACGTTTTCCCTGTGGACCGACCCGTACTCAACTGGCTAGCTACCAAGCGACACTGTTCTTGATTGCGGTTAATTCGTTGATTTCAAAATACGCAAAAATCTCTCTCAATCAGGATCGCACCTCGGGCCTCCGGCCCGAGGAGTCTCCCGACCTTCGGTGGCCTTTTAAACCACCCCCGGCTCGCCTCCAAGCAATCACAGAACCAAGATGCCTCGGCCTCTTGCTCGCGCCCGAGCCTCCCGCCGAGCTCTTCTTCCTCGGTCTCACCGACCGACCCGCAGCGCTGATCACAGGCGCCTCCGCCACGTCTCAGCGAATCTCGCCATGCGCGAGATATCTGCCGCCCATGATCTCGCGTTCCACGCCATCACGATCCCCCATTAGCGAACTTGTCTCGCCATTAATGCGGGATCCCGCCTATCATATGGACGTGACGTTAGGGGCGCAACGGCCGACGTGAATCTTGTGCTTACCTGCCCATTGCTGCCGCTATATAAACCCCTCTCTCAGAAGATCGAGGTAGTCCATTTTTACTCCACTAGGCCGTTACTCTGCCAAAATATCTCGTCTAACTTGATCGTCGGATGGTTCTCGGTGGCACAACCACCGGGGACTTCTTTGTAGGTAGCTCGGCCTCAACCACACAAAACTCATTGAGATCCACACGCTTCAGGAGTCAACCCTTCAACTCAATCTCAGCCGTCCATCAGCGCTCGTAGCAGATCAACATGAGATAGCATCTGAAGGAAATCCAGAGACCCATCAGTTGGCGCCGTCTGTGGGAATAGTTCCACTCACCCAAAAGTTCATCTTTCGATCTCGACTACAATGGCAAGTGGTCACCGCGACGATCCAAGCACCAGCAGTCGGCCTCCCCACAGTGGAGACGAGGGAGAATCCCCTCCTCCACCGAATGCCATTCACGCCCTATCCGCTCGGATAGATCGACTTACGTCCGTCGTGGATACGCTCGTCCGCGTCTGTTACGCCCTGCTTCCCAGTATACGGGCAAAGGACGCGACTGGCCGCTACATATTTACTCAGAAGTAAATACGCTAAGCGTAACTAAGCAATATAAAAGAAATATACACAAGAGATAAAAGATATAATTGAACAACAACTTTATTTATTCATATTCTTTTTACAATACATGGAAAAGTAAATACATGGGATAAAGCGATGCCTAAACAGTGGCATAACAGAAATGAAAAGTACTGAAAGTAAATGTGTACAAGGAATCTAAAGCTCGGGGTCGTAATCTAGCTGGTCCAAGTCTTCGCTGGTGGGCGCGATCTCTTGAAGGTCCAGATCACCTGAAGGTCCAGATCACCTGACAACATTCCAAAGAAGAAGAGAATGAATGTCGTCAGCGAACAATCGCTCGGTAAGTCCCAAAGATAAAGGAGAAATAGAATAGACAAAGAGAGAATGTAGATTTTAAAGTTGTATTATATTGTTAACGCTGTTATTTGTAGCTTGGTACAGAAGATGCCAGTGTATACGAGAGAAGTCTCAGTAGACCAGAGACTAAGGTGAACGGAATGTACAAGGAACCGTTTATGCCACGGTACAACAGCAAATGAATACAGGTTAGGTGTCTTAAATGTTGCTGTCTCGTGCCATTTCTAACACCTTCCGTACTAATCTACCCCTTATAAACCCCGCGATGTCTTGTTTGTATTGTTTGCTTTATATTGTAAATTGTAATGTCTTGTATTATAGATTGTATAGATGGATGACTTGCCGAAATCATGATATCAGTAAATGGATGTAACCGGAGAATCATGTAGATGGAACTATATCCATGGTTCGATTCAGTAAAACAGATTGAATAGATTGAACAGATTGTTTATATGAATTCATGGATTCATATTGAATTATAGTTTGTACTTGAATCATATTCAAGTCAGATTATTTATAATGAGACTCAGTCTGAATCAGACAATTAGAAAAGAAATTGAAATCCTGAATTAAATTTTGATGTTATCGGTAACCGCTGCACATGAGCGGCAGGATTTGTGTCTTTTTCAAAGACGATTACCGTGTTGATAACACTGTTTATTAAGTTGTCTACCTTAAATAGGCAAACACTCATATCTCCGGCTCCCTGAGGCTCAAGAGACTGGTCCCGCTTAAACCTATATTTACTAGGGTCCTTATTGTAATTTATAGAACTTGAGGGGGTTTTATTTAAAAATAATTTTGTATAATTTTCAAAATACATCTCAAGTATTTAATTATCATCTTTAGGGTTTTCGTAGATGTAGATTTTATATATGTGATATTTCTAGTGAATAAAACCTAATTTCATAATATATGGTATTTAATTGTAAAATATTGAACTTGTATAGAATTGCATGGTGTTTTCATGTAAAGTGATTCTTTTGATTTATAAAAGTTGGAATATTTATATTATATCAAAAATTAGATATTTTGATGATACATACATACATACATATATATTTATATAAAATAATTTTAATTTATTATTTTTCTAGAAATCTCATTTTCTTAAGATATTTGTATTTTTAAATCTTTCAAGACCGAATGCTCCTTGCGGAGGTCTGCATCTCGCACTACTAAACCCGAGGATGTGCGATAATCCGCACCATCCCGAACGGATTCCCCAAAATGGGTTGTAGCGGCGCTTTGCAAACATTTGTTTAAAATACATAATCTTGTAGAAAAAGGTTTTAATAGTAAAAGGTATTTATGTATAAAATTGCATTTTTCCCGTATTCTATGTTCCCGAAAGGCATCGTGCTATGTTGCATATGAGTGTTGTGAGAAGGTAGATCATTACCTCGTGATCTATTTAAAGGTATAGCAAGGAATTATGATGTTTAATGTCGAAACTAAACTTCATGGTATTTTTCTGAAAAGATACGATAAAAACTACAATATGAATTCTTTTGCTATGAAGCTTGTTCAATATGTTTTGTTAATGGTTAATAGTCATGATGTGTAAGTTTGGTATTGTTGTATTTAAGAAAATTAGAAATTTTTAAAGAAAATCGAATCGGAAGTCAGATTAACTCTGCTTCCGTCGGGTTTTAGAAATACAAGTTTCTAGAGTAGACAAGAGAAGGAGGAAGAGGGACTTACTGGATTGTAGATTAGAAAAAAGAAAGAGGGAGTGGTAGGAGGTGCCAGTGCGTCGTTTCGTCGCCGAGAACTCCTAGGGTCATCGTCGGAAATTCGTCGGAGCTTCGCCCTTCGCTAACTCCACTTGTATACAAAAGTTCTAGATAATTTTCTTGAGAGTTTGGACAGAGTTTGTGAGTGAGGGGGTGTGAATTGGAGTGGTATTTATAGGAAAAGATTAGGGTTGAGGTTTAATAAAAAAAATTGCGTTTAAATTGCATTAAAATGGAGATTAAAGGGATTTTATGGTCTCTGGAATAATGCAGGGAAATTAAACATGACAGGGGTTATGGGGGGTTCAAAAGGCAGAGAAGTCAAGAAGGAACAACTCGGATTTGGGTGAGTTAGGCTGGCGGCGGTGGCCGAGGCGCCGGCCCGATCCGGCCGAGTGAGGGCCGGGCTCGTCGCCATGTGTCCTATGCCTCTTGGTCTATCTCCTGGGCTAGTTTGTTTTATATGTGACTTTTGTTTTTTACGAGTTATGCACGTGTAGGCTCTTGGGCTTCTAAAAATTTAAAAGAAAATTAAATAAAAAATAATGTGGCTAATGTGATTTGAATTCTGGTGCTTTGGTTCAGCAGTGCAAGGCCTTTCCAATGAGCTACAAGCTCCTTCTTGCTATTAAAAAGAAAAAAAATATTTATAGTACTCTCAGAAAATGTAAATACCCCACGTATACATTAATTTTAAATGTATTTTATGTACACTAAAATTGAAGTTGTTACCGTCTACCCTCCTTACAAAAATTTCGTTCTCGAAATTTACAATTTATTTTAAGGACTAGTTTACAAATAGGTGGGGGTATCTTGCATGCATCTCATCTTCCCTTTCCCATGTCGATTCTCCTGGAGTGTCTTTTCTCCACATTACTCGAACCAAGTTGATTTCCTTGTTCCGAAGTGGCTTCACTTTCCTGTCCAGGATCTCCATACGTTGTTGCTCACAAGATAAGTCGAGCTGTACAGTGAGCTCGGAATGATCGAGAATATGGCTTGGTCACTCACATACCTTCTGAGTTGGGATATGTGAAACACATTATGCACTCCTTCCAATGAAGGTGGAAGTGCCAAGCAGTACGCCACCTCACCGACTCGTTCAAGTATGTCGAACGGTCCAATATATCTCGGACTTAGCTTACCCCATCTTCCAAATTGAATCACTCCACGGTTTGGAGATATCTTTAAGAATACGTGATCTCCTGGCTGGAACTCTAAGTGACGTCTCTTTGCATCAACCCAGTGCTTCTGTCGACCTTGGGCTATGCGCATTCTTTTTCTGATAGTACGAACCACATTAACAGTTGCTGCTATCATCTCAGGTCCAAGAAGTTCTCTGTCTCCGATGTCGTCCCAACTTAATGGTGATCGACACTTCCTTCCATAAAGCGCTGCAAAAGGTGCTGTCACGCCCCGCTTCCCAGTGTACGGCGAAGTGGACGCGACGAGGCCCGCTACGTATATACTCAGAAGTACATACGCTAAGCGTAATTAAGCAATATAAAGTAATACACAAGAGACAAGAATATAAAAGAACAGCAACTTTTTATTTATTAACATTCTTTGTACAATACATGGAAAGGAAAATACAACTGAAATAAAGATACCTAAACAGTGGCATATCAGGAAAAGGAAAGTACTGAAAAGAAAAGTATACAATGAAATTATACTGCTGGGTCTTCGGCAAATTGCTCCAAGTCTTCTTGGGTTGGCTCAACTTCTGCCGGGTCCAGGTCACCTGACGACATTCAAAGAAGAGAGAAACAGAATGTCGTCAGCGAACAGATCGCTCGGTAAGTCCCAAAGGTAAGAGGGAAGTAGAGAAGACAGAATAAGAAGATACATTTTTAAAGTGTAAACTATTGTTGTAATGTTATGTTAACGCTGTTGTTTGTAGCTTGGTACAGAAGAATGCCAGTGTATACGATGGGAGTCTCACTTGCCAGAGACTAGGGCACGTGTAGTACAAGGAACCGTTATGCCACGGTACAACAGCAATGGGATTCAGGTTAGGTGTATTAATCTGACCACCTCGTGCCACCTTTAACACCTTCCGTACCAATCTACCCCTTAAACCCCGCGATGTCTTATTTGTATTGTTATCTTGTAAAATTGTATTGATTGTAAGATTGATTAACTGACTGACTGAAACCATGATATCAGGAAACGATTATAACCGTAGAGTCATGTAAATGGAATACTGGGAAACATGTAAAAGGAATATCCATGGTTCGGTTCAGTCAAGTAGATTGTTAACTGGATTCTGGAATTCATGTATTCATCTTGAGTTGAAATATAAAGAATATAGATTGACTTGAATCATATTCAAGTCAGAAATAGTCAGACTATAACCCGAGTCAGACTAAAAGAAAGATAATTTGAAGTTCTATATTTGTTAGGGGCCTTATTGTAATTTATAAAACTTGAGGGGGTTTATTGTAAAAAGTAATATTGTATAGTTTTCAAAATACACCTCAAGTAATTATTATTCGTCTTTATAGTTATAATGAGTGTAAATTTTATTTGTGTTATTCTAGTGAATATATCCTAATAAAAGTATTAATTTATTTATTTGAAATTCATGGTATTTTAATGTAACTTTTAATCTTGTAATTTTTAGAAAAAAAGTGAAAACTTTATCTTATGATAAAATAGGTGTTTAAATGATAATTATATATATATTAAAACATGAATAATTTTAAATAAATATTTTATTTTCCCAAAATCTCATTTTTCTTAAATGCCGTATTTTATACCTTTCGAGACCGAATGCTCCTTGCGGAGGTCTGAATCTCGCACTACCAGCCCGCGGGTGCACGATGAACCGTACTATCCCTAACGGGTTCCCCAAAATGGGTTGTAGTGGCACTTTGCTTAGGTTTAACAAATACTATTCATTTAGGAAAACGGTTTTATAAATAAAAGGTATTTATTTGTAAAAGAGTATAGTTTTCTGTATTTTAGTTTCTAGGGTTTCCTAAGCCTACTAGCCTATTTCTAAGGGTCTAAACGATAAGTCATTAGAAGCCTCAAATCGTCTCTTCACCGCCAATTGTGGCCAGGTAAGTACAAGTGAGGAGAGAGGGATCCGCTCACGAATCGTGAGACGGGCCTTTTAAAGTTACCCAAGCTCACTTGCCTAGCCTAGACACCACAAAGTCAGTTTAGATAAACGATCGATGTCCATGACATATCATATTTTCCTATTAAAAGATATTGTTTTAAAAATTGTAAACAACTTAGAACTTTTTAGAAAAGGTTTATAAAGAAAAGGGTATTTTAGTGAAAAGTCTTGTATTTTCGTATTCTATATTTTGACGTTTATCAATTAAGGTTATATTTGTGTGTGTGTAGAGGTAGGTCATTACCTCGTGACTTATTTTAAGTTCTGATGAAATTTAGAGGTAAAACATGATATATTAAACTTAAAGGTATTAAAGCGCAAGAATACGGTATTTGAAAACGTTATCATTTTATGTGTGAAATTTCATTGAAATTGATTTCTACAAGTTTAGTGATCAAGATAAACATATTTAGGAGTGAGGGATTTATTTAGAACAATAAAAACAAACTTTATGGTATTTTTATGAAAAGAATACGGTTTTACAAGAAAGCTATCATTTCATGTGAGAAACTTTGTTTAAATTGGTTTCTATGTGATTAATAGTCATCATGTATATGGGTAGGTATCATGGATTAGGTGACAAGTGGAATTTTGTAGAAAAACCGAATCGGAAATCGGTTTGTTCCGATTTCCGTCGGGTTTCATATTTCCGTATTTTAAGAAATAGAAAAGAGAGAGAGAGCGATGGGACTTACATGCACAAGCCGGTATTGTCACCGGGCTTGTCTATCCACCGATAGCCTCGCGTTAGTAGCGAGACCTTCTTGAAGACTTCTTCATGTTCTCCTTCTTGGACTCTAGGTGAAGAGGAAGAAGTGAGAGATAGAAAAATGTGAGGAAGGAAAAGATAGAGGAGGACAATAAAGATGGTGTAATGGTGAATTATGTATAATAATATATGCATTCAACATGAGAATTAAAAGAGAAATAAAAGGTCACCATTCATTTCGGAAATGAAAGGTCTCATTTGTAGGTTATGAGAAGAATAAAAAATGATAAAACATAATTGCAAGAATGAGGATTTGAACATGTGACTTATGGAATAACAATGCAAGAACTTAACCAATGAGCTATAAGGTTGTTCATGCATATATTTAATTAGAATTAAATATATGATGTTGCTTAAAAAGAAAATGGGCTTTTTAGATGGGCTGTGGAGAATAAGAATAATGGATTTGGGTTAAATATTTATGAAAGGAAAAATAAGAATGAGAAGTTAAAAACTTAAATATAAGAAAAAGAAATTGTACCTAGAAAAAAAATACATAATAGATTGAGGAATAAAATAATAATAAATTTAATAGAAAAAGGAAAAATACCAAGTACAAATAAATACGGTATATTATTGAAGAGGGATAATACAAATGTATAAAGATTTTGGGGTCATTACAGGTGCCATTCTTATGCTTGCTTGGTAGCTGTTGTTGTATGAAAACTCCACAAGATGTAGGTGATCTTCTCACGATCCTTTGAAGTCCAACATACATGCTCTGTGCATATCCTCTAAGATCTGAATAGTTCGCTCAGACTGACCATCTGTTTGTTGATGATAATATGTGCTGAAGTTCAGACTTGTTCCTAAGATCGCTTGCAGACTTTGCCAAAATTGCGATCGGAACCTGGTGTCACAATCGGAGACAATGTAGACCGGTACTCCATGAAGTCGCACAATTTCCTGTATGAGTTCATGGGTATCAGAGATACTACATATTTGAAGAGTTTAAATCTTACTTAGATTCTTACCTCCATGTACTTCTTTGCTAATGTCTCAGTTGATTGGACAACTCGAAATGGGATGAAGTGAGCCGACTATGTGAGTCGATCCACAATAACCCATACTGCATCGTTACCCTTTGTGCTACGAGGAAGTGCAGTCACAAAATCCATTATGATGTGTTGCCACTTCCATTCCGGGATAGGTAACAATTGAAGTAATCCAGCAATCCTGTGTTGTTCAGCCTTTACTTGCTGACACACTAAACATTTAGCGACGCTTCTAGCTATTTCACGCTTCATTTCATACCACCAGTAATTCTGACGTAGATCTTTATATATCTTTGTACCTCCAGGGTGTACTGAGTAGGGAGAGCTGTGAGCTTCTTTCATTAACTCTTCCCGAACAAAACCTTTTGGTACACATAATCTGCTGCCGTATCTCAAAAATCCTTCTTCATGGATGATGAAGTCTGCTCTAAGTCCATTCTCTACTTGTTCTCTGATCTTTTGCAACTTAGCATCACTTGCTTGAGCTGCTTTGATCTGATTGACAATGGTAGATTAAACTTGTAAATTCATCAAACTTGAAGCATTACCTGGCATGACTACTTCAATCTCCATCTGATGCAAGTCTTGTTGAAGCTTCCACTGGGCGGTGAGATGCATTGTTAATGGTTGGCGACTAAGGGCATCAGGTATCACATTCACCTTCCCTGGATGATATTACAGGTTGATGTCGAAGTCCGCCATGAGTTCTAACCATCGTCTCTGCCGCATATTAAGTTCCTTCTGAGTAAACATATATTTCGGGCTTTTGTGATCTATGTATATGTTCACTCGTTCACCAAGAAGATAACGGCGCCAAATCTTTAGAGCAAAGATAACGGCTGCCAACTCCGAATCATGCGTCGGATAATTGCGCTCATGAATCTTCAGCTGTCTTGAAGCATAAGCCACAACCTTTTGATTGATAGATTTTTTGCGTGCTTAGTTAATTACCGCAATCAAGATGGTTTCGCTTGGTAGCTAGCCGGTTGAGTATGGGTCCTCTGCAGGGAGATGGGAATCTTTTTCTATGTGCTTTAACGAGTTAAGTCCAAATGTCCAGGTTTGTTGAGATTAACTATATGCTAAAATGTATATAAAGAGAGCTTGTTAGGGTTAGGATTAGGTTAGTTTGAGATAGGAGTCGCTCACTTCTTTCGTTGCCACTCTTAATATCGGTGTTACGGTAATCGGCAACAATGGGGATTAGCACGACTAGGAAGGAACTTGCGAGTATAAGCTAGGCTTTCCAACGCTTAGTTTCTTCCTTTTGGTCCTTGTCCGTCCGTTCTTGGCTCTTAGCCTTAACCTCCGGTTAATTCAACCACAACCGATCTCGCTAAGGAATCACCACTATCATGTGGGATAGGGTTCCGTAGGGAGCGGATTGTGGTTCAATTAACGGGAGTCCGAATTAAGATGTTGGGCAAGAAAAGAGTGAGAGAGATTTCCTTCTCTCAAAATTTCCTTATCCTACCCTAACAAGTGAGAAACTACTCACCCATTACAAAAAAAAAGGAAAATACAACAAAAGGAGGAAGATAGAAAGAAAGAGGTTAGAAGATTATAACTAGCTATTTGAGACATCATTTTGGCAAGGATTAAGCTTAAGCATCATTGTTGTTATGGATAAAGAAAAATAGAAGAAGAAACAAACAAACAACAAATAACAACAACTAGATTATCAAATGAAAATTACAAGCAAATATAATTAACAAGGTAACAAGACAAGACAAGCATGATCAAGAAAAGAACTCTTTTATTCATCACTTCACTCATAAAAGCTCACTACAAGGTTTAATGGAGAAAAGATGAAAAGCGGAAGAAGAACTACAAAATCTATCCTAAAATTTAACACAAGAATAAGCACCCTTCACTTGGCATGGTTCTAGGCTATTTATAGGCAGGAAACTGAGACCCTAGGGCAACAATCTGGCTCCACATGAAATGTCAAAACTGCCCCCAAAGTATTAGCAGGTGCCGAGTCAACTCGGCCACGGATCCGCGGCCGAGTCGCCATGTTGGCCACGGATCCACGGCCATTAGGAGGAATTGGCTCATCAATTTTGGTGGGTTTTCCTGTGTTGCCGTTCTCTTCAGTGTGGTATACTTGGTTTCTCAGAATCGCTTCACATTTCTTCCAGATTTTCAGCAGATTACAAGGTGATTTGATGTGGATTTTTTGTCATGATTTTCTTGAGCTCCGCGTAGATATCTTGGATCTTGTGTTGACATTGTGCTTTGTGCATGAAAATGACCATTGATTTGCCATTTTGTCCTTTAAACTGGTGTGCGGCAACATACGGATAGAGAGCGGAGACTCGTATTTTATCTGTGGTTGGCAGTAATCCAGAATTTGTCATGCTTTTCCATGAATTTCACTGTTTAGAGCTGAGAACCTGTAACCTGCAATTATCTAGCAAACACGGCTTAAAAGTACCTACCTACAAGCAATGCGATGAAAAATGGGCGGTATAAAAATGCAAAAATCTGATATGAACAAATACCCCCAAACTTATCATTTACTCGTCCCGAGCAAAGCCAATTTATTCACAAAAAATTCCTAACCTCACTTTCGCAGGGAACGCGATTGCACTGAGCATGTGCAACAAGCCGTTAAACCTCTAGGTGTCCCTAGTAGGAGGAGTGTTGTCTCCTGAGGGTTTTCAGCGGATACTACCCACAAAATCCCGTCAAGCTAGTTTTGCGAAATAACTATGATTCAAATCCTAAGGTTTTGTTTTAAAAATAACAATTTTATTATCCTAATTCTATACTATCGAACCTTTATTTTTCATACCTCGCTTCTTATTTAACTTGAGATTTTATATGTCTTTACGTGCAGTGCAAATAGTGTCGTTAAGTTTCAGAAGGATCGATTAAAGTCATCATGTCACAAAATAAAGCCCAGATAAAAATTTAAAAAGGATCACATAAGTTTTATAAAGAGTTAAGTATTTTTCAAGTTTCGTTTTCCAGTAAGGTTTCAATTTCAGAATTTCTATCTTCCTTAACAGGAAACTAGGTCTTATTTTTCACTCCACCTTTTTCTTGTTTTCATTTCATACACACCTTTGTGAACGTGCAATAGTCTTTATCATAGAATAAAACCTTCATATCTCCGCTAGAAATATATTTTTTATATAAAAACCTGTCTTTTGTTAAGATTATTCTCACACAAAGAACCGTTAGGAATTTTAACTCAGAGAGAACACTTGCTTGACTTTGTTTTAATCTGGACTTTCCAGGCTTCTTAACGAGCTTTAGGCCAATGCACCCAAACCAGTTGGCTTTAGGGCATTAGGTGTAGAGACACCCCAGCGGACTTAATTACTCAAGTTACCTAGGCCCAAAAACAAAAGACAATTTAGCGTGAAAATCATGACGATTTAATGCGAACGGAGATATAACCGGCGGTTCAATTATTTTTTGGATAAAAGACGTGTTTAGTGGGTTAGGTGTGTAATCATTCCAATCAAATTTCAGATGGGTTATTTTTTAGAATTAGTTCCAATTAAGGTATCAATAACATCCTTTCATATCCGCTTCACTTCATAAACTATTATTGATATTACTTATTTTAGAACAAACCTATTTGATCCTCAGAAAATAATTTATCCATTTAAAAGTTTTCAGACATAATAGACTTGTCATCTAATTTTCAAAACTCACGACACGTGTAGTGTGATGTATAGACGTATATCAGCTATAGTTAACTTCAAAGAAGAGTTATCTTTCAGGTTTTCAAAATCTAAAAATAAGATTTAGTTATTCTTATCTTCTCAAACAAAACCATCGAAATGTTGAATCTGAGTTCTCCCACTAGCTAACTTAACGAAAAAGTTTTTATACTTTTAGAAAATTTTCTGATTTTTATGGATTTTAGTATGCAGATGCAAAATATACATATGAATGCGAAGGTTAGAAATGCGTACCGAGCGTACCCCCAAACTTAAACTGGACAGTGTCCTCACTGTCATTGCATGGAAAAATTATTGAAGGGTCAAAATTGTCGGTTAGATATACACATTTTTTAAATATTTTTATATATTTTTTTTGTTTTTAAAAGAAAATAGTTAAAAATGGATATGCACCGGACAAGAATATCCACATATATATACAAAATGGTATATACATACCCCTAAACTTATTTGAAACAGTGTCCATTATTTTGGCTGGATAACCGAAGTTTGGTGGTAGACAGAGGAAGATTATGCAGGGTAAACCGGCTCCTATAAGACCAGGAGCTCCTCCGTTGGTTCAGCGCTAAGGTACGGTTTCAGTCTGTGTCCGTTTACTTTGAAAAATGAACCATCCTTTGGATTCTCCAAATCCACAGCGCCTTGCGGATACACATTCCGCACAAAAAATGGCCCTTTCCAGCGAGATCTGAGCTTTCCTGGATGGAAATGTAGCCGGGTGTCGTAAAGCAGTACCTGTTGACCAGGTGCGAAAGTTTTACGCAAAAGGTGTTTATCGTGAAACACCTTCGTTCGGTTCTTAACGACAACCGTGTTTTCGTAAGCCTCATCCCGAAGCTCGCTCAATTCGTTCAACTGCAGCTTCTGATGGCTGCCCGCATCTTCGAGAGACAAATTCAGCTCCTTTATCGCCCAAAATGCGCGATGCTCTATTTCCACAGGAAGGTGGCAAGCCTTTCCGTAAACAAGCTGATAAGGAAACATGCCAAGATCGGTCTTATAAGCGGTTCGAAATGCCCAAAGGGCATCAGTGAGTTTTAGTGACCAATCCTTACGGTTCTTGGAAACCGTCTTCTCCAATATTTTCTTGATTTGCCGATTTGAAACTTCGGCCTGCCCACATGTTTGGGGGTGGTAGGGCGTGGATAGCTTATGATTAATGGAATATTTCCGCATCAAGGCCTCAAAAGTCTTATTACAGAAATGAGTTCTATTGTCGCTAATGATCGCTCGGGGGTGCCCAAACCGGGAGAAAATGTTTTCCTTAAGAAATCTAACGACAACCTTGTTGTCGTTAGTCTGGCTGGGCACAGCCTCGACCCACTTAGAGACATAATCAACAGCGAGAAGGATGTACAAGTTCCCAAAAGAGCTGGGAAACGGCCCTATAAAATCAATCCCCCAAACATCGAAAATCTCCACAACCAAGATTTGTTGGAGCGGCATCTCGTTTCTCCTTGATATCCGGTCCAAGTGTTTGCACCGGGAGCAAGTCTTGCAGTAGTCATGAGCATCTTTGAAGAGTTGTGGCCAGTAGAAACCACACTGCAAGATCTTCTCGGCTGTCTTTATGGGGCGAAAATGCCCGCCACATGCTTGATCGTGGCAAAATGAAAGCACACTCTTGAATTTATTGTCAGGAACACACCGACGAATAATCTGGTCGGGACAGTACTTGAACAGATAGGGTTCGTCCCAGTAAAAGTGTTTTACTTGGGATAAGAATCGAAGTCTGTCCTGACTTGACCATTCAGTCGGTAGTAATCCTGTGGCCAAATAGTTCACAATATCCGCGAACCAGGGTTCGCAAGATACTGTCAAGAGCTGTTCATCCGGAAAAACGTCGTTGATCGGAATTTGAAGCGACGACGAAGAAGGAAGTCGTGAGAGATGGTCGGTGACTACGTTTTCACATCCTCTTTTGTCCTTGATGACAAGGTCAAACTCTTGCAGCAAGAGGATCCAACATATCAGCCGAGATTTTGCATCCTTCTTTGCAAAAAGATGGCGTAGAGCAGAATGGTCCGTGTAGATGATGACTGGAGAGCCAATGAGGTAGGGCCTGAACTTTTCTAAAGCTAATACAACAGCCAAGAATTCCTTCTCGGTTGTTGTGTAGTTCAGTTGGGCATCGTTCAGGGTTCGGCTAGCATAATAGATTATGTGCGGCATCTTGTCGATGTGTTGTCCAAGGACAGCACCGATGGAAAAGTCGGATGCATCGCACATAATCTCAAATGGGTGCGTCGAGTCAGGAGAAGAAAGAATGGGAGCAGAAGTGAGTGAGCTTTTTAATGACTCGAATGCAGTCACACAGCTCGAGTTGAAGTTGAATGTCGTGTTTTTGGCCAGCAAAAGAATCAAGGGCCTAGCAATCTTGCTAAAGTCTTTGATGAACCGTCTATAGAAACCGGCATGGCCAAGGAAGGTTCGGATGTCTCTGACGCATCTAGGAGGATGGAGATTGGAAATGACTTCAATCTTCACTTTATCTACCTCAATGCCATTTTGCGAGATGATATGTCCTAAGACAATACCTTCGCGCACCATGAAATGGCATTTCTCCCAATTTAAAGTGAGGTTCTTGTCCTTACACCGGGTAAGGACAGCGTCGAGATGCAGCAAACACTCATCAAAAGAATCGCCGAAAATGGAGAAATCATCCATGAAGATCTCCAAGAATTTTTCCACCGTGTCTGAGAAGATTCCCATCATACACCGCTGGAAGGTAGCGGGCGTATTGCATAACCCAAAAGGCATGCGACGATATGCAAATGTGCCAAAAGGACAAGTGAATGTGGTCTTGTCCTGGTCTTTTTCGGCGATGAGAATCTAATTATAGCCAGAGTAGCCATCAAGAAAGCAGCAGTACTCGTGTCCAGCCAATCGTTCAAGCATCTGGTCAATGAAAGGTAGCATAAAGTGGTCTTTCCGCGTTGCGGCGTTGAGTTTTCTATAATCGATGCATACTCGCCACCCAGTCTGGGTGCGAGTAGGGATTAACTCGTTCGCCTCATTGGTTATGACCGTTATGCCCGACTTCTTGGGGACAACGTGAATGAGGCTAACCCACTGGCTATCAGAGATAGGGTAAATGATACCACTATCCAGACACTTTACGATTTCCTTTTTTACAGCCTCCTTCATGACTGGGTTGAGTCGTCTTTGTGGATCCCTAGCTGGTTTGGCATCATCCATCAGATGAATGTGATGTTCAACGATCAGGGGACTAATCCCCTTGATGTCCGCCATCGACTAGCCAAAAGCTTGCCTATTGCTGTGCAAGACCGTAAGAAGGGCTTTCTCTTGCTCTGGAGCTAGAAAAGCCGAGATGATAACAGGAAGGGTCTCATTCTCACCCAAGTAAGCGTACTTAAGGTGAGACGGCAATAGCTTGAGTTCGAGCATTGGAGATGAAACGATTGAAGGCAAGATTGGTGAAAAAGTCTCGAACTCAAAAGATTCCAGCAGAGGTTCAAAATGAGTGTAAGCGACCGAGTTGGATGGTTTAGGTAACTCATCCGGAAATTCGAAGGATTCAAACTCGGGTGGTGACTGGCCAAGATCGTTCGAGAAAGTGAAACACTCATAGTTATTGTCGGGCGCGGAAGCAGCAGCAGGTTCAAAGAGGGACGCACCAGTGGCGTCAAGATTGCTGTGATCGAACAAAAACTCCTCGAATGCACAGTCCTCTGGGGTGATCTCCTGGATTGAACAAACGTCTAGTATATGAGCATTAGGTTCGGAGGGCTGATTCCCTAACCTAAAAATGTTGAGTTCAATTGTCATGTTTCTAAAAGATAGGTTCATCGAACCATTTCGACAATTGATCACAGCATTTGAGGTTGCAAGGAATGGACGACCGAGTATCACCGAAATTTGATTCCGGGGGTTAGCTACAGGCTGTGTGTCTAAAACAATAAAGTCAACGGGGAATACGAAATCCCCAACCTTGATTAACACATCCTCTAGCTCACCCCTAGGATGGGTGATCGATTGGTCGGCCATTTGGAGAGTACAGTGTGTGGGTTTTAGCTCTCCTATACCTAATTGCTCATATACTGAGTACGGAAGCAGGTTAACACTGGCACCAAGATCCAAAAGTGCGCAGTTGATGTTCTTATCCCCAATTGTAATAGAAATCGTAAGACAGCCAGGGTCCTTCCGTTTTTGAGGTAAAGATTGGGTAAGAGCATCACTCACAGCACTAGCTAAGAAAACTTTCTTGGATACCTGAGATTTCCTCTTTTTCGTGCACAAGTCCTTTAAGATTTTTACGTAGGAAGGGACTTGTTGGACAGCATCTAAAAGAGGAATGTTGATGTTAACCTGCTTAAACAACTCCAGAATCTTCTCCATTTGTGGATTTTGTTTATTGGACCTCAACCGGTTTGGAAATGGAACGTTTTTGAAATTGGTTGAGTCCAATGTTTGTGGAGGAGATTGTGGAGTTGGAACGGATCCCAGAGCCGGAGTTTTCGTAGAGTGAGATGTGGGTCCGTTCAGAGCAGAAGAAGAAGAAGAGCCTTTTGAAGAATGAAGAATAGGCTCAGAAGATGAGGAAGGAGAAGAAGAAGATGAAGCGGCCGGAGTGTCATTATCCTCAATTGTTGTGCCGATGTTGTTCTGCAGCATCCTTCCAGATCTTAATGTAGTCACGACACTCACATTATGATTCTGTTGTTCAAGACCAACATGCACATTATGTGGATGACCAGGATTTGGGAGTGATTGAGATGGAAGCTTCCCCTTTTCTCGCTCGCTTAACGCCGCATTCAGCTGTGCAATCTGGGCTTCGATGGTCTTGATGCTTTGCCCCTGTGCAGCAGTGTGTTGCACCAATGACTGAATAGACGACTGGATGTTTGCGGTGGATTGTGTCGATTGTTTAACGAACGCCTCCAGACTTCGTTCTAGCGAGGAAACCTTATCGTTGTTTGACGGAACAAAGTTGTTTTGAGGAAAAGAATTGTTGGGTGCAAAGTTACTCGTCTGATTTTGAAAAGGTTGGGGTTGGAAGGGCTGCTGAAATTGATGCTGAGTTTTTGCTGAGCTTGTTGTTGCGGAGGAGGGGGCCTCTGGAAATTGTTGCCTTGGAATTGATGTTGGTTCTTATTCCAGGCGAAGTTGGGGTGGTTCCTCCAACCGGGATTGTAGGTGGAAGAGTATGGATCGTTTCTTGGTCTTTGCTGAAATACAGCATTAACTTGATCCTGTCCTTGAGATGGTGGATTGTAAGGACACTCTTCGGTTAGGTGAGATGGATCGGAACAACAAGCACAAATGCTACGAAGGGGAAGAACAGGGGCAGGAGCAGGAGATGAAAATTTGCTCTCTATCGCCTCAAGTTTTCTCGTTATTGCAGCCATTTCGGCTTTCATTGCAACAGAGACATCGAGTTGATGAATGCCTACCCTAGACTGACCAGAAGAAGTAGAGGAAGAAGAAGAAGTACTTGGTTTGGTGCTCTCCCATTGAAGCGTTTGTTCCGCAAGGTCGTCGAAGAATTGCCATGCTTCCTCGTCAGATTTCGATAGGAAGTGGCCTTGACAAATGGTTTCCAATAACTGCTTGGTTGCTGGATTCAGGATCTCGTATAAAGTTTGGAAAAGTTGTCATTTCTCAATACCATGATGAGGGCACTGAACAAGAAGGTCTTTATATCGGTCAAAGCACTTCCAAAAAGGTTCAGTAGGAAGCTGGGAAAATTGGTTGATTTCGTTACGGATCCTCACGGTTTTGTGATTTGGATAGAATTTCTTGAGAAACGCTTTCACAAACTCGTCCCAACTGGTTATGGAGTGGGAAGCAGTGCTATACAGCCACTTTTCAGCAAGATTTCACAAAGTGAACGGAATGACCCGTAGCCGTATAGCATCGTCTGACAGCTGGGTCGTTTTCATCATGGCACAAACATTCTGGAACTTGTTGATGAAGATATAGGCATCTTCAGATTCAAGCCCATGAAATTTCGGAAGCATGTTAATGAAGTGGGGCTTAATTTCGAAATTATCCCCATTGGCTGGTGGAAGGGAAAGACAGGTGGGAAGTGCAGAGCGGGTGGGATAGAAACGATCCTGGAGCGCGATTCGCTGTGGCGCTACAACAGGCGGTGGTTGTGGGTTATTCGCATCCATAGGAGGTGGAATCAATCCCGGGGGAGTCAAAGGGATGTTTGGATTAAATCCTGACATCGCAGAAGAAGAGGTTGGTGATAGTGAAGGTGAGGATGTATGAACAGAATCCCGGTCAACGTCGGAGTTGGCCGGCAAAGGTAAGGGTGAAAGAGGCGTGGAAGGAGTTTCGACGTCTGAGTCGATCGCTTAGTCGGTAGCGACTAACGTAACGTGGACTAGGCGGGCACTAGTGTCCCGAGTCCAATCGGACATACACTAAACGAGTTTAGTGTAGTCAAAGCGGAGAATGTGAGGGTAAGAAAACGTCAATGGAGAAATACGATGAGAGGTGGGTGAAAAAAATGGGATTCTGGCGACAAAGGGCAAGTTTTTATAAAAGTTTTTGTTTTGTGTTTTTTTTTTCTTTTTTTTTAGAATGAGTTTTGCAGAAATATGTACGGACTTATGGCTTCACTTCAAACAATCACAGACAAAATATGCACAATCACACCTAGATCTAGGGTCACCTAGGTCAGGTAGACAGCTCCTAACTGTTCCAAAGGGTTAGAAATAGGACCTCAAACCGCCTCTTCACTGCCAATTGCGTCCAGGTAAGTGCCAGGTGAGTGGGAGGCTCTCCACTACAAGTAGTGGACCTAATTAAGTAACCACTCGCCTTAGACACACTTGCGTAGACACCGCAAAGTCAGGTTAGGATAAACGGCCGATGCCTACAACTAGTCCTCTGTCCTATTGAGCGCGACGTCCTTAGGGCTGAGTCTAGTATTTTTTAATTAAATAACGGTCAATGCATATGCCTTTTGTGATTTCTGGGGTCCTGGGAAGGGTGATGAAATCCCCACCCAATCTGGATTGGTTTCAAGCCCCTTAAAGTCCGATTAAAATGCAAAGCAGTAACAATCAATTGCAATCAAATTTTTTATTTTTTAGTGCGGCGCAAAGAATCCTGCACAAAAACAATTTATTGAAAGGGGAAGAGAGTTTGCGCAAAGAATGCTGCAGAAAAAACAGTTCAGTGGAGTTTAGAGGAGTGGGGAAGAGGGTGGAAATACTAACAAAAAATTTGGGATGCTGACGGCAGAAAACAGCCGCGGTTCTGCGTCCAGACACGCGCTTATGCCGCGGTTTCGAAGCTAAACAGTGGACTTGGGCCTTCAAATTTCTTGCATGTGCTGGGTTGGGTGTCCTCTTCTTGTTTGGAGCCCCTGAATCTTGATTTGCTCATTGGGTCTGCTCCAGAATTTTACAGTAGACCGTTTGTTCCGTCTTGATCACCCGCGGTGTAGCCGCGAGTTATGGGTCTAACTTCCCACGTCTTTGGCACTGAACTCGACCTTCTTTCTATCCTTCACACTTGCATAAAAACTAATCAAAAATAACAAGATGATTTTTATAATATATTTTTTTTTGTTTTGTTTTTCGGTTATATTTATATTCACAAATTAACCCGAAATTACACAAAGAAATAAACTACCGTCTCCCCGGCAACGGCGCCATTTGATTGATAGATTTTTTGCGTGCTTAGTTAATTACCGCAATCAAGACGGTTTCGCTTGGTAGCTATCCGGTTGAGTACGGGTCGTCCGCAGGGAGATGTGAATCTTTTTCTATGTGCTTTAACGAGTTAAGTCCAAATGTCCAGGTTTGTTGAGATTAACTATGTGCTAAAATGTATATAAAGAGAGCTTATTAGGGTTAGGATTAGGTTAGTTTGAGATAGGAGTCGCTCACTTCTTTCGTTGCCACTCTTAATATCGGTGTTACGGTAATCAGCAGCAACGGGGATTAGTACGACTAGGAAGGAACTTGCGAGTATAAGCTAGGCTTTCCAACGCTTAGTTTCTTCCTTTTGGTCCTTGTCCGTCCGTTCTTGGCTCTTAGCCTTAACCTCCGGTTAATTCAACCACAATCGGTCTCGCTAAGGAATCACCACTATCATGTAGGATAGGGTGCCGTAGGGAGCGGATTGTGGTTCAATTAACGGGAGTCCGAATTAAGATGTTGGACAAGAAAAGAGTGAGAGAGATTTCCTTCTCTCAAACTTTCCTTATCCTACCCTAACAAGTGAGAAACTACTCACCCATTACAAAAAAGAGAGGAAAATACAACAAAAGGAGGAAGATAGAAAGAAAGAGGTTAGAAGATTACAACTAGCTATTTGAGACCTCACTTTGGCAAGGATCAAGCTTAAGCATCATTGTTGTTAAGGATAAAAAAAATAGAAGAAGAAAGAAACAAACAACAACTAGATTATCAAATGAAAATTACAAGCAAATATAATTAACAAGGTAACAAGACAAGACAAGCATGATCAAGAAAAGAACTCTTTTATTCATCACTTCACTCATAAAACCTCACTACAAGGTTTAATGGAGAAAAGATGAAAAGAGGAAGAAGAACTACAAAATCTATCCTAAAATTTAACACAAGAATAAGCACCCTTCACTTGGCATGGTTCTGGGCTATTTATAGGCAAGAAACTGAGACCCTAGGGAAACAATCTGGCCCCACATGAAATGTCAAAACTGCCCCCAAAGTATTAGCAGGTGCCGAGTTAACTCGGCCGCGGATCCGCGGCCGAGTCGCCATGTTGGCCGCGGATCCGCGGCCATTAGGAGGAATTGGCTCATCAATTTTGGTGGGTTTTCCTGTGTTGCTGTTCTCTTCAGTGTGGTATACTTGGTTTCTCAGAATCACTTCACATTTCTTCCAGATTTTCAGCAGATCACAAGGTGATTTGATATGGATCTTTTGTCAGGATTTTCTTGATCTCCGCGTAGTTATCTTGGATCTTGTGTTGACATTGTGCTTTGTGCATGAAAATGACTATTGATTTGCCATTTTGTCCTTTAAACTGGTGTGCGGCAACATACGGATAGAGAGCGGAGACTCGTATTTTATCTGTGGTTGGCAGTAATCCAGAATTTGTCACGCTTTTCCATGAATTTCACTATTTGGATATGAGAACTTGTAACCTGCAATTATCTAGCAAACACGGCTCAATAGTACCTACCTACAAATAATGTGATAAAAAATGGGCGGTATAAAAATGCAAAAATCTGATATGAACACCTTTCCGTGTTGATGTAGAACACATCCTAATCTCTTACCAGATGCATCACAATGCACTTCGAATCCTCCAGACTGATCCGGTATAACGAGAATAGGGGTTGATGTCAACCTTGACTTGAGTTCTACGAAAACTTGTTCGCATGCTTCTGACTACACAAAGTCTTCATCTTTACGTGTGAGCTTGGTCAGGGGTGTTGCTATCTTCGAAAAGCCTTCAATGAACCTTCGGTAATATCCAGCTACACCCAAAAAACTTCGAATGTCCTTCACTGACTTTGGTGTCGGTCATTCGCTTACTGCTGAAACTTTCGCTGGATCCACAGAAATTCCTTTACCTGATATGATATATCCAAGAAAACCAACTTGATCTAGCCAAAACTCGCACTTGCTGTACTTGGCGTAGAGTTGATGTTGTCGTAGAGTTTTCAAGATAATTTATAGGTGCTCGGCATGTTCTTTCCGACTCATAGAATACACCAGGATGTCGTCGATGAAGATGAAAATGAACCTGTCTAAGTACTCCCGGAAAACTTGATTCATTAGGTTCATAAATATTGCTGGTGCGTTGGTCACTCAAAATGGCATCACTAGAAATCCGTAATGACCATAGCGAGTTCTGAAAGCCATTTTATGAATATCAGCTTCCTTGACCTTCACGTGAAGATAACCTGAACGAAGATCTAATTTAGAGAAAACACAAGATCCACTTAGCTGATCGAATAAATCGTCGATACGCGGTAGTGGATACTTGTTCTTTATCGTTACTTCGTTCAAGGCTCTATAATCGATGCACATTCTGTATGAACCTTCCTTCTTCTTCACAAGAAGTACAGGAGATCCCCAACTTGAAGTGCTGGGACGAATCCATCCTTTCGCCAATAATTCATCCAACTGAGTTCGGACTTCCTTCAAACCTTCCGGACTTAATCGATAAAGTGCTTTGATGACCGGTTGTGCTCCTGGTATTAAATCAATGCCGAATTCAAGAGCTCGATCGGGAGGCAAACCTGATATATCGTCAGGAAAGACATCGTCGAACTCTCGAACCACTTCTTGATTTGATCCTTCCTCTGCTTGAGTTGCTGCAATTACTGCCTTCTTTGGTTTCGCCTTGTAAGTACTTGGCTCCAGTGTATGGTCTCCACTTTTGAAATAGAAGACCGGATGGTCTGGAATCTCGAACACCACTCTCCTTTGACGACAGTCAATGGTAGCATAAAATGTTCCGAGCCAATCCATACCTAGAACCACATCGATGTTCGATATGTCCAGCACCTTGAAGTCGGCATAGAATTCCCTGCTGTAGACAACTACTGGACACAAGCTGTATCCCATTGTTGCCTTTAGAACACCATTCCCTGAACTGACATTCCATCTGGATACAAGCGGTGTGACTGGAATCGCATGAGTTCGGACGAACCGTTGCGGCATAAAACAGTGAGATTCTCTAGTATCGAAGAGTGCTAGTGCAGGAAGTGAGGCTACTAAGATTGTACCTAAGGTATGTGGGATATGTTTTAGGTTTAAGGAAAAGTATGCAGATAGGTAGTAAGACTGAAAGAAAAGATTTGAGAAGAAAGGGTTGCCAGTGATAACTTGGCCAGTGGCTTCAGCTTCTTCCACGGCCATCGTGAAAGCCTGTCGCCGTGGTACATTCCTTTTGGCTGGAGGAGCATTCCTCGTAACGTTCCGTTGAGCTTGATGGAACTGACGAGGAGGAGGTGCAGTCGGTGGTCCTCTAGGTGGTGGAGCAGGTAGTGCAAGTCTCGGAGCAGGTGCTTGGATGGCTGGGCGTTGCGGGTAAGTGATTGCTGGCCTGGGTGTAGCATATGAGTTTTGTCTACGAGGACAAGACACAATATCATGAGTAGCTAAGCCGCAGACTAAGCAAAGGCGGTTTGCACGCCGGCAGTCTTTCATCAGATGCCCATCTCTCTTGCAGTAGTTACAAAAGGCTGGGCTGAGCATGTTGTTCGGTACTCACGGCCTCCATGGCACAAATGGTGGTCTTGATGAGGGTCCTCCTGCCATCTGGTTGACAGGGAACATAACTCCGGCAGTTTGAGATCTGCCTCTCATCTTTACCACTGCCTCATAACGGCGGGCAGCTTTCAGAGACGATTCATGAGTCGGAAAATATCCTGTGGCTAATGCATCCTGGATCTCCGAATCCAAACCTTGTTGAAATCGACGGGCTCTGATCTCATCCGTCGGTATCAGGTGTGCCGCAAAACTGTTAAAGTATTGTGTTAGCTGTGTAGTATGTGATATATTGAAAAATTTGAATTATTGAGACATATCTTACCGACTGAGTATGGTGAACTCAGCGTCATATTCATCTACTGACTTAGTCCACCTGAAACCTTGTTGTAGATAGATGAACTGTTGTTCCATGTCGAACCTGGCAGTCTCAGGGAAGTACTTTGCGTCGAACATGTCGCGGAAAGTCTTCCATTCGATGGGTTGATTAAGACAGCTTTCTTCCGCCTTCCACCAAACCCGTGCATTGTCCGTGAGCTGCAGTTTCGCAACACGGACCCAAGATATCTCTGGCACTTGTGCCGCTGCCAGATCATCTTCGATACTCTGAGCCCATTCCTCAACTTCTAGAGGGTCTCTTTTCCTACAAACTTTTTGGGGGTGCAAAGCCCTAAATTGCTTCACCCCCGGTGCTTCTTCCTCTGGTCGGTTCATCAGGATAGCAGTCGGTTGCTGCTGTCCTTCCAGAAGGCTGCGGATCGCCTCAAGCAGAACCGTCTGCTCGTTGATCGGAGCAGGGATGGCAAGTTTGAGTGGTAGTGGTGGAGGTGTGTTGTTTGGGGAATCCATAACCTTGAATGAAAAATTTGGGTTAGGACAGATTCAAAGTAATGAAATAATAAGAGTCAAGGAATATGAATTGTAAAGAATGTTTTCAGTTGCTGATTCTTGTGTTATATTTCTTAGGTTGTCCACGCAGAACTGAACTGCATGGCAGGGTTCCATACAGCTCTGACCCGCATGGGCCACCAACAAAACTTGTCACGCCCCGCTTTCCAGTATACGGGCAGAAGACGCGACTGGACGCAATGTATTTACTCAAAAGTAAATACGCTAAGCGTAACTAAGCAATATAAAAGAAATATACACATGAGACAAATGATATAATTGAACAGCAACTTTATTTATTCACATTCTTTTTACAATACATGGAAAAGTAAATACATGGGATAAAGCGATGCCTAAACAGTGGCATAACAGAAATGAAAAGTACTGAAAGTAAATGTGTACAAGGAATCTAAAGCTCGGGGTCGTAATCTAGCTGGTCCAAGTCTTCGATGGTGGGCTCGATCTCCTGAAAGTCCGGATCACCTGACAACATTCCAAAGAAGAAAGAGAAGGAATGTCGTCAGCGAACAATCGCTCGGTAAGTCCCAAAGATAAGGGAGTAGTAGAATAGACAGAGAGAGAATTTAGCTTTCAAAGTTGTATTATATTGTTAACGATGTTGTTTGTAGCTTGGTACAGAAGATGCCAGTGTATACGAGAGGAGTCTCAGTAGACTAGAGACTAAGGTGAACGGAATGGACAAGGAACCGTTTATGCCACAGTACAACAGCAAATGAATACACGTTAGGTGTCTTAAATGTTGCTGTCTCGTGCCACTTCTAACACCTTCCATACCAATCTACCCCTTATAAACCCTGCGATAGCTTGTTTGTATTGTTTGTATTGTATTGTAAATTGTAATGTATTGTATTATAGATTGTATAGATGAATGACATGCCGAAACCATGATATCAGTAAATGGATGTAACTGAAGAATCATGTAGATGGATGTATATCCATGGTTCGGTTCGGTCAAAACAGATTGAATAGATTGAACAGATTATTTATATGGATTTATGGATTCATATTGAATTGTAGTTTGTTCTTGAATCATATTCAACTCAGATTATTTATAATGAGACTCAGTCTGAGTCAGACAATTAGAAAAGAAATTGAAATCCTGAATTAAGTTTTGAAGTTATCGGTAACCGTTGCACATGGACGGCAGGATTTGTGTCTTTTTCAAAGACGATTACCGTGTTGATAACACCGTTTGTTAAGTTGTCTACCTTAAATAGGCAAACACCCATATCTCAGGCTCCCTGAGGCTCAAGAGACTGGTCCCGCTTAAACCTATATTTACTAGGGTCCTTATTGTAATTTATAGAACTTGAGGGGGTTTTATGTAAAATTAATTTTTTTATAATTTTCAAAATACACCTCAAGTATTTAATTATCGTTTTTAGGGTTTTCGTAGATGTGTATTTTATATATGTGACATTTCTAGTGAATAAAACCTAATTTCATAATATATGGTATTTAATTGTAAAGTATTAAACTTTTATAGAATTGCATGGTGTTTTCATGTAAAGTGATTCTTTTGATTTAGAAAAGTTGGAATATTTATATTATATCAAAAGTTAGATATTTTGATAATACATACATACATACATATATATTTATATAAAATAATTTTAATTTATTATTTTTTTGGAAATCTCATTTTCTTAAGATATTTGTATTTTTAAATCTTTCAAGACCGAATACTCCTTGCGGAGGTATGCATCTCGCACTACTAAGCCCGAGGATGTGCGATAATCCGCACCATCCTGGACGGGTTTCCCAAAATAGGTTGTTGCGGCGCTTTGCAAAGATTTGTTTAAAATACACAATCTTATAGAAAAATGTTTTAATAGTAAAAGGTATTTATGTGTAAAATTGCATTTTTTCCGTATTCTATGTTCCCGAAAAGTATCGTGCTATGTTGCATATGAGTGTTGTGAGGAGGTAGGTCATTACCTCATGATCTATTTAAAGGTATAGCAAGGAATTATGATGTTTAATGTCGAAACTAAACTTCATGCTATTATTCTGAAATGATACGATAAAAACTACAATATGAATTCTTTTTCTATGAAACTTGTTCAATATGTTTTGTTAATGATTAATAGTCATGCTGTGCAAGTTTGGTATTGTTGTATTTAAGAAAATTGGAACTTTTTAAAGAAAACCGAATCGGAAGTCGGATTAACTCCGCTTCCGTCGGGTTTTATAAATACAAGTTTTTAGAGTAGACAAGAGAAGGGGGAAGAGGGACTTACTGGATTGTAGATTAGGAAAGAGGAAGAGGGAGTGGTAGGAGATGCCGGTGCGTCGTTTCGTCGCCGGGAACTCCTAAGGTCATCATCGGAATTCGTTGGAGCTTCGCCCTTCGCTAACTCCACTTGTACACAAAAGTTCTAGAGAATTTTCTTGAGAGTTTGGACAGAGTTTGTGAGTGAGGGGTGTGTGAATTGGAGTGGTATTTATAGGAAAAGATTAGGGTTAGGGTTTAATAAAAAAATTGCATTTAAATTGCATTAAAATAGTGATTAAAGGGATTTTATAGTCTCTGGAATAATGCAGGGAAATTAAAAATGACAGGGGTTATGGGGAGTTCAAAAGTCAGAGAAGTCAAGAAGGAACAACTCGGATTCGGGCAAGTTAGGATGGCGGCGGCGGCTGTGTCGGCTGAGTCGCCGGCCCGATCCGGCCGAGTCAGGGCCGGGCTCGTTGCCACGTGTCCTATGCCTCTTGGTCTATATCCTGGGCCAGTTTGTTTTATATGTGACTTTTGGTTTATATGAGTTATGCACGTGTGGGCTCTTGGGCTTCTAAAAATTTAAAAGAAAATTAAATAAAAAATAATGTGGCTAATGTGATTTGAACTCTGATGCTTTGGTTCAGTAGTGTAAGATCTTACCAATGAGCTACAAGCTCCTTCTTGCTATTAAAAAGCAAAACAAATACTTATAGTACTCTCACAAAATGAAAATACCATAGGTATATATTAACTTTAAATGAATTTTATGTACACTAAAATTGGAGTTGTTACAGCGTCCAAGCGGCCGGGCAAGCTCCCCAGGTCGCCGCTCCCCCTCCGCAGGACCGGGACCCCTACAGAGGGAGAGAAGACTCTGCCCGTGTTGGCACGTCTGATCACCGCCTCGCAGTCTTCAGCGGCCGCAGGTCCCCCGGTCCGACATATTCAATGACCCGGGGGGTGCCACACAGTTTAACTCTGAGGTCTTACGCCAGAGCGCCTCGCCCTGAGCCCCATCGCACCCCTGTCCCTCCCGAGGAGGTGTCGGTCAACTCGCCTGCGCCCAGGTATGACCGGCACCCCCTCCCTCGACGGGGTCGCGTGCACGGGACTCGCCACTGTAGCTCAAAAACGACCTCACCAGGAAACCTAAGGAACGTCATCGAACGGAATCGGAGCCGTGGCCAAGTAGAGGCCTCCAGCAGCAGAGGCCAAAAATCGGAGTATGCCGACTCATTGAGATACCACGGCCGACTCGACGCACTCGAAAAGAAGATCGAAGGTATGCATCGGGAAGGTCGTCATTCGAGCGATGGGGCTAAATACGCCGCCGACTCGCTCACAAAGCCCTTCACCGAAGAGCTTCTCGTCGTTCATGTCTCCTCCTGGAACAAGCCCTCGAAGGTCTCACTCTTCGACAGGAAGTCTGACCCGAAGGACCACTTGGACGCGTTCACAGCCGGGATGAGTTTCCGGGACTGTTCCGACGCCGCCCAATGCCGCGCTTTCCCGGCCACTCTGATCCGCTCCAGATGAGACTGGTTCTGAGGACTCGTGCCACGCTCGATCTCAACCTTCGATGAGCTAGACACCCAATTCCTCGGCCACTTTTTCGGGAACAGACGGCAGAAACGGACCGTCGACCATCTCTTCACAATAAAGATCGGGGACAAAGAAACCTTCAAAGGGTGCGTCACCCGCTTCTACAACACCCTCCTCAAAGTCTTAGAACACCGGGACGAGACGGTCATTACGGCACTTAGGTCGGGTCTTAGGCACAAAGAGTGGTTACGCTCCTTTACATTAGCGCAACCTAAGACCGTTGCCGAGGTAAAGGCCTGGACCGAACGTGAGATCCAAGTTGAATCCGAGGGGAACGCCAATCTGCCCAGGCATAACAAACTGATCACAAGAAAAGAGCCGGGGAAGAGAAAAAGAAGATTGAGCGGGCGAAGCCCTACTCCCCGAAGTTTCAGGAGTACACCCCGCTCAACGTTTCCCAGACGGTACTGCTGGAGGAGGCTAAGGGCGAGAGATTCTTCAAACTCCCCCCAATCTCGAACAGGGAGGCAAAGCGCACCCGGGGCCCCTACTGCGGCTTCCACCAGTCGCAGGGCTACTCCACGGAGAACTGCAAACAGCTCCGAGACTACATCGAGGAGCTAATCCGCTCGGGGCACCTGGCAACGTACTTGCGGGACAATCAGCAAGCTGACCGTGAGCAAGAGCAACGTCCCCCTCCCGGTGAATTAACAATCGGCCAAATCATGATCACGTTAACGGGGGATACGGTGAATACCTATGAGGCTCAGCACCCCTCACCGATCGAGGGGACTGACAGCCACCCGAGGAAGAAGGCCAGAGCAGCCAAGCCGATCGTTTTTAACGACGGGGACCTCCACGGTATATCCCTGCCCTACAACGACCTGCTGGTGATCACAGCTCTGGTCCACCGCTACGAGGTGTAGAGGATACTGGTCGACTCTGGAAGCTCGGCAGACATTCTATTTTATAACTGCTTCCTGCGTATGGGACTCATCCCGTCAGACCTAAGGCCGACCACCCATGTCCTGTCAGGGTTCACCAACTACTCCATCCTGGCGGAAGGGGTAATCACTCTCCAATTTAACATCGGGGAGGCAGGACGTATGCGCACCGTGCCTGTAGAATTCATCGTAGCGAGAATCCCGTCGGCGTACAACATCCTCCTCGGCCTCCTTACACTGAACTCCCTCAGGGCTCAAATATCAACCTTCCACCTGGCGATGAAGTTCCCGCTCGACCAAAGCGGGATAGGTCGGGCTTTCGGAGACCAACGGACTGCAAAGGTTTACTTCACCGCAACATCTTTGTCTGAGCGGCCAAACAACGATGTTGAGGGCGAGGGTGACATCAGGGGTTCTCTAGACACCCGAGACGAGCAAAAAGGGGTCCGAGGGACCCCAGTGGAGCCACTGACAGAGGTCCCCCTCGTAGAAGGGGATGACGAGCGAATCGTTCAAATCGGGTCGCTTATGACAGGGACTCAGCGAGGCGACCTAGTCCAATTCCTCAGAAACAACTCTGACGTGTTCGCCTGGGCACCTGCTGACATGCCTGGGATCGACCCCAAAATCATATCTCACAAGCTCGGGGTAGATCCTACGGCCCGAACCGTCAGGAAGAAAAAGCGAAGCTTCGCCCTGATCAAGCAAAAGGCGATCAAGGACGAGGTAGACAGGCTCCTCGCCGCCAACTTCATTCGAAATGTGCCCTAGTCGGAATGGCTGGTGAACGTAGTCCTAGTCAAAAAGTCAAGCGGGAAGTGGCTCATGTGCGTCGACTTCACCGACCTCAACAAGGCCAGCCCGAAAGACAACTATCCCCTCCCTCGGATAGATCAGCTCGTAGACAGCTCGACAGGCCACGAACTACTTAGTTTCATGGATGCTTTCTCCGGATACAACCAGATCCGTATGAATTCGGCAGACGAGGATCTCACCGCATTCACAACGGACTGGGGGTATATTGCTACAAGGTGATGCCTTTCGGCCTCAAAAACGCCAGAGCAACGTACCAACGGTTGGTCTACCGCATGTTCAAGCCACAGATCAGAAGGAACATGGGAGTTTACGTCGATGACATTCTCGTCAAATCGGTCTCATCGGATGACCATGCCTAAGATCTGGGAAAGGCCTTCAACATCCTCCGCAAGTTCAAGATGAAACTGAACCCCGCCAAGTATGCGTTTGGGGTCACCGGCGGAAAATTCTTCGGCTTCATGGTCACCCACCGTGGAATCGAAGCCAACCTAGAGAAAATCAATGCCATCCTCAACATGGCCACGCCCAAGACTAACGTCGAGATCATGCGGCTGACAGGACGGATAGCCGCTCTGAGTCGTTTCATGTCGAGGTCCGGGGAGAAGTGCATCCCGTTCTTCAAGGCTCTAAGGAGGATTCCAAGGTTCGAGAGGTCGGAGGAGTGCCAGACCGCCTTTGACCAATTAAAGAGGCACCTCGCAACTCCCTCCCTGCTCACCTGACCAGTCGAAGGGGACGAGCTATCGCTATACCTAGCGGTATTCGACCAAGCTGCAGGCTCAGTGCTCGTCCGAGAGGTCGACGGAGTCCGGAAGCCTGTATACTACGTGAGCCACGTCTTCAAGGACGCGGAAACAAGGTACCCAGCCATAGAGAAGATCATCTTGGAACTCATAGTGGCTTTAAGACTGCAACACTATTTCCAGGCGCACACCATCCTTGTCCTTACTGAGCGGCCTTTAGTAGCTGTCCTCGCCTCACCCGAGTCCTCTGGCCGCGTGGAGAAGTGGAGGTGGGAGTTGTCCCAGTTCGACAAAAAGTACCGCCCGAGGCAGGCCATCAAAGCCCAAGCCCTGGTCGATTTTATCGTCGAGTGCACCATCCCCAACAAGGAACCGGAGTCAACGCCGGCCCCCTCAGCTTAACCCTCGATCGATGGGAAGCCCGACTCAGTTCCTGATTGGATCCTTTACGTCGACGGGTCCTTGACCGAGGAAGGATGCGGTGCCGGCCTCATCATTCGGGGCCCGAACGAGGCAGAAATGGAGTATTCTCTGAATCTCGGGTTCAAAGCCTCAAATAACACGGTGGAATATGAGGCCTTGCTGGCCGGGCTTCGCATAGCCTCAGGACTGGGGCTGAAAACAATTCGGATCCGCAGCGACTCCGCCCTAGTCGTTGGTCAAGTAACTAGCCGATTCAAGGCACGAGAGCCTCTGATGGTGAAGTATATGGCCGAGGGAAGGAGACTGTGAAAGGATTTCAACGGAGTCCAGGTCGAGCAAATCCCCAGACAGCTTAACGCCCAAGCCGACGCCTTGAGTAAGCTGACTTCATCTTACATGGCCAACAACAAGAGGAACATTCTCTTCGAGGTCTTGCCACGACCCAGTGTGGAAGACGTGGCAATAATACTTCAAGTGTATACAGCCTGGGAAGAAGACCGGGAGTGGAGAAAGCCCTTCGTGGAATTCCTGAGGGAAGGTACGCTCCCAGAAGATCGGGGAGAAGCCCGCCGTCTCCGAGCCAAAGCTCGCCATTTCATCTGGAGCAATGGGAACCTCTACAAGAAGTTCTTCACTCAGCCCCCACTCCGGTGCGTCGACCCCCATGAAGCCGACTACGTCCTCCATGAGATCCACAAAGGGGTCGGCGGCGCGCACCAAGAGGCCCGCACCTTAATCCAGAAGGCATTGCTCCAGGGGTACTACTAGCTGACCATTCATCAGGATGCCCAGAAGTTGATCAGGAGATGCAAGAGCTGCCAACTCCATGGAAGCATACCTCGCCTTCCCACTACCGAGCTAACTGCCCTAACCTCCTCGTGGCCGTTTGCCCAGTGGGAAAAGGACATGATAGGCCAGTTCCCTACTGGTACGGGCGGGCACAAGTACGTCCTTGTCGCGGTAGACTACTTCATGAAGTGGATCGAGGCCATTCCCATCAGGAAACCGGATGCCCACAACTATTAAGTTCCTGTAGAACAACGTGATACTCCGGTTCGGTATCCCGAGGTGCATCATCACCGACCACGGAACAAATTTCGAAAACGAAAGAGTTAAGGAATTTTGTAATGAATATCATATCCTCATGAAATTTGCCACGGTCGCACATGCCCAATGCAACGGGCAAGACGAAGTCGCTAATCAGGACGTTCTCCGAGGTCTTCGAATGCGCCTAGAAGGACGCCAAGGCAGTTGGGTCGAATAATTGCCCCGAGTCTTATGGGCCCTGCGCACGTCGAAGAAAACCCCCACCGGGGAAATCCCTTTCAGCCTCTGCTACGGAACCGAGGCAATAGTCCCAGCGGAGATCGGGCTCCCCAGTCACCGGGTTGAGCACTTTGACGATGAAGCGAACAACTCGGCACTCCTAACTAACCTGGACATCTTGTTAGAGAAACGTGACCGGGATCAGATCAGAGCTGCCGTCTATCAACAGTAAACCGCCTACTACTACAACGCGTGAGTCAAGCGTCGCTTCTTCAAGACTAGAGATTTAGTCCTAAGGCGGAACGAGTTCGTCGATTAAGGAAAGCTGCATAAGTTTTCCCCAAAATAGGACGGTCCTTTCTTCGTCTCTGAGGTCCTGCCCGGCGGAGCCTACGGCTTGTAAGACGTGGATAGGCGCAAGTTTCCACGGCCTTACAACGCTGAGAAGCTCAAACTGTACTAATGAAAAAATATCTACAAGTGTGTATTTCTTCTTTCACCAAGACAATGTAAACCTTTCTAAAGTTCTTTCTATTTAAATAATAAGAAGGGAACACTAGAACATTGCAAAAAAGAATTTATTCATTCAAAAGGTACTACGGGCTCCTCAGCCTTACAGAAAAAGGGAAAAAAGTTACAACAGAGGTGGAACGGGATCAAGAAAGTACTCCTGTTGGTACTCGGAGTAGATTTCCGCTAGCCGGGCCCTAGTCTCTGTAGCCCGCTCCCGCCGATGCTGCACATGAACTCGGGACGCCATGGAAGCTCCCGACACTCCGCCCTCTGCGCCTTGGCTCACAATGTACCTCATTTTGAAGCACTCCAAAATGAGGGCCAGGGATCGGTTATGCCTGGCCTTCGAGATGAGGCTGAGCAGGAAGATCGAGCGCACCTTGTCGAGCGCCTCGTCCAGCAGCTCCTCGGAGAAAGGTTTGTCCAACCCCGGGGACCTCCTCCAAATTGTGTACATCAGCAACTGAAGCAGGGACGACCTCCGAGGGAGAAGCCGACTGACGTGATCCTCGAGGCTCCGAACCACTCCCCGGTACCCATCCTCAGCCAGGGATTGATCATACAAGGAGACGTCGTCAAAGGTGACGATCTCTTTGATCGAATATATGCACCCAGTCATTTCAAAAGAAAGCGATGCCGAAGGAGATGCCGCCTCCTTCTCTATTTATAACCTTAAGCAGAATCCTTAGGGGCCCGGATTCTCAGATTCGCACGCGAATCCTGGGGTCTGCCAAGATTAATCCAATACCGCGCTGCCACATGGCGAAAGTGACACGGCTCCCCGAAATGTTACGCCTTGTTCTCCGCCGGAAAAGGGAGACAGAACCACGTAGGTTCGTCTTGCCTGAATTTGGGGGCAGATGCTATTTGTTTTTATCCGTCCACCTCTCCGAAGATACCAAGTTGATTTATAGCACCGTGTATCGGAGGTTTAGACGGATGCGGCCTGATTAGTAGAGATTTTGTGCGTGCGTTTTAAAACTAAGAATACCGCAATCAAGACGGTGTTGATTGGTAGATAGCCGGTTGAGTACAAATCGATCCACAGGAAAAAAGTGTTCTTTTCTTTAAGTTCTAACGAGTCAAGTCCTATTTTTGGTAGGTTTTGTTTTAAGATCTAAAAATGAGAATTAATCGATTTAAAAATCTTGCTATGGTTAGGATTAGGCTAGTTTGAAAAATGGATTCTTCTCACTGCTAATAATGCCCTAGTTAAGAATATAGGTGTTAGGGTAATAGTCAACAACGGGGATTAGCACGACTAGGAAGAAACATAATTTCTTCTTTTTGGTCTTTGTATGTCCGTTCTTAACTCTTAGCCCTAACCTCCAGTCAATTCAACCACAACCGGTCTAACTAGGGAATCACCGCTATCATGTAGGATAGGGTGCCGTAGTGAGCGGGATGTGGTTAAATTAAATAGAGTCCTAATTAAATTATATGGGCAAGGTAAGGAGTTAGAGAGATTTCATTCTCTCAAACCTTCCCTATCCTAACCCTAACAAGTGAGAAATTACTCACTCATTAGGAAAGTGACAATAAAATTCATTTTCATTTTCTTTTTAATAGACTATCTAAATTGCAGATAATAAAAGACAGATAAAAATTAATGCATAAATTAATTTCGGATAAAAGAATGCAAGATAGAATGTAGACTTACTTTATCGATACTTCTCAACAATGCATTACAACTGAATTAAAATTTCAATTTAAGAAATTAAAAAGAGGCATGCCTAATTAGGCTTTCGGCTTTCCTATTTATAGATAGGAAAAAACCCTAGGTTACAACCACATTTGAATCTACAAGACTACCCTAAGAAAGCTGAGTCAAAGCACCGACACCCACCGACACACGTACCGACACGTGTACTATATGGCCGCGGAACCGCGGCAGAAAGGCTTGTTTGGCCGCGGTTCCGCGGCCAATTGGTGGGATCATGGATTCCACTTCTCAGGGTGGCTTCATGTTTCTTTTTCCTTCTGTTATATTCACTTAGTTCCTCAGAATCTTTTCTACTTTCTTCCAGATTTCCAACAGTGCAGATGATGTGAACTTTTTACCGTGAGCTTCAAGTTGAAGTCTTGAATCTTGTACTGCCCTTGTGCTTTGTGCATTGAACTATCTACTGATCTTCATTTGTTCCTTGAATTGGTAGGCGACATCATACGGATTAATCTATTGTGGGTCGTAGTCTCACATTTGTAGCGTCTTTTCATGAATTTCACTGTAATGATCTGAGAACCTGTAACCTGCAACTATTTAGCAGACATGGATCAAAAGCACCTATTTATATATAATATGAATAAGAATGGGTGATATAATAATGCAAAATTATGATATGAACAAATACCCCCAAACTTATCTTTTGCTTGTCCCGAGCAAAGCCAATTATTCTCGAAAAAACTTAACCTCACTTTCGCAGGGAATCGCGATTGCACTGAGCTCGTGCAACAAGTCATTAAACTTCTAGGTGTCCCTAGTAGGAGGAGTGTTATCTCCTGACGGTTTTCAGCGGATACTACCCAAAAAATCCGATCAATTTGGCCTGTTGACTTTCATTCTTCAATTCGGTATTCTAGCAAGAAATTCTATTATCTTCGACATAGAAATCATCAACCCATATTTTTCACTCACTTTTCATTTAACTTAAGATCGTATATGTTCTGCAAATTTATTAAGCTTTCAGCATCTTTTGAATTTTCCTTCTATGGTTCCATCTCAATTTAGGAATTTTTATCATCTCTACTGAACGTATAAGCCCTATCTTTCATTTCTATCTCTTATCCAAACCCCAATCATATACTCCTACATATGTGTAATTATCACCCCTACACTTGGAAATTCAATTCAAACTATCATGCTCTTGTCCATCGTCAAAAGTACTTTTAGTTGGTGAATTTTAGATGAAATTGCTCACCCATTCTTCATGCGACCGTTAATCTTCTTGAGGTACTAACGACCAATTAAAAAATATGTTCGCGCATTTAGGCGTAATTTCTCGTCTTGTAATACCTAAGGCTTAGCAGTGACTCCCAAACCAGTTGGTCTAAGGCACTAGGTGATAAAGCACCCTCGCTATATATTTTTTATTTATGCAGCCTTAAGTAATTATAAAGCCAGTGTTCATTTTTTTTATCTCTTTATTCACACTTATACTTTTATTTTATTTTCCTTCATACTAAGGATTTTAGACAAGAGCATTTCAAGGTTTCCTCTACTATCCCAAGTTCAAGGTGCGTGTATGTACGAGTTGTAGGGTATATATTTTCAGAATTTAGACTTAAGGTTCGGAATTATTTTTTAGACTTACACTTCAAAAAATTTCAATACTCTTCCCTTATTTTGACTTAGCCTAAAAACTGAACTCAAAATTTACCTATTTCTAAATAAATTATAAGGACGTATATTTTCTACAGTTAAACTTTAAAAAAGGTTAATTTTAGGGTTTTTAATTTACTAAGTTTTAGATCTAGTTTTTCCTAGCTAGTCAACTGTCTTGTCGAATTTAAGTCAAATATGGCCAAAATTGAATTTTTCAATTTTTATAATTTTTCAATTTTTTCAATTTTTTATTTGATTTTATTTTTATATATATTTTTATTTTTTAATTTTTTTATTTTTATATTTTTTATAAAGATGCAATGCGGAATTAAATATGCAAAGAAAGAAAAAAATAAAAATAAAAATATGCAAATGCAAAGATAACTATTTACAAACCACCTCCACCCCCAAACTTATCAAAAGCAGTGCTATCATTGCTCATGGCCTCGCCGTCCCCTCGAACGTGAACGGGAACGTTCCTCTCTCGCCAGCAGGGTGGTCATGCCGTGCTCTATACCTGTCACTCGCTGATCCAGGTTGGTTACCATCCCTATCAATCTGTCTATCCCTCTAGTGGCTTTCCTAAGTAAACGTGCTTGTGCTGCGGGGGTAAGCTCTTCCTCGCTCGCGGTCAAGCTGGAGCTGGGTGTCTTGGCGGGTACGTCCTCAGCCGGTTCAGTGCGCGACCATACATCAATTAAGCGTGTGTAGGACGTAGATACGCCCTCAAGAAGAGGTCTAATGGGGATACCTCCATGCATATAAAACTCAAATTCCTCCACAGGGAGGAAATGACGACACAGTTGTGTCACCAACATAGGGCATGGATAATTGGCAGCTCTATTGCCCGCACCAATGGAGTGAAGTAATACCGTGCACATATCATAGCTGGGGTTTCTATTCATCAAAGTGTGCACGATATGAAAGGATGGTGTGAAAAATATCGTATTGTGCGAACTACCAAAAAATTTTTTGTGCCCAACGACACACAGTTAATACATTCGCAAAAAGGGTTCTAGCCTGGATGCCCTTGCGTGGCTCTCTCAAACAGTCATTACCCATCAAGGGTAGGTAGTCCTCAAATCTGAGGGGGTGATCGTGAATAGGTAATCTAGGTATTAATGTGATCTCATGGATGAAGTCTCTACCGATTATTATTTCCCTATCCTCCCAAATCAACCTAATATAATCATGTTGTAAGAGGCAACCTTCTTCCATGCACTCGTAAAAACGGTTTACAAGATCCGGAAGCGTGAAAGAATTTGGATGGTTGAAAAGTAAAAAGTTCCACCCACGCCTTCGGATTTCGTCACCAAAATAGCTTCCACAGATCGTGTGTGCAAACATTTGTGAAAAGTCTCTTTCAAATTGCAGGGTTGGTGCCATCACAGAGTGCAAACTGAAAAAATATATGTTTAATAGAGAGGGAAAGGAAATGCAAACCTCCTCTGAAGATTTCAGAGGGAGACGACACCAAGGAACGGCGGAAGCGCAGCAGATGTGGCGTTGGGCCGCTGTTCCGCGGCGGCGTGAGAAGATCTGGCTGCAAAAATCGAAGTGGCAGCTAGGGTTTTCAAGAAATGAGAAATTAGGGTTTGGTAAAAGCAGTAGAGGGGTCGGGTTCATTTTATAGGGGGTGTGTTGGTTATTTGCAAAAAAGACCTCTTAAAAAAGGAATTTATTTATAAATAGAATTTTTATTTTTATTTTTTATTTGAAACTGAATATTTACAAAAATACCTCGAAAAATTGAATTTTTTTTATTTTTTATTTTTTATTATTTTTATTATTTTTATTTTGTTTTTATATAATTACAAGTGTGACATACCCCCAAAATTATTTGAAACAGTGGTTCCACTGTTTATGGATGGATAACCGAAATTTGGAGGTAGATGGAGGAAGATCGGTCAATGTAAATTGGCTCCTGCAACAGCAGGAGCTCCTTCGAAGGGTCCGCAGTGAGGAACAGTTTAAGTCTATGTCCGTTCACTTTGAATATTGAACCGTCCTCAGGATTTTCTAAATCGACCGCACTGTGCGGATATACGGTGCGTACCAAAAATGGCCCTTTCCATCGAGATCTAAGCTTGACGGGATGGAAATGTTGCCGGGCGTCGTAAAGTAAAACCTGTTGACCAGGTATGAAGGTTTTGCGCATAAGATACTTATCATGAAACACCTTCGTTCGATTTTTGACGACAACCGCGTTCTTGTAAGCTTCATCCCGAAGCTCGCTCAATTCGTTTAATTGCAGCTTTCTATGGCTGCCCGCATCTCCTAAAGATAAATTCAACTCTTTTATTGCCCAAAATGCTCGATACTCAATTTCAACTGGAAGGTGGCAAGCCTTTCCATAAACAAGCCTATATGGAGACATACCAAGATCGGTCTTATAGGCAGTGCGAAATGCCCAAAGGGCATCAATAAGTTTTAGAGACCAATTTTTATGGTTTTTGGAAACCGTTTTCTCCAATATCTGTTTAATTTGCCGATTTGAAATCTCGGCTTGCCCACAAGTTTGGGGATGGTAGGACGTTGATAGCTTGTGATTAATGGAATATTTCCGCATTAAGGACTCGAAAGTCCTATTACAGAAATGAGTTCCATTGTCGCTGATGATTGTGCGGGGGTGCCCAAACCGAGAGAAAATGTTTTCTTTGAGGAATCTAACGACAACCTTATTGTCATTAGTTCGGCTGGGCACAGTCTCGACCCACTTAGAAACATAATCAATAACGAGGAGAATATATACGTTCCCAAAAGAATTGGGAAACGATCCCATAAAATCTATCCCCCAAACATCAAAAATTTCCACAACCAATATTGGTTGGAGCGGCATTTCGTTTCTCCTAGATATCCGGCATAAGTGTTGGCACCGGGAGCATGTCTTGCAGTACTCATGTGCGTCTTTAAAAAGTTATGGCCAGTAGAAGCCACACTGTAAGATCTTTTCGGTTGTCTTTTTAGGGCCAAAATTCCCGCCACAAGCTTGATCGTGGCAGAATGACAGCACGCTCTTAAATTTATTGTCAGGGACACACCGACGAATAATTTAGTCGGGACAGTATTTGAATAGGTAAGGTTCATCCCAGTAAAAATGTTTTACCTGAGATAGGAATCGGAGTCTGTCCTAATTCGACCATTCATTTGGTATAACTCCGGTAGCCAAATAATTCATAATATCTGCGAACCAAGGTTCGCAAGACACAGTCAAGAGCTGCTCATCTGGAAAAATGTCTTTTATATGAAATTGAAGCGTTGGCGAAGAAGGGAGGCGTGAAAGATGGTCGGCGACTATGTTTTCGCATCCTCTTTTGTCTCTGATGACAAGATCAAACTCTTGCAGTAAGAGGATCTAACGTATCGGCCGATATTTAGCGTCCTTCTTCGCAAAAAGATAGCGAAGAGCTAAATGCTCAGTGTAAACGATGACTGGAGAGCCGATTAAGTAGGGCCTGAACTTTTCTAATGCAAACACAACAGCTAAGAATTCATTCTCGGTTGTTGTGTAATTTAATTGGGCCTCGTTCAAGGTTCGGCTAGTGTAATAAATTACATGAGGCATCTTATCGATGTGCTGTCCAAGGACAGCACCAATGGCAAAATCAGATGCATCGCACATAATTTCAAATAGATGCGTCCAGTCAGGAGACGAAAGAATGGGAGCAGAAGTAAGTGAGTTTTCAATGATTCGAACGCCTTCACACAGCTCGAGTCGAAATCAAATGTTGTGTCCTTGGCCAACAAAAGAGTCAAGGGTCTAGCTATTTTGCTAAAATTCTTGATGAACCGTCTATAGAAACCGGCATGGCCAAGGAAGGCTCGAATGTCTCGGACGCATTTGGGAGGAGGGAGATTGGAAATGACTTCAATCTTAGTTTTATCTACCTCAATGCCATTTTGCGAGATGATATGTCCTATGACAATACCTTCTCATACCATGAAGTGGCACTTCTTCCAATTTAAAGTAAAGTTCTTATCCTTCCACCGGGTAAGAACTGCGTCTAAATTTAGCAAACACTCATCAAAGGAGTCACTGAAAATGAAGAAATCATCCATGAAGATCTCCAAGAATTTTTCCACCATGTCTGAAAAAATACCCATCATACACCGCTGGAAAGTAGCGGGTGCATTGCATAACCCAAAGGGTATGCGGCGGTAAGCAAACGTACCAAAAGGACAAGTGAATGTGGTCTTGTCTTGGTCCTTTTCGGCGATGGGAATTTGATTATAGCTGGAGTAGCCATCCAAAAAGCAATAAAACTTATGCCCAGCTAATCGTTCTAGTATTTGGTCAATAAAAGGTAATGGAAAGTGGTCTTTCCGTGTCACGGCGTTGGGTTTTTTATAATCGATGCATACTCGCCACCCAGTTTGGATGAGAGTAGGTATTAATTCATTCACCTCATTAGTTATGACCGTTATACCCGATTTCTTTGGGACAACGTGAATGGGGCTAACCCACTGGCTATCAGAGATAGGGTAAATGATACCACTATCAATACATTTTACGATCTCCTTTTTAACAGCCTCCTTCATGACTGGGTTGAGTCTTCTCTATGGATCCCTTGTTGGCTTGGCATCATCCATCATATGGATATGATGTTCAACAATTACGAGACTAATCCTCTTGATGTCCGCCATAGTCCAGCCAAAAACTTGCCGATTGCTTTGTAAGACCGTTAAAAGGGCTTTCTCTTGCTCGGGGGCTAGAGAAGCCGAGATGATAACAAGAAGGGTCTCATTCTCACTTAAGTAAGCGTATTTAAGGTGAGACGGCAATAGCTTGAGTTCGAGTGTTGGAGGCGAAACAATTGAAGGTAAAATTGGTGAAATTGTCTCAAACTCGAAGGATTCCAACAGAGGTTCAAAACGAGTGTAAGCAACCGAGTCGGATGGTTCAGCTAACTCATCCGAAAATTCAAAGGATTCAAACTCGGGTGGTGATTGGTTAACATCCTTCGAGAAAGTGAAACACTCGTAGTCATTATCGGGTGTAAAAGCAGTATCAGGTTCAAGGAGGAACGTACTAGTGGCGTCAAAGTTGCTGTGATCGAACACAAATTTCTCGAGCTCACAGTCCTCCTGGGTGATCTCTTGGATCGAGCAAACATCAAGTATATTAGATTTAGGTTCGGAGGGCTGATTCCCTAACTTAAAAATGTTGAGTTCAATTGTCATGTTTCCAAAAGATAGGTTCATCGAACCATTTCGACAATTGATCACAACATTAGAAGTTGCAAGGAATGGTCGACCGAGTATCACCGGAATTTGATTCTGGGGGTTAGCTACAGGCTGTGTGTCCATAACAATGAAATCAACGGGGAATATGAAGTCCCCTAATTTAATCAACACATCCTCTAACTCACCCCTAGGATGGGTGATAGATCGGTCGGCCATTTGGAGAGTACAATGTGTGGGTTTTAGCTCTCTAACGCCTAATTGCTCATATACTGAATAAGGAAGCAGGTTAACACTGGCACCAAGATCTAAAAGTGCGCGGTTGATGTTCTTATCCTCAATAGTTATTGAAATTGTAGGACAGCCAGGGTCATTTCGTTTTTGAGGTAAAGGTTGGGTTAGAGCATCACTTACTGCACTAGCCAAGAAAACTTTCGTAGGTACCTGTGATTTCCTCTTCTTGGTGCATAAGTCCTTCAAGATTTTAGCGTAAGAAAGGACTTGTTGGATTGCATCCAAGAGGGGAATGTTAATGCTAACCTGTTTAAATAACTCTACAATCTTCTCCATTTGTGGATTTTGTTTATTGGATCTCAACCTGTTTGGAAATAGAACATTTTGAAAATTGGTTGAGTCCAATGTTTGTGGAGGAGATTGCGGAGTTGGAACGGATCCCAGTGCGGGTGTTTTCATGGAGTGAGATGTGGGTCCGTTCGGAGTAATAGAAGAATTAGATCCTTGTGAAGAATGGAGAACAGGCTCTGAAGATGAAGAAGATGAAGATGATGAAGAAGAAGAAGCGGCGGCCGGGGTGTCATCATTAATGCCAACATTGTTATGCAACATCCTTTCAGATCTCAATGTAGTCACGGCACTCACATTATGGTTTTGTTGTTCATGACCAACATGTGCATTTTGTGGGTGACCAGGATTTGGCAGTGGTTGAGATGGAAGCTTTCCCTTCTCTCACTCGCTTAAGGCAGCATTCAGTTGTGCAATTTGGGCTTCAATGGTTTTGATGCTTTGCCCATGTGATGCAGTGTGTTACACCAAAGACTGAATGAAAGACTGGATGTTGGCTGAGGATTGAGTTGATTGTTTTAAAAACGCCTCCAGACTTCGTTCTAGCGAGGAAACCTTATCGTTATTTGGTGGAACAAAATTGTTTTGAGGAAAAGAGTTGTTGGGTGCAAAATTGTTCATTTGATTTTGGTAAGGGTGGAGTTGGAAAGGTTGCTGATATTGAGTTTCTTGAGGAGCTTGTTGTTGAGGAGGAGGCCTCTGAAAATTGTTGTTGCCTTGGAATTGTTGTTGATTTTTATTCCAAGCAAAATTTGGGTGGTTCCTCCAACCAGGATTGTAAGTTGAAGAGTATGGATCATTTCTTTGTCTCTACTGAAAGGCAGCATTGACTTGTTCATGTCTTCGAGCAGGTGGGTTGTAAGGACACTCTTCAGTCAAATGAGATAGATCCGAACAACAAGCGCATATAGTGCGAGGGAGTAAAGCGGGGGCAGGAGAAGGCGATGAGAATTTGCTCTCAATTGCTTCTATTTTTCGTGTAATTGCTGCCATTTCGACTTTCATTGCAATTGACATATCAAGTTGATGAACGCCTGCCCTAGACCGACCGGATAAAGTAGATGAAGTGGACGAAGTGGTTTGTCTAGTGTTTTCCCACTGAAGCGTTTGTTCAGCAAGATCGTCGAGAATTGCTAAGCTTCCTCGTCAGATTTTGTAAGGAAGTGACCTTGACAAATGGTTTCCAGCAACTGCTTAGTTGCAGGGTTCAGTCCTTCGTATAAGGATTGGCAAAGTTGTCATCTCTCAATACCGTGATGAGGGCACTGAACAAGAAGGTCTTTGAATCGTTTGAAGCACTTCCAAAAAGGTTCGGAAGAAAGCTGGGAAAATTGGTTAATTTCATTATGAATTCTCGCGGTCTTGTGATGTGGGTAAAACTTTTTAAGAAATGCTTTAACAAACTCTTCCCAACTGTTTATTGAATGCGATGCAGTACTATATAGCCACTTTTCAGCTAGGTCACATAGAGTGAAAGGAATAACTCGTAGTCTTATAGCATCATCGGACAGTTGGGTAGTCTTCAACATTGCACAAACATTATGGAATTTGTTAATGAAGATATAGGCATCTTCGGATTCCAGCCCGTGAAATTTAGGCAACATATTGATGAAGTGGGGCTTAATTTCGAAATTATCCCCATTTGCCGGCGGGAGTGAAAGACAAGTAGGAAATGCGGAGCGGTTAGGATAGAAACGATCCTGGAGCACGATTCGCTGGGGTGCTTCAACAGGAGGTTGTTTTGGGTTATTCGCACCCAATTGAGGTGGAATCAGTCCCGAAGTAGGTAAAGGGTTGTTAGGATTGAATCCTGACATTTCCTTAGAAGATGATGAATGTGAAGATGAGGGTAAAGATGAAATAGGAGTGGAGGGGGTTTCGACTTCGGAGTCGAACGCGTTGTCAGTAGCGACTAACGAGACACGGAATAAACGGGTGCTAGTGTCCCTAGTCCAACCGGACATACACTAAATGAATTGTAGTGTGGTCAAAATGTAGATTGTGAGGGTAAGAAAACGTCAAAGGGGAAATGTGAATGAAGGTTGGGTGCAATGGAATTCTAGCGACAAATGGAAAGTTTGTGTAAAAATTTTGTTTTGTATTTTTTTTATATAAAGAGTTTTGCAAAAGATTTTGTACGGAACTACGACACACTTTTAAGCAATCACAATTTAAACATGCACAATCAAGCCTAGAGCTAGGGTCTCCTAAGTCAACTAGACTGCTCCTAACTGGTCCAAAGCGACAAATTGTGAGATATCTCTCAAATCACCTCTTCACCACCAATTGTGGCCAGGTAAGCACAAGTGAGGAAAGGAGGGTTCCGCTCACGAATCACCATGAGACGGGCCTTTTAAAGCTACCTTTCTCACTTGTCTAGCTTAGGCACCACAAAGTCAGGTTTAGATAAACGACTGAATGCCCACAACCTTCCTCTGTCCTAATGAGCGCGACAGTCCTTAATTGGCCGAGTCTAGATATTTTTTAATTAGCTCAAGAGTGATGCATATGCTTTTTGTGATTTCTGGGGTCTTAGGAAGGGTAATGAAATCCCCACCCAATCTTAATTGGTGTTAGAACCCCTTAGATTCCGTTTTAAATATGCAAAGCAGTTAACACACAAAATCTAAAACACTTGCCAAATTTTTTTTCTTTTTATTTGCGGCGCAAAGAATCCTGCACAAAAATGATTTATTGGAGAGGGAGAAGAAGTTTTGCGCAAAGAATACCTACAGAAAAATGTTTCAATAGAGTGCAGAGGGTAGGAGAGAAGACAAAAATACTCACAGAGGAATTTAGGGTGCTGACGTCACCTGTTTGACCGCGGTTCCGCGGTCAAATCCTTACTTTGGCCGCGGTTCCGCGGCACTTTAGATGGTTTAGGCCTCCAAAAATTTTCTGTGTGCTGTTATGGTTATCCTCTGTCTGTTCAGATCCTCTATTTCTTGATTTGTTCACTGGGCTTGCTCCAGATCTGAATTAGTCCATCTTCTTTTCCTGCACAATTCGCACAAAAACCAATCAAAAATAACAAGATTAATTTTTTTATGTTTTTTTTCCAGTTTTTAAATATTTTTTTTAATTTAATTAACCCGAAATAACAAAAAGAATAAACTACTATTTCCCCGGCAACGACGCCATTTGATTGGTAGAGATTTTGTGCGTGCGTTTTAAAATTAAGAATACCGCAATCAAGACGGTGTCGCTTGGTAGCTAGCCAGTTGAGTACGAGTCGATCTATAGGGAAAATGTGTTCTTTTCTTTAAGTTCTAACGAGTCAAGTCCTATTTTTGGTATGTTTTTTTTACGATCTAAAAATGAGAATTAATCGATTTAAAAAGCTTGCTAGGGTTAGAATTAGGTTAGTTTGAAATATGGATTCTTCTCACTGCTAACAATGCCTTAGTTAAGAATATAGGTGTTAGGGTAATAGTCAACAACGGGGATTAGCACGACTAGGAAGAAACGCAGTTTCTTCCTTTTGGTCCTTGTCCGTCCGTTCTTAACTCTTAGCCCTAACCTCCAGTTAATTCAACCACAACCAGTCTAATTAGGGAATCACCGCTATCATGTAGGATAGGGTGCCGTAGTGAGCGGTGTGTGGTTAAATTAAATAGAGTCCTAATTAAATTATATAGGCAAGGTAAGGAGTGAAAGAGATTTCCTTCTCTCAAACCTTCCCTATCCTAACCCTAACAAGTGAGGAATTACTCACTCATTAGGAAAGTGACAATAAAATTCATTTTTGTTTTCTTTTTAATAGACTATCTAAATTGCAGATAATAAAAGACAAATAAAAATTAATGCAGAAATTAATTTCAGATAAAAGAATGCAAGATAGAATGAAAACTTACTTTATTGATACCTCTCAACAATGCATTACAACTGAATTAAAATTTCAATTTAAGAAATTAAAAAGAAGCATGCCTAATTAGGCTTTCGGCTTTCCTATTTATAGATAGGAAAAAACCCTAGGTTACAATCTGATCCACATTTGAATTTACAAGACTACCCTAAGAAAGCCGGTTCAAAGCACCGACACCCACCGACACACGCATCGACACGTGTACTACATGGCCGCGGAACCGCGGCAGAAAGGCCTGTTTGGCCGTGGTTCCACGGCCAATTGGTGGGATCATGGATTCCACTTCTCAGGGTAGCTTCATGTTCCTTTTTCCTTCTGTTTTATTCACTTGGTTCCTCAGAATCTTTTCTACTTTCTTCTAGATTTCCAACAGTGCAGATGATGTGGACTTTTTACCGTGAGCTTCAAGTTGAAGTCTTGAATCTTGTACTGCCCTTATGTTTTATGCATTGAACTGTCTACTGATCTTCATTGGTTCCTTGAATTGATAGACGGCATCATACGGATTAATCTATTGTGGGTCGTAATCTCACAATTGTAGCGTCTTTTCATGAATTTCACTATAATGATCTGAGAACCTGTAACCTGCGACTATTTAGCAGACATGAATCAAAAGCACCTATTTATATGTAATATGAATAAGAATGGGTGATATAATAATGCAAAATTATGATATGAACACGGCCATTATAGCAGACTTCGTCAGATTCCTTCTCGTTTGAGGGTTTTTTTTTATTGTGGGGACGCTCTTCCCTGCAGGCACAAGCCCCTGCAGTTAATTACGCTACCGCATCACGGTAATAACTTTCTCCTTCTCCAGATGGTCACTTCGTGTCGTGTGTTTTTGTTTTATTTTTGGTTACCCGTGGATTGTATACGGAGACTAATTTATGTTGTCGCCCGTAGGGCGTGGATTAGTCAAAATCCGTATTTTCTTAGATTTGGGTTTGGGTTGGGTTTAAGGATCGTTAGCCTTGTTTTAGACTAAGATCAACTCAAACGTTTGTTAATGATACGTTAGTCTAATTTTAGACTAAGATCTACTTAACAGGATCATTTAGATCCAACAAAAGAGCATTTGGACTCTATTGTTTTAGTTTAGGGACATTGCGGTCCATAAGTTTAAGGACATCATAGTCCGTGATAGTTTAAAGACGTGATAGTCTGTAAAGTTTAAAGACATCATAGTCTATGAGTTTAAGGACCCCACAGTCCATAAAGTTTAAGGACATCATAGTCCAATTTAAAGACGTCATAGTTTATGTGATTTTGGTTCAACTGTTTGGGGATATACCAAAAGTTATTGGTTATTAGGACCCTCCGTCTTTCTGAAGACGTTGAAAAATTACGACGACATATATCAGAGGTACGAAGAGATATACCCTTGAACCAATGTTGGTTGGGAGATCTGTAGTCAAGTTTAGGACTAAGATCAAAGATTTATGAGCATATGAGCTCAATTAGGGATCTGTGGCCAACTTGGGCTTGACCCATTCAGTTAAAATGTTGGACATTTAATAATGTTGAGTATTGATTTGGGTTCTGACAATCATTTTTTCTTTTATTGAATGTTGAACACTCATTATAACTCTGAGGTTTTAATTAAAGAACAATTTATGTTCTCTCAGCGCACACGTGAGGAGCACGTGATGCGCTTGACGCTGAGCGCCAGTCAATGAGCGCAAAGTGCTTCTGTGAAGTAGCGCACACGTGAGGAGCACGTGGTGCGCTTGGCGTTGGTCACCAGATTTGGAGCGCTAAGGCGCTTCTGTTAAGTAGCACGCACGTGAGGAGCACGTGGCTGCTTACCCCAATCAGAGCAAAACTCTGTTCAAATTTCAAATTTTGAAATGAAGCAGCGCTTCATAACAGCGCCAGCGCTGAGAGTCAAAGACTCTGAGGCAGCGCTCACGTGCAAAGCACATAACGCTAGCGCTAAGAGCGCTGCAGCGCACCATGTGCAAAGCACGTGAGCGCTAGCGCTAAGTGCGCTGCGCTCTAAGTAGCGCACCACGTGCAAAGCACGTGAGCGCTGGCGCTAAGAGCGCTGCGCTCTAAGCATTGCACCATGTGCAAAGCACGAGAGCGCTAGCGCTGGAACTAAATGTTCCTGTTGGATCAAAGATCCAACGAACATGATTAAAAAATCATCAATTAACCAGAGTAAAATTCTGTTAAGGAAACATTCCTCGCAATCTTTCCAAACAGGAAAGATTGTGCTCTAAAAATCAGAGCACCGTTGGATCAATGATCCAATGGTGATTAAAAATCACCAAGATACAGAATAAGCTCTGTATAGGAAAAGATTTTCCCAATCTTGTTAAATACAAGAAAATTGCCTTCTGCAAATCAGAAGCCCTTCGATCAAAGATCCAACAGGAGAAAAATCCCCAAATCAATCCAAGGAAAGATTTCCTTAACTGATTCAACAAATCAGCTCGCCCTATATAAGGACCCATGGACTTCAAGTCTCATAGAGAGGAACCCCCCATAAACTTTGAGAAATTTCAAAGAAAAAGTGCAAGCTCTCAGAAAAAGAAAATTTTCCTCAAGGTAAAAAGAACAGAGAGATGAATTCATCTCATATTAAAAGAAGAATTTACTTCTTTTTCTAAGATCATGGATCTATAAGACCAAGATCTTTCACAACAAAGATCAAAGTATCTCATCATAAAAAATAAGGGGAAGAATTTAATCCTCTTCAGATCATAGATTTATAAGACAAATTGTCTTTCAGAGATTATAATATCTCATTACAAAAGGGGGGAGAATAATTCAATTCTCTTAGGATCATAAATCCATAAAGGCAAAGCCTTTCACCAAAAACATAAGAGATTGAAATATCTCCTATAAAAGATAAGAACATTGTTCTTAGATCCATGAGACAAAATCTCTTATAAATGAGAGTTTAATTCTCAGAGCGCAGAACTGATCAAAATTGTATAAAAGAAGAGCCTTAACGCTCCAACTAAAAGGAGCGCTTCAGCGCTCCAAATCTAGCGCACAGCACTGCAGAGCCTTAGCGCTTCAAATCTAAAGAAGCGCAATGCGCTTCTTGGCTGGCGAACAGCGCCAAGCGCACCATGTGCTCCATACGTGTGCGCTACTTCACCAGAAGCACACTACGCTCATTATCTGGAGAACAGCGCCAAACGCGCCACGTGCTCCTCACGTGTGCGCTACTTCACCAGAAGCGCAATGCGCTCATTGACTGGCGCTCAGCGCCAAGCATGCCACGTGCTCCTCACGTGTGCGCTACTTCACTAGAAGCGCAATGCGCTCATTGACTAGCGCTTAGAGCCAAGCGCGCCATGTGCTCGTCACGTGTGCGCTGCTTGACAGAAGCGCAATGCGCTCATTGACTGGCGCTCAGCGCCAAGCGCGCCACGTGCTCCTCACGTGTGCGCTACTTGACAGAAGCGCTCTGCGCTTATTGGCTGGCGCTCAGCGCCAAGCGCGCCACGTGCTCCTCACGTGTGCGCTGATAGAACATAAATTGTTCTTTAAATAACAAAGCCCCAGAGCTATGATGAGTGCTCAACACTCAATAAAAACAAAAACAGTTGTCAGAAACCAAGCCAATGCTCAGCATTTTAACTGAATGGGCTGAGCCCAAAGTGGCCACAGATCCCTAATTCAGATTAATTGAGCCATATGCTCACAAATCTTCGATCTTAGTCCCAAATTGGACTACAGATCTCCCAACCAATATTGGTTCAAGGGTACATCTCTTCACTCCTCTGATACTTGTCGTTGTAATCCTTCAACATCTTCAGAGAGGTGACGGGTCCCGACAACCAGACATTCCATGGACTGTGGGGTCCTTAAACTCATGGACTATGATATCCTTAAACTCAACGGACTATGACGTCCTTAAACTTATAGAGCCCAAATGCTCTTTTGTTGGATCTAAATGATCATGTTAAGTTGATCTTAGTCTAAAATTAGACTAACATATCCTTAACAAATGGTTAAGTTAATCTTAGTCTAAAATTAGACTAACGTATCCTTAACAAACGTTTAAGTTGATCTTAGTCTAAAACAAGACTAACGATCCTTAAACCCAAACAAATACCCAAATCTAAGAAAATACGGATTTGGACTAATCCACGCCCTACGGGAGACAACATAAATTAGTCTCCGTATACAATCCACGGGTAACCAAAAATAAAACAAAACACACACGACACGAAGTGACCATCTGGAAAAGGAGAAAGTTGTTACCGCGATGCGGTAGCATAATTAACTGCAGGGGCTTGCGCCTGCAGGGAAGAGCATCCCCACAATCAAAAACCCCACAAACGAGGGGGAATCTGACGAAGTCTACTACAACGGCCTCATCCGTCTAAACCTTCGATACACGGTGCCATAAATCAACTTGGTATTTTTGGAGAGGTGGACGGATAAATCCAAATAGCGTCTGCCCCCAAATTCAGGCAAGACGAACCTACGCGGTCGCGTCTCTGTGTTCGAAGGAGAACACATTCTGGCACGTCCGGTGGGACCTTTTCCTCTTTCCACTCCACACTTCGTGTGTCGTGTTCGTGAACGAATCGCGGTTTGATATGATTGCCCTTAGGTTTGAGGTTCTAAGATTTGGTTTTGCTTCCGTGCAGAAAAAAAGAGAAGAACATCAATGGCCTCTAACTGTTCCAGCTGCAACAACAACTCTCGTTCCGCCTCATCTGGAGGAGTAACCTATGGTCCCCAAGCGGTCTCCCTTTTCACAATGCCGGTGGAACAAGTGACCCAAGCCACCACTGGGCAATTCTTCGGGGCCATGATCCCACCAACAAGCTTCAACGTTCAATTGCTGTCGCACGAAGCTCTAAAGAAGTCGGTCTTTGATCGGCTTACAACTACCGCGGCCCATCTCAACGGGTCGCCCAAGTCCAGCGCCTCAGTTTTCAACAGATTGGGCCAAAGCTCAAGTAGGTCCATGAAGAAGCCCGCGATACCTGAAGCGACCATCCCGAAGTAGATAGCCATTCCTGCTCCTGAAATCGTCAAGGCGACTTCTCCTGCTAAAGGGTTGGTCTTCATAAGACTGGACGTTTCAGCTCCTACTCCACGCGAAGTCACGAAGGCTGCTTCTCCTGTTCGAAAGTCGGCCTTTGCAAGACCGACTATCCCTTCTCAACGGACATCAGTCTTCGACAGGCTAGCACCAATAACAGCCTCTCCTCAAAGCAGGGGGCATGAAGAAGCTCATCCAACAGCGGAGGTGATTCCAGCCGCACGACATGCTCGACGTCGCCACTGGCACCGAGTGAGGAAAGCTGGGGGCAGTTCACCCTCTGGACTGACTCTGCCAGCTCCAACTGTGGAAGTTGATGTTGCTGTTCCAACTGGGAACAGCTTTGAACCACTCAGGAGGGTCCGCAAGAACTCTCTGACTGCTGTACTAAAAAGGTCTCCCTCACCTGTGGAGAATGCCACAAAGGAGAAGCTTGAACATCCCCCTCAGCGGCTGTCTTCTAAAATTTACAAGGTCTGGCGTCAAGTCCAAGACTCGGTGATTGATCAAGACTACCCCCGCAGACATAAAAAGATGAAAGTTTGGCGAGAAGGGGATCACCCTGTCAAGCCACAGAAGGTGTCATCTGTTTGGGTGCCCGCTGCAACAGCTCCCTCAACTTCGAACGCCCACAAAAGAAGGAGGCCGGAAAAGATCCCTGCGTCTTTGGCAAATCGCAAGGACACTGAATCTAAACGCCCCAAGTCCGGGGGCATGGTGGTGCATACTGTTTATATGGCTTCCGGAAAAGAAGATAGCCGTATCTCCACAGGTCATCGACCACTTATGCGATCAGTGACTAAAGCTCAGGAGAAACAACAACAAAAACTCCAAGAGATGCTAACAGCTATGGCCGCACTCACGGGACCAAAAGCAAGCCCGGAGATATCATCGGAGCAGCATCGTGAGCAGGAAACATATGCTGAATTCCTTCGAAGAATGCTTGAGAAGAAGGACAAAGAGGCTGCGGAATAAGCGGCCAACATAAAACAAATGGCCCTCCTATTCCAAGATATGGTGGGCATGATGATCCAGCCGGACCCTCCAGCCGAAGATCCTCCAGTAATAATTAAAGATGATAGAGGAAAGACATCAAATCCTCTGCCGACTTTGTCAACAGCTAAGGAGGAGACCATCTCCAAAGCCACGCTCGATGATTATATAACTCAACAAATACGAGCTCATCAAGCGAATGAAGAAAACGGCCAAGTCATCAGAACTGGGCGACCATATCCAGGATAGTACGTTCAGATCAAGTATCCGCCAGGATACACGATTCCTAAGTTTCACGTATACAAGGGAACAGGCAATCCCTATCAACATGTCGCTCAGTTCAGGGCTCTCTGCGGCAATACCGGAGGTGACGACAAATTGTTACTTCATCAGTTCATCGGCAGCCTGGCGGAAACGACCTTTGTGTGGTATTCAGAGCTGCCTAACGACTCCGTCAAAACTTTTATGGAAATAGAATTGCTGTTAACCCAACGTTTCGCGAGCGCTAGAGAACGCACCCCAATCACAGCATTAATTAATGCTAGAATGAAGCCGGGCGAGACATGGGTCCAGTACACGATACGATGGCGAAATCTATGGTCGAAGTACGAGTAGCGCATCGAAGAAGCGCCTGCGGTGGGCATGTTCGTAGGGACCCTCGACCCTCAGACGACCATTTCACAATTCATGATGTTCTTCAAGCCAACTACTTTCTAGGCCTTGATTGACAAACTAGCCCAAATGGACCAGATGGGTCATAAGCCTTCCTTTTCAAAGACAGAACTGTGGAACGAAAAGGGTAAAGGGAAAGCAACCTTTGTCGCCAATACTCAACAACAGCCGAGCAACTTAAACTTGGTTGTTCGCCAAAGCAACATGCGTTCATGCCAATCCCTTGAGGAGAGACTGGGACGTCCTTATTCGTTTTCCCGGGATAAAACGAGGAGACTGTTCGAGTTAGCAGTGCGCAAAAGGCTCATCACCTTGCCGGATCCAAAACATCTGTCGCAACCTGGTGACATCAACCATCCTAACTATTGTCCCTACCACTGAATATTGGGTCACCCACTCGAAAATTGCTACGTCTTCAAAAACTGGGTTGAAGACCAATACCAGCAAGGCAAATTCGCGTTGTTTGAAAATTGGAAGGTGAATCCTCCACAACCACACGCTCCGAAAAAGATGGACATGCCGGGGGTATTGTGCTCATTCATAGAAGAAGCTCCATGGGAGGTTGTTCTTTCAAAAAAAACTAAAAGAATGCTGAAAGGTCTTCAAACATGTCCGGTGATCTGGTGGAAAAGCCCGCAAGAGCCGGAGATCATCGATTGGATGCTGAAACCACGCCCAACATCGGGAATTAATAGCAATAGGCAAAACACCCAGGCCCAGCCGTCAAAGTCTTCGAAGAAAAAGAAGAAGACCAAAAAGTCCGCGCAGTCTGACGACTAGCGCACGGATCTACAAAAGTATATTGACACGCTGGAGGAATACAACCAGAAGGCGCGAACCCCAGTCACGCTTCAAGAGTTTCTCAATCACATCCTTGAAAGCGAAAATAACGACAATGATGAGGGAGGCGACTTGTCAGAGGAACCCGAAGATTATGTGGCAAGTTGCCACATGATCTCTCATTCGTCGCTAGGTAACAAAGAAGCTCACTCGGCGTTAGAAGATAACGTAGAGGAGCTGGGGGCAGGAGCAGTGCCAAAATCCTTGGATTATATGACAAGTCTATCAAGGATAAAACTACTTGTTCATAGAGCATCTGGCGAAACTTCGCCTCAAAGCTATTACGAACCGAAATGTCCCTAAACTAACGATGGACCGCAATGTCCTAAAACTTGCAACTGACCGAGACGTATATAAACTACTACGGACCGCAGCATCCTAAGGCTGACGTAAAAAAACGGTATGTCCACAGGCAAAATGGGCACGGATGAAAACCCGAAAGGGCGCCGTGAGTAAAATCAGCAGGACTGTCGGCGATGTTTGTGAAAACCCGAAATGGCGCAGACTCGTAAAAAAAATGGTACGTCCATAAGCAAAATGGGCACGGATGAAAACCCGAAAGGGCTCCGTGAGTAAAAACAGCAGGGCTACCGACGAGTTTGTGAAAACCCGAAAGGGCGCAATCTCGTTAAAAGATACTTCTAAGATCATCTCGACCTTGTAAGGAGAAAACTACCTGCGTGAGATCCTTACGACTCACAAGGGAGCAACACACTTAGGAATCCTCACCATTCCTAAGGAGAAAATGCGCTTACGAGATACTCACGACTTGTAAGGAGAATTCCCCTTTGAGACTCTCACGGCTCATAGGATTCAAAAGCCTTAAGTTACAGGGATCTGAACCTGTTCTTAAGCCATTACACCCCGATTTTTGCCCTACAAGTGTTTCAATATTGACCCTTATATACAATCTACGGGTACGAATAAACAATTCCCTAACAAAGTCCCACCAGCGACTAGGGATATGCTTACACGGTGAACGACCCTTGTAAGTTCTCTCGACTTACAAGGAGAAAACACTCTTGTAAGATCCTTACGACTTATAAAAGAACATATACTTGAGGATCCTCATGATTCTTAAGGAGAAAACGCACCTATAAGATCCTCTCGACTTGTAGGGAGAAATACCTTTATAAGACCCTTACGGCTCATAAAGTCAAAAGCCTTAGTTGACAGGATCCTAACCCTGTTTGCTAAGCCACCTTTGTTCGACATCGACAGAGGCAGATGATGATTCGCTCCTGGCAATGTTCCAGTAGTAGCGATGCTGATACTTAAATTGGTATCAAATTCCAAGTCCTTTCCCGGCAAATGATGATTTGCTCCTGGCAACATTCCAGTCGAAGCGATACTGATACTAAGATTGGTATCAGATCTTGAGTTTCATACTCGAACAAAAAAAAAGGTACGTCCATAAGCAAAATGGGCACGAATGAAAACCCGAAAGGGCTCCGTGAGTAAAAACAGCAGGGCTACCGCGAGTTTGTGAAAACTGAAAAGGGTGCAGACTCGTAAAAAAAACGGTATGTCCATAAGCAAAATGGGCACGGATGAAAACCCGAAAGGGCTCCGTGAGTAAAAACAGCAGGGCTACCGGCGAGTTTGTGAAAACCCGAAATGGCACAATCACGTTAAAAGACACTTGCAAGGTCTTCTCGACCTTGTAAGGAGAAAACTACCTGCGTGAGATCCTTACAACTCACAAAGGAGCAACACACTTGGGGATCCCTACGATTCCTAAGTAGAAATTCTACTTACAAGATCCTCACGACTCGTAAGGAGAACCCTCTTATGAGACCCTCACGGCTCATAAGATTCAAAAGCCTTAAGCTACAGGGATCTGAACCTGTTCTTAAGCCATCACCTTTCCCAGACTGCCCTACAAGCGGTTCAATACTGACCCTTATATACAATCCACGGGCACAAATAATCATTTCCTTGCCGAGTCCCACCAACGACAAGGAATGCCCATATTTCGTGAACAAACATTTGTAGGTCCTCTCAATTTACAAGGAGAAAACACTCTTGCAAGATCCTTACGACTTACGAAAGAACATACACTTAGAAATCCTTACGATTCCTAAGAAGAAAATACACCTACGAGATCCTCACGACTCGTAGGGAGAAACACCTTTTTGAGACCCTTACGGCTCATGAAGTCAAAAGCCTTAGTCGACAGGATTCTAACCCTGTTTGCTAAGCCATCTTTGTTTAAATCGATAAAGACAAATGATGAGTAGCTCATGGCAACATTCCAGTCGCAGTGATACTGATGCAAGATTGTTATCAGACCATGAGTTCCATACTCGAAAAAAAATGCATATGAAATAGCCGAAATGTTTGGGCAACTCGCAATCTGCGAGTAAAATATATGCATACAAAAATAGCCGAAATGTTTGGGCAACTCGCAATAAAATTAGCGAGTAAAATATATGCATACAAAATTAGCCGAAATGATTGGGCAACTCGCAATAAAAACCAGCGAGTAAAGAAAAAAAATAGCCGAAATGATTGGGCACCGCGAAAAATAGCCGAAATGATTGGGCAATCGCGACTTTCGCGATATAAAAAGCTGAAATGATAGAGCATTGATTGAATCCTCTTGTGTGTGTAGTAAAATGTTTCACAACCAAAGAAATTTATACCGCAATCAATTAACGGTGTCGATGTACCGCGTTAATGAATACGGATCGTCCATTGAGATGTTTGTTTTAATTGATCTTGTTTTAGATGAGTCGAAATGAAAAGATAAAAGAAAATGCAAGAAAATTGATTTAAGATTTGTGAATTTTAATTTCAAGAAACATAAAGAAACTAAGATCTAGAATCAAGAATCAAGAAATGTCCCAATCAATTTATTTATCAAGATTTGTAAAATAGCTTGTAGGAATCGATCGACTTGGTAGCAATGATGATTCTAATAATGACTAATCTTATCTATTGATCATTTGTAGCTAGAATAATGATGATGAATGAAAATTAGGGATTTATTGAAGAAACTAGGGTTTCTTCTTCTCTATCCCTTGTCTTTTCATTGATCATCATTCGGATCTAACCTCTAGCAACGATAATTATCAATTGTTTGATCCCTAATTTGCAACGAAATAATCATGAACATTGATCTCGCTCCAAATTAGGTTATTGACGATTCTTTTTCCTAGAGTTTACAATTCTCATAAGACTAAGATTTGTATTAGGATTTTACCATCACTAGATCTACCAAATCTCTCGATTCCGTCACAAGCGGAGATTTCACTCACACATCATGAAAATAAAAGATTCAAGATCTAGAAATTTCATAGTGCAAGAATATAAAGAAAGCAAGAATTACAATTATCACCTTTATTCAATCGACGACTAATTACGCATTCCCTCAATTCGAGGTTACAAGATATTGCTCTCGATCGCTCCTTTTGAAGAGGTAACTAGATCCATCGAAGTTCGCTCCGCTCGATCTCCGTGAGATTTGGATCGTCATGGATCTCGCATTCTTGATGAAGATTGGCTTTGCGAATAAAGGATCGATGATGGCTCGCTTGATTTGCTTCTCAAAATGATCTTGATTTGGCTTTGGAATTGAATTTGGGTTAGGGTTTAGATCAAGTTGTGTCACTCAACTTGTGCAAATTTGGCTCAATATTCAACAACTAATTGTGTAACCCCTTGTAATGAAGCCCTATGTCCCCTTTCATAGTTTTTCTCTATCTTCTCTAAGAAGCTTGGTTGTTATGAGGCTTGCATGAGAAGCTTGGTAGGCATCAAACTTGCACAAGAAGCTTGGCTGTTAGAAGGGAAGCTTCTGGAGAAATCTACACAATTCGAAGCGTCTTGGAGATGTTTGGTCGTTAAAAGAAGAGCTCTGCAAAAAGTTCCCACCACCGACGAGTCAGAACGGCCGCGGATCCGCTGCGGATTGGCTTGACTCGGCCACGAATCCGCGGCCGTTTAGTGGACTCAGTGCATGAAATTTTTGGGGTATTCTGGTGTTGGCTTTAGAGGTATTTCCTGATGTCTGGAATCTTATAGTTCTTTCTAGTTTACTGCCAGATGTCAAGTCTTGGACTTGATGCGTTTTATCAGCATTTTTGTGATTCCGGCTCTTTAACCTGGAGAATTTCCTGCACACAATCTTGAGACAAGTGTTTAAGTATACAAAGATCGTGCGTGTAGTAATAGGCACACAATTTCCCTCATAATGCCGGTTATAATGTATAATACATGTTATTTATATTTCGCAGACGAATTGCTAATATGTGCTATATTTATACCAAACACCTTTAGATGATTAAAAAGAGTAGGGAAATTGATGTGTTAAGAATGCAATATTTTCGACTGATCAAATTCACCCAAACTTAAATTTGGTCATCTTGAGCAAACATCTTTTATTTTTAAGAGAAAGAAAAAATATAAGAAAAAGAAAAACTAATTAGCACACTTTCGTAGGCAACACGATTTCACTGAGCACGTGTAACAAGCCTTTAAACCTCTAGGTGTCTCTAGTAGTAGGAGTGTTGTTTCCTGAGGGTTTTTAGTGGATTGCACCCACAAAATCCAGTAATAAAAGGAAGACCGTGAAAGTTACATATAAGGATAAGAATTGTAAAAGAAAGACTTTGAAAATTAGAGTTTCCAACTACACCAGCTTTTCAGTTGTCATGAGCCCTATCTTAATAGTCATGAAAAGATGTTAGAAATCACATCATCCCTCAATAAAACATCGTCTTTATTCTTCATTCCTATCTTTCTTCCAAACACTGATCATATACCCCTACGTGTGTGTAAAAGACATCCCTACACTCGGAGAATTCAATTCAAGCTATCATACTCTTGTCCATCTACCTCAGTACTTTTTAGTCAGTGAATATTTTGGATGAATTGCTCACACATTTTTCATGCGACCGTTAATACTTCTTGAGGTACTAACCAACCAATTACTCATGTGCTTGCTTATTAGGTGTATTTAGTATTTTCCTCGTCTTGTAACACCTAAGGCTTAGCAGTGACTCCCAAACCAGTTGGTCTAAGGCACTAGGTGATAAAGCACCCTCGCTATATTTTTTTATTGCTACCTCGGCGATAACAAAACCAGTGTTCATTTTTCTTTTCACCATTTTATTATTTTCCATTTATTATTTGCTTCATACATTGGCTTTAAGACAAGAGCATTTCAAGGTATCCTCTACTATCCCGAGTTTCAAGAAGTGTGTAAGTGCGAATAGTAGGGTATCAACATTCAAATGTTTGGCTTCCAGAATAAGAACTATTTTTCAGACTTATTTTTATCTGCAGATTAGTGACTTCCTTCATCTTACTAACCCTTGGGACAACGGCTCATAACTACTTATTACTAGCTCGTTTAAGAAAACTTCTAACTTTCTATGTTTTCTTAAATTTTTCCAATCTTTTGGATGTAATTTTTCACTATTTAATCTTTTATTATCTTATTTATGTATAAAAAAAAATTATATGTTTTGTGCTATGCAAAGTATGATACAAAGTGATGCGTAAATAAGCATAAATCTCCCCCAAACTTGTTTATAACAGTGTCCGCACTGTTGTCATCTGTTAAATCTTGAAAACCTGTAGGCTTGGGAGGAAAATTTATTAGCGGGGACGAGAAATATGGATCTGAAAATCTCCCCCAAACTTATTTTTGGCTCACAATTTTAAGGACAACTTTTATTTTCAAGAGCCAAATATACCCTCCCAAACTTGAGTTAAACAGTGTTAATATTTGAAATCACAAAAGGGGGTCAGAGTTACTGGTCAATGCCAAGCATTGCAAAGACCGAATGTCAACACCAACCATTCGAAGATTTTATCAGTGAAACGCACCGGTAGGTGGAAGAACATGTTGTATGGAGCCAGGACAAAGTGGGGAAGAGATAAGTGGTGTGAAAGAAAGGTTTTGCGTCTCAATTTGGAGAGACGACATAGTGATTATGATGGATTACTTGCATTCTTGTGAATGATACTAAGAAGGGGTGGAGGTTCAATTTTTTTATTTTGGAGATGATTCATCTCAACACCCGTGTCTACTAAGAATGCAAGTCTATCAGCGAATATTTCCTTGAAGCTTTCATCAATATCTTGAAGAATATTCTCATTTGAAAGAACAGGATGATACTCAGACTCCAGAAAAGGTTCATCATCGACGTTAGATGTTGACCCGGACAACTCGAAAGAAGGGTCCGTATGTATATGATACATATCTGGGTCAAACAACAACGTATAAAGGAAGTCTGGATCTGTATAGTGAAGCTGATCAAATTCGCTGCTGTCAACATCCATTAATTCGACAGAACATACTCGAGCATGAGGATCAGAGGGTTGACTTCCCAACTTGTAAATGTTGAGCTTAATTGACCTATTCCCGAAAGATAGGTTCATAGAGCCGTTTCTACACTTGATTACAGCGTTGGAAGTAGCCAAAAATGGACGACCTAGAATCACCGGAATTTGGTTCCGTGGGTTCACTACATGCTGTGTATCAAGAACAATAAAGTCCATAGGGAATAAAAATTCCCCGATTTTTATCAACACGTCCTCAAGTTCACCCCTAGGTTTGGTGATTGATCGGTCGGCCATCTGGAGAGTTATGTTTGAGGGCTTTAACACTCCGATACCTAGTTGCTCATAGACTGAATATAGAAGCAAGTTAACACTAGCGCCAAGGTCAAGTAAAGCACGATTAATTTGTTTATCCCCAATAGAAATAGAAATAGTAGGACAACTAGGGTCCTTACGTTTCTTTGGTAATTGTTGGGGAAAAGCTGTGTCTACAGTACTTGACATGAACACTTTTTCCGGCACTTGAGTCTTCCTCTTCCTAGTGCACAAGTTCTTAAGAATTTTCGCATAGGACGAAACTTGTTGTATAGCATCTAGGAGAGGGATGTTGATGTTAACTTACTTAAACATTTCCACAAGCTTCTCCATTTGGGCATTGGGTTTGTTGGGCCTCAACCTTTCTGGAAATGGAGTTTTATCAATAAGTGTTGGGTCCAACATTTGTGGAGAAGTTTGTGGGGGTGGAAATAATAAAGTGGGTGGAAGGTTCGAGCCTTTGGGAAAACGAAGAATAGGCTCAGAAGAAGAAGAAGGTAAATTGGACGAAATAGGGTAAGAAGTAGAAGTGGGAGTGGGAGTGGAAGCCGGGGGGTCAATTGATTCCTCAACATCAATCCGTTCACCCACATGATTGTCTAGCACTCTTCCAGATCTCAACGTGGTAAGTGCATTCACATTAGTGTAATGTGAAGGTCCATGATCAGGTAGAGGTTGAGATGGAAGATTCCCTTTCTCTCCAGCTTTCATTTTGGCAGTCAGATGTGTAATTTATGCTTCTATCGATTTGATATTCTCACCGTGGGAGACAGTGTTTTGCACTAACGTTTGGATAGAAGACGTTAAAATGTCATTTGTTTTCATGGACTGTGTAATGAAAATGTCGAGTGCAGAGGGTTTATCGGTACCAGCAGAAAAAGGGTCAAAGTTGTTGGCCAGGTTTTGAAAATTTTGTGGTTAATAGGGGTGCTGACTCAGTTGTGGTGGTTGCTGTTGTGGTGGAGGGACCCATTGAATGTTATTCTGGTTTGGATCCGTGTATTGAGTTTGATGTTGGATCCAAGAAAGATCAGGGTGATTCCTCCAATCTTGATTATATGAGGAAGAAGAAGGATCGTTTCCAGGTCTTTGCTGAAATGCAGCATTAGTCTGATCTTGAAACTGAGAATTAAAAGGGCATTCTTCCGTCAAATGTGATGGATTTGAACAGCAGCCACACACGGTTTTGGGAAGTATGTATTGGTTTAGGGAGGCTGAAGAGATTTTGTTTTCTATAGCGTTGAGCTTCCTTTGTATTGCAGCCATTTCGGCTCTCATTGTGACGGAAACATCGAGCTGATTGATACCTTCCCCAGACAATGGTTGACTAACACTTTCCCATTGTAAAGTGTTTTGAGCAAGATCTTCTAGGTATTTCCAAGCTTCACCATCATCTTTAGACAGGAATTGACAATGACACATGGTTTCAAGCATCTGTTTTGTCGTGAGATCAATACCCTCATAAAGAATTCGACGCAGATCCTATCTAGGGATTCCGTGATGAGGATATTGGATAAGAAGATCCTTGAACCGTTCAAAACATTTCCAAAATGGTTCATTGGGAAGTTAGGTAAATTTGAAGATTTCGCTCCGAATACGGGCGGTCTTATGATTGAGATAAAATTTCTTAAGGAATGCTGCAACGAATTCGTCCCATGTTGAAATAGAATGTGCGGTTGTGTTGTAAAGCCACTTCTCAGCTATATCGCACAAGGTGAATGGGAGAAGACGTAAACGCATAGCATCCACAGACAGTTGTAAACTACCCATCAAAGCACATACGTTTTCGAATTTGGTGATAAAAACGTATGCGTCTTCAGACTCGAGTCCATGAAATTTGGGTAAAAGTTTGATGAAATGAGGTTTAATTTCGAAATTGTCCTCATTGGCTGGTGGTATAGAAAGACAGGTGGGAAGGGGAACACGTGAAGGATAGCATCTCTCTTGGAGAGAAATGCGTGGAGGATTCTACGCACCTACGGGCGGTGGCAGAGTGGTGTTAAAGTTTGATGGAAATCCGTCCATCGTAGTCGTGGTGGGTGGTGGGAAAGAAGACGAAGAATTACCGACTCTGGGGTCGATAAAAGAAACGCTGGAAATAGAATCCCGTGTCCAGCCTAACATGTGCTAAACATTTGTAGCACAAGTGGCAGCGTTGGTGATAATTAGAGGAAAAGTTGGTTGGTGTTTGTTTTGAAAAATACGGATTTTGAAAAATCAAATCACAAAAAATGCACACACCATCCTAGATCTAATAGTCACCTAGGTTAAGTCTCTAGACCGCTCCTAGACTTCCGGAAGACAAATTGCAGGATAATTCCTCTACTGCCTCTTTATCCCTTCTGTGGCCAGGTAAGTGCGAGGTAAGTAGGAGGTTCTCCACTACGTAAGTAGTGGGCCTAATTAAGTAACCACTTGTCTTAGACACACTTGACTTAGACACCACAAAAGAAATGCGGATAAACAGTAGATTACCCGCAACCTTCGTCTGTCCTAATTGAGCAAGACGGTCCTTAGAGTCTTGTCTAGATCTTTTTTAGTTAATGAAGGGTAATGCAGATGCTCGTTTGTGATTTTTGGGGCTTAGGAAGGGTAATGAACTCCCCACCTAATCTGAATTTGGTCTTTGCCCTTTAATTTCCGTGTTAAAAAATGCAAACAATCAAGATCAAACACGCGACAAATTTTCTTTTTACGGCGCTGCGAATTTTTGCAAAGAATCCTGCAGAAATTGGTTATTGGAACAGATCAAAGAGGAGATAAGAAAGTCAGAGACATACCTAAGAAATTTGGAACACTGAAGCGCCTAAACGGCGATGGAACCGCCGCAAAAACCTACCATTGGCTGCGGATCCGCGGTGGGAAGGAGGAGTTAGGCTTTCAAAATTTTCCTGTAGCTTTTGCTACTCCTCTGGAATTTGCAGAACTTCTCTGAATCTTGATCGCACTACTACAATGATTCCAGATTCCCTCGCAAAAAAAAAATTCACAACCAATCTTTAAGCGCTTGATGCGATTTTGATCTAAAAATTCTGATGGAATAATAATTTTTCAACTCAAATAACAAAAACGAACAAAATAGCACGCATCCCCGGCAACGGCGCCATTTGATTCAATCTTCTTGTGTGTGTAGTAAAATGTTTCACAACCAAAGAAATTTATACCGCAATCAATTAACCGTGTCGATGTAGCGCGTTAATGAATACGGATCGTCCACTGAGATGTGTATTTTGATCGATCTTGTTTTAGATGAGTCGAAATGAAAAGATAAAAGAAAATGCAAGAAAATTGATTCAAGATTTATGAATTTTAATTTCAAGAAACATAAAGAAACTAAGATCTAGAATTAAGAATCAAGAAATGTCTCAATCAATTTAGTTATCAAGATTTGTAAAATAGCTTGTAGGAATCGATCGAATTGGTAGCAATGATGATGAATGAAGATTAAGAATCTATTGAAGAAACTAGAGTTTCTCCTACTCTGTCCCTTGTCTTTTCATTGATCATCATTCGGATCTAATCTCTAGCAAAGAGAATCTTCAATTATTTGATCCCTAATTTGCAACGAAATAATCAAGAACATTGATCTCGCTCCAAATTAGGTTATTGACGATTCTTTTTCCTAGAGTTTACAATTCTCATAAGACTTAAGATTTGTATTAGGATTTTACCATCACTAGATCTACCAAATCTCTCGATTTCGTCACAAGCGGAGATTTCACTCACACATTATGAAAATAAAAGATTCAAGATCTAGAAATTTCATAGTGCAAGAATATAAAGAAAGCAAGAATTACAATTATCACCTTTATTCAATCGACGACTAATTACACATTCCCTCAATTCGAGATTATAAGATATTGCTCTCGATCGCTTCTTTTGAAGAGATAACTAGATCAGTCGAAGTTCGCTCCGCTCGATCTCCGTGAGACTTGGATCGTCGTGGATCTCGCGCTCTTGATGAAGATTGGCTTTGCGAATAAAGGATCGATGATGGCTCGCTTGATTTGCTTCTCAAAATAATCTTGATTTTGCTTTGGAATTGGATTTGGGTTAGGGTTTAGATCAAGTTGTGTTACTCAACTTGTGCAAATTTGGCTCAATATTCAACAACTAATTGTGTAACCCCTTGTAATGAAGCCCTAGGTCCCCTTTCATAGTTTTCCTCTATCTTCTCTTAGAAGCTTAGTTGTTATGAGGCTTGCATGAGAAACTTGGTTGTTATGAGGCTTGCATGAGAAGCTTGGTAGGTATCAAACTTGCACAAGAAGCATGGCTGTTAGAAGGGAAGCTTCTGGAGAAATCTACACAATTTGAAGCGTCTTGGAGAATTTTGGTCGTTAAAAGAAGAGCTCTGCAAAATGTTCCCACCACCGACGAGTCAGAACGGCCGCGGATCCGTGGCGGATCGCCCTGACTCGGCCGCGGATCCGCGGCCGTTTAGTGGACTCAGTGCATGAATTTTTCGGGGTATTCTGGTGTTGGTTTTAGGGGTGTTTCCTGATGTCTGGAATCTTATAGTTCTTTCTAGTTTACTGCCAGATCTCAAGTCTTGGACTTGATGCGTTTTATCAGCACTTTTGTGATTTCGGCTCTTTAACCTGGAGAATTTCCTGCACACAATCTTGAGACAAGTGTTTAAATATACAAAGGTCGTGCGTGTAGTAATAAACACACAATTTCCCTCATAATGCCGGTTATAATGTATAACACATGTTATTTGAGATTTCGCAGACGAATTGCTAATATGTGCTCTATTTATACCAAACACTTTTAGATGATTAGAAAGAGTAGGGAAATTGATGTGTTAAGAATGCAATATTTTCGATTGATCAGGCATCGCGGAAAGAAATAAAAAAAATGAAATGAAACTTTTTGCCCTGCAGGTAAGTCCATACTGACCCCTGTACACAATCCATGGGCATAAACGAAAGGGAACCACATTTCCCCACCAGACCTTGTCAAAAGGAGAGTCAGATCTCGACGGCAACATCTGCATCCTAGAAGAACAATAACGGCGTTCCTCCTCGTTACAGCAGGACTCAGACGCGACGTCAACAAAGCGGAGCCGCGGCAAAATCCCTAGTTCTGAGACTCTACGGTCCACAGACAATCTAGAGTTAACCAATGACCTCCCCGCCGGATCAACGCTCCTTCTCAGAAACAAGTCAACCAACCCCAGGGAAATCAGCGTCCTTAACGAGAGCATCTCGATTCGCGTCGACCCGCAAGGAAATCAGTGTCTTTGCAGGAATACATCGATTTGTCTCAATTCCGAGGAAATCAGTGTCCTTGGCAAATATCTCGATTCAGGGAAATCGGCGTCCTTGGCGAGAGCATCTCGATTCGCGTCGACCCGCAAGGAAATTGGTGTCTTTGCAGGAATACCTCGATTCATCTCAACTCCGAGGAAATCAGTGTCCTTGGCAAAACCTCGATTCAGGGAAATCAGCATCCTTGGCGAGAGCATCTCGATTCGCGTCGACCCGCAAGAAAATCAGTGTCTTTGCAGGAATACCTCGATTCGTCTCAACTCTGGGGAAATCAGTGTCTTTGGCGAATACCTCGATTCAGGGAAATCAGCGTCCTTGACGAGATCATCTCGATTCATGTCGACCCGCAGAGAAATCAGTGTCTTTGTAGGAATATACAACATCAGCATAGCGGAGCCACGGCAAAGTCCCTAGTTCCAAGCCTCGACGGTTCACAGACAACCTAGAGACCACCTCGACATTCATCTCATTACAGCAGACGCAAAGTCAGCAAAGCGGAGCCACGTCAAAGTCCCTAGTTCCAAATCTCGACGGTTCACAGACAACCTAGAGACCACCTCGACATTCGTCTCGTTACAGCAGACGCAACGTCAGCAAAGTGGAGCCACGGCAAAGTCCCTAGTTCCAAATCTCGACGGTTCACAGACAACCTAGAGACCACCTCGACATTCGTCTCGTTATAGCAGACGCAACGTCAGCAAAGCAGAGCCACGGCAAAGTCCATAGTTCCAAATCTCGACGGTTCACAGACAACCTAGAGACCACCTCGATATTCGTCTCGTTACAGCAGACGCAACGTCAGCATAGCGGAGCCACGACAAAGACCCTAGTTCCAAATCTCGATGGTTCACAGACAACCTAGAGACCACCTCAGCATTCGTCTCGTTACAGCAGACGCAACGTCACTAAAGTGGAGCCACGGCAAAATCCCTAGTTCCAAATCTCGACGGTTTATAGACAACCTAGAGACCACCTCGACATTCGTCTTGTTACAGCAGACGCAACGTCGGCAATGGCGTTCCTTCGCAGTCCAGCAGGATGCAGATGCAACGTCAATGAAAGACCCCATGGTCGAAACAAAGCGGAGTGACGGCAAAATTCCAGCTCCACCTCAGCATTCGTCTCGTAACAGCAGACGCAATGTCAACAACGGCGTTCCTTCACAGTCCAGCAGGATGCAGATGTAACATCAACGAAAGACCCCACAGTCGAAACAAAGCGGAGTGACGGCAAAATCCCAGCTCCACCTCAGCATTCGTCTCGTTACAGCAAACGTAATGTCAACAATGGCGTTTCTTCGCAATCCAGCAGGATGCAGATACAACGTCAACAAAAGACCCCATGGTCGAAACAAAGTGGAGTGACGACAAAATCCCAGCTCCACTTCAGTATTCGTCTCGTTACAGCAGACGCAATATCAACAACGGCATTCCTTCACAGTCCAGCAGGATGCAGATGCAACAACGAAAGACCCCACAGTCGAAACAAAGCGGCATGACAGCAAAATCCCAGCTCCACCTCAGCATTCGTCTTATTACAGCAGACGTAATGTCAACAACGGCGTTCCTTCGCAGTCTAGCAGGATGCAGATGCAACGTTAACAAAAGACCCCATGGTTGAAACAAAGCGGAGTAGCGGCAAAATCCCAACTCCACCTCAGCATTCGTCTCGTTACAGCAGACGCAATGTCAACAACGGCGTTCCTTCACAGTCCAGCAGGATGCAGATGCAACGTCAACGAAAGATCCCACGGTCGAAATAAAGCGGAGTGACGGCAAAATCCCAGCTCCATCTCAACATTCATCTCGTTACAGCAGACGCAATGTCAACAACGATGTTCCTTCACAGTCCAGCAGGATGCAGATGCAACGTCAACAAAAGACCCCATAGTCGAAACAAAGCGGAGTGACGGCCAAATCCCAGCTCCACCTCAGCATTCGTCTCGTTACAGCAGACGCAATGTCAACAACGTCGTTCCTTTGTAGTCCAGCAAGATGCAGATGCAACGTCAACGAAAGACCCTATGGTCGAAACAAAGCGGAGTGACGGCAAAATCCCAGCTCCACCTCAGCATTCGTCTCGTTACAGCAGACGCAATGTCAACAACAGCGTTCTTCCTCCAACAAGATGCAGGCGCAACACCAACAACGGAGCCATGGCGAAGTCCCTAGTTCAAAACCTTGACAGTTCACCAACAATCTAGAGACAACCGCAACATTCATCTCGATACAGTAGACGCAATGCCAGCAAATGAAGCAAAGGCCAAATTCCTAGCTTCAGGGTGATGATGGTAACTCATATAAAACCTGAAAGACTAACGGAGATCATCCCACACCAGCGCGGAGTGGTTATGACTTATCGGGGCTCCCCAAACTGAGCCTTAGCTCAAGTAAAAAGCGGCGTGGCAAAATTCTTAACGCTTGCTCTTCCAACGGTCAAATCGCCTAGGAAGATTGCTTGAAGACGTCTTGTCCAGCCCCCGAAGGGATCAGAGACACGACAGTCGCAAGGCTACTCGAACAGCAAAATTGCCTATCGAGGAATACATCAGCCAACGCGACGGTACGATGGGCAAAACCCTAGTACCACAGACCCTAACGGACCTTTGTCGTAAAGAGCAGAGGTTAATTGTGACGTTAGGACATTCTTGCGAGAACTTCTCGATTCGTCTCGACTCGTGAGGAAAGTAGTGTCCTTGCGAGAACTTCTCGATTCGTCTCGACTCGTAGGGAAAAGCCTTAGGCAGTGGGGATTAAAAGACATGTTTCCTAAGCACTGGGGTCCTGCAAGTCGGTCCAAGATGGACCCTTGGATACTATTCATGGGCCACACTCTCTGAATTCGAATCTCGACAAGGAGGGAAACAACCACTTATGAGTCCTCTCGACTTGTAAGCGGGAAAATTCTCTTGTGAGATCTTTACGACTCTCAAGAGAAAACACACAATTAGGAGTCCTCACGACTCCTAGGGAGAAAATACACCTACGGGATCCTCTCGACTCGTAGGAAGAAAAGTATTTATGAGACCCTCACGGCTCATAAAGTTGGAAAGCCTTAGGAGGCAGATCTGAACCTGTTTCCAAAGCTATCGCTACCCAACAAAGAGTCCAAGACGAACTGTTACTTATTATCTACAAGCCACGCTTGCCAAAATCACATGCCGTCGAAATCGAGGTGCTGCTCAAGAGTATGTCAACTGCTTTGCACCAATTCAAAACAAAAAGGCATAACCTATGGGCGTTAATCACATATTATGCAAGGCAATAAGGAGAAAATTTGATTTACATTCAATTGAGCATCCGACGTGTACCCACTCATGTATATGCGAAAAGGATAAAATAAACGCATGGAAAGGAAAAATTTCTTACTCATACCTCAGAAAGTGCTTACATTGATGAAAATAGTAAACAAACCATCATTAAAATGTTTACAAGGGCAAAACATTGAATCCGGGACACAGATTAAGAAATTCAAAAGTAAGTCCGTTTAAAGTGTTTCTGGCCTTTCTGACCACTCTTGTGTGCATTCTCTCACGATCACAAGCGTCGGGATCCTTACTGATATCCTCCACCCTCTGATAAGCAGCGATTATCGTCGTCTGCTGGAAAACTTGATGCAGAATATCAATGAGATTATCTCGCCGTTTCTTCGAGATCAGGCCCGTCAGATACACTGAGTGCACCTTATCTTCAGCGTCATCCAGTGCATTAAGCGGCATAGCTTCATAAAATCCAGGAAGCACTTCCCAAATTGCTCCCACTATAATCTTCAAGAGAGCGGAGCGACGAGGGAGTAGTCGGCCGATGTGTGCATTGAAACGATTCATAATTTCGGCACATTAGGCGTTTGTGAACTCTTGGTTTTGACGACGACCCTGTACGCGAATGTCCTCATAAGAAATGATTTTATTAAGGCAGTACAGATGAGCAGTCATAGCACTTGAAAATGAAAATCAGTGAGAGTTTAGTGGACAGACTGATCAAAACAAGGGGATTCAGACAACTCTTGATATCCGCGTGAAGAAAAACAAGTGCTGATTAAAACACCCAACAGATTCAAATTTGTGTAATTAAGGGGGATCCTAAAAAGGATTCTCATTTAAGAAGAGACTCCTCGTGTCAAAGGAGTTAAACTCCTCGAGAGCAACGCTCTGCAGACAAGAGTGACACTTGTCAAAATCAATCATGAGGGGAATAAAATTCCCCCCAAAATTTCTAAAGAACAATGCTCTGTAAGGAAGATGAAACAATCCATCAAGAAACCCTAAGAAGCAAAGCTTCTACAGAGTAAAAACTCCAAGATCTTCAAGATCTGTGAACTCTAAGAGTTTTTCATGAACAATGTTCCAGTTCAGAGGTTAAAATCACCCTAAAATAAAAAGATTATATCTTGAAGATCTCTGATCTAAAAGTTGAGCACGGCTCTGGTTAAAAACCCTAAATTTTTTAGATCTATGATCTAAAGATGAGCATGGCTCTGTTAATGAGTAAAACCCTAAAAATATTTTTAGATCTATGATCCAAGGAGAGCAAAGCTCTGTTAAAAAATTCCAATTCTTACCTAAGTTGGGCAGAGCTTTGACTCTTAAGAAATTTCTTAAAGGGAAGAGCTATGCTCTGAAAGATAAATAATTCTCAGAAGAAAAAGTGAGAAGATGAACAGAGATCATCTAAAGGGCTAAGGGTCCTATTTATAAGCACTAAGAGCCGTTTCAACTTCTAAGTTGATCTAAGGGCGCAGATGCTGCCACCGCTGCACTCACGTGTGAGACACGTGAGCGCAACGGTGGGGGGGGCATTTGTTAACCCCAAACAGAGCAAAGCTCTATTCAAATTTCAAATTTTGAAATGAAGCAGCACTTCATAACAGCGCCAACGCTGAGAGGCAAAGACTCTGAGGCAGCGCTCACGTGTAAAGCACACAGCGCTAGCGTTAAGAGCGCTGCAGCGCACCACGTGCAAAGCACGTGAGCGCTAGCGCTAAGAGCGTTGCGCTATAAGCAGCGCATCACGTGCAAATCACGAGAGCGCTAGCGCTGGAACTAAATGTTCCCAAATGTTGGATCAAAGATCCAACGAACATGATTAAAAATCATCAATTAACCAGAGTAAAATTCCGTTAAGGAAACATTCCTCGCAATCTTTCCAAACAGGAAAGATTGTGCTCTGAAAATCAGAGCACCGTTGGATCAATGATCCAATGGTGATTAAAAATTACCAAGATACAGAATAAGCTCTGTATAGGAAAAGATTTTCCCAATCTTGTTAAAAACAAGAAAATTGCCTTCTGCAAATCAGAAGTCGTTGGATCAAAGATCCAACGGGGAAAAATCCCCAAATCAATCAAAGGAAAGATTTCCTTAACTGATTCAACAAATCAGCTCGCCCTATATAAGGACCCCAAGACTTTAAGTCTCATAGAGAGGAACCCCCACCCCCATAAACTTTGAGAAATATCAAAGAAAAAGAGCAAGCTCTCAGAAGAAGAAAATTTTCTTCAAGATAAAAAGAACAAAGAGATGAATTCATCTCATATTAAAAGAGGAATTTACTTCTTTTCTAAGATCATAGATCTATAAGACCAAGGTCTTTCACTACAGAGATCAAACTATCTCATCATAAAAAATAAGGAGAAGAACTTAATCTTCTTCAGATCATAGATCTATAAGACAAATTGTCTTTCAGAGATTATAATATCTCATTACAAAAAGGGGGGAGAATAATTCAATTCTCTTAGGATCATAGATCCATAAAGGCAAAGTCTTTCACCAAAAACATAAGAGATTGAAACATCTCCTATAAAAGATAAGAACATTGTTCTTAGATCCATGAGACAAAGTCTCTTATAAATGAGAGTTTAATTCTCAGAGCGCAGAACTGATCAAACTTGTATAAAAGAAGAGCCTTAGCGCTCCAACGAAAAGGAGCTCTTCAGCGCTCCAAATATAGCGCACAGCACTGCAGAGCCTTAGCGCTCCAAATCTAAAGAAGCGCAATGCGCTCCTTGGCTGGAGAACAATGCCAAGCGCACCACGTGCTCCTCACGTGTGCGCTACTTCACCAGAAGCGCACTACGCTCATTATCTGGCGAACAGCGCCAAACGCGCCACGTGCTCCTTACGTGTGCGCTACTTCACCAGAAGCGCAATGCGCTCATTGACTGGCGCTCAGCGCCAAGCGCGCCACGTGCTCCTCACGTGTGCACTACTTTACCAGAAGCGCAATGTGCTCATTGACTGGCGCTCAGCGCCAAGCGCGCCACGTGCTCCTCATGTGTACGCTACTTGACAGAAGCGCAATGCGCTCATTGACTGGCGCTCAGCGCCAAGCGCGCCACGTGCTCCTCACGTGTGCGCTACTTGACAGAAGCGCTTTGCGCTTATTGGCTGGCGCTCAGTGCCAAGTGCGCCACGTGCTCCTCACGTGTGCGCTGATAGAACATAAATTGTTCTTTAAATAACAAAGCCCCAGAGCTATGATGAGTGCTCAACACTCAATAAAGACAAAAACAATTGTCAGAAACCAAGCCAATGCTCAGCATTTTAACTGAATGGGCTGAGCCCAAAGTGGCCACAGATCCCTAATTCAGATTAATTGAGCCATATGCTCACAAATCATCGATCTTAGTCCCAAATTGGACTACAGATCCCCCAACCAATATTGGTTCAAGGGTACATCTCTTCACTCCTCTGATACTTGTCGTTGTAATCCTTCAACGTCTTCAGAAAGGTGAGAGGTCCCGACATCCAGACATTCCATGGACTGTGGGGTCCTTAAACTCATGGACTATGATGTCCTTAAACTTCACGGACTATGACGTCCTTAAACTTATAGAGCCCAAATGCTCTTTTGTTGGATCTAAATGATCCTGTTAAGTTGATCTTAGACTAACATATCCTTAACAAATGGTTAAGTTGATCTTAGTCTAAAATTAGACTAACGTATCCTTAACAAACGTTTAAGTTGATCTCAGTCTAAAACAAGACTAACGATCCTTAAACCCAAACCAAAACCCAAATCTAAGAAAATACAGATTTGGACTAATCCACGCCCTACGGGCGACAACATAAATTAGTCTCCGTATACAATCCACGGGCAACCAAAAATAAAACAAAACACACACGACATGAAGTGACCATCTGGAGAAGGAGAAAGTTGTTATCGCGATGCGGTAGCGTAATTAACTGCAGGGGCTTGCTCATGCAGGGAAGAGCGTCCCCACAATCAAAAACCCCTCAAACGAGGGGGAATCTGATGAAGTCTGCTACAACGGCCACATCCATCTAAACCTTCGATACACGGTGCCATAAATCAACTTGGTATCTTCGGAGAGGTGGACGGATAAATCCAAATAGTATCTGCCCCCAAATTCAGGCAAGACGAACCTACGCGGTCACGTCTCTGTGTTCGGAGGAGAACAGTGGCGCTCTTGGCGCTGAGCGCCATTCAATGAGCGCAGAGCGCTTCTGTTAAGTACCGCACACGTGAGGAGCACGTGGCGCGCTTGGCGCTGATCGCCGGTCAATGAGCACAGAGCGCTTCTGTTAAGTAGCGCACACGTGAGGAGCACGTGGCGCGCTTGACGCTGGGCACCAGATTTGGAGCGTTAAGGCGCTTCTTATGAAGTAGCGCACACGTGAGGAGCACGTGGCGCGCTTGTCGCTGAGCGCTAGACAATGAGCGCAGAGCGCTTCTGATCAATTTTGTGATTTGAGAAATAAGTTCTTGTTTACAAGAGACTTTGTCTCATGGTTTTAAGAACAAATTTCTTATTTTTATTGAAGATGTTACAATCTCTTCTATTTTCTTTTGTGAAAGACTTTGTCTTTGTAGATCTATGATCCAAAAAGAATGAAATTCTTCTCCCCCATTTTTATGATAAGATGCTGTGATCTCTTTTTATGAAAGACCTCTGTCTTATAGATCTATAATCTGAAAAAAGAACTATGTTCTCTTCCTTGATGAGATGTTTTTTATCTCTATTTTTACCTTGAAGAAAAGTTCTTCTTCTCAGAACTTGCTCTTTTCTTTGAAATTTCTCAAAGCTTGTAGGGGGGATCCTCTTTACAAGACTTGAAGTCTTGGGGCCTTTATATAGGGTAGGCTGATTTATTGAATCAATTAAAGAGATATTTCTCTGATTAATTTGGGGATGTTTCCCCACCATTGGATCTTTGATCGCAGGGCTTCTGTTTTACAGAAGACAATTTTCTTGTTTTTAATAAGGTTGGGAAAATCTTTTCCCATACAGAACTTATTCTGTATCTTGGTATTTTTTTTAATCACTATTGGATCTTTGATCCAACGGTAGGGAACATTTAGTTCCAGCGCTAGCGCTCTCGTAGTTTGCACGTGAGCACTGCAAAAGAGTCTTTGACTCTTAGCGCTGGCGCTGGCGCTCTCATGATTTGCATATGAGCGCTGCAACAGAGTCTTTGACTCTTAGCGCTGGCGCTGCTAGCGCTAGCGCTCTCGTGCTTTGCACGTAAGCGCTGCATCAGAGTTTTTGACTCTTAGCGCTAGCGCGAGCGCTCTCGTGCTTTGCACGTGAGATCTCGTGCTTTGCACGTGAGCGCTGCAGCAGAGTCTTTGACTCTTAGCACTAACGCTATTATGAAGCGCTTTTTCATTTCAACTTTCAAAACTTGAACAGAGGTTTGCTCTGATTGGGGAAACAAATGCCCCCCACCATTGCGCTCATGTGGCCTACACGTGAGTGCAGCGGTGGCAGCATCTCTTCCATTGGATCAACTCAGAAGTTGAAACGGCTATCTATGCCTATAAATAAGGCCTTTGGCCCTTGAGATGACCTCTGTTCATCTTCTTTCTTGTTTTTTCTGAGAATTAATTCCCTTTCAGAGCATAACTTTTTGTTTTAAGAACTCTCTCTTAGAGACAGAACTCTGTCAAATTTTTGGTAAGATTTAAACCCATTAACAGAGCTTTGCTCTACTTAGATCATAGATCTTTTAAAGACTTTTAGGGTTTTTCAACCCGTTAAAACAGAGATTTGCTCTCTCTAGATCATGGATCAGAAAAAGAAATCTTTTTAGGGTTCTTTTAACCCATTAACGAAGAATTCTTAGAGTCCTCTTTAGATCTTAAAGATCCTAAAGTTTTTATTTGTTTAGAAAGCTTTGCTTTTAGGGTTTTGATGGATGATTCCATCGTCTTCACAGAGCAATGGCTCTTCAGAATTTTTTCTTTGGGGAATTTTTATTCCCTTCATGATTAATTATGACAGATGTCATATCTGTTGTAGAGCACTGCTCTCAAGGGAGATTTACTCCTTGGTCCAAGGGGTGCTCATTAAATGAGAATCCTTTTAGGATTTCTTCATTTAATGATTGTCCTATCAAATGATGAGAATATTTTATTAATGATGAGCCATCATCTAGATTGTGTGGGTCCCCCTTGGTCCCTTTCCACTGCATTGCAGTGCGGTATGAATTTAAACTACCTAGTACTAGGCTTTGGGCTGTAACATTGACGACTAACCCTCGTTCTTCCCGTGCAGGTACTATGTCTTATGACACTTCTTTCCTATTCATTCGTCCGGAGAGCGCTTTCACCGACACGCCCGTAGACCGAGAAGATTTTGCACTGATCAAGGATCATGACCCGGAGCAGAAGTCGCTTCATTTGTGGGGGTTGTGGTACAACCAGATTATCCAAGGTCGACGTAGCTTCTCTTGTGCGACGCCTTCAGAACCAATCTCCGCTATTCACTATGCCGACTTACCCCAGGTTAACTATGCCGTAGAGGAGATCCACTGGACCTCAGAGGGTAGCCTTCAGCCCTCTATGGCCGCGATACCTATGCAGCCGCCGATGGCTTTAGATTCTGGGGCGGCGCATATGTCAGGGCGAGTCGCGCCCATGGGGACAGGTGTATATGATTGGCCTGACTCCTCGTCATTCGGACGGATACATGCAGTGGGCCCGGTACATCTTATCGGCAAAAAGGTCGGCATTATTGAAGCTCGGGCTGTACCCTGCTATCTATGCGTCGCTTTTCCAGTATCCGGCATCTCCGGTGTGGTGGATTAAGGCTTTCTTAGAGCAATGGAACATCCCGACACATACCTTTCTCTTATCAGATCGGGAGGTTTCAATCTCCCTGGAGGAGTTTGCAGAGATCTCGGGCCTACCTGTCACAGGGGAACACTATGAGGAAATACTTCCCCCTGACGAATACGTCTTTGCAACCTGATCAGTAGTGATGGGTCTGACTCCGGAAAATTCCATTCAGCACCAATTCCCAAGCTTAATCAAGGTGTTGAATATTTATGAGTGCCTGTTCTTGGAATCTGGGGGGCACGGCGTCAGCTTCACTGATTTTATTGCCCGCTTTATCCGCCCCGAAGTCCTTTCAAAGGAAACCGCGAAATTTTCCAAGCTCGCCGATCCCTTCGTCTTTGGTTTGGACAAACAGCCGGCAGCGAAAGCGGATCAGAGAAATTTCTTTCTCCCGGACACTCTGGCCGTCCCCTTCACAGAGCTTGCAGCTTCAGACGTCGACGAAGAAACATTCTTTTGGGGGTTTCTCGGCCTATGGCTAAGTTGGTTCGTACTTCCCATGCACCCTCGTCATATGAGGCCTTCCGTTTTCTACCCGGCTCACCGGATGGTTTAAGGAACGCGGGTTGCTGTCGGGATTGTCGGGCTGGCTCATTTGTATCATGGCTTGAGCTTGGCGACGGACAATACTCAGCCGGGTTTAGAGCCCGTACATCTCCCGCTGCACTGTTTTACTTCATGGATCGAGCTGCACATGCTTGGAGCCTTTAGAATCCACAAACGTCCTCGTTTCTATGATAGCTACAATTTCCCCCGGGTGATGTCTCTAATCGACGCCTCTACTTCAGACCCATCGTCGCGAGAAGCTCGGGGAGTGTTCCTTCGCCCGCACATGGTTGGGGATTGCATGACCTTCGTTGATATGGTCATGACTATTGGCAATAAGTCAACTAAGGCGGTGCAGCCGCTGCGCGACACCTTTAAAGACGAGGTTTCCACGTTGAAGGCTCGGGAAATCGTGCATCTATACTCTATCAGGCCGGGCTTCTTAGTATTCAGGCAGAACGAGTCGGCATTGTTTATGAGGTACAACCCGCACCGCTTTGCCCCACAGTCGGGTTACAACCAGAGTGTTCCCCTCGAAGCTTTTCTGACTGAACCGACTGCCACACTCGCACTGTGCTGCACCACTTCATGCGCCTAAATACTGGGTCCATCTTCCTTATCAGTGAGCCGAGCTACGTCCCGAACTCCTCGAACGCATATGTGGCGTGGTATCAGCACGCAACGGGTACCGTGATTAGGGAAGAACGACGGCTGCTGCTTGATCGCAAGGGTGCAATCCTTGCCGGTAACCCGTCCGTCCCTTTAAAATGACTAATTGTCGTTCGTCCTTCATTAAAGGAGACTGATACGATTTCGATTCCTCATACCTTTACTTCAAAGCCACAGCCCAGCGTTCCTAAAACGGTAGCTATAGCATCTCCGGACTCTGGAGTTGGCACAAAGATTGGGACCCGTCGCCCAAAATTTCCCGTGAAGCATAGGCTCCTTTCGTTGGCCGCCGGGGCTCGTTCGGAGAAGAAGAAGAAGTCGATGTTTTATCTCGACGTCATACTCTTCCAGGAACCCCATGCTCTATATAGCGAGGGTTTGAGTGAGTACGGGACCAATGAAGGTCTATTTATTGAGCCTGCGGATGATATCGATCTTCAAGCCGCCCTGGTGGCTTCCGAGCGACAGGCTCGCGCAGAAGCGGCATTGCTATCCCTTGCGGAGACGGGTATGCTCTAGTCAAGTCGTTTTGAGCTTTTTCCTTCTCTCTTATTATGCATTTATTAATACATCCTTTTTTGTCTGGCATCTCCGCTGAAGAGGCTCTAGCGGCTTCCCTTCGGACTTTTGAGGAGGAAGAGAGGCTTCGCGCTTCTTGTGGCTTGGGTATAACTTATTTCGTTTGATTACCCCTCATGCTTTATACATGTACTCTGACGCTTTATTTCACCTTGTTACAGGGACTGCTTCGGCTCCAGTTGTTCCTAGTATAGCGCCGCTCCCAAGCGATGGTGCGGTAGTCTTGTAAGGGCCGGCCATCACGGCTACAGCTATCCCCAAGCCAGCATGAGAGTCTTCGCTGAAACAGCCGATCGTGGATGCCATAGCGGCACCGGAGGCAGAACTAGGGTCAGATGACGGTGAAGGTATCCCCTTGTCTGAAGTCTTGAGGAGGTCGATCCTCATTACTTAAACTGAAAAGAAGCGCAGGAAGCGCGCATCAAGGGAGCGTGATCCTACCTTGGCTGCGGGTGAAGGTTCAAGCACTATCCCTTCTGTTGCTATTTCTTCAGAAGGTACCCCAGCTGCCTTGTCTACCACCCATAGAAAGATTGCGCGCGCGGTTCGGGAGGAAACTGAGGATCCATCGCAAGGTAATGCAATGCCCATTTTTTATCAGAACTTAGTCTGCAAATTCTTATTTATCATGTCCTGCAGGGCCAAGTCTTGGCAGTGAGATGGTAGGCGAGGCGACGGCGACCATGGAGCCCGAAGTAGCTACTCTCTTCAGGGAGTCTGGGACTGCCCAAACCACTGCTCTCTCCCATTGTGGCTCTCTGGCGTCGGCAGGAATCGCGAGTGTCACGACGGCCCTTGTCGAATCAGGGGACGTAGCCATGGGCGCCGAGACCGTCCCACTGAAGGAGAGCGAAGAAGTCACTAGGCCTAGCGATGCTTCCGTTGCTGAAATTATGCCCTCTGAAGCACCTCGGGTCGCCGCAATGACGGTTGTTGTTCCCTCACCTTCTCCCATGTCTTCTGAAATGCTGGAAGGCATAGGTTTGTGATTTATCGGCTTCATTGTGGGTATCACTCTCTTTGTACTGACAGTATGTCGTCATAACTTTGCAGGAGTCCTTTTTTATCACATGTATCAGGTGCTAAACCCGCATTTCTCATTCCAGTCAGAGATTGCCCTACCTGCTGATGTCGGTGAGTATAGTCTATCACAGACGTCTTTTCCTTTCTCTTACGGATAGCCATATTGCTAACTCTTCTTCATATTGGATATAGCGTCGCGGGTCGAGAGAATAACCAAGCTCCCTGCACTCCCTGTCCTACCGCCTGTTGTAGCTAGTATGATAGGCTTTACCCCTTATGCGTTTTCTTTATTTCATGAGTTGGCAATTAACCGTAACTCATTCTGCAGCAATCGCACAGGCTCTATCTCCCTTCAAGACTCGCATTACGATACGGGCAGGGCCTCTTGTTAAACTCACATCTTCTCGAGGTGCCGTGAATAGCCAACGAATGTTGAGCGAGTTCTTCGAGGATCTTGATATTGAAGCCCTCACCTTCGCTACAAATTTTGCTATGCAGGTTAATCCGATGCTGGCGACACTCATGAACTTCCATGCTGAGGACGTCATCGGGTCGTGGGTTGACTACTGTAGACAGATCGAGGCTTGCTTGCACGAGATCGAGCTCAAGCGTATTGCTCCTAAGGTGTTAGCTTCAACTTCCTAGCAGGTTGCATGGATGGAGCAGAGTGTTCCTTTCCTTCGCCATTTTGAACAAAAGGTGATCCTGCAGCAGAAGGAACATGAGGCGGATTCTAACGAGTCTGCTCAGTTGCGCACCGAGGTCGACGCGAACGCTGCATAGCTGAAGGCTATTTTCGATAGTCTCCAATGGTGTATCTCAGACGGGTTGGCGCTAAGACAGAAGCTTAACTCCACCGAGCGGGTTGCGCAAAGTTAAGAAGCTGCTAAGCATGAAATCGATACGAAGCTTTCATCCTGCTTACAGCAACGGGCTTGAATTAAAGCGGAGTTGGCAGCGGTGGCTGACTGTGAGAAATAGCTGAAAAGAGTGCACCAGCGACTTGCCGACTTGTTGAAGAGGCCTCCTCCTTAGTACCTGTCTTTGTAATTTTTTTATTGACGGAAATTTGTAATTCATGAATAACATGTATTCATTCAGTTTTTTATTCTTTTATTCCATCCATTTTCATATGATGTACCTCGTATCCAATTGAATTTATGAATAAAGGACACATTTCTTTTTTATCTTGTATTATTGCCTTTTTGTCTTTGCTGTCATGTGATTTTAGCAAATTTGGCCTATAGCTGATAGATAATAGTTCATCTTGAACTCTTTGTAGGGTAGTGATGGCTTAGAAAACAGGTTCAGATCTGCTGCCCAAGACTTTTAAATTTTATGAGCCATGAGGGTCTCATAAAGATTTTTCTCCCTACGAGTCGTGAGGATTTCGTAGGTGTATTTTCTCCTTAGGATTCATGAGGACTCCTAAGTGTGCTTTCCCTTGAGAGTCGTAAGGATCTCACAAGAGAATTTTCTCCCTTACAAGTCGTGAGGACTTGTAAGTGATCGATGAGTTGGACTTTTTCTGAGTTGAAGCACTGCTCTGACGATGAGGTCATTTGGTTGACGTATTTCCGCGACGGGGTCATTGGATGACGTATTTCCGCGACGAGGTCATGTGCTGACGTATTTCCGCGACGGGGTCATTGGATGATGTATTTCCACGATAGGGTCATTTGCTGACGTATTTCCGCAACGGGGTCATGTGCTGACGTATTTCCGCGACGGGGTCATTGGATGACATATTTCCACGACGGGGTCATTGGATGACGTATTTCCGCGATGGGGTCATGTGCTGACGTATTTCCGCTACAGGGTCATTTGATGACGTATTTCCACGACGGGGTCATGTGCTGACGTATTTCGGCGACGAGGTCATTGGATGACTTATTTCCGAGACGGGGTCATGTGCTGACGTATTTCCGTGACGGGGTTATTGGATGATGTATTTCCGTGATGGGGTCATTTGCTGACGTATTTCCGCAACGGGGTCTTGTGCTGACGTATTTCCGCAACGGGGTCATTGGATGACGTATTTCCGCGACGGGATCATGTGCTGACGTGTTTCCGTGACGGGGTCATTGGATGACGTATTTCCACGACGGGGTCATGTGCTGACGTATTTCCGCGACGGGGTCATTGGATGACGTATTTCCGCGACGGGGTCATGTTGACTTGCTCCACTTTCTACGGTGTTGAAACTGACTCTAGGTTGTCTGTGAACCCTAGAGTCTTGAAATTGGGGACTTTGCCGTGGCTCCGATTGGTGGTGTCGCGTCCATGCTCTGCTGGCAGGAGGAGGAACACCGTTGTTGATCTTCTGGGATGCAGATGGTGCTGTTGAGATCTGACTTTCCCTTTTGATAAGATCTGGTAGGGACATGTGGTTCCCTTTTCGTTTATGACCGTGGATTGTATACAGGGGTCAGTATGGACTTGCATGTAGGGCAAAAGTTTCATTCTTTCATCATTTTTTCATCATTTTTTTCTTTCCACGATGCTCTATCATTTCAGCTTTTTATATCACGAAAGTCGCAATTGCCCAATCATTTCGGCTATTTTTCGCGGTGCCCAATCATTTCGGCTATTTTTGTTTTTACTCGCTGCTTTTTATTGCGAGTTGCCCAATCATTTTGGCTATTTTTGTATGCATATCTTTTACTTGCTGATTTTGTTGCAAGTTGCCCCATCATTTCGGGTATTTCATATGTATTTCTTTTACATGCTGATTTTGTTGCAAGTATGGAACTTGGAACCTGATGCCAATCTTAGCATCAGCATCGCTGCGACTAGAATATTGCCATGAGCGAATCTTCATTTGCCGTGAAAGGACATGGAATTTGATACCGTTTTAGGCATCAGCATCGCTACCACTGGGACATTGCCAGGAGCGAATCATCATTTGCCTCTGTCGATGTCAAACAAAGGTGGCTTAACAAACAGGGTTAGGATCCTGTCGACTAAGGCTTTTTACTTCATGAGTCGTAAGGGTCTCATAAAGATATTTCTCCCTACGAGTCGTGAGGATCTCATAGGTGCGATTTCTCCTTAGGAACCGTGAGGATTCTTAAGTGTATGTTCTCTTATAAGTCGTAAGGATCTCATAAGAGCATTTTCTCCTTATAAGTCGAGATGACTTACAAGTGTTGTTCACCAAGAGGGGAAATTTCGCACCATTGGCGGGAACTTGGTGGGGGAGACGTTTATTTGTGCCCTTGGATTGTATACAAGGGTCAATATTAAACCGCTTGTAGGGCAGTCTGTGGAGTGTGATGGCTTAAGAACAGGTTCAGATCCCTGTAGCTTAAGGCTTTTGAATCTTATGAGCCATGCGGATCTCATAAGAGGGTTCTCCTTACGAGTCGTGAGGATCTCGTAAGTGTAATTTCTCCTTAGGAATCGTGGGGATCCCTAAGTGTGTTGCTCCTTTGTGGGTCGTAAGGATCTCACGCATGTAATTTTCTCCTTACAAGGTCGAGAGGACCTTGCAAGTGTCTTTTAACGAGATTGCGCCCTTTCGGATTTTCACAAACTCGCCGGTAGCCCTGCTGTTTTTTACTCACGGAGCCCTTTTGGGTTTTCATCCGTGCCCATTTTGCTTATGGACGTAACGTTTTTTTTGCGTCAGCTTTAGGATGCTGCGGTTCGTAGTAGTTTACAGACATTTCGGTCAGTCGTTAGTTTTAGGACGTTTCGGTCTATTGCTAGTTTAAGGACATTATGATCCGTTGTTAGTTTAAGGACATTACGATCCGTCATACGTTTTCGAGGCAAGGTTTCGTCGGATACTACTTATAGAGTTTGGGCTTGGGAAGATAGCGAGCAGACATAGGCATCGTCATCTATCGTTGACCTAGGCCGTGACTCGTAAGGTGTAGTATTTTTTCAAGAACCGGCCGTTTATTGGCGTGAAGGATCTTTCGCCATGCATATTCATGAGCAAGTAAGCCCCACCTTGGTAGACCTTGTCTTATGATGTACGGGCCCTCATAATTCGACTCGAATTTCTCCCATTTAGCACGATTGGGGATCATAGGTCTCTTGACCACTAGCACGAGTTCGCCTTGGCGGAATGTTCTCGGCCTAGTCAATCTCTCGTATGAGTGCGTCATCTTTGCTTTGTAAGCCTCCAAGTTTTGTTGCGCCATAAGACGAGTTTCATCAAGGGCATTGAGCTTCTCAAGCCAAAGATGAGCATTCTCTTCGTCTGTTAGCTCGTACTGGACCGCCACTCGTAGAGAGGGTAGCTCTATCTCCAAGGGAACTACTGCTTCAGAGCCGAATACCAATGCATACGGTGTTGTATTCGTGGCCGTTTTGAACGTGGTCCGATACGCCCAGAGGGCTTCATGCAGTCTTTCGTGCCAGTCCTTCTTATTTTGAGATACCTTCTTCTTTATGATCTTCGTCAAGGTCTTGTTGAAAGCCTCAGCTAGACCATTAGCTCAGGGATTATAGACCGAAGAGTATCTCCAGTCTATATTATGCTGTTGTGCGAAGCGGCTGATTTTGTAACTTCTGTAGGCCGGCCCGTTATCGGAGATAATCCGTCGCGGAGTGTCGAACCGATAGATGACGTGTATCTTGAAGAAATGGGGAATATTCTCCGTCTTCACTTCTCTTAGCGGTACTGCTTCTGCCCACTTGGAGAAATAATCGGTTGTCGCCAATATGAACCGATGTCCTCTGGATGACGCTGGTTCGATGGGCCTGACTATGTCGGCTCCCCACATTTCGAACGGCCAGCTAGCCACCGTCGGGTGTAGCGGATTTGGATGCTGGTGGATGAAGTCTCCGTGAATTTGGCACGAGTGGCACTGCTTCGCGTATTCGAGGCAATCTTGGATCATCGTGGGCCAATAATAGCCCATTCTTTTGATCTTCAGCTTCATCTTTGGCCCGGCTTGATGAGAACCGCAGAGTCCATCATGAGTTTCTTGGACGACTCTCCTTGCTTCTTCCGGTCCCAGGCATCTTAGCCACAGGGAATCGAACGATCTCTTATACAGAGTATCATTGACGAAGGCGAAAGACAGAGCTCTTTTCATGAGCTGATGTCTCGAGGACGCATCTTCAGGTGTTCGACGGGATTTGAAGTAGTCTATAAAGACTTCTATCCAATCCTTATCCTTTTCCTGGTCTTTTATTTGTAGGGCCGTTTGCTTGGTCGCTCCCTTTTCTTCGGACGGCTCCGGAGATATTTCTGCCGGTGCAAGAACCTGACGGTTTTGCACAACGATCCTCACGTTATCGAGGTTTTTGTCAGCCAATTCTTTAGCGAGCTTGGCTAACGCATCCGCTTTGCTATTTTCCGTACGTGGTATTCTTTCCAGAACATAGGAAGGAATTTGAGTCAGCAATTGTTGTACTCTCTCGCCGTACTTTACCAACTCAGGCTTGCACGTTTGATAGTCGCCGTTTACTTGACTAACGACCAGCTGGAAGTCTCCGTATATGAGGAGGTTTTCTATTTCCATGTTGACAGCAATCTCAAGACCTGCTATCAAAGCTTCATATTCTGCTTCATTATTTATCCTCGGCTCCGTTATGGAAAAGGCAAAGCGCATTATCCCTCCTTGTGGAGTCACGAAGATAAGGCCTACCCCAGATTTGATTATAGGGGTGTTGTGTTGTCGCTTATTCATGGAAGATGCCCCATCGAAATAAAGTTCCCATCGGGCGTCACTCTCTCCTTTCTCCCTGTCGATCGTGTCAAACGCGTGCTCGTCTGGCGATTCGCAATTTAGGGGTGAATCGACAGGTATCGGATGCTCAGCGAGAAAGTGGGCAATGGCCTGGCCCTTCACCGCTTTGAGGGGTCGATAGATTATCGAGAACTCCATTAAGAGGAGGGCCCATTTAGCGATCCATCCCGTTAGTAGGGCTCTTGACATCAAATGTTTGAGAGGATCCACTTTTGATATTAGGTGGACCTCATGCGCCAAAGCATAATGCCGGAGCTTCTTTATCGCGAAGATTAATGCCGGGCAGTGTTTTTCAATGGGGGAGTAGTTGTTTTCTGCCCCCAGGAGGACTCGACTCAAATAGTAGAGGGCTCTCTCCTTCCCTTGGTCGTTCTCCTGTGCCCATAGCACGCCTAAAGAACCTTCAAGGGCTGTTGTGTACAGGATGATAGGCTTTCCCTTGACCGGAGCGGTTAGTACTGGCGGATTCTGCAGGTATTGCTTGATTTCGTCCTGTGCGCTTTGACATTTCCGATCCCAAACGAATGTGGTCCCCTTCATCATTAAATGACCGTAGGGGCGGCATTTGCCGGAGAGATTAGCTATGAACCGCCGAATACATGCGAGCTTTCCTTGAAGAGACCGCAGTTGCTTGAGAGTCCTTAGCAGAGGCATCTCCATGATCACCTTGATCTTTGACGGGTCTATTTCAATGTCCCGGTGTCGTACGATGAATCCTAGAAATTTACCTGAGGAGACTCCGAACGCGCATTTGAGAGGGTTCATCTTCAAGTTATATTTCCGAAGACGTTGAAACACGATCTTCAGATGCTCCCAATGTTCCTCGTACGATTTTCTTTTAACCACGAGGTCGTCGATATAGCATTCGACGATTTCATGTATGAGGTCATCAAAAATCTTCGTCATGGCCCTCTGATAGGTGGCGCCGGCGTTCTTCAGACCGAAAGGCATCACTTTGTAGCAGAATATGCCCAAAGGAGTCCGGAAAGCGGTATGCTTTTGGTCTTCGGGATGCATCTTTATTTGATTATACCCTGACAAGCTGTCCATGAAAGAGAAGACTTCGTGAGTGGACGTGTTGTCTATCATCAGCTCGGTAACCGGTACCGGAAAATCATCCTTTGGGCAAGCTTTGTTGAGGTCTCGAAAGTCCACGCAGATGCACATTGTCCCATTTTTCTTCATCACTGGGACGATGTTAGCAATCCAGTCAGGGTACTGAACTTCTCGGACGAAGCCGGAGTCGATTAGCTTTTTGACCTCGGCGTTGATGCTCATTTCAAGTTCGAGCTGCATTCTTCTTGGTTCTTGCTTGACTAGCTTGACGTCCGGGGATATCGCCAATTTATGCACAGCTATCTCTGGATCTAGCCCCGGCATCTCGGAGTAGTTCCATGCGAAGCAGTCTTTACACTGTATGAGCACGTCCTTAAGCGCAGCCACCTTTTCTTCAGACAATAGCTCACTGACGAACGTCAGCCGTGGGTCATTTGCCGTCCCTAAGTCAATTTTTCTGAGGTTATCTGCAGTAGTATGTATCCCATCTTCCAGCTCTTTTGGTGCCGGTGGAAACTCTGAGATCACTTCGTCATCATTGTTTTCAAAGCACTAGGGGAGGTCAGCCATATCCTCGCGTACTCCTTCTCCTGACAGCGTTATCGAGTGACAGGTAGGAGATCATTTCCAAGACCGATGTTGATCTAGTTCTACTCTCTTCATATACGTTGCTTTTGGTTCATGATTCTGAGGTGGGGTTACCCTCCAACCGCTGGATAGAGCGAACTTGCCTTGCTGATACTGATCTTCTACCCAGTTTTTGAATGTGAAGCAGTCTTCAAGAGAATGTCCTATCTCTCGGTGATAGGAGCAATAATCCGAGTGAGAGACCTCGTCTGCCTGTTCGGGGTGTTTGGACTCCGGGAGCGTAATAATTTGATATTTCATGACAAGATCAAATATCTTCCTTGTCTTGTCTTGGAGAAAAGAATATGCTCGATCCATCTTCTTTATAAGAGACGAATCCCGGCTGCTCAATTCTCGATCGCGTGGCTTCTTGGACCCGCTTTGCCGCTGTCGAACGTTTTTTCCGTTCTTTAGCTTGTTTCTACCTCTGCGTCGGGTCTTTTGTATGACGGGCTGGCGACGAAGAGCATCGTCATTCTCTGCAGCCTGCTGAAGGAGGTGTTGCGTCCTGGCTTTCTCGTAAATGGCCATTTCACGGCTATGGTCATCCCGGACCTTTTAACCCGCTTCCCTTATTAGCTTGTCCATCTGTTCTTCGAACGACAGACTTGGCACTTTCATGGCGGGACCTCGTTTTGGTTCCAGGTTAGAGTCTTCTAACAGAGCATCTTTTTCTTCATCAAAGTCATGTATAACGTAGCAGCCATGGAATCGTTCCCGTTTCTTGGATTGAACATATCTAAGCCTGATCGTTTCCATTCTCCCGTTGGGCAATTTTCGCTGAGTCTCAGGGACGTTCCAGATCATGTTGTAGAACTGAGCTTGTCGAGCCGTCTGTTTGAAGGGTACGCCTCGGCGCCTCAATAACCTTTTCAATCCTTCCGTGTAGTATCTGGGCAGACGGATGGGCTGGAGCTTGTCAAGCGTAGAATCGGCACCATGCCAGATTTCTTTCTCCACTTTGGTTTCCGCGGATCGATATAAGAGGATCGCCTTTTCATTTTTTCGCCTGAGAGGGACGTAGAACGTCTGCGGTTCTTACACACTATAGGTATCAAGTGCGTCGAGCTCTCTGTAATGCTGTCGCGGAACCATAGCGATTTGCAAGCTTTGATCTTCTCCAGTGAGGGTCTGTATCGATGGCCGAACAGAAAATACTGCATTAAGCTCATCTTCAGAGTCGCTGCCGAAGACCAGAATAGGGGTGGACGGTCCCGGCTTGTTGCATTGGGGCGGTCCTGAATAGACTGTCTTCATCCTCTTTGGTATCGCTCCCAATGACCGGAATAGTGGTGATAGTTTTTTGCTTATTCTCCGGCTTATGGCATCTTTCCGTGTCTTCAAAGTCTGGCAGAAAGTACTTTGCGTCCTCGTATTTGCGGACTTCATTCACGGAGAATGGGTTTATCTCTCCCGTTACGGTGTACTCAAGACCATCCTTGAAATACTTCATACACTGATATTGTGTAGAAGGGATGATGTTGTATTCGTGTAACCAAAGTCTATCGAGAAAAGCGTTGTAGCAAGTCGTGGCGTCAATGACATGAAATTTGATGTCAGTGATGAGCAGCCCAAAGCGTAATGTCAGTATCACAGACCCGAGCATCCGTGATGACTAAGAGTCGAATCCGGAGATAGTGATTTTATCCCGAGCGAGGTGTTGAACGCTCATGCAGATTTCTTTTAACAACCTCACATTTAGGAGGTTGACAGAGGACCCGTTCAACTATGATCTTCCCTATCTTGATGTCATGGCAGTATCCGGTGACATACAAGGGACGGTTGTGCTCGAATGTTCCGAGGAGGAGATCTTAGTCACTGAAAGTGACGTCAGTAGTGTGCACTTCTTCCAGCTCGTCCTCATCTTTTCTTCGGTAAGGAAAGCTTGGAATTGCTCGGGCTCTTGTAGTGCCTTGATTAAAGAATCTCTCGCCTCTTTAGATAGAAGAAGGGCATCGAGAATGCTTAGCTGCGAGGGTATTTTCCTCAGGTGTGCCAGAACGTTGTAACCCACCTTGTTTTTCTTGGGCGGGTTCTTGGCTGCCAACTCTTTGACGACTTGATCATCGAGGACGATATCTTCAGAGACTTTTTCCTTCCCCTTATCTTTTCTGTTCGATCCCTTGATTGTGCATCCGAGATTCTTTTCGGGTAGCATACGATTGCGTAGCTGAATGTTCTCGCAGGTCTTCGTCTCTTCTGTTTCAAAGATGGATTCCTTGAAGAGAGGGTCGAGGGCTATTTCTTCATCAGAATTGCTCCCGAAGGTGAGAACTTGCGATCCCTTACTATCAACCATGTGACAGTTGCCGGCAGTTCTTTTGCACTCATCTGTCGTACTCTTCTGCTCTCGAAGCGTTTTGCACTTCATCCGCTTGAACTGCTGCCGATGAGCAATGTATCCCTGCCACCAATTTTTAAAGGCATTGCACTCTTCGGTAGAGTGCGTGATTCTCTGATGGTACAAGCAGAATCTTGGATGTGAATCTAGTTCATCGGGGAACGTATTTTCTGAAGTATCTTCTTTGGAAAGTGGCAACTTCATTCCCATCGACAGGGCTTTAGCGAACTGCTTCCTTGTCTTGAACCTGCTTTTGGCGGCAGCAGAAGTGCTTCTATCCGGTTGGGGTATTTCAATCCTTTCGTTCAGTCGTCGACGTTTGTCTTTTTCGTATATGGCGATTTCATGCTCTCGGTCAGCTTTGCTTTTCTGAAGAGCTTCGTTCAGCAACAGGTCGATCATCTCGTCAGACGGTTCCAAGGGCTTTTGCTTCAATCCTGCCCCCAGCTCCTTTATGCTGTCTTCTACACAGAGTGAGCTTCTTCGTTAGTTAACGCCGAATGAGAGATCATGTGACAACTTGCCACATAATCCCCAGGTTCATCTGACGAGTCTTCTCCCTCATCTTTGTTTCCATCTCTGTTTTCAAGAATGTGGTTGAGAAACTATTGGAGTATGACCGGGGTTCGCGTCTTCTGGTTGTATTCTTCCAGCGCGTCAATGTGTTTTTGCAGGTCCGTACGCTTGTCATCAGGCTTCACTGGCTTTTTGGTCATCTTATTCTTCTTGGAAGATTTTGACGGTCGGGCATGGGCATTTTGACTATCGCTACCAATTCTTGGCGTCAGGCGCGGCTTCAGCATTCTCTCAATGACTTCGGGCTCCAGCGGACTTTTCCACCTGATCGCCGGGCATGTTTGGAGATCCTTCGGCATTGTTTTTGTTTTGGCCGAAAGAGCGACCTCCCATGGAGGTTCTTTTATAAATGAGCATGATGCCCCCAGCGTGTCTATCCTTTTAGGAGCGTGCGGCTGGGACGGGCTTACTTTCCAATTCTCGGACAGTGCGAATTTGCCCAGTTGGTATTGGTCCTCAATCCAGCCTTTAAAGACGAAGCAATCTTTGATTGGATGGCCCACTACTCGGTGGTAGGAGCAGTAATTGGGATTGTTGACGTCACCTGGCTATAGTGGGCGTCTCGGATCTAGTAGAGTGATGAGCCTGTTGCGCACCGCCAGTTCGAATAGTCTCCTTGTTTTATCTCGAGGGAATGAGTATGGAAACTTTAACTTTTCGTTGATAAATCGTTGTCTGTCGTTTTGGCGATCAGCTGGTTTTGGACCACTCGGCTGTTGCTGAGCATTGGCGACAAAGGTCGCTTTCCCTTTCCCCTTTTCATTCTGAGGCTCCGTTTTTGAAGAGGAAGGCTTGTGGCCCATCTGATCCATTTGGGCCAGCTTGTCAATCAAGGCTTGGAAAGTAGTTGGCTTGAATAACATCATGAATTGAGATATGGTCGCATGCGGATCTAGGGTTCCCACAAACATGCCTATTGCAGGAGCCTCTTCTATGCGTTGTTTACACTTTGACCATAGGTTATGCCACCGGATTCCATACTGAACCCCTGTTTCTCCCGGTTTCACCCTGGCATTGATCAATGCCATGATTGGGGTGCGTTCTCTAGCGCTTGCGAAACTTTGTGTAAACAGTAACTCCATTTCTGCAAATGTCTTAACGGAGTCGTTCGGGAGTTCTGAGTACCATTCAAACGCCGTCTCCGACAAGCTGCCAACAAATTGGCGAAGCAGTAGCTTATCGTCACCTCCAGTGTTGCCGCACAGAGCCCTGAACTGGGCGACATGCTGGTGGGGGTTGCCTGTCCCCTTATATACATAAAATTTAAGGATTGTGTATCCTGGTGGGTACTGACAACTTAGCCAGCATCTTCGTTCGCTTGATGAGCTCGTATCTGTTGAGCAATATAATCATCCAGGACGGCTTTGGAGATCGTCTCCTCTTTGGCTGCTGATAGAGCCGGAAGAGGGTTCGGTGACTCCCCTCTATCGTCTTCGATTATTACTGGAGGCTCTTCGACTGGAGGGTTCGGCTGGATCATTATGCCGACCATGTCTTGGAATAAAAGCGCCATTTGTTTTATGTTGGCCGCTTGTTCCGCGGCCTCTTTATTTTTCCTCTCGAGCATTCTTCAGAGGAATTCGACAACAGTTTCCTGTTCTTATCGCTGCTCCGACGACGTCTCTGGGCTTTCTTTTGGCCCAGTGAGTGCGGCCATCTTCGTTAGCATCTCCTGGAGCTTGTACTGTTGCTCCTCAGCCTTTTTCAAAGACCGTGTGAGCGGTCGGTGGCCCATAGAAATACGGCTATCCTCTTTCCCGGATGCCATATAAACAGTGTGCACCACCATGCCCCCAGACTTGGGGTGTTTGGATTTAGTTCCCTTGAGATACGTCGCAGACACGGGGATTTTCTCCGGCCTTCTCCTTTTGTGGGCAGTCAAGGTTGAGGGGGCCGTAGAAGAGGGAACCCAAGTAGGTGACACCTTCTGTGGTACGACAAGGTGGTCCTTCTCTTGCCGAACTTTCATCTTCTTCGGTCGGCGGGAGTAGTCTTGGTTGATTACCGAGTCTTGGACCTGTCGCCAGCCCTTGTGAATTTTAGAAGACAGCTGCTGGGGGGCTGCTCCATCTTTGCCTTTGTAATGCTCTCCACAGGTGGAAGAGATCTTTTCAGCACAGCAGTTGGAGAGTTTTTGTGTACCCTCCTAAGTGGTTCGAAGCTGTTCCCAGTTGGAACAACAGCATCGACTTCAACCATCGAAGCTGGTGGAGTCAATCCCGAAGGGGAACTGCCATCAGCTTTCCTCACTCGGCGTCAGTGGCGACGTCGAGCATGTCTTGCAGACGGTACTGGCTCAGTTACGGGGGTGGCTTCATCATGCCCTCTGTTTTGGTGAAGGGCTGATGTTGGTGCCAGCCTATCAAAGACTGACGTCCGCTGAGAAGGGATGGTCAACCTGTCGAAGGCAGACTTTCAAACAGGGGTAGCAGCCTTGGTGACTTTGCCTGGAGCGGGAGTTGGAACGGCCAGTCTTGTGAAGACCGACCTCTTAGCAGGAAAAGTCTCTCTGATGACTTCATTTACTGGAGCAGGGATGACTATCCGTTTCGGGATAACCCCTTCAGGTATTGCGGGCTTTTTCACGGACCCATTAGAGCTTTGGCCCAGTCTGTTAAAGACTGAGGCCTTGGATTTGGGCGACCCATTGAGAGGGTCCGTGATAGTTGCAAGCCGATCGAAGACCGACTTCTTTGGAGCTTCTTGCGATGGCAGTAGGGCGTTGATGCTCATTGGTGGGAGCATGGTCCTGAAGAACAGTCCAGTGGTGGCTTGCGTCACCTGTTCCACTGGCATCATGAAAACGGAGGCCGCTTGAGGCCCATAGGTTACTCCTCCGGCAAGGACGGAGTGGGAGTTATTGCCGTTGTTGCAGTTGAAAGCCATTGATCTTCTGTTTTCTGCACGGAGTAAGACACCAAATATTAATACCTCGAATCCAGGGGCAACCATAGCAAACCACGATACGTTCGCAAAACATGACACACGAAGTGTGGAGTGGAAAGAGGAAAAGGTCCCACCGGGCATGCCAGAATCTGTTCTCCACCGAAAACGGGAGACGGAACCGCGTAGGTTCATCTTGCCTGAATTTGGAGGCGGATGCTATTTGGTTTTATCCGTCCACCTCTCCAAAGATGCCAAGTTGATTTATGGTACCGTGTATCGAAGGTTTAGATGGATGCGTCCGTTGTAGCAGACTTCGTCAGATTCCCCCTCGTTTGAGGGTTTTTTTATTATAGGAATGCTTTTCCCTGTAGGCGCAAGCCCCTGCAGTTAATTACGCTACCGCATCGTGGTAACAACTTTCTCCTTCTCCAGATGGTCACTTCGTGTCGTGTGTTTTTGTTTTATTTTTGGTTGCCCATGGATTGTATACGGAGACTAATTTATGTTGTCACCCATAGGGCGTGGATTAGTCTAAATCTGTATTTTCTAAGATTTGGGTTTGGGTTGGGTTTAAGGATCGTTAGTCTTGTTTTAGACTAAGATCAATTCAAACGTTTGTTAAGGATACGTTAGTCTAATTTTAGACTAAGATCTACTTCACAGGATCATTTAGATCCAACAAAAGAGCATTTGTACTCTATTGTTTTAGTTTAGGGACGTTGCGGTCCATAAGTTTATGGACATCATAGTCCGTGACAGTTTAAAGACGTGATAGTCTGTAAAATTTAAAGACATCATAGTCTATGAGTTTAAGGACCCCACAGTCCAAAATGTTTAAGGACATCATAGTCCAATTAAAGACGTCATAGTTTATGTGGTTTTGGTTCAACCGTTTGGGGATATACCAAAAGTTATTGGTTATTGGGACCCTCCGTCTCTCTGAAGACGTTGAAGAATTACAACGACATATATCAGAGGTACGAAGAGATGTGCCGTTGAACCAATGTTGGTTGGAAGATCTATAGTCATGTTTGGGACTAAGATCAAAGATTTATGAGCATATGAGCTCAATTAGGGATCTGTGGCCAACATGGGCTTGGCCCATTCAGTTAAAATGTTGGACATTTAATAATGTTGAGCATTGATTTGGGTTCTGACAATCTTTTTGTCTTTTATTGAGTGTTGAGCACTCATTATAGCTCTGGGACTTTAATTAAAGAACAGTTTATGTTCTCTCAGCGCACACGTGAGGAGCACATGATGCGCTTGATGTTGAATGCCAGTCAATGAGCACAGAGCGCTTCTATTAAGTAGCGCACATATGAGGATCACGTAGCGCGCTTGGCGCCGAGCACCAGTCAATGAGCGCAGAGCGCTTCTGTCAAGTAGCGCACACGTGAGGATCACGTGGCGCGCTTGGCGCTGAGCGCCAGTCAATGAGCGCAGAGCTCTTCTGTTAAGTAGCGCACACGTGAGGAGCACGTGGCGCGCTTGACGCAGGCCGCCAGATTTGAAGCGTTAAGGCGCTTCTTATGAAGTAGCGCACACGTGAGGAGCACGTGGCGCGCTTGGCGCTGAGCGCCAGACAATGAGCGCAGAGCGCTTCTGATCAATTTTGTGATCTGAGAAATAAGTTCTTGTTTACAAGAGACTTTGTCTCATGGTTCTAAAAACAAAGTTCTTATTTTTATAGAAGATGTTACAATCTCTTCTATTTTCTTTTATGAAAGACTTTGTCTTTGTAGATCTATAATCTGAAGAGAATGAAATTCTTCTCCCCACCTTTTTATGATAAGATGATGTGATCTCTTTTTGTGAAAGACCTCTGTCTCATAGATCTATGATTTGAAAAAAGAACTATGTTCTTCTTCCTTGATGAGATGTTTTTTATCTCTCTGTTTTTATCTTGAAGAAAAGTTCCTCTTCTCAGAGCTTGCTCTTTTCTTTGAAATTTCTTAAAGCTTGTGGGGGGGGTTCCTCTCTGCAAGACTTGAAGTCTTAGGGCCTTTATATAGGGTAGGCTGATTTGTTGAATCAATTAAAGAGATCGTTCTCTGATTGATTTGGGGATGTTTCCCCAACATTGGATCTTTGATCCTAGGGCTTCTATTTTACAGAAGGCAATTTTCTTGTTTTTAACAAGATTGGGAAAATCTTTTCCCATACAGAACTTATTCTGTATCTTGGTGATTTTTTTTAATCACCACTGGATCTTTGATCCAACGGCAGGGAACATTTACTTTCAGCGCTAGCGCTCTCGTGGTTTGCACATGAGCGCTGCAACAGAGTCTTTGACTCTTAGCGCTGGCGCTACGAGCGCCAGCGCTCACGTGCTTTGCACGTGAGCGCTGCAACAGAGTCTTTGACTCTTAGCGCTGGCGCTGCTAGTGCGAGCACTCTCGTGCTTTGCACGTGAGCGCTGCATCAGACTCTTTGACTCTTAGCGCTGGCGCTGCTAGCGCCAGCGCTGCTAGCGCCAGCGCTCTCGTGCTTTGCACGTGAGCGCTGCAGCAGAGTCTTTGACTCTTAGCGCTGATGCTATTATGAAGCGCTGCTTCATTTCAAATTTCAAAACTTGAACAGAGCTTTGTTCTGATTGGGGGAAACACGTCTCCCCTAAGTATTCCTGGCACGTGCCGCCTATGACGGTCGCCCCTCCTAATGTTCATGAACCAGGGAAGGTCGGGCTGAACCTCCGGATCCACCGAGCAGCTACCCTGCTCGGTCCATCCTTTGCAGGCTTCTACTTGGATTCTTCAAAAAAGAAATGTAAATTCTTCTAAGTTCTTTTTATTTAAACAACAAGAAGGACATGAAAGAGCATTGCAGAACGGAAGAATTTAATTAATTCAAAAAGGTATTGTGGGCTCCTCAGCCGTACATTGAAAAAAAAAAGAAAAATTGCAGTAGCGGGGGATGGGGGTGCAGGAAACATTGCTCGTGGTACTCCGAGGATATTTCCGCCAGCCGAGCCCTCACCGCCTCGGACCTCTGCCTCTGATGCCGTCCGCGAACGTCAACATGATGCCTAAGTTGGTAGCACTCGAGGACGAGTGCCACCGAGCGATCACGCCGACCCGCCGAGATCAGGCTGAAGCGACACAAAGATCTCAGCTTACCAACCGCCTCATCCTTCAGCTGTTCGGACAAAGGGTTGTGCAGCCCCGGCGATGCCCTCCAGATTGAGTACATCTACAGCTGGAGTAGGGGTGAGCGCCGGGGAAGCAGTTGGCCGAAATGATCCTCGATGCGGTCTATAAGTACCTGTATCGTATCCTCGGTGCAATACTGGTCGTACAAGTACACGTCCTCGAAGTTTATGATGTCGGGGATGGTAAAAGGGAAGTCCTCCATTCTTATGTTTTGGGTGTGAAGAAAGGAGTGATCAACGCTCCCTCCATTTTAAAGCCCCACAACGCCCCAAGAGTCCAACAGTCGCTCGTTCCTTCCACAACTGTACCGCCACGCGGAGGACATCCCGCCTTTCTCGGCGAAATCGGACGACGCGGCTCTTACGCTTCGCCTCCCCCACGCATTCATGACACGTGTCGAACGTGATGGTCACTCTTCCCGATGTTCAAACACCGAGAAAGATCAGACAAAACCTCATGACTCAACCGAGCAGCTACCCTTCTTGGACCATCCTTAGCTGGTAATTCCTTACCCCATGATGCCAAGGATCAAAGCCTTCATTAAGAGGCCACCGAGCAGCTATCCTGCTCGGTCCATCCTTGGCTGGTAATTCCTTACCCCGCGACGTCAAGGATCAAAGCCCTCATCAAGAGGCCACCGAGCAGCTACCCCGCTCGGTCCATCATTGGCTGGTAACTTCATACCCCGCGACGCCAAGGATCCAAGCCCTCAACAAGAGGCCACCAAGAAGCTACCCTGCTCGGTCCATCCTTAGCAAGCCTCCCAATGCCCTCCCATGATAAGGATCAAAGCCTTCACCAAGAGGCAACCGGGCAGTGACCCTGCTCGGTTATCCCTGACTGGTAATTTCTTACCCACCGACGCCAAGGATCTAAGCCCTCACCAAGAGGCCACTGAGCAGCAACCCTGCTCGGTCTATCCTTAGCAGGCCTCCCAATGCCCTCCCACGCTAAATATCAAAGCCTTCACTAAGAGGCAACCGGGCAGTGACCCTACTCGGTTATCCCTGGCTGGTAATTTCTTACCCACGGACGCCAAGGATCTAAGCCCTCTCCAAGCTGGGAAGTGACCCTGCTCGGTTATCCCTGGCTGGTAATTTCTTGCCCACCGACGCCAAGGATCTAAGCCCTCACCAAGAGGCCACTGGGGAGCAACCCTGCTCGGTCCATCCTTAGCAGGCCTCCAAATTCCCTCCCGCGCTAAGGATCAAAACCCTCAGCAAGAGGCAACCGGGCAGTGACCCTACTCGGTTATCCCTGGCTTGTAATTCCTTAGCCCACGGCGCCAAGGATCCAAGCCCTCAACAAGAGGCCACCGAACAGTGACCCTGCTCGGTCCATCCTTTGCTGGTAATTTCTTACCCACCGATGCCAAGGATCAAAGCCCTCACCAAGAGGCCACCGAGCAGCTATCCCGTTCGGCCCATCCTTGGCTGGTAATACCTTACCCTACGACGCCAAGGATCAAAACTCTCTTCAAGAGGCCATCCACATCTAAGCGATCTCCACCTCGACTTCGGGGCCATGGAGATACCGACCTTTCACCGGTCTTTGCTCACTTGGCAAATGATTGTTAGGATACGAGCGTGTTCAAGTTCTAGTTTAAATACCGCAATCAAGACGGTTTCGCTTGTAGCTAGCCGGTTGAGTACGGGTCGTCCGCAGGGAGATGGGAGTCTTTTTCAATGTGTTTTAACGAGTTAAGTCATGTTTTCAGATTTTGTTGGATTATCTAAGTGTTGAGTTGATATTTAAAGCGAGCTTGTTAGGGTTAGGATTAGGTTAGTTTGAGTTAGGAATCTCCACATCTTTCGTTGCCCCTCTTAATATCGGTGTTACGGTAATCGGCAACAACGGGGATTAGCACGACTAGGAAGGAACTTGCGAGTATAAGCTAGGCTTTCCAACGCATAAGTCCTTCCTTTTGGTTCTTGTCTGTCCGTTCTTGGCTCTTATCCATAACCTCCGGTTAATTCAACCACAACCGGTCTCACTACGAAATCACCGCTATCATGTAGGATAGGGTGCCGTAAGGAGCGGATTGTGGTTCAATTAACGGGAGTCGATTTAAGATGTTGGGCAAGGAAAGAGTGAGAGAGATTTCCTTCTCTCAAACTTCCCTTATCCTACCCTAACAAGTATAAAACTACTCACACTTCATAATACGGAAAAATAAAACAAACAAAAGAGGAAGATAGAAAGAAGGAGATTGGAAGAATACGACTAACTATTTGCGACCTCACCTTGGCGAGGATCGAGCGTAAGTATCATTGTCGTATGAATGATAAAGAAAAAGAGAGAAGAAAGAAACAACAAGGAAATAACAACAACTACTTAACAAATTAAAATTACAACAATTAACAAAGTAAAGAGACAAGCATGATAATAAATGGTTCTTCTTTATTCATCACTCTTCACTCAAAAGCTCACTACAAGTTTAACGGAGAAGAGGTGAGAAGAGGAAGAAGAGAAACACTAAATCTAGGCAAAAAATGAAAATACAAGAATGGACCCTTTCCTTCTCAAACTTCTGGGCTATTTATAGGCTGGAGAATGGAAATCTAGGGCAACCCTCAGAATACACATGAAAAGACCATCCTACCCCCCAAAGCCCATGCCCTGACTCCCCTGTACGGCCGCGGATCCGCCGCCTATGCCCCCTATTGGCCGCGGATCCGCGCCCCTATTGGGGAGTTAGGGTGTGGGCTTCTGTGTACTTCTCTGGTTTTCTGTCCCCTCTTGTCTGGTGTATGTATTTTCTGAAAATTCTTTCCCATTTCTTCCAGAATTTCTGTTGAGGAAAGGTGGACTTTTTGTGGATGTTTTTGTCATGATTGCCTCGAGCTCCGCGTAGATCTCTTGGATTTTGTGCTACCATTGAGCCTTGTGCATGAGAATGACATTGAGTTGACATTTTGTCTTCCTAAACTGGTATCTGGCAACATACGGATGAAGGGCGGAGACCGTGTTTTATCTGTGGTTGGCAGGAACCCGGATTTTGTCGTGTTTTCCATGAATTTCACCGTTTTGGAACAGAGAACCTGTATCCTGCAATTGACTAGCAAACACGGCTCAAGAGTATCTACCGATATGCAATGTGACAAAAATTGGGCGGTATGAAAATGCAAAAATCTGATATGAACAAATACCCCCAAACTTATCATTTGCTCGTCCCGAGCAAAGCCCATTTATTCACAAAAAATTTCCTAACCTCACTTTCGTAGGGAACGCGATTGCACTGAGCATGTGCAACAAGCCGTTAAACCTCTAGGTGTCCCTAGTAGGAGGAGTGTTGTCTCCTGAGGGTTTTCAGCGGATACTACCCACAAAATACGGTCAAGTTGGTTTTGTAAAATACTAAGCTTCAAACCCTAAAGTTTTGTTTTAGAAAATAACAATTCTATAATCCTAAGTCTAGACCATCGAACCTTTATTTTTCACACCTCGCTTCTTATTTAACTACAGATTTTACATGTCTTTACGTGCAGTGCAAATAGTGTCGTTAAGTTCCCGAAAGGTCGAATAAAGTCATCATGTCGCACAATAAAGCCCAGATAACAATTTAAAAAGGATCACATAAGTTTTATAAAGAGTTAAGCATTTTTCAAGTTTCGTTTTCCAGTAAGGTTTCAACTTCAGAATTTCTATCTTCCATAACAGGAAACTAAGTCGTATTTTTCACTCCACCTTTTCTTGTTTTCATTTCATACACACCTCTGTGAACGTGCAATAGTCTTTATCATAGAATAAAACCTTCATATCTCCGCTAAAATTTTTATAAAAGCCCGTCTTTTATCAAGATTATTCTCACACAAAGAACCGTTAGGAATTTTAACTCGGAGAGAACACTTGCTTGACTTTGTTTTAAAACTGGACTTTCTAGGCTTCTTAGCGAGCTTTGGGCCAATGCACCCAAACCAGTTGGTTTTAGGGCATTAGGTGTAGAAACACCCCAGCGGACTTAATTACTCAAGTTACCTAGGTCCAAAAACAAAAGACAGTTTGTCGTGAAAATCAGATGATTCAATACGAACGGAGATATAACCGGCAGTTCAAATATTTTTTTGGATAAAAGACGTGTTTAGTGGGTTTGGTGTGTAATCATTCCAATCAAGTTTTAGATGGGTTATTTTTCAGACTTAGCTCCAATTACGGCATCAATAACATTCCTTCATATTCGCTTTACTTCATAAACTATTCTTGACATTACTTATTTCAGAACAAACCTATTTGATCCTCAGAAAATCATTTATCTGTTTAAAAGTTTAAACATGAAAGACTTGTCATCTAATTCCTAAAATCTTACGACACGTGTAGTGTGATGTAAAGACGTATATCAGCTATAGTTAACTTCAAAGGAGAGTTATCTTTCAGGTTTTCAAAATCCAAACATAAGATTTAGTTATTCCTATTTTTTCAAACAAAAACCGTCGAATGTTGAATCAGAGTTCTTCCACAAGCTAACTTGACAAAAAAGTTTTTATATTTTTTAGAAAATTTTCAAATTTTTATGGATTTTATGGATATTAATATGCAGATGCAAAATATACATATGAATGCGAAGGTAAGAAATGCGTACCGAGCGTACCCCCAAACTTAAACTGGACAATGTCCTCACTGTTGTTGCATGAAGAGAGTAGTTGGAAGGTTCAAAATTGTCGGTTAGTGATACACAAATTTTTATTTGTTTTTGTTTTTAAAGAAAAGAAAAAGAATATACACAAATATATACAAAATGGTTTGTACATGCCCCCAAACTTATTTGGAACAGTGTCCGCTGTTCTTGGCTGGATAACCGAAGTTTGGAGGTAGGCAGAGGAAGATCATGCAGGGTAAACCGGCTCCTGTAAGAACAGGAGCTCCTCTGTTGGTTCGGCGCTAAGGTACGGTTTGCATCGGTGTCCATTTACCTTGAAGAGTGAACCGTCCTTTGGATTTTCCAAATCCACAGCGCCCTGCGGATACACATTCCGCACAAAATACGGCCCTTTCCAGCGAGATCTGAGCTTTCCTGAATGGAAGTGAAGTCGGGTGTCGTAAAGCAGTACCTGCTGACCAGGTACGAAGGTTTTGCGCAAAAGGTGTTTATCGTGAAATACCTTCGTTCGATTCTTAACAACAACCGCGTTGTCGTAAGCCACATCCCTAAGCTCGCATAGTTCGTTCAGCTGCAGCTTCCGATGGCTGCCCGCGTCCTCAAGAGACAGATTCAGCTCCTTTATCGCCCAAAATGCGCGATGCTCGATTTCGACAGGAAGGTGGCAGGCTTTCCCGTACACAAGCCGATAGGGAGACATGCCAAGGTCGGTCTTATAAGCGGTTCTAAATGCCCAAAGGGCATCAGTGAGTTTCAGCGACCAATCCTTACGGTTCTTGGAAACCGTCTTCTCCAGTATCTGCTTGATTTGCCGATTTGAAACTTCGGCCTGCCCGCAGGTTTGGGGGTGGTAGGGCGTAGAAAGCTTATGATTAATGGAGTATTTCCGCATCAAGGCTTCGAAAGTTTTATTGCAGAAATGACTTCCATTGTCGCTAATGATCGCTCGGGGGAGCCCAAACCGGGAAAAAATGTTTTCTTTAAGGAACCTGACGACAACCTTGTTGTCGTTAGTCCGGCTGGGCACAGCCTCGACCCATTTAGAGACGTAATCAACAGCTAGAAGGATGTACAAGTTCCCAAAAGAGCTGGGAAACGGCCCCATGAAGTCTATCCCCCAAACATCGAAAATCTCCACAACTAAGATCGGTTGGAGCGGCATCTCGTTCCTCCGGGATATCCGGCCCATGTGTTGGCACCGGGAGCAAGTCTTGCAATAGTCGTGAGCGTCTTTGAAAAGTTGTGGCCAGTAGAAACCACATTGCAAGATCTTCTCAGCTGTCTTTCTGGGCCCAAAATGCCCGCCACACGCTTGATCGTGGCAAAATGACAGCACACTCTTGAATTCCTCATCAGGGACACACCGACGAATAATCTGGTCGGGACAGTACTTGAACAAGTAGGGTTCGTCCCAGTAAAAGTGTTTTACTTGGGATAAGAAGCGAAGTCTGTCCTGACGTGACCATTCGGTCGGTAGTAATCCCGTGGCCAAATAGTTCACAATATCTGCGAACCAGGGTTCGCACGATACTGTCAAGAGCTGTTCATCCGGGAAAACGTCGTTGATCGGAATTGGAAGCGAAGGCGAAGAAGGAAGTCGTGAGAGATGGTCGGCAACTACGTTTTCACATCCTCGTTTGTCCTTAATGATAAGGTCAAACTCTTGAAGCAAGAGGATCCAACGTATTAACCGAGACTTGGCATCTTTCTTCGCAAAAAGATGGCGCAGAGCAGAATGGTCAGTGTAGACAATGACTGGAGAGCCGATGAGGTAGGGCCTGAACTTTTCTAAAGCAAATACAACAGCCAAGAATTCCTTCTCAGTTGTTGTATAATTGAGTTGGGCGTCGTTCAGGGTTCGGCTCGCGTAATAGATTACGTGCGGCATCTTGTTGATGTGCTGTCCAAGGACAGCTCCGATGGCAAAGTCGGATGCATCGCACATAATCTCGAATGGGTGCGTCCAGTCAGGTGAAGAAAGAACGGGAGCAGAAGTGAGTGAGCGTTTCAGTGACTCGAATGCAGTCACACAGCTCGAGTTGAAGTCGAAAGGCGTGTCCTTGGCCAGTAAAAGCGTCAAGGGCCTAGCAATCTTGCTAAAGTCCTTGATAAACCGTCTATAGAAACCGGCATGGCCAAGGAAGGCTCGGATATCTCTGACGCATCGGGGAGGAGGCAGATTGGAAATGACCTCAATCTTTGCTTTGTCAACCTCTATGCCATTTTGCGAGATGATATGTCCTAGGACAATACCTTCGCGCACCATGAAGTGGCATTTATCCCAGTTCAAAGTGAGATTCTTGTCCTTACATCGGGTAAGGACAGCGTCAAGATGCAGCAAACACTCGTCAAAGGAGTCGCCGAAGATGGAGAAGTCATCCATGAAAATCTCCAGAAATTTTTCCACCATGTCAGAGAAAATTCCCATCATACACCGCTGGAAGGTAGCGGGTGCATTGCATAACCCAAAGGGCATGCGTCGATATGCAAACGTGCCGAAAGGACAAGTGAAAGTGGTCTTGTCCTGGTCTTTTTCGGCGATGGGAATTTGATTATAACCGGAGTAGCCATCAAGAAAGCAGTAGTACTCGTGTCCGGCCAATCGTTCAAGCATTTGGTCAATGAAAGGTAGCGGAAAGTGGTCTTTCCGCGTTGCGGCGTTGAGTTTTCTGTAATCAATGCAAACTCGCCACCCAGTTTGGGTGCGAGTAGGGATTAACTCATTCGCCTCGTTAGTGATGACCGTGATGCCCGACTTCTTGGGGACAACGTGAATGGGGCTAACCCACTGGCTATCAGAGATAGGGTAAATGATACCACTATCTAGACATTTGACGATCTCCTTCTTCACGGCCTCCTTCATGACTGGATTAAGACGTCTTTGTGGATCCCGGGCTGGTTTGGCATCATCCATCAGATGAATGTGATGCTCAACGATGAGGGGACTAATCCCCTTGATGTCCGCCATGGACCAGCCAAAAGCTTGCCTGTTGTTGTGCAAGACCGCGAGAAGGGCTTTCTCTTGCTCGGGAGCTAGAGAAGCCGAGATGATGACAGGTAGGGTCTCGTTCTCACCTAAGTAAGCGTACTTAAGGTGAGACAACAAAGGCTTGAGTTCGAGCGTTGGAGGTGAAACGATGGAAGGCAAGATCGGTGCAAAGGTCTCGAACTCAAAGGACTCCAGCAAAGGCTCAAAGCGAGTGTAGGCAACCGAGTTGGATGGTTCAGGTAACTCATCCGGAAAGTCGAAGGATTCAAACTCGGGTTGTGCGCGGCTAAGATCGTTCGTGAACGTGAAACACTCGTAGTCGTTGTCGGGCGCAGAAACAGCAGCAGGTTCGAAGAGAAACGCACTAGTGGCGTCAAGATTATCGTGATCAAACAGAAACTCCTCAAATTCACACTCTTCTGGTGTGATCTCCTGGATCGAGCAGACGTCCAATATATGAGCATTAGGTTCGGCGGGCTGATTCCCTAACCTAAAAATGTTGAGTTCAATCGTCTTATTTCCAAAAGAGAGGTTCATTGAACCATTGCGACAATTGATCACAGCATTTGAGGTTGCGAGAAATGGGCGACCGAGTATCACCGGAATTTGATTCCGGGGGTTAGCTACAGGCTGTGTATCTAATACAATGAAGTCAACGGGAAATATGAAGTCCCCGACTTTTATCAACACATCCTCTAGCTCACCCCTAGGGTGGGTGATCGATCGGTCGGCCATTTGGAGAGTGCAGTGCGTGGGTTTCAGCTCTCCGACGCCTAATTGCTCGTATACTGAATACGGAAGCAAGTTAACACTGGCACCAAGATCTAATAGTGCGCGGTTGATGTTCTTATCCTCAATGGTAATTGAAATCGTAGGACAGCCAGGGTCCTTCCGTTTTTGTGGTAAAGATTGGGTAAGGGCATCACTCACAGCACTAGCCAAGAAAACTTTCTTGGGTACCCGAGACTTCCTCTTTTTCGTGCACAAGTCCTTTAAGATTTTCGCGTAAGACGGGACTTGTTGGACAGCATCTAAAAGAGGAATGTTAATGTTAACCTGCTTGAATAACTCCAGAATCTTCTCCATTTGAGGATTTTGTTTGTTAGACCTCAACCGGTTTGGAAATGGAACATTTTGAAAATTGGTTGAGTCTAATGCTGGAGGAGGAGATTTTGGAGTTGGAACGGATCCCAGAATAGGTGTTTTCGTGGAGTGAGAAGTGGGTCCGTTCAGAGCAGAAGAAGAGGAAGGAGAGCCTGTTGAAGAACGGAGAATAGGCTCGGAAGACGAAGAAGAAGGAGAAGAAGAAGAAGCGGCAGCCGGGGTGTCATTGTTGATTCGTGTGCCGGTGTTGTTTTGCAGCATCCTTCCCGATCTCGGTGTGGTCACGGCACTCACATTATGGTTCTGTTGTTCAAGAGCAACATGTGCATTATGTGGGTGACCGGGATTTGGAAGTGGCTGGGACGGGAGCTTCCCCTTCTCTCGCTCGCTTAAGGCCGCGTTCAGCTGTGCAATCTGGGCCTCGATGGTCTTGATGCTTTGCCCGTGTGCGGCGGTGTGTTGCACTAAAGATTGAATCGAAGACTGGATGTTGGCGGTGGATTGAGTCGATTGTTTAACAAACGCCTCCAGACTTCGCTCGAGCGAGGAAACCTTATCGTTGTTCGACGGAACAAAGTTGTTTGGTGGAAAAGAGTTGTTGGGTGCAAAGTTGTTCGTCTGGTTTTGGAAAGGCCGGGGTTGGAAGGGCTGCTGATATTGGTGTTGAGTTTGTTGTTGCGCTTGTTGTTGCGGCGGAGGGGCCCTTTGGAAATTGTTGCCCTGGAATTGATTCTGATTCTGATTCCAGGCGAAATTGGGGTGGTTCCTCCAACCGGGATTATAGGTGGAAGAGTATGGATCATTCCTTGGTCTTTGCTGGAAGGCAGCATTAACCTGATCCTGTCCTTGCGAGGGTGGGTTGTAAGGACACTCTTCGGTCAAGTGAGAAGGATCTGAACAACAAGCGCAGATGGTACGAAGGGGGAGAACAGGGGCAGGAGCAGAAAATTTGCTCTCTATCGCTTCAAGCTTTCGTGTTATAGCAGTCATTTCAGCTTTCATCGCAATAGAGACGTCAAGTTGGTGGATTCCTACCCTAGACTGACCGGTAGAAGTGGAGGTAGAAGAAGAAGAAGTCGGTCTGGTGCTCTCCCACTGTAGCGTTTGCTCCGCAAGATCGTCAAAGAACTGCCACGCTTCCTCGTCAGATTTCGATAGGAAGTGGCCCTGACAGATGGTTTCCAGCAACTGCTTCGTTGCTGGGTTCAGTCCCTCGTATAAGGTTTGGCAGAGTTGCCATTTCTCTATACCGTGGTGAGGACACTGAACAAGAAGGTCTTTGTACCGGTCAAAGCACTTCCAGAAGGGTTCAGAAGGAAACTGGGAGAATTGGTTGATTTCATTTCGAATTCTTGCGGTCTTATGATTTGGATAGAATTTTTTCAGAAACGCTTTAACAAACTCGTCCCAGCTGGTGATTGAGTGGGAAGCGGTGCTATACAGCCATTTCTCAGCGAGATCGCATAAAGTGAACGGAATGACCCGTAGACGTATAGCATCGTCCGACAGCTGGGTTGTTTTCATCATGGCACAGACGTTTTGAAATTTATTGATGAAGATATAGGCATCTTCAGATTCAAGCCCATGAAAACGTGGAAGCATGTTGATGAAATGGGGCTTAATTTCAAAGTTGTCCCCATTGGCCGGAGGAAGAGAAAGGCAGGTGGGAAGTGCAGAACGGGTGGGCTAGAAACGATCCTGGAGCGCAATTCGCTGTGGCGCTACAACAGGCGGAGGTGGTGGGATATTGGTCTCCGTAGGAGGTGGAGCCAATCCAGCGGTGGTCAAAAAGATGTTCGGATTAAATCCCGACATCGCGGAAGAAGAGGTTGGTGAAGGTGAAGGTGAAGGTGAAGATGTATGAACAGAATTCCGATCAACGTCGGAGTTGGCCGGCAAAGGAAGGGGTGAAAGAGGAGTGGATGGAGTATCGACTTCGGAGTCGATTGCGTAGTCGGTCGCGACTAACGTAACGCGGACTAGACGGGCGCTAGTGTCCCGAGTCCAAGCGGACATACACTAAACGAGTTTAGTATAGTCAAAGCGGAGAAGGTGAGGGTAAGAAAACGTCAATGAAGAAAGGCGATGGGTGGTGGGTGAAAATGGATTTGGCGACAAAGGGCAAGTTTTTATAAAAGTTTTTGATTTTTTCTTTTTTTTTTGTTTTTAGAAAGAGATTTACAGAAATATGTACGGAAATACGGCTTAAGCAATCACAAACAAGATATGCACAATCACACCTAGATCTACGGTCGCCTAGGTCTACTAGACCTGCTCCTGAACTTGATTGTCGAAGTTAAACAATGTCGAGAAACGGGCTTAAAAATACACTGATCACGAGTCCAGGTAAGTGCAGAGATAAGGGGAGGTTATCCAACGCTTTCGCGAAGTTCCTTAATTAAATAACCCTTTCTCTTTCGGCGGTTGCGCCTTTAACACTTTCCTAGACACCCCGTAAACAATATACGGTTAAGCGAGGTTCTAAACACGGTTTATCTTCTCCTAATGAGCGCGAAGTCCTTAGGGCTGAAGTCTAGTATTTTTTAATTTACAATGGACAATGCATATGCTTTAGTGATTTTTGGGGTCCTGTGAAGGGTGATGAAATCCCCACCCAATCTGGATTGGTTTCAAGCCCCTTAAGTCCGTATTAAAGAAATGCAAAGCAGTAACAAATCAACTGCAAACAATTTTTATTTGCGGCGCAAAGAATCCTGCACAAGAACAGTTTATTGGAAGGGGGAGAAGAGTTTGCGCAAAGAAGGCTGCAGAAACACAGTTCAGTGGAGTTCAGAGGAGAGGGGAGAGGCAGAGAGACTTACAGAGAAAAGATGGTAGCCCAAGGCCACCAAGTGGCCGCGGATCCGCGGCCTAAGCCCTCTATTGCCGCGGATCCGCGGCCAGAACAGAGAGTTGGGCCATCAATTTTGGTTCAGGTCCTGTTCTGGGTCTCCTCTGCTTGTCCGGATGTGTGGAATTCTGATGTGCTCACTGTATCTGCTCCAGATCTTGACAGTAGACCGTATGCTTCGTTTTGTCCGTCGCGGTGTAGCCGCGAAATGTGGGTCTATCTTCCCACGTCTTTGGCACTGTACTTGAACTCCGTATTTTCAACGTCCTTGGCGTCGATCTTGAACTTCGTATTTTCCTGCACACTTGCACAAAAACTAATCAAGAATAACAAGATGGTTTCTTTTACAAAGTATATTTTTTTTTCGTTTTTTTTTATACTTACAAATTAACCCGAAATTACACAAAGAAATAAACTACCGTCTCCCCGGCAACGGCGCCATTTGATTGTTAGGATACGAGCGTGTTCAAGTTCTAGTTTAAATACCGCAATCAAGACGGTTTCGCTTGTAGCTAGCCGGTTGAGTACGGGTCGTCCGCAGGGAGATGGGAGTCTTTTTCAATGTGTTTTAACGAGTTAAGTCCTGTTTTCAGATTTTGTTGGATTATCTAAGTGTTGAGTTGATATTTAAAGCGAGCTTGTTAGGGTTAGGATTAGGTTAGTTTGAGTTAGGAATCTCCACATCTTTCGTTGCCCCTCTTAACATCGGTGTTACGGTAATCGGCAACAACGGGGATTAGCACGACTAGGAAGGAACTTGCGAGTATAAGCTAGGCTTTCCAACGCATAAGTCCTTCCTTTTGGTGCTTGTCCGTCCGTTCTTGGCTCTTATCCATAACCTCCGGTTAATTCAACCACAACCGGTCTCACTACGGAATCACCGCTATCATGTAGGATAGGGTGCCGTAAGGAGCGGATTGTGATTCAATTAACGGGAGTCGATTTAAGATGTTGGGCAAGGAAAGAGTGAGAGAGATTTCCTTCTCTCAAACTTCCCTTATCCTACCCTAACAAGTATAAAACTACTCACACTTCATAATACGGAAAAATAAAACAAACAAAAGAGGAAGATAGAAAGAAGGAGATTGGAAGAATACGACTAACTATTTGCGACCTCACCTTGGCGAGGATCGAGCGTAAGTATCATTGTCGTATGAATGATAAAGAAAAAGAGAGAAGAAAGAAACAACAAGGAAATAACAACAACTACTTAACAAATTAAAATTACAATAATTAACAAAGTAAAAAGACAAGCATGATAATAAATGGTTCTTCTTTATTCATCACTCTTCACTCAAAAGCTCACTACAAGTTTAACGGAGAAGAGGTGAGAAGAGGAAGAAGAGAAACACTAAATCTAGGCAAAAAATGAAAATACAAGAGTGGACCCTTTCCTTCTCAAACTTCTGGGCTATTTATAGGCTGGAGAATGGAAATCTAGGGCAACCCTCAGAATACACATGAAAAGACCATCCTACCCCCCAAAGCCCATGCCCTGACTCCCCTGTACGGCCGCGGATCCGCCGCCTATGCCCCCTATTGGCCGCGGATCCGCGCCCCTATTGGGGAGTTAGGGTGTGGGCTTCTGTGTACTTCTCTGGTTTTCTGTCCCCTCTTGTCTGGTGTATGTATTTTCTGAAAATTCTTTCCCATTTCTTCCAGAATTTCTGTTGAGGAAAGGTGGACTTTTTGTGGATGTTTTTGTGGATGATTGCCTCGAGCTCCGCGTAGATCTCTTGGATTTTGTGCTACCATTAAGCCTTGTGCATGAGAATGACATTGAGTTGACATTTTGTCTTCCTAAACTGGTATCTGGCAACATACGGATGAAGGGCGGAGACCGTGTTTTATCTGTAGTTGGCAGGAACCCGGATTTTGTCGTGTTTTCCATGAATTTCACCGTTTTGGAACCGAGAACCTGTATCCTGCAATTGACTAGCAAACACGGCTCAAGAGTATCTACCGATATGCAATGTGACAAAAATTGGGCGGTATGAAAATGCAAAAATCTGATATGAACAGCAAACGGTCGACTTCAACTCTCAACTCGACGTGCAATCGCTAGACGAAAAACCAACCTGACATGAAAGCAATACTGCATAAATAAAAATGTTTACCACAAACAAAATAACACTGCAAAATGGATTTTCTATTCATAAAAATCAGAAGTCTTTACAAAGGTATTATGGGCTCTCCAGCCTTACAAAAACGCCCGGAGGCTTACAAAATTTTAGCGCAAAAATAAAAGGAGACGAGGGAGCTCAGACCTTAGGGCCGGAGAGAAACTCGATGAGCCGCGCGTCAACTGCGACCACCGGGGTGGCATCTTCAGGGTTGGCACCCACCACAGGAGCCTCGGCACCGGTAGCCGGGGGAACCGACTTCTCCCCAACGCTCCCACCGGGGGCTTCATCCCCCGCATCGTTTCCACGGACATTCCCCTGCACGTCATCCTCGCGAGGGTACTCCTCCAGGAGTTTGCTGTCAGGGATATCCGGCATCTGGGCCTTGACAGCGTCGAGGGCGTCGTGCCAAATAACACCGGCAACTCCAGCAAGGTCAGCGTAGAATTGGTCTGACTTTTTATAGCTCTCCACTGCCTTCGATGCCAGAAGCTCAGCCTTCGACTCCCGAAGCTCGGCACGCATCGTCCCCTCCTTCGCCACCTCATTCTCCCTTCGAAAGGTGTTCGCCGTCTTCTTCAAGGTGGCAACAAGCACTTGGGAGTCTTCTAACTGGGCCTCGGAGGCTCGGGTGGCCTCTCGGCACCCGGCAACCTCCCTATTCCCGGCCGCCACTCGGTCTTCAAGGGCAGCGACCCTCTCCATCGCCGCCTCCAGCTCCAGCCTTGAGCTCTCCTCCCGAGAGGAGAACTCGCCAGCGGCTCGCATCGCCGGGGCTATCTCCTCGTCCTCCATGTTGACGACGAGGGCGATGTGCTGGAGGACCTGAAGAAAAGAAAGAGGGTTAAAAAGGAAAGAAAGTCACCCAATCACGCGAACAAAATTGCTGAATTAAGAACCAAATGGGGTGTGGACACTAACCTGCATGGCCTCTTGGGCAATGGCCGCCATTTGGGCCCGGAGGGTCCCCCGAGGGATTCTTCCCCCGACCGACCTCTCCATCTCCGAGAGCAGGCTGTCGGCGAAGGAAAACACCGAGGGCACCTCGAAGCGAATCTCCCCAGCGTCCATGAGGATCGGGGAGCGGGGCGCTGTCCTATGAAATCACTTGAGGAGTGACGCGGGAGAACCAGTCTCTCCACCCACCTCGGGAGCCCGGGGCTATTGCTCCCGAGCACGCTTTCGGACTGGCGCACGACTTGACTCGGGGATCCGGGTGTAACGCCTTGAAAATTCGTTTAGGTTATTTTCGCGTTAATTAGCGATAATGCGTGTTTTTCATAAAACTTCGTTAATGGCTATTTCCACGCAGACTGGAATAAATCTATTTTTAATGGTGATAATATGTAACTATATATATAATAGTATTTTATTAATTATTAATTAGTTTCGTGTTCACTTAATTAGTAAATTTTCTTAACTATATTTTCTTAAGCAAAATTTAGTTAGCATGCACAACACAATTTTTACCCTAGGTTAACAATATGACATGTTTCCTTTTTATTTTTCCCTCTTAATTATCATTTCCTTCTTTTTAAAACCCAAACTTTTTAAAGAAAATAAGAAGAAAAAAAAAGAAAAGAGAGGCATGGGGGGTATTTATTAAGCATAGGCTTTGACTTTGGCACACACTCCCTCTCTATCTCTCTCTCCCCCCTCCTGCAGCAGCAGCCTAGCTCCAGCAGCATCCCCTCCCCTTTCCTCTTCTTCTTCTTCTTCTTCTTCTTCTTCTTGCATCCATGCTCATCTCCATATAAAAAATCCATCTTTCTTCACGAAAACCTCATGTTTAACACCCCAAAACCCATCCTTGTTGGTTCTTGAAGCAAGGTCAGAAAGTTTGAACCCTCCTAGGACCAACTTGAGGTATAAAGCTCACCCTAGTTACCTCTTTGCTAAACTTGTAGTTTAATTAGCTTAAAGTAGTGTTTTAGTGAGTTTTTGTGCTAAGTATATGGTTTAAGTGGAGATTAGGTTAAGTTAGGGTTTTTATGGCTTGATTAGCTTAATTAAGTGTTATTAGTGTCGTTTAATCCAAGTCTTTGCATCAGGTTACACTAAAATACCATATTGTATTAAATTAGTGTTATTTAGTGTTTTAGTTACGATTTATGCTAGTTTTGTGATCCGCTTTTAAACCGAGCGCTTAAGGAAAAAGTTGCAAATACTGGGACTCAGTTATTGGGCTAGGAACACACACACAAAGCACGAGATCCCACTTCCCATCTCAGGCTGCAGAAATATTGGTTCTGGCCACAAATTGCAGCCAGAGGGTAGGTCTAGGCGTTGGGGATTCTTCTGTAGGTGTCTTTTGTGTTTTATAGGACTTTGGTACATGCAACTTTTCCTATTTCCACTCGAGTCAAAATCTGGGACCAAATACCTTGTTTTCAATACTTTTAGACTTGCACGACACGTACGTTCTGAGTTTGGGTTAAGTGTTTGCTGCATATCACAACGTGTCAGGGTGGTTTCAGTTGTTAGCACACACGTTTCGGTGTTTCGAGTGCACACGTGTTAGCTTGCGACGCTAGTTTCCCGTATGCTTTTAATATCGCGTTTTTGTTAAGGATTTTAGCCTTATGTGTGTTGCTTTGTGTAAATTCTAGGATCGGTCGCGGAGATATCGGACGCGGCGCGGAAAGGAATGGAGGCGATTGGATCAGACTAGCGGAGGCGTTCCGGTGAGTAGATGTACACATCTACGGGGGAAATCGTTTGGATGGCGCATGACACCCGATAGCTAGAATGTAGTTTAGTACCTATAATTATATGCGTAGTTCCTAATTATTTATCATGTTGCATTGCATCATTTATCATATGTATTTATATTGTGCTAGTACCTCATAGGACACTCGCACTATTACCAGTGGTTTATGATGCACGAGCACTATTCATGGGGACCACACGCCTTGGTAATTGGTATGCCACGAACACCTTATAACTAGTTAAATCAAAATCTTATAACTGCGCTTTTATGTTTAATAAACCTGTAATTGATATATTTAAATTCATTAATATGGATATGTAGGATTGCTAGACACATGCACACATCTTATTGCATCAATGTCATGCATAGCTTTCTAGTTTCCGCATTGCATTGCATATTGTTAATATCATAGGTATTCATGTATTATGAATTTATCAAGGATTTCCATAATTATGAGATTTATGGATTTTTGAGAAACCGCAAGGATTTGAAAACGTAGTACCATTTTAAAAATGTAAGTTGCGGTTTTCTCGTGTTATGATGCATCTATCGTCCACCATGAGATTTCTCGGTGCCTGAGCAGTATCATACACCTGATTCGAGAAGGAGGAACCGTTTGTGGGTGCATGGTGGACACGGTGCGGTAACCCAGGGCAAGATGGTTGCAGATGATAGCGTGGAGCCTGGCAGGGGAGCACTACCAACCGGTTATTTGTGACGCGGCGGATATCCGGAGGATACCGACGTAGTCTTGAGTTATGATGATATGGGCCAGTCCGGATTGCAAGATCCCTGGATTATTGAGATATTTATATTTAGTGTTGATGCTTGACACAGATTTATATTGATTTCATTGATAAAACTAAAGCTAAATTACAGAAGTTTAATATGATAACAATACAGATTTCCCATGTTAATTATATTCAAATCTCGTGTTATTTATTGCATTCATGTTGCATACATATTATTACATCGCATCATATTTGTATATGTAGGTTGTGACATCATTGTGTACATGCTTACGATAGCCTTATTAGATGTTACTTATTACTCACGAGTTGGCAACTCACCCCCGTCGTGCCACAGTGTTTTGCAGGTCTGACCCGTCGGTACAGTAGTGGCGGGCGCATCTCCTCTTTTGCTCATTTTGCTTGGACTCGCAGCTTTGTTCGTAGGTGGGTTGCGGGGTTATTTTGTTGCCACTTGTATCTCTATTGTATCTAGTGTACTCCATTTACCATATCTACCACATGTATTATTGTACTAGCGACTTAGAGACGAGACAGTGAGATTTGTGTATTTATATGTTGTATCTCTGGGTTGAGCTCACTTGAGCCGACATGATGTATTATTGCTTTATGCCTTTATATGATTATTTTGCACAGTAATTACTTAAATTGCATGTGATTTTGAGTCCGCCTTGGGCGAAGTGCTAGCTCCCGCTTGGGGATGCCTTATTTCATATTGAGCATATATTCCTGTTTTGTACCCGTTGGGGCCAGTATTTACAAAGGAGACTCTGCCGAAATTTTCGGAAAATGATGTTGTTTTTAAAAAGCTTGATGTGACTTATTTGATTTAAATTCGCTTTCAATAATTTTGGTTTTCCTTCACTCTACTGCTCTTTTTGGTTTTGATTCTGGGTTTTGGCTTATTTAGATTACGTACGCCTCGAGACGTTTCGTAATTTAAGTGCCAGTTACGTTCCGTACTTTTCGGGTCGTGACAAACTTGGTATCATAGCGTTAGGTTTTACCTTTCTGAGTGTAGGATGGCCCTTGGTAGATGGAATAGGTAACTTAAGCAGAGTGACGTAGCGTGTGTATATTCCACGGCATACTTACCATACAGTACTCCGCCTAAGTAACCTTAGGATATAAATTGCTTGCAAATCCTTTTCGACTCTTTATATCCCATGATTCTATTGCGCTGTTCTTATCATCTTACCTGTACCAGCCACTATGCCGCCGAAGGCTACGAAGGCTCAGAGGGCTGCCGCCAGAGAGGAGATTCGAGTGGGTTCATCAAAGACGAGGAACGATCAAGACGGCGTGCCTATCCCTCAGGGACAGATTGATCCGCCTTCCCTAGGCCGCATTGATAGGCTAGAGTCAGGTATGCAGGAGTTACGTCAGATGATGGGATCCTTAGTCGAGGCCAGTCGTGCACAGACTGAGGATGTACCTACCATTGTACAGACTACGATTGTACCTGCTGCCCAGACAGTTGTTCCTACTACTACCGAGACCATTCCCATATCATTGCAGGAGTTTTTAAGGCTGAGACCTCCAGTCTTTACCGGCACAGATGCAGCGGAGGATCCGCAGACATTCCTCAACAGGTTGGCTAGGATTTGCCGTTCGCTGAGATGTTCTGACGATGGATGGGTGGAGCTTGCAAGTTTTCGTCTGGAGGGCCTTGCTCAGACATGGTGCGAGTCAGTCGAGAAAGGTCGAGCTGCAGGTTTGCCTCCTATGATGTGGTACGAGTTCACAGCGGTGTTTCTTGCCCGTTTCCTTCCAGAGAGCGTCCATGATGCTCGATCTCATAGTTTTGAGGTTTTGTGCAAGACTCCAGGGATGACACTGTCCGCGTATGATATACAGTTTACTCAGTTGTCCCGATATGCTCCTTACCTGGTGGACATCGAAGAGAAACGCATGAAGAGGTTCGTACGTGGGTTAGACACACAGCTATTTCTTGCTTTTGGCACCCAGCACTTCGACACCTATACAGCTGCAGTAGATGCAGCCTTACTTTTGGAGGAGTGCATTTCAGAGACTTCGGTCGTTTCAAGGCCAAAGAGGATTCGTACAGATATACCAGCTCCAGTACAGTTTGGCAGAGGCATGGCAGGTAGAGGTCGTGGCGGATTCTTCCCAGGACGTGGTGATGGTCGAGGCATGGCGCGAGGCCAGTTGTTCAGTTCCTATTCACCAGTTCAGCGGCCACCTCCAGTATGTTATTGGTGTGGGAGTCCAGGCCACCTTTTCAAGAATTGTACCGCGAGGCGCCAGGGTGAGCCGACAGTTCCTTATGTGACACTGTCACCCTCACCCCCTACTCAGAGAGCTCTACTTCCTACCCCTGGTGGTGTTCCATGCCAGGCAAACATTCCCAGAGGCCGTGGACGTGGCGTTCCTATTCAGAGAGGATGAGGATGCATAGGACGAGGCAGAGGATAGCCAGCTGTTGGTGCGGGACAAGCCCGAGTGTTCGCTTTGACCCCGCAGGATGCGCAGGCATCCAAAGCCATTGTGACAGGTACTTTGCCAGTATGTTCTATCGACGCACGAGTATTATTCGACCTAGGTTCCACACATTCGTATGTATCTACACACTTCGCACCGAGGTTGGGCAGAGAGTCGTCGTCGTTAGATCAGCCGTTTATTGTTGTTACTCCGGTAGGCGAGTCGTTTGTCGCTCGATTTGTTTTTCGATTGTGTTTTGTTCGTATCGGGGAGTGAGATTCTTCGGTTGATTTGATTCTCCTCGATATGTTGGATTTTGATGTTCTACTGGGCATGGACTGGCTAGCCGCTTGTTATGCATCCGTCGACTGCCGTGAGAAGGCGGTCAGTTTCAGTTTTCCGGGAGAGCCAGTTCTTGTTATTCAGGGAGACCGTAGCGTCACCCTTCCCAGCTTGATTTCGTCTCTTCGCGCGGGTCAGCTCTTTAGAAAGGGATGTCAGGAATTCCTAGCTTATGTTTATGACACTAGAGCTGCAGAAGCCCCGTTGGACCAGGTCCCGATTGTGTGTGAGTTTCCTGATGTCTTCCCTAACGAGTTTCCTGGTTTACCGCCAGAGCGTGATGTTGAGTTCAGCATTGACTTGATCCCTGGCACGGGGCCTATTTCCATACCGCCTTATCGGATGGCCCCGGTGGAGATTAGAGAGCTGAAGGGTCAGTTGCTGGATTTGTTAGATAAAGGGCTTATTCGACCGAGTGTGTCTCCTTGGGGTGCTCCTGTTCTATTTGTCAAAAAGAAGGACGACAGTTTGCGTTTGTGCATTGATTACCGTCAGCTGAACCGGGTGACAGTGCGAAACAGATATCCCTTACCGCGTATTGATGATTTGTTCGACCAGCTTAAGGGTGCAGGACACTTCTCGAAGATTGATTTGCGATCAGGCTATCATCAGTTGCGGGTAAGACAGGACGATATTCCGAGGACGGCTTTTCGCACGCGTTACAGACACTATGAGTTTTTGGTGATGTCATTCGGACTCACCAACGCCCCAGCAGCGTTTATGGACTTGATGAACCGCATTTTCAGGCCGTATCTTGATCAATTCATCATCATATTCATTAACGACATCTTAGTGTATTCCCGGAGCCGATAGGAGCACGAGCAGCACTTGCGGATCATATTGCAGACTTTGAGAGAGCAACAGCTGTTCGCGAAATTCTCCAAGTGCTTGACAGCATTGATTTCTTGGGTCACATGATTACAAGGAATGGCATACTTATGGACCCGAAGAAGATCGAGGCCGTTCAGTATTGGCCCAAACCGGCATCAGTTATAGAGATCCACAGCTTTCTAGGCTTGGCCGGCTACTATCGACATTTTGTTCATGACTTCTCCCGCATCGCTGCACCATTGACCGTGTTGACCCGGAAGGGAGATCCTTTTGTTTGGACTGAGGCGTGCGAACATAGCTTCCAGCAGTTGCAGACGCGTTTGACTACGGTGCCAGTATTATCTTTTCCTTCGGGATCGGACGGATTTGTGGTTTATTGTGATGCTTCTCGAGTAGGGCTAGATTGTGTGTTGATGCAGCATGATAGAGTCGTCGCTTATGCTTCTCGGAAGCTGAAGAAACACGTGCAGAACTATCCTACTCACGATTGAGAGATGGCGGCGGTGGTTTTCGCACTCAAGACCTGGAGACATTACCTATACGGAGAGTTGTGCCAAATATTCACCGTCCATAAGAGATTGAAGTATATATTTCAGCAGCGAGACCTGAATCTGAGACAGGGCCGTTGGATGGAGCCAGTGAAGGACTACGATTGCGAGATCCTTTATCATCCGGGCAAGGCAAATGTAGTGGCGGATTCTTTGAGTCGAAGGCCCGGAGGTATTCTATCTTATTTGAGCGCAGTACAGAGGCAGTCGTCGGTAGATTGGCAGATTCTATGCGACAGCCTAGTGCAGTTCGAGTTTACTTCGATCGGGGGACAGTTTGCGCATATTCGTGCACGTCCACAGTTGCTTGACCGTATCTATGAGGCACGGTACAGTGATGACCGTTATTCATAGATCATGGCACAGGTTAGACAGGGCATAGATTCCGAGTTCGTGATCGATGATCAGGGGATACTATGATTTGGGACTAGACTGTGCGTACCAGCTTCTGAGGGACTGAAGCGTAAGATTCTTGAGGAGGCACATCGATCGGCATACAGTGTTCATCGAGGTTCCACCAAAATGTACCATGATTTGAGAGATGATTACTGGTGGGAAGGGATGAAGTGAGACGTCGCCGACTTCGTATCGAGATGCCTGACTTGTCAGCAAGTCAAGGCCGAGTACCAGAGGCCAGTAGAAGAGTTGCAGCCTTTACCCATTCCGGAGTGGAAATGGGAGCAGATTTCTATGGACTTCATTGTGGGTCTACCCAGGACCAGTCGAGAGTATGACTCTATTTCGGTGATCGTGGATCGATTGACGAAAGCGGCTCACTTTCTTCCAGTGAAGACGACTTTTGGATTTGCTCAGTATGCCCATATTTACATCGACGAGATCGTACAATTGCATGGCGTCCCAGCTTTTATTGTGTTCGACCGAGGCACCCAGTTCACCAGCCGACTATGGCAGAAGTTCAGGAGTCTTTGGGCACCCGATTGAGTTTCAGCACAACATTTCATCCGCAGACCGACGGCCAGTCAGAGCGGACTATTCAGACCCTTAAGGATATGCTCCGAGCGTGCGTTTTAGATTTTGGTGGCAACTAGGATCATCACTTACCCTTGGTGGAGTTCTCCTACAACAATAGCTTCCAGGAGACCTATCAGATGGCACCGTTCAAGGCTCTATATGGGAGAAGATGTTGATCGCCCGTATGATGGACAGAGCTCCGCGAGAGCAGTATTTTGGGGCCGCAGATTGTCGAGGAGACGACCGCAAAGATCCAGTTGATTCGTGATAGGATGAGAGCGGCTCATACCAAGAAGAGATCTTATGCGGACCGACGTCGGCGCAGACTTGAGTTTGCTTTAGGCGATCATGTTTTCTTGAGGGGCTCCCCGATGAAGGACATGATGAGATTTGGGAGAAAAGAGAAACTTAGTCCCAGATTTGTGGGCCCCTTCGAGATCTCGAGCATGTTGGTGCACTTGCGTATCGGTTGTCTCTTCCGTCCAGTTTCCCAGACGTTCATCCCGTATTCCACATTTCGATGCTCCGCAAGTACCTTCACGACCCTTCTCATACGATTCTGCACCCGACGGTCCAGCTGGAGCGCGACCTTTCTTTTGCAGAGCGACCGGTGGTCATCCTGGATCGGCAGGTGAAGAAATTGAGGTCGAGGGTTATACCGTCTGTAAAGGTCCTTTGGCGTGGCCCTAGCAGCGAGGAGGTCACTTGGGAGACCGAGGACAAGATGAAGAAGAAATATCATCATCTCTTTGAAGGTACACGTAGCTAGATTTTTAAATTCGGGGACCGAATTTCTTTAAGGGGGGAAGATTGTAACGCCTTGAAAATTCGTTTAGGTTATTTTCGCGTTAATTAGCGATAATGTGTGGTTTTCATAAAACTTCGTTAATGGCTATTTCCACGTAGACTGGAATAAATCTATTTTTAATGGTGATAATATGTAACTATATATATAATAGTGCTTTATTAATTATTAATTAGTTTAGCGTTCACTTAATTAGTAAATTTTCTTAACTATATTTTTCTAAGCAAAATTTAGTTAGCATGCACAACATAATTTTTACCCTAGGTTAACAATATTACAAGTTTCCTTTTTATTTGTCCCTCTTAATTATCATTTCCTTCTTTTTAAAACCCAAACTTTTTAAAGAAAATAAGAAAAAAAAAAAAGAAAAGAGAGGCATGGGGGGTATTTATTAGGCATGGGCTTTGACTTTGGCGCACACTCCCTCTCTATCTCTCTCTTCCCCCTCCTGCAGCAGCAGCCTAGCTCCAGCAACATCCCCTCCCCTTTCCTTTTTTTCTTCTTCTTATTCTTCTTCCTCTTGCATCCAAGCTCATCTCCATATCAAAAATCCATCTCTTCACGAAAACCTCATGTTTAACACCCCAAAACCCATCCTTGTTGCTTCTTGAAGCAAGGTCAAAAAGTTTGAACCCTCCTAGGACCAACTTGAGGTATAAAGCTCACCCTAGTTACCTCTTTGCTAAACTTATAGTTTAATTATCTTAAAGTAGTGTTTTAGTGAGTTTTTGTGCAAAGTATGTGGTTTAAGTGGAGATTAGGTTAAGTTAGGGTTTTTATGGCTTGATTAGCTTAATTAAGTATTATTAGTGTCGTTTAATCCAAGTCTTTGCATCAGGTTACACTAAAATACCATATTGTATTAAATTAGTGTTATTTAGTGTTTTAGTTAAGATTTATGCTAGTTTTGTGATCTGCTTTTAAACCGAGCACTTTAGGCAAAAGTTGCAAATACTGGGACTTAGTTACTGGGCTAGGAACACACACACAAAGCACGAGATCCCACTTCCCTTGTTAGGCCGCAGAAATATTAGTTCTGGCCACATATTGCGGCCAGAGGGTAGTTCTAGGTGTTGGGGCTTCTTTTGTAGGTGTCTGCTGTGTTTTGTAGGACTTTGGTACATGCAACTTTTCCTATTTCCACTCGAGTCAAAATATGGGACCAAATACCTTGTTTTCAATACTTTTAGACTTGTGCGACACGTACGTTCTGAGTTTGGGTTTAGTGTTTGTTGTGTATCACAGCGTGTTATGGTGGTTTCAGTTGTTAGCTCACACGTTTCGATGTTTCGAGTGCACACGCGTTAGCTTGCGACGCTAGTTTCCCGTATAGTTTTAATATCGCGTTTTTGCAGGATTTTAGCCTTATATGTGTTGCTTTGTGTAAATTCTAGGATCGGTCGTGGAGACATCGGACACGGCGCGGAAAGGAAAGACGGCGATTGGATCAGACTAGCGGAGGTGTTCCGGTGAGTAGATGTACACATCTACGGGGGAAATCGTTTGGATGGCGCATGACGCCCGATAGCTAGAATGTAGTTTAGTATCTATAATTATATGCATAGTTCCTAATTATTTATCCTGTTGCATTGCATCATTTATCATATGTATTTATACTGTGCTAGCACCTCATAGAACACTCGCACTATTACCAGTGGTTTATGATGCTCGAGCACTATTCATAGGGACACACATGCCTTGATAATTGCTATGCCACGAACACCTTATAACTAGTTAAATCCAAATCTTATCACTGCGCTTTTATGTTTAATAAACCTGCAATTGATATATTTAAATTCATTAATATGGATATGTAGGATTGCTAGATACATGCACACGTCTTATTGCATCACTGTTCATGCATAGCTTTCTAGTTTCCGCATTGCATTGCATATTGTTAATATCATAGGTATTCATGTATTATGATTTTATCAAGGATTTCCCCAATTATGAGATTTATGGATTTTTGAGAAACCGCAAGGATTTGAAAACGTAGTACCATTTTAAAAATGTAAGTTGATGTTTTCTCGTGTTATGATGCATCTATCGTCCACCATGAGATTTCTCGGTGTCTGAGCAGTATCATACACCCGATTCGAGGAGGAGGAGGAACCGTTTGTGGGTGCATGGTGGACCCGGTGCGGTATCCAGGGGCAAGATTGTTGCAGATGATGGCGTTGAGCCTGGCAAGGGAGCACTACCGACCGGTTATTAGTGACGGGCGGATATCCGGAGGATACCGACATAGTCTTGAGTTATGATGATATGGGCCAGTCCGGATTGCCGGAGCCCTAGATCAGATATTTTGGGCCAGTCCGGATTGCCGGATCCCTGGATTATTGAGATATTCATATTTAGTGTCGATGCTTGACACAGATTTATATTAATTTCATTGATAAAACTAAAGCTAAATTACAGAAGTTTAATAAGATAAGAATACAGATTTCCCATGTTAATTATATTCAAATCTCGTGTTATTTATTGCATTCATGTTGCATACATATTATTACATCGCATCATATTAGTATATGTAGGTTGTGACATCATTGTGTACATGCTTACGATAGCCTTATTAGATATTACTTATTACTCACGAGTTGGAAACTCACCCCCGTCGTGCCACAGTGTTTTGCAGTTATGACCCGTCGGTACAATAGCGGCGGGCGCATCTCCTCTTTTGCTCATTTTGCTTGGACTCGCAGCTTTGTCCGTAGGTGGGTTGCGGGGTTATTTTGTTGCCACTTGTATCTCTATTGTATCTAGTGTACTCCATTTACTATATATACCACATGTATTATTGTACTAGAGACTTAGAGACGAGACAGTGAGATTTGTGTATTTATATGTTGTATCTCTGGGTCGAGCTCACTTGAGCCGACATGATGTATTATTGCTTTATGCCTTTATATGCTTATTTTGCACAGTGATTAGTTATATTGCGTGTGATTTTGAGTCCGCCTTGGGCGAAGAGCTAGCTCCCGCTTGGGGATGCATTATTTCATATTGTGCATATATTCCTGTTTTGTACCCGTTGGGGCCAGTATTTACAAAGGAGACTCTGCCGAAATTTTCGGAAAATGATGTTGTTTTTAAAAAGCTTGATGTGACTTATTTGATTTAAATTCGCTTTCAATAATTTTTGTTTTCCTTCACTCTACTGCTCTTTTTGGTTTTGATTTCTGGGTTTTGGCTTACTTAGATTACGTATGCCTCGAGACGTTTCGTAATTTAAGTGCCAGTTACGTTCCGTACTTTTCGGGTCGTGACAAAGTTGGTATCAGAGCGTTAGGTTTTACCTTTCTGAGTGTAGGATGACCCTTGGTAGATGGAGTAGGTAATTTAAGCAGAGTGACGTAGCGTGTGTATATTCCATGGCATACTTACCATACAGTACTCCGCCTAAGTAACCTTAGGATATAAATTGCTTGCAAATCCTTTTCGACTCTTTATATCCTATGATTCTATTGCACTGTTCTTATCCTGTTTCCTGTACCATCCACTATGCCGCCGAAGGCTACGAAGGCTCAGAGGGCTGCCGCCAGAGATGAGATTCGAGTGGGCTCATCGAAGACGAGGACCGATCAGGACGGCGTGCCTACCCCTCAGGGAAAGATTGATCCGCCTTCCCTAGGCCTCATTAACAGGCTAGAGTCAGGTATGCAGGAGTTACGTCAGATGATGGGATCCTTAGTCGAGGCCAGTCGAGCACAAACTGAGGATATACCTACCATTGCACAGACTACGATTGTACCTGCTGCCCAGACAGTTGTTCCTGCTACTACTGAGACCATTCCTGTATCATTGCAGGAGTTTATGAGGCTGAGACCTCCAGTCTTTACCGGCACAGATGCAGCGGAGGCACCGCAGACATTCCTCAACAGGTTGGCTAGGATTTGCCGTTCGCTGAGATGTTCTGACGATAGATGGGTGGAGCTTGCAAGTTTTCGTCTGGAGGGCCTTGCTCAGACATGGTGCGAGTCAGTCGAGAGAGGTCGAGCTGCAGGTTTTCCTCCGATGATGTGGGACGAGTTCACAGCGGTGTTTCTTGCCCGTTTCCTTCCAGAGAGCGTCTGTGATGCTCGATCTCATAGTTTTGAGGTTTTGCGCAATACTCCATGGATGACAGTGTCCGCGTATGATATCCAGTTTACTCAGTTGTCCCGATATGCTCCTTACCTGGTGGACACCGAAGAGAAACGCATGAAGAGGTTCGTACGTGAGTTAGACACACAGCTATTTCTTGCTTTTGGCGCCCAGCACTTCGACACCTATACAGCCGCAGTAGATGCAGCCTTACTTTTGGACGAGCGCATTTCAAAGACTTCAGTCATTTCAAGGCCGAAGAGGATTCTTACAGATATACCAGCTCCAGTACAGTTTGGCAGAGGCATTGCAGGTAGAGGTCGTGGCGGATTCTTCCCAGGACGTGGTGATGGTCGAGGCTTGGCGCGAGCCAGTTATTCAGTTCCTACTCACCAGTTCAGTGGCCACCTCCAGTATGTTATTGCTGTGGGAGTCCAGGCCACCTTTTCAAGAATTGTACCGCGAGGCGCCAGGGTGATCCGACAGTTCCTTATGTGACACTGTCACCCTCACCCCCTACTCAGATAGCTCTACTTCCTACCCCTGGTGGTGCTCCACGCCAGGCAAACGTTCCCAGAGGCCGTGGACCTGGCGTTCCTATTCATAGAGGACGAGGATGCATAGGACGAGGCAGAGGACAACCAGCTGTTGGTGGGGGACAAGCCCGAGTCTTCGCTTTGACCCCGCAGGATGCGCAGGCATCCAATGCCGTTGTGACAGGTACTTTGCCAATATGTTCTATCGACGCACGAGTATTATTCGACCCAGGTTCCACACATTCGTATGTATCTACACACTTCGTACCGAGGTTGGGCAGAGAGTCGTCGTCATTAGATCAGCCGTTTATTGTTGTTACCCCGGTAGGCGAGTCGTTTGTCGCTCGATTTGTTTTTCGATTGTGTTCTGTTCGTATCGGGGAGAGAGATTCTTCGGTTGATTTGATTCTCCTCAATATGTTGGATTTTGATGTTCTGCTGGGCATGGACTGGCTAGCCACTTGTTATGCATCCGTGGACTGCCGTGAGAAGGCGGTCAGTTTCAGTTTTCCGGGAGAGCCAGTTCTTGTTATTCAGGGAGACCGTAGCGTCACCCTTCCCAGCTTGATTTCGTCTCTTCGCGCGGGTCAGCTCTTGAGGAAGGGATGTCAGGGATTCCTAGCTTATGTTTATGACACTAGAGCTGCAGAGGCCCCGTTGGACCAGGTCCCGATTGTGTGTGAGTTTCCTGATGTCTTCCCTGACGAGTTGCCTGGTTTATCGCCAGAACGTGATGTTGAGTTCTGCATTGACTTGATCCCTGGCACGGGGCCTATTTCCATACCGCCTTATCGGATGGCCCCGGTGGAGATTAGAGAGCTGAAGGGTCAGTTGCAGGATTTGTTGGATAAAGGGCTTATTCGACCGAGTGTGTCTCCTTGGGGTGCTCATGTTCTATTTGTCAAAAAGAAGGACGGCAGTTTGCGTTTGTGCATTGATTACCGTCAGCTGAACCAGGTGACAGTGCGAAACAGATATCCCTTACCGTGTATCGATGATTTGTTGGACCAGCTTAAGGGTGCAGGACACTTCTCGAAGATTGATTTGCGATCAGGCTATCATCAATTGCGGGTAAGACAAGACGATATTCCGAGGACGGCTTTCTGCACGCGTTACAGACACTATTAGTTTTTGGTGATGTCATTCGGACTCACCAACGCCCCAGCAACGTTTATGGACTTGATGAACCGCATTTTCAGGGCGTATCTTGATCAGTTCATCATCATATTCATTAACGACATCTTAGTGTATTCCCGGAGCCGAGAAGAGCACGAGCAACACTTGCGGATTATATTGCAGACTTTGAGAGAGCACCAGTTGTTTGCGTAATTCTCCAAGTGCGCATTTTAGCTTGACAGTGTTGATTTCTTGGGTCACGTGATTATGAGGAATGGCATACTTATGGACCCGAAGAAGATCGAGGCCGTTCAGCATTGGCCCAGACCGGCATCAGTTACAGAGATCTACAGCTTTCTAGGATTGGCCGGCTACTATCGACATTTTGTTCAGGACTTCTCCCGCATCGCTGCACCATTGACCGAGTTTACCCGGAAGGGAGATCCTTTTGTTTGGACTGAGGCGTGCGATCATAGCTTCCAGCAGTTGCAGACACGTTTGACTACGGTGCCAGTATTATCTTTTCCTTCGGGATCGGGCGGATTTGTTGTTTATTGTGATGCTTCTCGAGTAGGACTAGGTTGTGTGTTGATGCAGCATGATAGAGTCGTCGCTTATGCTTCTCGGAAACTGAAGAAATACGTGCAGAACTATCTTACTCACGATTGAGAGATGGCGGCGGTGGTTTTCGCACTCAAGACCTGGAGACATTACCTATACGACGAGTTGTGCCAAATATTCACGGACCACAAGAGATTGAAGTATATATTTTAGCCGCGAGACCTGAATCTGAGACAGCGCCGTTAGATGGAGCCAGTGAAGGACTACGATTGCGAGATCCTTTATCATCCGGGAAAGGCAAATGTAGTGGCGGATGCTTCGAGTCGGAGGCCCGGAGGTATTCTATCTTATTTGAGCGCAGTACAGAGGCAGTCGTCGGTAGATTGGCAGATTCTATACGACAGCCTAGTGCAGTTCGAGTTTACTTCGATCGGGGGGCAGTTTGCGCATATTCGTGCATGTCCACAGTTGCTTGACCGTATCTATGAGGCTCAGTACAGTGATGACCGTTGTTCATAGATCATGGCACGGGTTAGACAGGGCATAGATTCCGAGTTCGTGATCGATGATCCGGGGATACTATGATTTGGGACTAGACTGTGCATACCAGCTTCTAAAGGACTGAAGCGTGAGATTCTTGAGGAGGCACGTCGATCGGCATACAGTGTTCATCCAGGTTCCACAAGGATTTACCATGATTTGAGAGATGATTACTGGTGAGAAGGGATGAAGAGAGACGTCGCCGACTTCGTATCGAGATGCCTGACTTGTCAGCATGTCAAGGCCGAGTACCAGAGGCCAGTAGGAGAGTTGCAGCCTTTACCCATTCCGGAGTGGAAATGGGAGCAGATTTCTATGGACTTCATTGTGGGTCAACCCAGGACCAGTCGATAATATGACTCTATTTGGGTGATCGTGGATCGATTGACGAAAGCGGCTCACTTTCTTCCAGTGAAGACCACTTTTGGATTTGCTCAGTATGCCCATATTTACATCGATGAGACCGTACGATTGCATGGCGTCCCAGCTTTTATTGTGTCCGACCGAGGCATCCAGTTCACCAGCCGACTATGGCAGAGAGTTCAGGAGGCTTTGGGCACCCGATTGAGTTTCAGCACAGCATTTCATCCGCTGACCGACGGCCAGTCAGAGCGGACTATTCAGACCTTTGAGGATATGCTCCGAGCGTGCGTTTTAAATTTTGGTGGCAGCTGGGACCATCACTTACCCTTGGTAGAGTTCTCCTACAACAATAGCTTCCAGGAGACCATTCAGATAGCACCGTTCGAGGCTTTATATGGGAGAAGATGTTGATCGCCCGTATCTTGGACAGAGCTCCGCGAGAGCAGTATTTTGGGGTCTCAGATTGTCGAGGAGACGACCGCAAAGATCCAGTTGATTCATGATAGGATGAGAGCGGCTCAGGCCAGGCAGAGATCTTATGCGGACCGACGTCGGTGCAGACTTGATTTTTCTTTAAGCAATCATGTTTTCTTGAGGGTCTCCCCCATGAAGGACATGATGAGATTTGGGAGAAAAGGGAAACTTAGTCCCAGATTTGTAGGCCCCTTCGAGATCCTCGAGCATGTTGGCGCACTTGCGTATCGGTTGTCTCTTCTGTCCAGTTTCCCAGACGTTCATCCCGTATTCCACGTTTCGATGCTCCGCAAGTACCTTCACGACCCTTCTCATACGATTCAGCATCCGACGGTCCAGCTGGAGCGCGACCTTTCTTTTGCAGAGCGGCCGGTGGTCATCCTGGATCGGCAGGTGAAGAAATTGAGGTCGAGAGTTATACCGTCTGTAAAGGTCCTTTGGCGTGGCCCTAGCAGCGAGGAGGTCACCTGGGAGACCGAGGACGAGATGAAGAAGAAATATCCTCATCTCTTTGAAGGTACGCGTAGCTAGATTTTTAAATTCGGGGACCGAATTTCTTTAATGGGGGAAGATTGTAATGCCTTAAAAATTCGTTTAGGTTATTTTCGCGTTAATTAGCGATAATGCATGGTTTTCATAAAACTTCGTTAATAGCTATTTCCACGTAGACTGGAATAAATCTATTTTTAATGGTGATAATATGTAACTATATATATAATAGTGTTTTATTAATTATTAATTAATTTAGTGTTCACTTAATTAGTAAACTTTCTTAACTATATTTTCCTAAGCAAAATTTAGTTAGCATGCACAACATAATTTTTACCCTAGGTTAACAATATGATATGTTTCCTTTTTATTTTTCCCTCTTAATTATCATTTCCTTCTTTTTAAAACCCAAACTTTTTAAAGAAAATAAGAAAAAAAAGAAAAGAGAGGCATAGGGGATATTTATTAGGCATGGGCTTTGACTTTGGCACACACTCCCTCTCTATCTCTCTCTCCCCTCTCCTGCAGCAGCAACCTAGCTCCAGCAGCATCCCCTCCCTTTTCCTCTTCTTCTTCTTCTTATTCTTCTTCTTCTTGCATCCAAGCTCATCTCCATATCAAAAATCCATCTTTCTTCACGAAAATCTCATGTTTAACACCCCCAAAACCCTTCCTTGTTGGTTCTTGAAGCAAAGTCAGAAAGTTTGAATCCTCCTAGGACCAACTTGAGGTATAAAGCTCACCCTAGTTACCTCTTTGCTAAACTTGTAGTTTAATTAGCTTAAAGTAGTGTTTTAGTGAGTTTTTGTGCTAAGTATGTGGTTTAAGTGGAGATTAGGTTAAGTTAGGGTTTTTATGGCTTGATTAGCTTAATTAAGTGTTATTAGTGTTGTTTAATCCAAGTCTTTGCATCAGGTTACACTAAAATACCATATTGTATTAAATTAGTGTTATTTAGTGTTTTAGTTAAGATTTATGCTAGTTTTGTGATCTGCTTTTAAACCGAGCGCTTTAGGAAAAAGTTGCAAATACTGGGACTTAGTTACTGGGCTAGGAACACACACACAAAGCACGAGATCCCACTTCCCATCTCAGGCTGCAGAAATATTGGTTCTGGCCACAAATTGCGGCCAGAGGGTAGGTCTAGGTGTTGGGGATTCTTCTGTAGGTGTCTGCTGTGTTTTGTAGGACTTTGGTACATGCAACTTTTCCTATTTCCACTCGAGTCAAAATCTGGGACCAAATACCTTGTTTTTAATACTTTTAGACTTGCGCGACACGTACATTCTGAGTTTGGGTTTAGTGTTTGCTCACAACGTGTCAGGGTGGTTTCAGTTGTTAGCACACACATTTCGGTGTTTCGAGTGCACACACATTAGCTTGCGACGCTAGTTTCCCGTATGCTTTTAATATCGCGTTTTTTGAAGGATTTTAGCCTTATGTGTGTTGCTTTGTGTAAATTCTAGGATCGGTCGCGGAGATATCGGACGCGGCGCGGAAATGAATGGCGGCGATTGGATCAGACTAGCGGAGGCGTTCCGGTGAGTAGATGTATACATCTACGGGGGAAATCGTTTGGATGGCGCATGACGCCCAATAGCTAGAATGTTGTTTAGTACCTATAATTATATGCGTAGTTCCTAATTATTTTTCCTGTTGCATTACATCATTTATCATATGTATTTATACTGTGCTAGTACCTCATAAGACACTCGCACTATTACCAGTGGTTTATGATGCACGAGCACTATTCATTGGGACCACACGCCTTGGTAATTGGTATGCCACGAACACCTTATAACTAGTTAAATCAAAATCTTATCACTGCGCTTTTATGTTTAATAAACCTGCAATTGATATATTTAAATTCATTAATATGGATATGTAGGATTGCTAGACACATGCACATATCTTATTGCATCACTGTCATGCATAGCTTTCTAGTTTCCGCATTGCATTGCATATTGTTAATATCATAGGTATTCATGTATTATGATTTTATCGAGGATTTCCATAATTATTAGATTTATGGATTTTTGAGAAACCGCAAGGATTTGAAAACGTAGTACCATTTTAAAAATGTAAGTTGCGGTTTTCTCGTGTTATGATGCATCTATCATCCACCATGAGATTTCTCAGTGCCTGAGCAGTATCATACACCTGATTCGAGGAGGAGGAACCGTTTGTGGGTGCATGGTGGACCCGGTGAGGTATCCCTGGGCAAGATGGTTGCAGATGATAGCGTTGAGCCTGGCAGGGGAGCACTACCAACCGGTTATTTGTGACGCGGCGGATATCCGGGGGATACCGACGTAGTCTTGAGTTATGATGATATGGGTCAGTCCGGATTGCCGGAGCCCTGGATAAGATATTTTGGGCTAGTCCGGATCGCCGGAGCCTTGGATTATTGAGATATTCATATTTAGTGTCGATGCTTGACACAGATTTATATTGATTTCATTGATAAAACTAAAGCTAAATTACAGAAGTTTAATAAGATAAGAATACAGATTTCCCATATTAATTATATTCAAATCTCGTGTTATTTATTGCATTCATGTTGCATACATATTATTACATCGCATCATATTAGTATATTTAGGCTGTGACATCATTGTGTACATGCTTACGATAGCGTTATTAGATGTTACTTATTACTCACGAGTTGGCAACTCACCCCCGTCGTGCCACAGTGTTTTGTAGGTCTGACCCGTCGGTACAGTAGCGGTGGGCGCATCTCCTCTTTTGCTCATTTTGCTTGGACTCGCAGCTTATGATGGAGATCATACTAGTGAGACAAAGGTAGTGTGTGAGTACATCCTTTAATGTCCCTAGTCGTGGGTGTATCGAGACGGGGTATCGATATACAAGAGTAGACTAGCGTATAGCTTCTCGACCTATGTATATGGGCGATGGATGATCCCATATCCATTGGTGTTTGACATCATAGATAATATACGGGTCCTCGGTAGAGACTGGGTACACTGGACGGACTCGCCGAGAACTCCCAGATAGTATTATACCTCATGTCGGATTGCAGTTTTCTGGTGACACTGGTACAGGTTAGTCTGTTGACCCGAGATCGTGATAGAGTCTTGTGTAATTCCTACTGTGCTTTGATTTCCACCTTACCACCTTCACCGGGAGTGACCTCTTTAGTAAAACTAGTAAAAAGCTCAAAAACACTCCTTTTCAAAATCACTTGATTCTACAACGATATCAAGTTCATTACACAAAAGGTTTTCTTAAAAACCTGTCGTAGCCCTCCGTCATTTCAGATAAGTACTTCATAGTATTCGTGCTATGTTTGTTGGCTTTCGTCAAGGCGTAGTGTGCGGTAGCTATTTATGCTTATCCGCAAAAGTATATGATGTGATTGAGTTAGAGTAGTCGTGCGACTTTATTGGCTTTCATCAAGGGTCGTGCAGGTGGGTTTAATTCAATCAAGAAATGTACGTGTTGAACTTGACTAGCAGCCTATGCTTTGTTGGCTTTTGTCAAGGTCATAGGATGCCAGGGGAAAAATATTATCGGGAATTTCAAGTGTTGAAATTTGCAATGAGATTGCATACCTTCTATGAGATAGTTGGATCCCAATACCCACTGCGAGTAAGAGTTACTCCTGGGAGAGTTTTGCACATTATAATTAGCCGATCAAGTAGGTGTCTAGAAAGGTGTCAATGGGGTTACGCCCTTGGGAAAACGAGGTTTATTTTAATTAGGTCCGTGCGAAAGCACGGGGAACCTCCCTCAAAGTACCGGCACTGGCTTGGCTGAAAGATTGGCGAAATTGCAAGGTGTAATTAATCCCGACTAGTCTTTCCTTTTAGGGTTTGAAGAAAGATTTGATAAAAACGGTGGGAGCCATCCTGATTAGATAAAATAATAACCAATCTGATCTTGAAAGAGCATACGCTGAGTGTTTTCTTCTCTCTCTCTCCAGGTAGCGACCATGTCACGCCTTAATCAAGATAATAATATGGATGTATTGACCGAACCCGCTTGTTATACTGTGCTGGGGAACGTTAGTCCCACTCCAAACTTATAATTGTTATAAGACCGAGCAGGAAATAAGGGATTACCAGAATTCCCGTGCCGCCCAAACGAAGAAAGTGCATGATGATGCATCTTTTTCGGGTGTGTTCATTACAGAGAACTGTTTCTCAGTATACTCTACGTCCTGGGTATGTGATACCGGATCAGGATTCCACATATGTAATCTGTTACATGGGCTACAGATAGATAGAGAACTGAGAACGGGTGATAATGTTTCAAGAGTTGGAAACGGTGCAATTGTTGCAACCAAAGTGTTGGCAGTTATCACCTTGTATCACCAAATATATTGATTCTGAACGAATGCTATTAGATACCGAACCTGGTATACAACATCATATCAGTCTCTTTATTTACTAAAGAATGATATAATTTTGTATTCTTGGATAATGTTTTGAACATTTCCTATATCAAGAGTTGATCGGTTCAGGCACGTTATCTAAAAGCATATACGTTCTAAATCAAACTACAGTTCTCAACGCACTGAACACACACAAGAGAAAGAGTTCAGAAATAAACGAATCCTTCTTGAGGCATTGTAGACTAGGTCATATCAATGCGACCCGACTAGCTAAGTTACATAAAGATGCATATTTAAATCAGTTTGAATCTACATCTTGTGGAACTTGCCAGTCATGTCACAAAGATAAGATGACCATGGCTCCGTTTACTAGAAACAGAGAAAGATTTAGTGAACTCTTGGGATTGATACATGATGATGTATGTAGGTCCCCTGTCTACACATGCCAGGACTGGTTATTTTTACTTCATTACATTCATTGATGATCTCTCAAGATTCGGACATATGTTCCTGTTGAAACACAAGTCTGAACCTTTTGAGAAATTCATAGAATATAAGTCCGAAGTAGAGAACCAAAACGGGTATAAGTATTATGTCCTTTGATATGATCAGGGAGGAGAATACTTGAGCACGGAATTCCTGGACTATTCTAAAGGAGAATGAGATTCTCTCTCAGCATTACTCCTCCGTATACACCATAGCACATCGGTATATCGGGGCGGAGCAATCGCACCCTATTAGATATGGTGCGCTCTATGATGAGTACTACTGAGTAGCCTATTTCCTTTTAGGGAGTTATGCACTTGAGAAGTTGCATACCTATTGAGTAGTGTTCCAACCAAATCAGGTGTCTACCACTCCATATGAGATATTGTATGGGAAGAGCCCATCTCTTAAGCATGTTAAGATTTGGGATTGTCCGGCCTATGTCAAAAGCAAAATCCGGACAAGCTCGAGACAAGGTCAATTCTGTGGAAGTTTGTTGGATATCCTAAGCATTCGCAAGGGAATATCTTCTACCACACCGAGGAACAAAAGGTGTTTTATTTCTCGGCATGACACCTTTTTAGAAAAGGTGTTTTATTTGTGGTCATGAGGTAGAACTGGAAGGAGTTCCAGCTATACAAACTACAGCTGATGATTTGGTAGAACCGGAGGATTAAATAGCTCCCAACGAACCTCAGCCTCTCCGCCGATCTGGTAGGGTTCCTCATCCACCTGAGAGATACTTTAGTTTTCTCTATGACAGTGGGAGCGAGAATTGCATCATAAGATGATGACCCAACTAGTTTCGAGCAGGCCATCAAGAGTGGGGACTCTGTAAGAATGGCTGGATGCTAAGCGATCTGAGATGGAATCCATATACACCAACAAAGTATGGACTTTGATTGCTATATCTGAAGGGTTAAATCCCCATCAGGAGCAAGTATATCTTGAGAAGATTACTTGGTGTACATGGAAAATTTAAGACTTTCAAAGCTAGACTAGTTGTAAAAGGTTTTCGTCATTGACCAGGTGTGGATTATGATAAAACCTTTTCTCCTGTAGCTATGCTTAAGTCCATCCGGATCCTACTTGTCATTGCTACATACCATGACTACGATATCTGACGGTTGGGTGTCATGAATGCTATTCTAAATAGTGATTTAAAAGAGAGCGTCTATAAGTACACAGCCAGAGGGCTTCGTAGACAGTGGAAGCAGCGAAAACGTGTGCAAGTTGCTTTACAGGTTAAAGCAGGCATCGCGGAGTTGGAACATCTGTTTTGATGTAGTCAAAGCATTTGACTTCATCAAAACGATAGATGAACCTTGTATATACAAAAAGGTAGTAGAATGTATTTTGGTTTCTCTCGTATTGTACGTGGATGACATACTCTTGATAGGAAAGGAGTTTCCTATGCTACGCTCGGTCAATCTCCTCTTATCACAAGAATTCTCCATATAGGATCAAGGTGATACCTCCTAAATCCTGGGTTTTTGATCTATGAGATAGATCTAAGTGGATGTTAGGATTCTCACTAGGTGTAGTGAGATGGTATCAATCGATCCTAGGGAGAATCACTGGATAGCTTCTACGGTGGTAAGATCGACTGAATGTCAGTCACAGGTATTGTCTTTACCCTCAGTGGAGGGACGGTATGTTGGAAGAGTTCCAAGCTAAATACCGTGGCAAACTAGACGATAAAGGCTGGATACATCGCTACCTAAGATGCTACCAAAGAGGAAGTCTAGGTGTATATTAGTTCATGAGATGAACCCCGTTCCTACCATTGTATGACAATGGAGCTGTGGCTTAGACCTAGGAGCCCCCGTCCCATGATCCAGACATATTCTAAGGCAGTATCACCTGATTATGGAGATGGTTGATCTCCAGAGAGATCGAGATTGGGAGAGTAGACTCAGAAGACAACACGGCGGATCCACTCACAAAGGCATTTTCCCAGAGAGAGACTTTTATGGGATGGTTGAGTATGAGATACTACAACCACTTCTATATGATGGCCCTAGTGCAAGTGGGAGATTGTTAGTTATATGTATGCCCTAGAGGCCATTACTGTACATAAGATGTATATTGTAGTGGATGCTTGGACATATATAGGGAGGAATTTCTTGCTCGACATGATAGTATGCTATCTGGTTACTCTTTATCTTAATATGTACACTGATTGTCTCTCTGTTACATGTTGGTAAAGCCCTTAGGATGCGTACTTGACTACCTAGATTATGATGGAGATCATACTAGTAGGACAAAGGTAGTCTGTGAGTATATCCTTTAATGTCCCTAGTCGTGGGTGTATCGAGACGGGGCATCGATATACCAGAGTAGACTAGCGTATAGCTTCTCGACCCATATAGATGGGCGATGGATGATCCCATATCCATTGGTGTTTGACATCAGAGATAATATACGTGTGCTCAGTGGAGACTGGGTACACTGGACGGACTCGCCGAGAACTCCCAGATGGTATTATACCTCACGTCGGATGGCAGTTCTCTGGTGACACTGGTACAGGTTAGTCTGTTGACCCGAGATCGTCATAGAGTCTTGTTTGATTCCCATTGTGCTTTGATTTCCACCTTACCACGTTCAAGAGGACGTGAAAAATGGTGGTTTTGGGTACAGTCCCGAGTCACATGGAGGCAATGAGCGATAGGAGGGGATTCGTCTCTCCCGTTATTGGAGGTTGATGTTGCGCTGTGCTCGATTGGCTATAACAGGAAAGTCCCTGGCCAGGGTTATTTCAGAGATTTACTTGTAAGTGTTACCAGTAGTTTATCAACCCGTTATGAGCCTCATATCGGCATGACTTATCGAGTTACTGGGGTTTGACGTTTACTACCCCTAGACAAGATATGTGGCATATCAGACGAAGAGACCGGATTGTACGGTAAGTGTTACTGATTGGAGTCGCAGGAGTATGAGCAGACTTGCTTTTTGATCTTCTGATTGCTCAATACCCGGATGGCCGTTACGTTTAGCACACCTCTTGCGACTTGTGGGTGTTTGATATGATCATCATCTACTGCCGGCGTATTGACGAGTCTTTAGAGTCCTACACAGAGGTTTCCTGGTTCATGCGAAACGGAGTAGGAGCACATATATGATATATGCGGGACCGAGATTAATACGCGTATGAGATACCGCATTCTATTCTCGCGTTTTGCAACATCGGTCGGTTATATGTGATATAGCCGGGTTATCGGATCAAGTGTTGATTCGATAAGTTGTTGCATTAGATATTAGTCGGTTATATGTGATATAGCCGGATTATTAAATCAAGTGTTGATTTAATAATTTAATGTATAATTGTATATTAGATATACTAGATTACATTAACTAATATTAGCTCACTTAAGTTTTCTTTTCTCACTTAATTTTGTGCACATAATATATATGTGATATATATTAATGTACATTATTTGTGTCATGCTTAATGATACACACTACATGGGTGTATGAGACTTACACCATACTAATTATAATGTAAGGTTTAAATATTTAAAGTAAATCCAAATTAGTTGGAAATTAGTCACATGCATGAAACTTGTAGAAGCTTGTGGATGTATTGACTTAGTCCACTATTTTTTTTTACTTAAAATATTTATTAACCTAACCATTATCACTTAGCCATGGTTATGTCTCTACATGAGTTAGTGTATAACACTAACTCACCCATGGTTGTTATTCTCACCTCATGAGTTCATTCTCTCCTCACTTCTTCTTCTTCCTCTTCATGAGAGAAAAAGCTTACTAGCTTTTTCTATGGTGAGAAAATAATGTGAGAAAAATAAATCTAAAGAGAGCCCACTTCCTACTTCATCATCCTCTACTACTTGCCATTTAGTTTAGGGTGTTTACTTCACTAATTTCATAATTAGTGAAGAGATAGCATGAGCTTAAGTCTCCTCGACGTAGATCATCTTCGGCCTTGAAGACTTCGAGCAAGTTTGTTCATTTCTCTAAGGCAACCCTTTCTAGTGTTCGGGAGATTACAACTCACAGCGAAGGGACTACTACACGGAGCTTTTGAAGTGAAGGACCGGTCTACAAATGTTGTATTCCTCATTCACTTAGTGTAATGGTAGATTACATGTTCATTTCGTCTATTTATTCTAGCTTGATCCTAAATTAGGATTGATTAGCACCTTAGAATTTTTAAACTTGGCATGGTTGTTGCTGTGAAAACCCAGTAGGGTGCTAAGGAATCCCAACATGCACAAGTCTAAACAGGTCGCCTGAAAACTCGTAACTTACCCGCGTAATATGCGGGGCTGAGCCCGGGCCAACTGAGGGCCCGCTCAGATAGCAGCACATCATCCCGAGGGAGGGGCTCCCACTTCGACACCGCCGCCGTGTCGGGATCATTCGACCGACTCACCCACGGACAGCTGGCCCCTTGCCACTGGGTGGGCACAGGCCAATCCTCACCCTCGGGCAGCGCAATAAAGAAAAACTTCTTCGTCCATTCATGAATGGAAAAAGGTACTACGACGATCTCCAACCCGGCAGCGTCCCCCTGTTGTTTTCTAAAAGAGAGGTATACCCAGCTCGGCTAGCCTCTACGAGCACCAGGGTGGTTTTTGTAGAAAAGAGAAGAAACGAGAAGGCTCAGGCTGAAAGGGATTTGACCCAATCTCAACCGGACCAGGAACCTAAGGAGGATCCGCCAAGAGTTCAGCACTAGCTGGCCCGGGGCTAACCCAAAACAATTCAATGCCGCACTCATCTCGGGGGAGAAGGGAAGACGCATCCCGGCCCAAAAGGCTTCCAGGTATAAGGCAATCTCTTTGCCCCGTACCTGGTCTGCCCTTTCCCCCTCCTCGGCCAGACGAAACGAATAGCCGGGAGGAATGAGGAAACGAGTCTTGATGTTGTCGAGCTCATCCGCACGCCTCAGCGCGGATCGCACGCCAAGAACACCTGCGACCTGCGCTCTGGGGACCGCCCCCGTCGCGCGACCCCAGGGAGCATTACTAACCCTAACTCCCTGGGGGGACTCCGACTCGGAGGAGGAAGAGGAATATGTAGAAGTGGAAGCTTCAGAAGACTCCCTAAACTCTATCCGGACTACATCTACAGACTCCTCAGAAGAAGACATCTAACCTGATCAAAGGGAGGTGTCCTCGGGAGATCAAACTCAAGGAATCCGACCAGAGGAGAAGAGAACCGAAATAACACGACTAGGGATGAGGAAATTATGAAGAGGTATGAACCCTGATGGGGATCCCACCTCTATTTATAGATGCCGGCGTACACATCCTACGGCTCCGATCGCCTCCCGCCAAAACGACGTTTCGCAACCAACAGCCGACAACGTTCCACCTGTCACACTAATATTGGGCGTGTCCCTTCGAGCGCGGGAACACCTACGGCACGTCTCGCCGGCCAACCAGTGCCAGACACATGGGTTGTCGCTTCGACGAACGTACACATGATTCGGCGCTTCCCATTTAATGCGAGATCTCTCCCCTGATCCGCTGACGTCGTCAAGAAAATACTACTCTTTGCCCGGGATTGTGCGCCGACGATATCTTCGAGTGAGAGCTCACCCCGGGTGATCGGTCAGACCACTCTCGACCCGACCCAGGAACGGGTCGAGACGAGAGTGGGGGGCTAATGATGAGGCTCGATATCGGTGACTCAAACCGCCTAACTGTTCGATCAAGCCTAGATCTAGGGTCACCTAGGTCTGCTAGACAGCTCCTAACTGTTCCAAAGGGCAAGAAATAGGACCTCAAACCGCCTCTTCACCGCCAATTGTGGCCAGGTAAGCATAAGTAGAGAAAGGAGGGATCCGCTCATAAATCACCGTGAGACGGGCCTTTTAAAATTACCTTTCACTACCTGTCTAGCCTAGGCACCACAAAGTCAGGTTAGGATCAACGGTCGATACTTACAACTATTCCTTTGTCCTGTTGAGCGCGAAGTCCTTAGGGCTGAGTCTAATCTTTTTTAATTAATTGATGGTCAATGCAATATGCCTTATGTGATTTTTGGGGTCCTAGGAAGGGTGATGAAATCCCCACCCAATCTGGATTGGTGTCAAGCCCCTTAAAGTCAATTTAAATATGCAAAGCAGTAAACACAATCACTTGCAAACAAATTTTTTTTTAGCGCGGCGCAAAGAATCCTGCACAAGATCAATTATTGGAGAAGGGGAGAAATTTTTGGCGCAAAGAATCCTGCAGGAAATTTTTACAGAGGAGATATTAGGGGGTTCAGAGAAGGAGAAAGGAAGCTTACAGCGCTTTGGCAGATGATGACGTCACCCACTGACCGCGGATCAGCGGCCAAAACGTGCTTCCCGCCGCAGTTCCGCGGTGCTCTCTGCGGATCGGTTCCTGAAAATTCTTCTGCTCCTCTGTCTTATTTTCCTCTGTTGTTCAGATCTGTCGTTTTCTGTTTTGCTCTCTGGATTTTTCCAGATCCGAACTCGTTCATCGATCCTGCAAAATTCACACGAAACACCCTTCAAACAATAAAAAGATGATAAAATTTTTATATTTTTAGTTTTTCAGTTTTTTATGAGTTTTATGATTTTATATTAACCCGAAATTGCAAAAAGAAAATACTACGCCATCCCCGGCAACGGCGCCATTTGATTGAATGATGGTTGTTGTGATCAAAATATTTTTACCGCAATCAAGAACGGCGTCGCTTGGTAGCTGGCCGGTGAGTACGGGTCGGTCCACAGGGATGTTGTGTATTTCCTAATTATTCTAACGAGTTAATCCAAACGGTGTTGGGATAATTATCTCTAAAACTAAGTTGATTTAGACTAGGATTTTAAATCTTGCTAGGGTTAGGTTTAGGTTAAGTTTGGAAAATTAAGATTTCCCACCGCTTTCAATGCCCTAATTTAGATCTCTTTAGGTGTTATGGTAATAATTAATAAAGGGGATTAGGACGATCGGGAAGAAACGATGTTTCTTCCTCTAGGTCCTTGTCCGTCCTTTCTTAATTATTACCCTAACCTCCATGGAAAACATGCACAACCGGTCTTTTATACTACGGTATCACCGTTACCTCATGGGTAGGGTGTCGTAGGGAGCGGTATGTGTATGTATGCATGAAGTCCTATTAATTAATATGTGATGGGCAAGAAAGGGGTGAGAGATTTGCATCTCTCAAACCTTCCGTATTCTTAACCTTAACAAGCGAGGAACTACTCACTCATTAGGGGTTCGATAAAAGACATGTTTTTATTTGAGTTTTCGATTTAAAACGACTAACTATCTAAACTACGGCAGATTAATAAAAAGTTCTAATCTAATTTAAACTAGGGCAGATAATAAATCTATACTAGGGCAGAAATAAAAATTAAGAACTAGGGCAAATAAAAAGAACCTACTTACTTTATTGATGCTCTCAAAACATTACAAAAGATTTCTGAATTTTTGATTAATGAAAAGAGGCATACCTCAAAGAGAGGTTTAAGGCTTCTATTTATAGATCATAGAAACCCTTGGGTTACAATCGATTCACATCTGCATTTACAATTTTACCCCTAAAGAAGACTAGTCAACGCACCGCCACACCGCCACACATTTTTGCACCGACACGGGCAACGCACGGCCGTGGATCCGCGGCCAAGAGCTTGGTTTGGCCGCGGTTCCGCGGCCATCTTGAGGGCTTGCTGGCTGCTTTTTCCTGGGGTTCTTTCGGCTGCTTTTGGCTTCTTGTTTCTTTACTTGGTTTCTCAGTTTTTCTTCTAGATTTCTTCTAGATTTCCACAGTGAATAAAGTCATGGACTTTTACCGCTTACTTCGTGTCGAAGTCTTGAACCTTGCACTGCCTTTGCTCATTGTGAAATCGTCCACTGAACTTCGTTTAGTCTTCAAACATAAGCATGATCAAGATCTTTCCATTTGTTGGTCGTAGTCCTACTTTTATATCGTCTTTTCATCATTTTCACTGTTTTTGTTCCGAGAACCTGTAACCTGCAACTATGTAGCAGACATGGATCAAAAGCACCTGTTTATTTGTGAAATGAATAAGAATGGGGACTATAAGAATGCAAAATTATGGTATGAACAAATACCCCCAAACTTATGTTTTGCTCGTCCTCGAGCAAACCTAGTTTTATTCTTGAAAAAGACCTAGCCTCACTTTCGCGGGGAAACGCGATTGCACTGAGCTCGTGCAACAAGCCGTTAAATCTTTAGGTGTCCCTAGTAGGAGGAGTGTTGTCTCCTGAGGGTTTTCAGCGGATACTACCAACAAAATCCTATCAATTCGTCCTATTGACTTTTATTCTCCAATTAGGTTTTCTAACTGTAACATTTCAAAAATATAAAATATTATTTTTGGGAATTTTTATAATTTAATATTAATTTTTAATGAATATTTTAATATTTCGGTATAATTAAATACCGATAAAATGGAAAAAATTGGAAAATTATAGAAATTACTAGAAAGATGGTGTTTTATGTGAATTATGCAAATTTTAAGTTTTTATGATTAATTTGACACTAATTTAGTGCTAATCGCGATTAAAAATCGCTAATCGCGTTTTAAGCTTATTTTGTGCAAACATGAACCATATCTTTTTTTCACTTGTTACATTTTCTTTTGGCTTTCCTACATGTTTTATTTCATGGTTGTTGGTTTATTAGAGGGGAGAAAAGAAAAGAAAAGAAAGGAAAATGATTAAAATATATGGGTATGGGTGAGAGAAAGAAAGTGAGGATTTACTTTGACCCAAGTCTTGGCCATTCCTCTTCATTGCCTTCACTCATTTCTCTCCCTCTCCCTTATGTTGTTGCTGCTGCTGCACTCTTGCTTTCCCTCTTCACAAAATCATCACAAGCACATCCTAAAACAACTCAAAACCCCATCCCCATTTCACAAAAGTTGTGCACAAGCTCAAGGGAATCACATTGGACCAAGAAATGAAAGGTTTTGGCCACTTGGGGCAACTCAAGAATTTTCTTGAGTTGCCAAATGAGGTATTTTCTGAACCATTAGTTTATTGTTTCCATTACTTATGCCCCATATTAGATTTGGACCGATATCGAGTGGTTTTGTGGACTTAGGAAAAACCTAGTTAGGGTTTAGGGTATGAATTGATTACAAAGGCTAATTGAGGTGTAATTAGGGACTACAACCCCTGTGGTGATGTTACATGGAACTAAACCAGGAACTAGAAACCCGGAATACAGATTTAGAAACCGATATCGAAAGAATTGAGGAATCTGTGAGGGTTATATGGGATCTGCTATCACCTCGAGACTCTAAAAATATTTTTGCATGGACAGTGATACATGCAGGCACCTAGGAACCATCACCCAAAACCCCAGCCCCTCGATCCTCCTTCTGGCCGCAGATTTAATCTGTATGGCTGCAAATTACGGCCTGGGTCCCACCAAATTGGTTCGTGTTGGTTCTGTAGCTTTATTTCATGTAAATTAGACCCCTGGCATATGCAGAATTGTCTGATTTAACATAGGGTGAAATTTGGGACCCTTTTCTTTAGTTGCTGTTTTGGATTCGTGTTTCATTTCTCGTATTTTGAATTCTGGATTTGCGTATTGTGTTTTACCTCGATCGCTTGACGTTTGCACGACGACATCGAGGGTTGTTTGATGGTTTAGAAAGCGTAATCTATAGGTTCTAACCTATAGGCATTAGCGTGTCGTTATGGGTATTCCCGATGTGATTTTAATACGCGTTCCGATTGTGTTATCTATGTAGGTACCATCATGTGTATTTCATAAGATGAAGAAGACGAAGGCGACATCGACACCGACACGCAGGATACAAGGTGAGTAGATTATATCTACGGATGAAGTCGGGTGGATGACGTATAGCACCCCCGCAGTTCGAGGTTTAGTAAACTATATTTATACTATATATGTGTTTGATAGTATTAGGTGCGATATGGATAATTAAGATGAAATTATGTGTACTGTGGATAGAATAGGGTTTAGATGTAAACTAGTATAGTTCCTAGTTGCGAACCCTAGAATAGGTTTACACCCACACGCACACACATGCATATTCGTTATACTTATACCTGGATGACAAGGATAGTGGTTGATATTTGGAGATGAGTCGACGAGATTGGGTATAGTTCCATGAGATCGGTGATATATTGTGATTCGTATTTGGGATACGACATGAGATTTTAGCGGGCCTTTGGACGTGTGTTCCACACACGCATTTATATTTATATAGACGGTATCGATTTGTACTAGACTTAGATCAGTACCCCAGATCATGAGATATGATGATAAGGATACCGGATAATTGATGAGATGAATGTGATATTGACCCGTACCCAACTTTTGGGATGCCGTACGATGATTTACCGTACGAGCTTTATATTGATGATAGATCCGCACTCATGACTCGAGGATATCATATGATATTGTATCGTACGCGGTACCTTTGAGGCGGGATCACCGACTATTATACTTTTATATATATATATATATATATATATATATATATATATATATATATTGACTCAGATTTAGGTGGTTTCCATACCCCTCCTGATTGACTTGCTAGTTAGAGCTGTGGTTTTGCTAGTAGATGTTAGGCTAGGCCGATGTCATACATATTTCAAAACTAACGAATCGGGAGTATTTCAAAGATAGTCACAGGGATACTACGGATATTTTCAAAAGACGCATATTTTCTTTAAAACACCGTATCCCTTATTTTCCGAAAAACCCCGATTCGTCTTCTTTCAAATGGAAAAACAGTATGATATGGATGCATTGATGTAGCTTCTACATTGTTGTGTTTATTATTCATTTCCTGCATATGCTTGCCGTTTGCATCACATTGCATGATAAAAATGGTTATTGTTATATTAAACTCATGATGTTAGGACACCAGCACCATTATCGATGATGCATATGTTCCACGTACACCTGCTTACCGGCTCACACACTTCATCATCGATAATTTCCATATCACTACACTGTAGTACTGTTGCATCCAGGATATGATCCCTTGCATGGCATACTTGTGTACATACCTATTGTACACCCATACGTGCATACATACGTATTCGCACATACATAAATGATTCTATCTTGATTTGGAGATTTGGGAACCGCAAGATACTCTTTAAAACTGATTCATTTTAAAAGAGCGGTTTCCCTCAATATGTACATATTACTATTCCATATTGCATGATATACTGATATGCTTACATTTCTTTTACATGTCGCATACATCATGCTTTTGATTATACACATTGAGATATGTTGTTTCCATGATATTTCTGGATTTAGGAACCGTGGATATTTCCAAAGAGAGTATGCAATTGTTTAAAAAACCCGGTTACCCTTGATATGATATTTTAGTGCGTCCACCATGTGTTTTTTCGGTGCTGAGAGCGACATGTGAAACCCGATTCGAGGAGCGGATGAGGCCGATTGCGGGTACATGGTGGACCCGGTATGGTACCCCGGGGCGAGAACGGATCTGCTGTGTAGCTAGACGGTGAGCCCGACAGAGGGACCACTACCTACCGGCGATAGTATTTGGGCTCGGCGGATATCCGGAGGATACCGACCGGAGTCGAGAGATGATATGGGCCGATCTGGACTGACGGAGCCCGATATATGAGGATTTACGTGCCGATGATGGGCACAGCTTTCATGATGTTTTCGAATGTCGATGCTGGACACTCCGGTTCCATGATTTTGATGTGTCGCGAGGGACACCTGTTGATTATATCCTCATACTGCCATGCATACGCTTTATGATATTTACATGCATGATGTTTATTGTCATTGGGTGACACATGGACGATATCCATATATATATAGTTGACATTGATGACATTGATTACATAGTTGGATGATACCCACATACTTATAGACTTCATGATATAGTCGATATTGATCATACCTCATATTTATGATATGTTATTACCCGAGGCACTGGCACAAGCACTTGGCACTACACTCATGTATAGATGTTACATTACCACCTTATCATGCTTCAGACTTATTCATTTGACGTTTATATATATATCTGATCGTATTGACCTAGGATTGTGTCATACATATGATTTCTGCTCTGTGATGTTTTCTATTCACGAGTTGGCAACTCACCCCCGTTGTGCCACAGTCCTTGCAGGTTTTGCCGTACAGGTTCCACTGCGGCTTTTCCGGCACACTGCTTCCTTTCTGGGTGATTGCATTGGTAGGTGGGTTCACTCGCATCGTGACCACCCTTATATTTATTTTATTCTGTTGTATCTAGTAATTCCATCAACCAAAAGTTGTATATTGTTTCGGACTTATATGTTATTTCGACCTTAGAGTCGCGCGTTGTAGTATTATGGTTTTCATGTTGATTTTGAGTTGCTTTTTGAGTTTTGATCCTCGCCCTTGGCGTTGTATATTATATTGCTTGCGTGGTTGTACCGTCGATTGAAGAAGAGCTAGCTCCCGCTTGGGGATGCCTTTTATCATTGTATATATATTATTCATGTTGTACCCCGTTCGGGGCCAGTATTTACAAAAGAAACTCTGCCGAAATTTCAGAAAAGACTAGAGATTTTAAAAATGCATATTCGGCTTACTTATTTAAAAACCTTGTTTTTAAAACATGTTTTCCTTACTTCTTAAAAACTAGTTTCTTATTTACTCCTTAAAATGGCTTTAGATTTCTGGGCTTTTTGGCTTACTTGGATTAGATGAGTTCCTATAGACTTCATATGATTCAGGTGCCAGTCACGGGCTATTTCGGGTCGTGAAAAAGTTGGTATCAGAGCGCTAGGTTAACCTTGGTTCGAGTCTAAGTTTGACTATGTGGAACCTAGAGCGTTTATATATATACGGAACTTAGACTTAGTCGAGGGGGTATTATACCCGAACTTTCGTCGCGTAGGATGACCCTTGGTTGATGGAGTAGGTAGCTTGAGTAGAGTGACGTATCGTATGTATGTTCCGCGGCATATTTACGATACGCTACTCCGCTTAAGAAACCTTAGGATGTACATTGCCTTGCACAGTATTATATTCATTCCTATGATCTATCCTCATCGATATTGGTTATGATTTTGCTGCTACGATTACACGGGCAGAGAGAGCTACGGCTAGAGTTACGTCAGCTTGAGCTTGTCACGGACGATGACTGACCAGGGCATGATTCCAGGGACATACGATTGCATATAGAGGCGTCGTCTTAGTGTGTTCTCGCGCCATGAGCGTTTGACAGATCGCTTTTACGAGATTTCCCGGATGTGCTGGTCGGCACCAGAGGATCAGGATACTGCTAGAGGCCAGCCATGATATGATGACCATTGATATATCGCTTATTCTTGATGATTGAGGCGCTATTCAGTGTACAGACGAATGATCCAGTTGTTGCTGCAAATGACGAGATATTGCCCAAATGGTGGAGCTATTGCAGCGTGAGTATATACTTAGAGATAGGATGGAAGGTCGCTAGTCACCCAAGAATGGAGGACTAAGACATGTGGTTCGTTCGCTTACCCCGATGCGAGGTCATCAGATAGATTGATTCCAGCTCGAGACAACTTCACGCAGGTACGTTGAGAGTCGATAGAGACGATCGAATGTCAAAAACCCATATTCCAAGTTTAAAGTATTCGGAAAGACATGCAAGCGATTCTATGGACCCTCTAGAAGAATGAAATCCTAACTCGACATAATGACCGTGTGAAAGCTTTTGAACCTTAGGGTTTGCAGCAGTTCCGCGGCGCCATTAGTGAGGCTTGGGTTTGCCCTTCTACGGCTGGACCACCGATGCTGTGGTATGTACTCGATACTATTAAATTGTACCCAAGATGTTGAGCTCTTGGGGGATTATGAGGTTTGGACAAATCGATCGGATGGTTCGACATTTTTCGGATATCATATGATGGGATGCATTGCTTGGGAGACTCCAGACACGAGTATAGCCATTGGAGCACAGTCCATGCAGCCACGATGAGACGAGTCCGTATCATTCGACATTGGAACAGAATGGAGTAAGGAGTTCGCATGAGATTTTGACGAGATGACGTTCCACTCCGCTGACATCAGAGATGCGATACGCATGCAGAGGCGTTGTATATGGAGTATACCTCCGCAGGTTGGGACGAGTTCCCGAGGACGTGTTCGGCCAGATATCTTCTATAGAGTGATGAAGATACCGAGTTCATGATTTCGAGTCTGTGTGAGAGACTTCGGATGGACGTAGCCGAGAACAATTGCAGTGCGCAGATAGAGACGTGACGTCGGAGTAGACGATGATATAGACAAGCGGGACCAAAGGTTCGTGCAAGATGGTGACGAGCTGTTGTTACTCCTCGTTAAGGTTAAAGGTCGGATATGTCTACAGAGGCTTTGGGATGAGACCAGTTTTCGAGGAAATGCTGTGCTGAGGACGCAGATTGACCAGAGAAGTACCAAAACGGAATCGTCCCCATTAGCACACCTGACAGGGCCGATGAGCCGATTGATTGCGAGATAGGTAATCCGCAGAGAAGATAAGGACCCAGAGACAGAGGACGCCAGACCGTGAGCAGGAGGCAAGTAGAGACCTTGTGCTGCTAGCATTGGATGCACCGACACCTTCTCGACCGCGAAGGAGGAAATATCGACGACGGTATTTATGATTTGTGATTTTGTGATTCGATTATCACGTATCCGTCATCTTGGATTTCGGTATTTTAGGAGATCTGTTCGCATGATTTGGTCTTGATGGTTGAGTTCCATGATTTCTGTTTTCGTGCACCATGGTTGCACCTACTGAGTATTTATATTTTGCGCATAGTTATTACGCTTGAGGTATTGATTGTGATTTCATGCCTATTTTATGCCGGTGATTTGATTTACGCTTCCAGCATATTTTTCATGCACTTTTAGTGTTTTGGTTTGGATTTTAGCGCGTGATGAGCGCATGTTTTGAAATACGATTTTGGTGCACACCAGATGCACTAAATCGGGATGCCTTGTGCATGTCAGATGCACCTGATTTTGCTGTCAGGCACGCCCGTTGTCCTTGGCAGATGTTTCGTGCACACCCATTGCACCTAGATGTTGTTTCTGTGCACATATATGGCACCTATATGGATTTTGATGCGCACCATACGCACATATCATTCATATGCATATTTTTGCGATTGATTTCTTATGGAGCAGTACGTTTTTATGATATTTGCTATTCGTTTTTGTACTGAGCAGGACTAGTCAGGACAGTACCTGGATATATTTTGCATGCATTGATAGTTATCGAAGGGATTTCCAAAAAGAGAGCTATAGTCTCAATATTTACCTACGTGTCTGATATGACACGAAACGTTTAAAACAAGGAAACCCTTCTAAATTGTTTTCAAAACGGCGGAACGTACATATTAAACAAAAGATATATATATACGTATATGATTATTTTCTTAAAATAGACGTCCGCCACTGTACAGTGTTATGCGCATCTCACAGCGACTTAAAAAGATTTGGCATGCATTTACTCCAGCTATTTACAAGTATAGATTTGATGTCTACATGTATAGTTCTAATTTATATCATATTGGTTTTATTTTGGATTTGACATTTGTGTCTTTACCATAACTCCGATGATTTTGGGATGCTTGACGGAGTTTTGTTTTTGAGTGATCTGCTCATTGTTCTTGCGCATGCATTGCGCTATGATGCGTTTTATGTATTGATGATTTCAGAGCCCCGACGACTTGGACTTTTTATTGAAATGTTTTAGAATTTGGGGGTTTAAAATTTAAATTCGGGGACCGAATTTCTTTAAGGGGGGAAGATTGTAACATTTCAAAAAAATAAAATATTATTTTTGGGAATTTTTATAATTTAATATTAATTTTTAATGAATATTTTAATATTTCGGTATAATTAAATACCGATAAAATGGAAAAAAAATTGGAAAATTATAGAAATTACTAGAAAGAGGGTGTTTTATGTGAATTATGCAAATTTTAAGTTTTGATGATTAATTTGACACTAATTTAGTGCTAATCGCGATTAAAAATCGCTAATCGCGTTTTAAGCTTATTTTATGCAAACATGGACCATATCTTTTTTTCACTTGTTACATTTTCTTATGGCTTTCCTACATGTTGTATTTCATGGTTGTTGGTTTATTAGAGGGGAGAAAAGAAAAGAAAAGAAAAGAAAGGAAAATGATTAAAATATATGGGTATGAGTGAGAGAGAGAAAGTGAGGGTTTACTTTGACCCAAGTCTTGGCCATTCCTCTTCATTGCCTTCACTCATTTCTCTCCCTCTCCCTCATGTTGCTGTTGCTGCTGCACTCTTGCTCTCCCTCTTCACAAAATCATCACAAACACATCCAAAAATAATTCAAAACCCTATTCTCATTTCACAAAAGTTGTGCACAAGCTCAAGGGAATCACATTGGACCAAGAAATGAAAGGTTTTGGCCACTTGGGGCAACTCAAGAATTTTCTTGAGTTGCCAAATGAGGTATTTTCTGAACCATTAGTTTAGTGTTTCGATTACTTATTCCCTATATTAGATTTGAACCGATATCGAGTGGTTTTGTGGACTTAGGAAAAACCTAGTTAGGGTTTAGGGTATGAATTGATTACAAAGGCTAATTGAGGTGTAATTAGGGACTACAACCCCTGTGGTGATGTTACATGGGACTAAATTAGGAACTAGAAACCCGGAATACGGATTTAGAAACCGATATCGGAAGAATTGAGGAATCTGTGAGGGTTATATGGAATCTGCTATCACCTCGAGACTCTGAAAATATTTTTGCATGGACAGTGATACATACAGGCACCTAGGAACCATCACCCAAAACCCTAGCCCCTGGATCCTCCATCTGGCCGTAGATTTAATCTGTATGGCCGCAAATTGCGGCCTGGGTCCCACCAAATTGGTTCGTGTTGGTTCTGTAGCTTTATTTCATGTAAATTAGACCCCTAGCATATGCAAAATTGTCTGATTTGACCTAGGGTGAAATCTGGGACCCTTTTCTTTAGTTTTTGTTTTGGATTCGTGTTTCGTTTCTCGTATTTTTAATTCTGGATTTGTGTATTGTGTTTTACCTCGATTGCTTGACGTTTCCACGACGACATCGAGGGTTGTTTGATGGTTTAGAAAGCGTAGTCTATAGGTTCTAACCTATAGGCATTAGCGTATCGTTTTGGGTATTCCCAATGTGATTTTAATACGCGTTCCGATTATGTTATCTATGTAGGTACCATCATCTGGATTCCATACGATGAAGAAGACGAAGGCGACATCGACACCGACACGCAGATTACAAAGTGAGTAGATTATATCTACGGGGGAAATCGGGTGGATGGCGTATAGCACCTCCGCAGTTCGAGGTTTAGTATACTATATTTATACTATATATGTGTTTGATAGCATTAGGTGCGATATGGATAATTGAGATGAAATTATGTGTCCTATGGATAGAATAGGGTTTAGATGTAAACTAGTATAGTTCCTAGTTGCGAACCCTAGAATAGGTTTACACCCATACGCACACACATGCATATTCGTTATACTTATACCTAGATGACAAGGATAGTGGTTGATATTTGGAGATGAGTTGACGAGATTGGGTATAGTGCCACAAGATCGGTGATATATTGTGATTCGTATTTAGGATACGATATGAGATTTTAGCGGGCCTTTGGACGTGTGTTCCACACACGCATTTATATTTATATAGACGGTATCGATTTGTATTAGACTTAGATCAGTACCCCAGATCATGAGATATGATGATAAGGATACCAGATAATTGATGAGATGAATGCGATATTGACCCGTACCCAGCTTTTGGGATGCCGTACGATGATTTACCGTACGAGCTTTATATTGATGATAGATCCACACTCATGACTCGAGGATGTCATATGATATTGTATCGTACGCTGTACCTTTGAGACGGGATAACCGACTATTATACTTATATATATATATATATATATATATATATATATATATATATATATATATCGACTCAGATTTAGATGGTTTCCATACCCCTCCTGATTGACTTGCTAGTTAGAGCTGTAGTTTTGCTAGTAGATGTTAGGCTGGGCCGATGTTATACATACTTCAAAACTAACGAATCGGGAGTATTTCAAAGATAGGCACAGGGATACTACGGATATTTTCAAAAGACTCATATTTTCTTAAAAACACTGTAGCCCTTATTTTCCGAAAAACCCCGATTCGTCTTCTTTCAAATGGAAAAACAGTATGATATGGATGCATTGATGTAGCTTGTACACTGTTGTGTTTATTATTCATTTGCTGCATATGCTTGCCGTTTGCATCGCATTGCATGATAAAAATGGTTATTGTTATATTAAACTCATGATGTTAGGACACCAGCACCATTATCGATGATGCATATGTTCCATGTACACCTGCTTGCCGGCTCACACACTTCATCATCGATAATTGCCATGTCACTACACTGTAGTGCTGTTGCATCCACGATATGATCCCTTGCATGGCATACTTGTGTACATACCTATTGTACACCCATACGTGCATACATACGTATTCGCACATACATAGATGATTCTCGCTGGATTTGGAGATTTGGGAACCGCAAGATACACTTTAAAACTGATTCATTTTAAAAGAGAGGTTTTCCTGAATATGTACATATTACTATTCCATATTGCATGATATACTGATATGCTTATATTTCTTTTACATGTCGCATACATCATGCTTTTGATTATACGCATTGAGATATGTTGTTTCCATGATATTTCTGGATTTGGGAATCGTGGATATTTCCAAAGAGAGTATGTAATTGTTTTAAAAACCCGGTTACCCTTGATATGATATTTCAGTGCGTCCACCATGTGTTTTCTCGGTGCTGAGAGCGACATGTGAAACCCGATTCGAGGAGCGGATGAGGCCGATTACGGGTACATGGTGGACCCGGTATGGTACCCCGGGGCAAGAATGGATCTGCTGTGTAGCTTGACGGTGAGCCTGGCAGAGGGACCACTACCTACCGGTGATAGTATTTGGGCTCGGAAGATATCCGGAGGATACCGACCGGAGTCGAGAGATGTTATGGGCCGATCCGGACTGACGGAGCCCGATATATGAGGATTTACGTGCCGATGATGGGCACAGCTTTCATGATGTTTTCGAGTGCCGATGCTGGACACTTCGGTTCCATGATTTTGATGTGTCGCGAGAGACACCTGTTGATTATATCCTCATACTGCCATGCATACGCTTTATGATATTTACATGCGTGATGTTTATTGTCATTGGGTGACACGTGGACGATATCCATATACATATAGTTGACATTGATGACATTGATTACATAGTTGGATGATACCCACATACTTATAGACTTCATGATATAGTCGATATTGATCATACCTTATATTTATGATATGTTATTACCTGAGGCACTGGCACAAGCACTTGGCACTACACTCATGTATAGATGTTACATTGCCACCTTATCATGCTTCATACTTATTCATTTAAGGTTATATATATATATATATATATATATATATATATATATATATATATATCTGATCGTATTGACCTAGGATTGTGTCATACATACGATTTCTGCTCTGTGATGTTTTCTATTCACGAGTTGGCAACTCACCCTCGTTATGCCACAGTCCTTGCAGGTTTTGTCGCACAGGTTCCATTACGGCTTTTCTGGCACACTGCTTCCTTTCTGGGTGATTGCATTGGTAGGTGGGTTCACTCGCATCGTGACCACCCTTATATTTATTTTATTCTGTTGTATCTAGTAATTCCATCAACTAAAACTTGTATACTGTTTCGGACTCAGAAAACCAGTTATGTATTATTTCGATCTTAGAGTCGCGCGTTATAGTATTATGGTTTTCATGTTGATTTTGAGTTGCTTTTTGAGTTTTGATCCTCGCCCTTGGCGTTGTATATTATATTGCTTGCGTGGTTGTGACCGTCGATTGACGAAGTGCTAGCACCCGCTTGTGGATGCCTTTTTATCATTGTATATATATTATTCATGTTGTACCCCGTTCGGAGCCAGTATTTACAAAAGAAACTCTGCCGAAATTTTCAGAAAAGACTAGAGATTTTAAAAATGCATATTCGGCTTACTTATATTAAAAACCTTGTTTTTAAAACATGTTTTCCTTACTTCTTAAAAACTAGTTTCTTATTTACTCCTTAAAATGGTTTTAGATTTCTGGGCTTTTTGGCTTACTTGGATTAGATGGGGTCTTATAGACTTCATATGATTCAGGTGCCAGTCACGGGCTATTTCGGGTCGTGACACTAACAAGAATCTCTATTATCCTCGACTCAGAAATTATCCACCCGTATTTTTCACGCTTCCTTATTATTTAACTTAAGATTATATATGTTCTGTAGACTTACTTAGCTTTTAGCATCTTTTAAGTTTTCCTTCTAGGGTTCTATCTCAACTTAGGAATTTTTATCATCACTATTAAAGATATAAGTCATATTCTTCATTCCTATCTCTTATCTAAACCCCAATCACATACCCCTACGTGTGTGTATATATCACCCCTACACTTGGAAATTCAAATCAAACTATCATACTCTTGTCCGTCGTCCAAAGCACTTCTTAATTGGTGAATTTTTAGATAAAATTTGCTCACACATCCTTCATGCGACCGTTAATACTTCTTGAGATACCAACAACCGATTACAAAATGTGTTTGCACATTAAAGAGTAATTCCTAGTCTTGCAACACCTAAGGCTTTAGTAGTGACTCCCAAACCAGTTGGTCTAAGGCACCAGGTGATGAAGCACCCTTGCTAAATATTTTTTTCTATTTTTGCAGCCTTAAGTAATTACAAAAACCAGTGTTCATTTTTTTCTTTATTCACACTTGTATTTTATTTTATTTTTCTTCGTACTAGGGACTTTAGACAAGAACATTTCAAGGTCTCTTCTACTATTCTAAGTTTCAAGGTTCGTGTTTGTGCAATTTGTAGGGTATATATTTTCAGAATTTAGACTTAAGCTTAGGAATTATTTTTCAAACTTATACTTTAATAAAAATATCAATACTTTTCCTTTGTTTTAACTTAGCCCAAAAAGTCAACTCGAAATTTGCCTATTTCTAAATAAACTACAAAGACATATACTTTCTACCGTTAAATTTCTAAGAAAGGTTATTTTTAGGGTTTTTAATTTACTAAGTCTAAGGTCTAGTTGTTCCTAGCTAGTTAACATATTTGTCAAACTCAAGTCAATTATGGCCAAAATTGAATTGTTTTAATTTTTATAAGTTTTCAAATTTTTCAGTTTTTATTTGATTTTTATTTTTCAATTTTTTTTATTTTTAATTTTTTCAATTTTTTTTATGATTTTTATATAAGGATGCAATGCAGAATTTAAACATGCAAAAGAAAGAGGAAAAAAATATATACAAAAAATCTAAAAAAATTATGCAATGCAAAAGATAACTATATACAACCACCAACTCCCCCAAACTTATCCAAAATAGTGCCCTCACTGCTCGGCCCCAAGCCGCGCTCGTGAGCGTGAACGTGAACGCTCCTCCCTAACCAGCAGGGTTTGAATCCCCCTCTCTACCTCCGTCAACCGACGGTCGTGCTCCCTCGCTGTCACCCTAAATTGTTCTCTCAACTCATCAATGCCCCTAACTGCTCTCCGCATCAATTGTGCATGTTCTAGGGGGGTCATTTCTCCTTCGCTCGCGGCCGAGCTAGAGCTAGGTGTTCGGGCGAATACATTCTCCGCCGGTTCGGTTCTAGACCACACATTTGCCAATCGAGAATAGCACATAGTAACACCCTCAATAAGAGGTCTAACCGGAATACCTCCATACATATAAATTTCGAACTCCTCCACGGGGAGGAAATATCGACATAATTGTGTAACCAGTCTGGGACAAGGGTAATTTGCGGCTCGTTTTCCCGCACCTAAAGAGTTTAGCAATACTGGGAACATGTTGAACCGGGGGTTCTTTGTCATAAGAGTGTGCACAATATGCAAGGAGGGTGTAAAAAATGTTGTGTTATGGGAGCTACCGAAAATATTATTTTGTGCCCACCGGCACACAGTCAAAACATTCGCGAAAAGGGTTCTCGCTTGGATACCCTTACGCGGCTCTTTTGAGCAATCGTTGCCCATCAAGGGCATGTAATCCTCAAATTGCAAGGGTTGGTCATGTGCGGGTATGCGAGAGATTAGTGTGACTTCGTGTATGATATCCCTACCAATAACAATTTCCCGATCTCCCCATTGCAATTTAATAAACCCAAATTGGTTGCGGCACCCATCCTCCATACACTGGTAAAAACGAGTGACTAAATCCGTCAATGCATACACATTAGGGTGATTATAAATCAGAAAGTTCCAACCCTACGCACGATTTCGTTCGCAAAATAACTACCATATAGTTTGTATGAAAATACTTGGAAAAAATCGCGTTCTAGCTGCATGCTATGTGCCATTGGGTGTTCTACAGATATAAGAATTGAAAAAAAGAGAGGAGTTGAACAGATCGTACCTCCCCTGAAATTTCAGGGGGTGAAGACAACAGGCGGCGGCGGATGCGCGGTCGGAGCGGGCTCTTGCGGCGGAAACGCGACCTCAGGCAACGGCTCGACGAGATCTCTCTTTCAGAAGAAGCGGCGACGGCTAGGGTTTCTGAGAGGATTCTTCTTTTTAGGGTTGAGAACAGAGGGTCATGGTGTTTATATAGGGGAAAAGTGTTGGCTCTTTTGCAAATAGACCCCTCTAAAAAGAGAGATTTATTTGCAAATAAGAATTTTATTTATTTATTTATTCTGTAAATTTACAAAAATTCCCCAAAAAAAATCAATTTTTTTTATGTTCTTTTGTATTTATATATTTACAAATGATACATACCCCCAAACTTATCGATGGGGGGTGCGGGCAGCAATCGAAAGCTGCAATTAAATGACCTAAAAGAGCTGACACGGGCAACACACGGCTGCGGATCCGCGGCCAAGAGCTTGGATTGGCCGCGGTTCCGCGGCCATCTTGAGGGCTTGCTGGCTTCTTTTTCCTGGGGTTCTTTCTGCTTCTTTTGGCTTCTTATTTCTTTACTTTGTTTCTCAGTTTGTCTTCTAGATTTCTTCCAGATTTCCACAGTGAATAAAGTCATGGACTTTTACCGCTTGCTTCGTGTCGAAGTCTTGAACCTTGCGCTGCCTTTACTCTTTGTGAAATCGTCCATTGATCTTCGTTTAGTCTTCAAACTATAGGCATGATCAAGATCTTTCCATTTGTTGGTCGTAGTCCCACTTTTATATCGTCTTTACATTATTTTCACTATTTTTGTTTCGAGAACCTGTAACTTGCTACTATGTAGCAGACATGGATCAAAAGCACATGTTTATTTGTAAAATGAATAAGAATGGGGACTATAAGAATGCAAAATTATGGTATAAACAACTCTCCAGATGCTGACACGTTGCAGATGACGTGTCCCGGAACCTACAAGAAAGGTTCAAGAGCTTCAGTCGGGATCGCACCTCGGGCCTCCGACTCGAGGAGTCTCCCGACCTTCGGTGGCCTTCTAGACCACCCCCCGGCTCGCCTCCGAGCAATCACAGAACCAAGATGCCTCGGACTCTTGCTTGAGCCCGAGCCTGCCGCCGAGCTCTTCTTCCTCGGTCTCACCGACCGACCCGCAGCGCTGATCACAGGCGCCTCCGCCACGGCTCCGTGAATCTTTCCATGCGCGAGATATCCGCCGCCCATGATCCCGCGTTCCACGCCATCACGATCCCCTTTAACGAGCCTATCTCGCCATTAATGCGGGATCCCGCCTATCACGCGGGCGTGACGCCAGAGGCATAACGGCCGGCGTGAATCTCACGCCTGCCTACCCATTGTTGCTGCTATATAAACCCCTCTCTCAGACGATCGAGGTAAGCCATTTTTACTCCACTAGGCCGTTACTCTGCCAAAATACCCCGTCTAACTTTATCGTAGGAGGTTCCTCGGTGATACAACCGCCCCGGGACTTCTTTGTATGTAGCTCGGCCTTAACCACACAAAACCCATTGAGATCCACACGCTTCAGGAGTCAACCCTCTAACTCCATCTCAGCTGTCCATCAGCGCTCGCAGCAGATCAACGGAAGATAGTATCTGAAGAAGATCCAGAGACCTATCATCTGTATTCCGTAAGAATTAACCTGAGTTAGTTTGATTTGACCAAGCACTTAAGTTAAAAGCATGATCCCTCTGTCATTTTCTTCTAAGGACCGAGAATCCCTCTTCTTCTCTTTCCATCTTTAACTTTTTCATGGGTTTCATCATGTCAATAAATCCTAGATCGCTTTTTTCATTGGAGTTATCAAAATTAGTACAATAAGGAGCTTAAACCCCTTTGCATCAACCCATAATCAATGGGTGAAGAGGAAAACATCTAATTTTTTGTCTAAAGAAAAACCCTAATTGCGAAATCAAGAAGAAATTCCAACCCTAACCCTAATCCTGATTTAAAAGAGGAAGATGACTGATGAGAGAATTTTGGTCTTTTTCAAGTCTCTTGACGAGTGAAAAATTCAAAACTAACAGAAAATTCTTATAAGATACCAAGTAAATCTAACTAGAGGCGATTTTAAGATACCAAGTAAATCTAACTAGAGGCGATTTTGAACAAGTTAAAGGTTTTAGAGAGAAAATTTAGAAATATGAACTTTTAGGGGTGAAATTTAGAAATATGTAAGTTTTGGAAGTGAGATAAAAATAACCCATAAACAAAATATTCTTTCTAACAATGTATAAATATTCAGTGTATCGGGGCGGCATGCGCCTGACCATAAATAATCACACATCCAAGCCTAGACATTTTCAATACATAGAAAGGTACAAGAAATTTTTTCCCCATTAGTTGACTTCATTATAAAGAAATAAAGAAGCAATAAAAATTACTTGGACATATTTTTATAGTAAGTGAATACACAAGTTGTAACATGGCCGGTAGAAGACTCCCCTCTGAATTTGAATGTTAGCAGCAACACTAGAACTTGTGAATTCTAGACATTTTCCATCACAAAAACGCACTTAATTTCCAAGCACTCCGGGTTCATGTTCATGGATAGAAAAAAGGGAAAATAAAGATTCAGGTCAATCAGCGGACATAAATGAATATATAGAGATAGCCGGAGCCTTATTGATTAGCTCCACAAGATAGTGCATTTCATAACACATGCCAATATGATGACATTTCTTATGACACAACTATGATCAAGTCTCATGTAATGATAAAATAATGCCTATTATTTGTCTACTTTGTCGTCGGTTTATACCAACTTTTTCGTAGTTAGGTCGAAGACCAAGCAAATAATTAATGGTAATCGTGATTCAAAAGTAGTAAAATAAACTAATCATCTGATGAAAGTAATTAATATTAGCTTCAGCTTCTCTAATGCTTTCTTCTGCACCCCATAGTATATATAACTTATATATCCAATTACAAAATGTGGTCAAAAGACAACAAACTACCAAAAAATATTTAGCTTAGCAACCCACTTACCAATTGTTTGTGTGTGTGTGTAAAATAAGAAGACAATCATGGTTTGGTCTAATTAAGGCATTAATTAATAAAAGATACTGCTGTTATGCTGGTTATAGAAAGAAGGGGTTTAGAGGAGAGTAGTGTGCAAAGAGAATATCACCTTTCTGGAAAGGGCAACCAAAAGAGAGAATATGCATATATACAGCTTCTGGGATTAAGATAACCAAATTGCAGCTGGCATTCAGTTTTCCAAAATGAAACCAAAAAAAATATCTATAGTATTTGTTAAGCCATACGGGTCCCAACATAAATAGATAGCTAATAAAATAGAGCACGCGGAACAATACAACAGAAATAGCTAGCAGAAGAAATGGGCAGCACACACGATTTAACGTGGTTCAGCCAACTCGACCTACATGCACAGGTGAAGACAGCAGCAGCAGGATTCCATTAAATCAAGGAGGAGAATATAAAAGAGTTGCAATACGCTCAACCTCACCCAACCTCGCTACAAAGAGAACACACAACAAAGGGAAACACTCAAAGCAAAAAGCAGCTCAAAAAAAAAGACAGAGAGCAGAACAACTCTCAATACAAAACTCTTCTGACTATATCTTTATTTTCCCTCACACAAAGTTCTTTAAAGGAAAAGAAATCACATACTTCATTTCGCCTCATCAGTAAGCGCAGCACTCACTTCCTTTTATAAAACATCCTCCAATTAATAATGTAGGCAGGAACATGATAGTCGCTCAAGGACTTTTCTTCCAAAGCATTAAATGCTTATAATGAAAACCAAACCCCTCACATTGTCAAACATGTTGCAGGGAAATAAGTTCACATTTCAACAGGCAGTTAAAGCTTTGTCTCTTAGACATGGGCTGCTAGATAAATGCATAAAATATTCAACAAAACAAATAGATTGGCAGTAGTCATTTCCAATAGCAGCTATGTGGTTAGCTATTTCATAACTGAGAAGAACTTCTTTGCAAGGGCTTGCATGGTGCAAGCCCTTGCATAGCCCTTGGATGGTTCCCCCCACATGTAAGGGAAGCCCATCCAAGGGCCCTAGAGGGGCTTGCACCATGCAAGCCCTTCTAGGGTAGTTTTTCCTTCATAACTAAAAGGTGTTTCAAGTCATCAAATTAAAAAATCTCCGACTTGACTTAAACACCATTGAATCTTCTCGAAATATTTTCTGTCTTATCCACATAAGTCCTTGACGGGCTTAACCTCCACCGCTGCGACCACCAAACAAATTCGAGATCACACTCGAATTTCCTCGAAGGTAAAATCTTCGTCATCACATTTTCCGGATTTATCACAGACCAAAATATCTGTCTCATCAATGATTTAACCAGCTCGAATGTCTGGCTCTTAAGTAGAAACTCATTCTCTACGGTTATAGCAACAGTCTGCCGAGTAACTTTACCGATGCAAATAGCCTTCTTGTATATAGACGGCTCCAAAATCACAATTCATTCTGCCACGATTAGAGCATCGGCAACAAAATCAGCAGAAGTATACTGCTGAGGTGCTATGAACCGCCTTTTCTCTCTCCCGGTGACAATATTGTATTTTTGCTCTAAAGGTGTATAATCAATTTGAATTGAACCTTGCACAATATCAACCGGTTCAACGTGAGTGCGCTCGTGCACTCGCTTTAGAGCTGTACTAGCTAACTCCACTCGCTCGCCGATTCTCTCTCTCGAACCTGTAGGTATAACAAACTCCTTTCCCGGGTAAAGCATGAAATTTTCACTAAAAGTAGTTACTACTAATAATAAACTTGGGTGATTTATAAACAGGATAACAAAACATGTATCCCTTCACCCTAATAACATAAACAAGAAAATACATTTTCTTTGTTCCAAACTTAAGCTTACAATCATCAAAATGAAAATAAGCAACACAAACACATATTTCACATATTTTCAAACGCAAATAATTAGAAGGATTACCATACAATACTTCTTTCGAAGTTATGAAATCAATCGTTTTATCAGGCGACCAATTCTTCAAATAACAGGTTGTGTTCTTATGCATCAAAATATGATACACCAAAACCTTTCAAAAATTATCGACTAATATCAAAAAATAACCGGCTCCACCTTTCGAAAAAACCCAAGAGGGAAAAATACTTATATGCCCTAACCACATATGTCACAGACAAATCGCGTCTGAAACCGAATCAACTGATGATGAAACAACGGCAACACCTGTTACTGTACTACCCTGAAGGATATAGAGGGTATTTACCATCTTTACCTTCAACAGAACAAGAGAGCTGTTAGTAACTGTCATGATCCGCTTCCCGATGTACGGTAAGCAGACGCGATGAGCCACGCGACGTATTTACTCAGAAGTAAATACGTTAAACGTATCTAAGCAATATAAAGTAAAATGTACACAAGAGACATGAATATAAATGAACAGGAACTTTTATTTATTTAACAATTCTTTACAGGTACACTGGAAATGTAAATACAGGAATAGAAAGCAATGCCTAAACAATGGCATAGCTAAAATGAAAGGTATATACATGTGTCTAAAGCTCTGGGTCGATGGCAAACAACTCCAAGTCCTCAGTACTGGGCTCGATCTCTAGTGAGTCGGATCCACCTGACAACATTACAAAGAAGAAAAAGAATGTCGTCAGCGAACAATTGCTCGATAAGTCCCAAAGAAAGAGAGAAGTAGAATAGACAGAAAAGAGAATATAACTGTATAATGTTATCTTTTATTCTGTTAATGCAGTTGTTTGTAGCTTGGTACAAAATATGCCAGTGTATACGAGAGGAGTCCCACTATTCCGGAGACTAAGGTAGAGCACAAGGAATCGTTAAGCCACGGTACAACAGCATTGGATATTCAAGTTAGGTGTATTAAAGTGACCGTCTCGTACCACTCCTAACACATTCTGCACCAGTCTACCCCTTTAAAACCCCGTAATGTTTTTTTGTATTGATTGTATTATTTTATTATATAGATGGATGACTTACCGAAACCATGATATCATATAAACGGAATGGATATAAATGGATAGTCATGTAATCAGAGTATATCCATGGTTCGGTTCGGTCGATATAGATTGAATTCTGGTATAAATTGATTCATGTTGTATTATAGTTATACTTGAATTGAATTCAAGTCAGATTGATTTCATATTAGATTGAGACTTTGTCTGAGTCAGACTGATATAAAAGAAATTGAAGTCCTGAATTAGTTTTGATGTTATCGGTAACTGCTGCATATGGACGGCAGGATTTGTGTCTTTTTCCAAGACAATTACCATGCTGATAACACCGTTGTTAGATTTTCTATCTTAGATAGGCAAGCACCTATATTCTCAGACTCCCTGAGGCTTAAGAGAACTGGTGCCGCTTTAACCTATATTTACTAGGGTCCGTATTGTAAATTAATATAACTTGAGGGAGTTTTATGAAAAAATAGTTTTGATATATTTTCAAAATACACCTCAAGTATTTAATTATCGTCTTTAGGGTTTTCATAATTGTAATTTTTATAAAGTGAAATATTCTAGTGAATATAACATAGTTTTCATTGTATATGGTATTTTAGTGTAATCTTGAAATGGTATTGAATTGTAAAGGCAGTTTCATGAAATTTTTGATTCCTTTGATTTAGAAAACATGGAATATATATATATTTAAAGTAGATATTTTTATAATATTATATATCTAATATTTATAAAAAATAGAATTTATTTGTTAAATAGAAATCATATTTTTCTTTAAAATTGCATTAAAAATTCCATCAAAATCGAATGCTCCTTACGGATGTCTGCATCTCGCTCTTCTAGGCCTGAGAATGTGTGATAACCCGCACCATCTCGATCAGGGTCCCCAAAATGGGTTGTAGATGTGCAATTGTACGGAATTAAATAACACACTTTTTAAAGAAAACGGTTTTTGAATATTCATGGTATTTAAATGTAAACTTGTATTTTCCCATAAACTAATATTCCAAGAGTTATCGTGCCATGTTAAAAAATATATGTTGTGATGAGATAAGTCATTACCATGTGAGTTTTCTAAAGGTAATACGGTTAAATTGAATAAACAATGTCGTATGTAACATGATGATATTTTACCGTAAAGATGGAATAGAAGTTGCAATTTACATTATTTTGAGATGAAACTTGTTGTGAATGTTGTATTATGTTTGTTAAATAATATACAAAAAGATGGTGAATTTGTTCTAAAGAAAAATTGTGTTTTTAGTTAAAAATAGAATCGGAAGTCGGATTAACTCCGCTTCCTACTACTTTTGAAAAGTGATTTCGTTTTAATAAAAGAGAAGGGAGAAAGTGGGAACTTACTGATTGTAATTTGAGAGAAGAGGTAGGGGAGAGTTTGGGATAGTCGGGGAGTTGTTTCATCGCCAAATTCTTCCCGAAACTTCGCCGGAACTTCGCCTCTTGTTAACTCCACTTGTATAACTTTGGACTTGGAAATTTTAGAGAATTTCGTAATAGAATTCTGAATGAGGAGGGGTGAAATGTAGTGTGGTATTTATAGGGAAAATTAGGGTTTAGAATAATGAAGAATAGAAATTAAATGTGCATTAAAATGTGGATAAATGCCCATTTTTAATTTTCTGGAAATGTACAAAGAAATCAAATAGCATGGGGGTAATGGGGTAGGCCAAAGGGTTCTAGGGTTAAAAATATTGGAGGCTTCCCTTACGGACATGACCGGCGGTGCCGGCCTTGGGATGAATTTCGTCGGCCCAAGTCCAGTGGTGGATGGTGGGATCTTGGCCACATGTCCCTGTCGACTGGTATAACTCAGTGCACATGTTTGATTACTTTGTGACTTTTCTTTTTACGTGTAGTGCACGTGTAAACATTTAGTCTTCTAAACGATTAAAAGAAAAACAAATTAAAAATATATGTGGCTAGGTGGATTCGAACATAGGGGATATGTCACAGCAGTGCAAGGATTTACCAATGAGCTACAAGTGCTTTCTTGCTGTTCAAAAGCAATTTAAATACTTATAGTATACACAGGATTGCAAATACTCTATTTGTACATTAACTTTTAATCAAATTTTCTGTACATTGAAATAGAGTTGTTACATTCTACCCTCCTTACAAAAATTTCGTTCTCGAAATTTACAATTATTTTAAGAACTAGTTTACAAATAAATGAGGGTATCTTGCACGCATGTCGTCCTCACGTTCCCATGTTGATTCTCCTGGTGAGTCTTTTCTCCACATCACTCGAACCAAGTTTACTTCCTTGTTCCGAATTGACTTTACCTTTCTGTCCAGAATTTCAACAGGTTGTGCTCACAGGATAAATTTGGCTGTACGGTGAGCTTGGAGTGATCAAGAATATGGCTGGGGTCACTCACATACTTTCTGAGTTGTGATATGTGGAACACATCGTGCACTACTTCCAATGAAAGTGGAAATGCCAAACGATAAGCCACTTCTCCGACTCGTTCAAGTATGTCGAACGGTCCAATATATCTTGGACTGAGCTTACCCCTTCTTCCGAATCGAATCACTCCACGGTTTGGAGATATCTTCAAAAAGACATGAACTCCCGGTTGGAACTCCAAGTGATGGCGCTTTGCATCAGCCCAGTGCTTCTGTCGATTTTAAGCTATGCGCATTCTTTTCCTGATAGTGCGAACTACATCGGCTGTTACTACTATCATCTCAGGTCTAAAGAGTTCTCTATCTCTGATGCCGTCCCAACTTAATGGCGATTGACACTTCCTTCTATATAGAGCTGCAAATGGTGTCATTCCTATACTTAGTTGGTAGCTGTTGTTGTATGAAAACTCCACAAGATGTAGGTGATCTTCCCACGATCCTCTGAATTCTAGCATGCATGCTCTTAGCATATCCTCAAGTATCTGAATAGTTCGCTCAGACTGTCCATCTGTTTGTGGATGGTAAGCTATGCTGAAGTTCAGACTTGTTCCCAAACTAGCTTGCAGACTCTGCCAAAATTACAATCGGAATCTGGTGTCACGATTGGAGACAATGCAAACCGGTACTCTATGTAATCTCACGATTTCCTACATGAGTTTATGGGTATCAGAAATAGTACACACTGAAGAGTTTAAATCTTACTTAGATTCTTACCTCCATGTACTTCTTTGCTAGTGTCTCAGTGGATTGGCCAACTCGAAATGGGATGAAGAGAACCGACTTTGTAAGTCAATCCACGATAACCCATACCGCATTGTTACCTATCGTGCTGTGAGGAAGTGCAGTCAGGAAATCGATAGTGATGTGTTGCCACTTCCATTCTGGGATAGGTAACGGTTGAAGTAAACCAGCTGTCCTGTGATGTTCAGCCCTTACTTGCTGACACGCCAAGCATTTAGCGACGCTTCTGGCTAGTTTACGCTTCATTTCATGCCACCAGTAATTTTGACACAGATCTTTGTACATCTTTGTGCCTCCAGGGTAAACTGAATAAGGAGAGCTATGAGCTTCTTTCATCAACTCTTCCCGCACAGAACCTTTGGATACACACAACCTACTGCCGTATCTCAAAGATCCGTCTTCATGAGTGATGAAGTCTGTTCTAAGTCCACTTTCTACTTGTTTTCTGATCTTTTGCAACTTAGCATCGCTTGCTTGAGCTTCTTTGATCTGATTGACAATAGTAGATTGAACTTGTAAGTTCATCAAACTTGAAGCATTACCTGGCATGACTACTTCAATCTCCATCTGATGTAAATCTTGTTGAAGCTTCCACTATGCGGTGAGATTCAATGCTAATGTTGGCGACTAAGTGCATCAGGTACTACATTCACCTTCCCTGGATGATATTGTAAGTTAATGTCGAAGTCTGCCATAAGTTCTAACCATCTTCTCTGCCGCATATTCAACTCATTCTGAGTAAACACATATTTCAGACTCTTGTGATCTGTGAATATGTCCACTCGTTCACCAAGAAGATAATGGCGCCAAATCTTGAGTGCAAAGATTACGGCCGCCAACTCCAAATCATGCGTCGGATAATTGCGCTCATGAATCTTCAGCTGTTTTGATAATAAGCTACGACTTTACCGTGCTGATGTAGAACACATCCTAATCCCTTACCGGATGCATCGCAATGCACTTCAAAACCTCCATATTGGTTCGGTATAACGAGAATAGGTGATGATGTCAATCTTGACTTGAGTTCTACGAAAGCTCGTTCTCAAGCTTCTGACTACATGAATTCTTTATCTTTACGTGTGAGCTTGGTCAGGGGTGTTGCAATCTTCGAAAATCCTTCAATAAACCTTCTGTAATATCCTGCTAATCCCAAGAAACTTCGAATGTTCTACACTGACTTTGGTGTCGATCTTTCGCTTACTGCTGATACCTTAGCTGGATCTACAGAGATTCCATCGCCTGATACAATATGTCCAAGGAAACCGACTTGATCTAACCAAAACACGCACTTGCTGTACTCGGCATAGAGTTG